>CM060943.1:566926298-568172514 GCA_030765085.1 Allium cepa
AATTTTATTATTTTATTAAATTTTAATGAGATTAATCTTTGGAATAAGATTTAAATTTATGGAAATTAAATATTTAACCATCAAATATAAGGACTTGATTTTTTTATGAAAAGATTAAATCTTTAAATATAAACTCCTTTGAAATGTAAGTTTGAAATGGTGATTAATTTCTAAATAAAATGAATGGTTTTAAATGGTATTTAAATGAATTAAAAATGAATGATGTTTTGAATAATATTTTGATATTTTAAAATGTTATTTGTTGTTTTATTTAAGTTATTTGATAGATGGATATTTAAAATATATATATTATTTGAGTCTATTTAAATAATATTGGATTTATGAAATGTGAGATAATAAAGCTTTGAAATAAATTGGTTTTGGTTTTGAAGTATAAACTATCATTGAAATGATATTTTGGTATATTAAAATGATTTGAAATGAAGTTTTGGAAAGATATGATATTTGGATATTAAAAATGTTTTGAAATGAAGTTTTGAAAGATATGATATTTTGATAATAAGGTGATTTGAAAGAAAGTTTTGAAGGATATGATATTTTAATATATTAAATTGATTTCGAAGGAGTTTTTAAAAGGATATGATAATTTAATATATTGAAATGGTTAGAAATGACTTGATATTTATTTTGATAAATATTTGAATTTGAAAGAAATGGTATGTTGATACATTGAATGGTTTTGGAAATGATTTAATCTTTATTTTGATAAAGATTTGGATTGAAAAGGATATTTTATTTTGAAGTATAAAATATTGTTTTAAAGTTATAAGCACGGGTTATAATAACGATTGGTTGGCAAAGAGACCGGGATTGGATATCTGGCATACTCTCTGTCGATACCGAAAACCACTTTGACGACTGTGTACGCGGTGGAGATTCCAGAACGAAGTAGGTTGGATGGCGAACGCTACTGGAATGAAGTAGGAAAACGCTGATGGATGGCCTAATTATGACTAAAACATGAGCTATACCAGGCTACACAAATGGCCGCACCCTTTCATCGAGCATGCTTCTTCGGAAACCATACTATTACTTTTGTGATTCGATATGGTGGCGCCACTTTGATTCGGGGTATTGCTCGAGGTGGGCGGAAGCTGCTGGCTTGCCGTCACCACCGGTCCGGGAGTGCAAACGGTGTATCCACCCTGGCATTGCCTCATGTGCCTTGTCATATATTCTTTATATCGAGCCCACTACGATTTTCGTTTAAAGATCCGACCGCGTTAAGGTTCACCATCCCCTTAAAGCTATTTTCTATATGATTATACTTTACTGATTAGACACTACTGTATATAGCGAAATATACTACATAGTAAATAGTTTAATGGATCCTTAGAGGATGGACGGTCCCAAGCATCTTCTAAGTTACATGTACTTTTACTACAGTTCACTTGAGTTGGTTTACATTGTATAAGTATGCATGTCCTGACTCGAGTGTTTGTATTTTTATTTACGCTCGTGTCAGCCTGAGTATTCACAGATTTGGATTACACTTTCTGGAGATTGGAATCGCTGGAGATTATCTGCTTATATAGTCTTATATATTTCAGTTCGGTTGTTCTGTTCATCTTGTACTTGGTTATCATATTGAAACATCTGTTGTACTTTATTTCTTTTGTTGTATCTTGTTTAACTCTGATATATTTATATAGTAACTTCATGAACTACTATCTCTTTTACTTCTGCTGCATTATTAAATACTCTGTGTCTGTGATTATTATTTACTGTATATTCTAAGATTTGCCAAATTTTTATTTACAACGCGGTATTTTGAGCAATTCAATTCCGGCATGAGTGTCTACCTATACACTTATAATGGATGCGAATGGTTGAAAATATCGGGTCGTTGCACTTGTGTTATTTCTGGAATTATAAGGAACTATTTTTTCTTTTATTATTTAAATAGACAGTACAAAATATGGTAAGCATCACTACTTTATACATCTCTTTATTTTAGATATTCCTTGTTAGTTCAAACTATAACTTTTATTCATATTTACAAACTGAATAATTTATAGAAATTTACATTACAACTCGCTTCATTTCAATGGATTAAAATACAACTTAAATCCAAATCCAAATTATAATAACTTCCAATTTATATCTACTTACATATATTGTTCAACCTAACCTAGAATCTATATGCAGTATTATAAATTTATGGACCATTTTCACTCTTACTTTCCATATTCAAGTATACGCAATATTTAATCAAGGTTAGCAATTCACAAAATATGTAGGCATAATTCCCGAATTCATTATATGTATATATTAAAGCCTACAACTCCAAAATTACTTTCAACAATATAAGGAACAAATTTACAATTATATAATCCAATATTATATAAAAATATATACTATTAGCTGGGAAGGGATAAGAGTAAGAAATTTACTTTTAATTCTTTTTATAAGTTTCTTAATTTCTCGAGAGTAACTATTAACTCTTTTAAATTTATTTGGAAAACAAATGCTCCTCCTAGTCTAAAATTCATACGTGGTTAATCATCATGGTAAACTAAATGCTATAGAATTTTTAAAAAGAAAAAATTTGCAAATTGATAATAAATGTTATATTTGTAATCTGCATTTTGAAGATAATAAACATATATACTATGATTGCATGGATACTTATTACATTTTGAATGATGTTCTTTAAATCTTTAACTTTAATTTTACAGCTAAAGTTAATGATTGGGAATATTATTGGAATAATTTAAGATTTATGTTTAAAAAGTAAATAGAATTTTACTTGGTACTTTATTCATTACAATTTGTTGGTATATTTAGTTTCAGAGAAGCATAAGACTTTATGATAATAATAATAATAATCATTTTAATAAACTGGTTTTTATAATATCTTCATTTTGTTTTAATTGGATCTCAAATCCTAAATATAAATTAGCAAAAAATAATCATTTTAAAGAATACCTTAATAAGGTTAGTAATAATATTTTTTAAACATAAAAAAATTGACATTAATAATTGTAGCATTAACATTTTTTTCAAACTTAAATGATGATATCACTGATTATCATAATATTCTTTTGACCAAAGGAGCATAAGGATAATTTTGTTTGTTTTAGTTTTTGTTTAATTTTAGTTTTGTTTTTGTTTTAATTTATAGATTTTTAACATCTTTTGGTCATGCATTATTTTTTGTCTCTTTTTTAATTTGTACCGTAATCTGTCCTGTTATCTTAGCTTTTGTATCTTTACTTTTATTTCATTAATACATGTATATGTATATAAATGAAATTTATATACATATACATGTATTATTCTTATAATTCTCTTTAGTTCCTTTTACAAATACAGGTTTTGTCGAGAAATGGTGTTATTTTCTTTTTGTAGGTTTGCAGGATTGCCGATGGTAGAATTGTTGTTTGCGGTGAGGAGTTCTTTTCGTTTCTTCTACATCTTCAGTGGGACATTCTACTTTCCAGATGATTCACTTTTCAGCGAGGTGCTTTCTCCAGTTCTTCAGTGTCTACAGAGTGGCACTTTTCATTCCAGATCATTCCTATTTTTAGTTCTTCCGGGTCTGCAACATGGCAGTACTTCTCAGATGGAGCTGTCTTCTAGCATCATTGATGCCGAGTTTCTTCATAGACTTTTTAGGTGCTTCTAACACCTCAATACCAGGCGGTGGACTTGCTGGAGGTCGATATTGGGGTGATGTCTTCTGTGATATATATGTAGGATCGATTTCACCCTAGAGGGGGGAGGGGTGAATAGGGTGATGCTATTAATTATAAAAATTATCGCAAAAGCTTATAAAATTATTTCAACACAGATATGTTAAAATAATAGCAGCACAGATAATAGCAGAATAATTAATGCAAGAATAAAATGACACAGAATTTAGCAAGCTTCGGCAAAACTCTGCCTACGTGCTGCCCCAAGGTTTCGACTAGAAATTAAGCAGTCAGACGCTTACACACGTAAACACGCGACACCCGCTATCGACTAGCCTTAACTCAACGCTCAAAACCCTGCCACAACTTAGCCACCGAGTTGCCAAAATCTC
Source organism: Allium cepa (assembly GCA_030765085.1). Classification (NCBI taxonomy): domain Eukaryota; kingdom Viridiplantae; phylum Streptophyta; class Magnoliopsida; order Asparagales; family Amaryllidaceae; genus Allium; species Allium cepa. Next base: position 566,930,347 of record CM060943.1, read on the forward strand.
AAACTATGCCACGTAGTTTGTCCCCTAGTCGCACGAATAGAAATTACAATGTTTAAAAAGAAAAATATAGTTTAAAGAAATTTAAATAAAAACAAAAAACTAATTTTAAATTACACAAGCCCTAACAAATATGGCCGGCCCAAAATTAAATAAGAATTCCTCTTTGTTGGGCGTACTCTCACGACCGGACCAAGGCACGACCGGACCAAGGCACGACCGGACCAAGGCACGACCGAACCGAGGCACTACCGAACCAGATCACCTACTCCCACTACCGGACCAGATCACGCTCCACTCACCACCGGACCAATCACGCTCCACTCAATACCGGAACAATCCACGCCCCACTCACCACCGGACCAATCACGCTCCACTCACTACCAGACAAATCCACGCCCCACTCACCACCGAGCCAATCATGCTCCACTCACTACCGGACCAATCCACGCCCCACTCACCACCGGATCAATCACGCTCCACTCACTACCGGACCAATCCATGCCCCACTCACCACCGGACCAAGACATTGCCGAACCAACATTGCCAGGCTAGATCACGTCAGCCCAGGCCCACCAGCAACTATATACATCCAAGACCCCTAGCTCAGCCTCACTCTATAAATAGAGGGGTAGGGGTACAACAAAGAGGGGAGAGAACGAAAGCACGGACAGAACTTTTAAATGACTTTCATACACTTGTAATCAAAGCTTTGTACTTGTAATCCGGATAATGAAGGAGAATAGCATATGAAGTGGACGTAGACACATTCTGGCCGAACCACTATAAATCTGTGTGTCTTTTACAGTTTAGTCCCTGCTTTTTTACATATTTGCATAAATCACCCAAATCACTAAGAACAACATAAAATCGACTAAATCATACGACTTGGAGGTGTTTGCCCATTCTTTGTGCAAACATTTTTGTTGCGTTCACTGAGGACGGGAGCTCGAAGCTTCTGCTTCTCCCACTTAACCTTCTTCCTAATAGCACCGCTCATTGCTCACAAAAACATGCCTCACAGCCAGAAGAAGGATGTTAACAAAGGAAAGAACATCACAACTAGCAGTATTCCAGATCCAGTGATCCCAGATCAAGAGAATCGTCTCGTTTCAACAGCAGTACCAAATGAAAATCAAGCAAATCCGACAGCCCCTGCCACGGAACAGTCGGCAGCAATTACTAGGGCAGATCTAGACAGGGTTATGGCTGAAGTGACTGACCGCTTCACATCCCAACAAGAAGCCATGGTGAACCGACTCATGTCACGCTTAAGGGATGCTGAAGAATCCAACCGCAACACTGAATCATGGGATGAGTCCCAGTCTGGAGGATCTCGGAGGCGACAAAGATCTTTCTTCTTCGAAGAAGCTAACAACAGAAACATCAATGGAGGAGCTGAGTCCGAACTCAGCCCGAATTCCGACCCGAGGAAACGCTTGGAACCGAACCCAACGGGGGAGGTACCAGGCGAGGGTCGGCTGTAGCTGAGCCTGTCATGCTACCTAGCCATGGAAACACCAATGAACGAGGCCGAGCTAGAGTCCAGCCCAATGTTGGACCCGAGGAAGTGCTCGGAGCAGAACCTAGCAGGGGAAGATCAAGGCAAGGACCAACTGTAGCTGACCCTAGCATGCTCCCATAAGACCAGAGACAGCCACTGGAAAATATTAGGAGTGATAGACGATACCATCCCTACAGGTCATCTGGACGAAATCAATCTCGCAGAGAAGAACCAAACTCATTTCTATCTGCTCCAAATTCTAATGAAAGGATGGCGCGATTGTTCAGGAAGTGCGTCCAACGGGATCAAAGAGATCGAGGGATAGACGCTAGGGTAACCATCCCTTTCACCTGCAACATCGAAATTGCCATCACCCCCCGAGAATGGAAAATGCCAACAATTGAACCTTACAAGGGAATCTCTGACCCCGTTGTACACTTGCAGAGATACACACAGCATATGCTCATGAGCGGAGCCATGGAAGGAGTATTGTGCAAATGCTTTCCATTGTTCTTGGCAGATCTAGCTACCTCCTGGTTCTGCCATCTACCCTAAGGATCCATCACCTCATGGGAAATGTTGAAAGAGAAGTTCATCAGCCAGTTCCGCATTCATGTGGAACAACCCAAGGATGCTTATTCCTTATCCAATATCAAACAGAAGCCTGAAGAGACAGTACAACAATATCTAACCCGATTCAATGCCATAGTGGCCGCAGTCCAAGATGCCGATGAGAAACTTATCTTAATAGCCCTTTGTAGTGGTGTGCATCCGGATACTAAATTTGCTAAAAGATTAATGAAAGAAAAGCCAGCTACCTTACCTGATTTCTTCCATGAAGCCGGGAAGTATATGAGACTTGAAGGCGCTGCCAATGAAAGGCATACGGGGCAACAAACTAAGGCAGCTCATGGCAACAGACCCTCCGTAGCAAAGGACGTTCGAAGAAATGACTCTAGAGACAATGCTGGGGGCAAGAAGGGAGAGAAACGTCTATATCGGCCAGGACCGAGATTTGACACTTACACTCCTTTGAATGAAACAATCGAAAACATCTTCCTGGCCACCCAAGATAAAGTTAAATACAGACGCCCCCCGTACAAGAAGGAATCAGATAACGCAATTATGTCTGGAAAGTTCTGCCACTTCCACGAATCTCATGGGCATGATACCAATGAATGCCATCATCTTCGGGACTTAATTGAAGAACACATCAGAAGGAAGAGACTGGAAGCTATGTAAAAGGTCAGAACAGGACCCCAACTCCTGCCAATGAGAACCCAAGGCTACCCCTCCCAGAAAGAGGAGGGGGAAATCGCAACACCAGCGACTCCAGTCAAGAGAAGATAGTGGTCCATACCATATCGGGAGGACCACACATCGCCGACAGGAACTGGACGGAGATGGAAAGATACGGAAAGTCACTTAGAAACAATGAAGGCTGCGTTAATTCTGTTATGGAAGAACGCCACCCAAAGCGAAAAGAGAATAATGACATTACATTCTATAGGCGTGACCTGGAAGGAAGGCAGTACCCTCATACGGATCCTATGGGCATCTCTGTCCGGTTCGGCCCAGTCGAAGTTTTCTGAATTCTAGTAGACACTGTAAGCTTAGTAAATATCCTATTCAAGCATGCTTTCGACAGAATGAAGCTGTTAATGAAGGATGTGTCTTCCTGCAACAAACCACTACACGGTTTCACTGGAGACGCGAAGATGCCCCTCGGGCAATTGAACCTCTTTATTGAAATAGGAAGTCACCCCCGCTCCGTTGTGCGGAAACAAACATTTGTGCTAATAGATAACCACTCGGCCTACAACGCCTTTTTAGGAAGACCAGCCTTGTCTGACTTCCAAATTGTCCTTGCACCGTGGTGCCTGAAGATGAAATTTCCAACAGACAATGGAATTGGGGAAGTAGAGGGAGATCAAGACGCCGCTTGAGATTGCTATGTAACTGAACTTCGCAATAATCGCAGGAAGGATAGAGGGAAGAATACAGAGACTACTCTCTGCATGAAAAACTTGGAAGCATAGCAACTAAAGAAAGCCCCTCCTCTTCGATATACCAGTGATCCTTTCAATGAATTAGACCCCAGAGACAAATAGGAGGAGGCCACAGCCGAGCCTGCAGAGGCTATGGAGTTTGTATCTGTAGACAAACACGACTCAAGTAGACTGTTGAAAATCAGATCTGAGCTAAGAGCGGAATTGAGGGATCAACTCATTGATTTTCTCCGCCACAACTTGGATGTATTTGCATAGACGCACGCTGACATGACTGGAATCTCCCCAGAAGAGGCATGCCACGTACTAAACATCGATCCTACCAAGGTGCCGGTAAAGCAGAAAAAGAGAAGTATGAGGGCAGAACGATCAACAGCCCTCGATGAAGAAGTAAAGAACTTGCTTGCCAATAACATCATACGAGAAGTCATCTACCGAGAGTGGATCGCTAACCCGGTACTAGTAAAGAAGGCTAATGGGAAGTGGCGAATATGCATCGACTTCTCCAACTTAAATGACGCTTGCCCGAAAGATTGCTTCCCACTCCCCAGAATCGATCAGCTGGTGGACAGCACAGCCGGGCACGAACTCTTATCTTTTATGGACGCATACTCAGGATATAACCAAATTCCTATGCACGCCCCCGATCAAGACCACACTAGTTTCATCACTGACCGGGGATTGTACTGTTATAGAGTAATGCCTTTTGGACTTAAAAACGCCGGAGCTACCTATCAGCGCCTCGTCAACAAGAAGTTTGCGGAACTGATAGGACGAACTATGGAGGTTTATGTGGATGACATGCTAGTAAAATTAAGGAAAGCCAACGATCACGTAAGCCACCTGGACGAGATGTTTCAAGTACTTCGCCAATATGGAATGAAGCTGAATCCTCTAAAGTGCTCATTCGGAGTATCATCAGGAAAGTTCTTGGGATTCATCGTCCATACCAGAGGGATTGAAGCAAACCCCGAACAAGTCCGAGCTCTGAGGATACCTTCCACTCGAAGAGAAATGCAAAGCCTAAATGGGAAAGTGGCCGCCCTAAGCAGATTCATCTCTAAAGCGACTGACAAGTGCATCCCTTTCTTCGAAGCTCTAAAGAAAGACAAAGGAAAGTTCGAATGGACTAACGAATGCTTAACAGCCTTCCTCAACCTAATCGAACACCTCCAAAGACCACCAGTACTCTCAACTCCAAACGAAGGCGAAGAGCTATACCTATACCTTGCTATGTCATCTCATGCTCTGAGCGCCGCTTTGGTGAGAGAAGACAACCGCGCACAGCGGCCAATATACTTTGTGAGCAAGAGGTTTATGAGGACAGAAGCCAGATATTCTAAACTTGAGAAGCTAGCATACTGTTTACTAATCACATCACGGAAACCGCGACACTATTTCCAATCCCATTCCATCAGAGTTCTAACCGATCAACCGCTAAGGCAGGTACTCCATCGTCCTGACACTTCTGGGCGACTACTTAAATGGTGCATTGAACTGAGTCAATATGATATCACTTACCATCCTTGCACCGCCATCATGGGACAAGCCATGGCCGATTTCATTGCTGAATTCACTGCCAACAAGGTAAAGAGCAATCTGAAATAGCAGAAGACATCAAGTGGAATCTCTTTGTGGATGGAGCATCAAACGAACAAGGCTCGGGGGCAGGGGTTATAATAATCACTCTCAGGGGAAGGAAGCTATATTATGCTCTAAGGTTGGAATTCGCTGCCACCAACAACGATGCAGAATACGAAGCAGTAATAGCTGGATTAGAACTGGCCCTAGAGATTAGAGTCAGTTCTCTATGTCTTCACAGTGATTCGCAACTTATTGTAAATCAAATACTAGGAGAATTTCAGGCTCGAGGAGAATGACTCACAGCATATCTGAAGAAGACCAAGCTGCTACTCGATAAATTGGATCACTATTTGATCAAACACATTCCTCGAGAAGAGAACCAAGAGGCCGACGAACTGGCAAAGCAAGCTAACATGAGAGGCGACACCATTTCCGAAATAGTAGCCATCTCAAAGCAACTAACCCCGAGTTTCGAGCAAGTGAATCTGATAGCTGCAATTGAAGAGGAAACTTGGATGACTCCCATCTGAAAATTCTTACAAGATGGCACACTGCCCGATGGGCGTAACGAAGTCAAGAAAATCTTGAGGAGAGCTTCCCGCTACGCAATACAGGAAGGCATCCTCTATCAGCACGGCTTCTCTAACCCCTTATTAAGATGTGTCGCTGGAAGGGAAGCCAAGGAAATCTTATCAAACATTCATCAAGGAAGCTGCGGAGATCATACTGGAGGGCAGACTCTGGCAAAGAAGATACTCCGATATAGGTATTTCTGGCCCACCTTAAACAAGGACGCCTTAGACTTCGTCAAAAAATGTGATAGATGTCAGAAGTTCGCTAAGATTCCTCGACTACCAACAAATGAGATCACTCAAATGACCAGCCCTTAGCCCTTTGCAGTATGGGGAGTTGACTTGATTGGCGAACTGCTGGTGGGCTGAGGCGGAGCCAAATATGCTATAGTGGCAGTCGACTATTTCACCAAATAGGTGGAAGCGGAACCTCTAGATAAAATATCCTCGGCAAAAGTTATTAACTTCTTGGTCAAAAAAGTTCTATGCAGGTACGGGGTTTCACTCAAAATCATATCGGATAATGGACTTCAGTTTTACAGCGAAGAGTTCGCCGACTGGTGCCAAAAGCACGGAATTCACAAAAGCTTCTCATCTGTAGCTTACCCCCAGGAAAACGGACAAGTCAAAGCTGTCAACAAAATTCTCAAAACTCTAATCAAGAAGAAACTTGAAAAGTCGAAAGGCGCTTGGGTGGATGAACTTCCTACGGCACTTTGGGCCTACCACACATCTTTCAGAACATCAACGGGGCATACTCCTTTCTCTTTGGCATACGGATCGAAGGCCATGCTCCCAGTCGAAACTGTAGTGCCTTCCCACCGCAGGATCCACTATAACCCAGAAGAGAACGAAGAACTCCTTCACATGTCTTTGGATCTAATTGAAGAGAGAAGAAACGATGCAGCACTCAAAGCAGCAGCTCACAAGCAAAAAGTGGCAGCACAATACAACTCCAAAGTCAAGCATCGTAGCTTACAAGAAGGAGATCTTGTCCTCAAGCGAGTCTTCCCGTGCCCCGGAGCACTGGATCCAATCTGGAACGGACCATATGTAAGTCATAAAGATTTCCACAATGGAGCTTATATTTTGTCAACAATGGACTGAGAGGTGTTCTAGAGGGCATGGAACATCCAACACCTTCGTCGATACTTTTCTTAACTTGTGCTGCCCATATGAAGTGAATTAACAAAGAGAATAGTGGACGTAGGCATTTTCGTGTCGAACCATTTTAAAAACTTGTCTCTTTTTTAACTTGTTCCTTTATGTCTTGGCTGCTTGTTAACTTTATCATTTTCTGTTGAACAAAATCCTGTGTGATGGCATTTCCATTCAAGACACATCACAGCGCAACTTCACCTGGACAAGACCTAACAGGTACTATACGAATCTATGCCCTTGCCAATGGGCCACTTTTTCTCCAGCATCCCTCTGCTGCGGGTTAACTCATTGCTCGCGATCGGCCCTTAAAGCCAACTGTAATGAGCCGATTATAAGCCACCGAGTAGGCGGACTATAGCCTAGGCAGCTCATTACGACGTTCGGCTCGCCGGCAACCGTGAACCTACTTTAAACCCTAACATAAGGTGTGGCCAGCCAGGGGTAGTTCACAGTTGACGATCGGCACCCACGCTAGCCGGCCACGGTAAATCGAATAATACCCACGATTACGAGCCATAATGGCCCGGGTAGTTACTGTGCGCGATCTCGGCTCCGAGTGTCTTAAGTACGGCTGTGGTAAAAAAAGAGAAACTCCCCACGGAGGCGTAAGATGGGTGACAAATGTCTCCAAGACCCACAGCTAGGGAAAGTGACTACAAAACCCGTTTGTTACGAACCTAAGCACATCGCAGGCCTTCCGTGATTGGAAGTTTTACTGTTTCTTATATTTCTATTTTATTTAAAAACTTTCCTCCTATCCTCTATGACGATCCCTAAAGTACAGGACCACGAAATAGGAGACGCTCACTAATGGGGACAGGAACTCACAATTGGATGACAAGTCACTTAGCTGCATTCCATACTCAGTCAGACAAAGCATTCGAAGCAACCATCTACAACTAAAACATGAAGGGCGGTACTTTATTCTTTTGTATATGAATTCATAGCTATAATTTATTCGCACATCACACTAATATTGCAAGATATGAAATTATGTTTTAAGCAAGAACTTGACATCAAACACAATTAAATCACGGGCGTATGCACAACTGTATTTCTTATGCAACACACCAAAATGACAAAAGCATTCAAATATGACAGAATCAGCCTAATTTTGAAATTACATAGTAAAGTCATTCGTTTCCAATAACACAATTACAACTTAAAGGTTACACGAATGTTTTGGGACTGACATAGGCAGCAATGTAAAAAAAACCAAAAGATATCCAGATCAAGTCAAGGAATCGGCTGCGCTGGAGCTTTACCTCTATCCTACTGGCCCTCCGAGAACTCCTTGACCGCGAGATTGGAACTCTCAACATGTTAACCAGAGGTGGTTGGTGCTCCAAAGGTCCTGCCTGTCCGATTTGGGAGAGAATCCATTAATAGTCATAAAACAATAGGCAATCAAGTTACAAAAAACTAAAAGGGTAAACTTACCAGCATCTGCTCCTTGATCATCATCCTCTAACTGCACACCAACCTCCTCAACAGTAAGCAGCCGCATACCCTCTTTAACCGCCGCTTTCTCCTCCTTGGTGAATTGATCCATGACCACATCCATTTTAAAGGCCACGCCCCCCTCCCTATCTGCATTGGCCTTAGCCTCCTCCAGGGCCCTGAGATAAATCCTGGCCATGACTCGGGGATAATCATCCATCCAAGATAAGTTACCCTATTTCCAGGTGCAAAAGTATATGTCCTGAAGCATCTCATCCATTATCCCCTCATTCTCCTCGAACTCCCTTATTCGGTCCTCATAAGCCAACAGCTTTATAGTAGCAGCATCCCTCTCCGGTTGGTATCACGAGCAGTCAGCCTGAAAGGATTTCCTCAATGCCTCCATCTCCTCCTTCAGCTTTGTTTGAGTAAGCTCTGCGGCTTCAAGTTTCCCGGATAACTCCTGTACCCGCTCGAGATCCGCTTTCCGGACCTCATCCACCGTCGCGATAGCCATATCAATCCGTCCCTTACAAACAGCCTCCATTTTCCGTAACTCTACTCGACTGGCCTTTTCCAGGGTTTCCTTTAGTTGTCTTGAGGCGGCCTCATGTTGAGAGATCTGGATGGCCTGATCAACAAGTTGTTTGGCCTGATCGGAAACCATTAGCCACAGTCGAATGTTAGCACTCCTAATTTCTTCTTCAGCCTTGACAAGTCGGGCATGTTGCCCCATCAGCTTTCTGGTTTCCTCAGCAACCCGGTCAATATTTGCCTTCACTTCGTCCCCCAAAGTTACAACCCGAGTGGTAAGCAAATCAAGATCCAGAGACTTAGCTTCGTCCAATACTCTTACCATAGGATTACGGGGAAGAAGGTGCTCCCTGGTAGCTTCATCAAAGGTAATATCACAAGAACCCAGATCCAGATCCGGATGACCTGCAAATGGATTACGAGCCAAGCCGGGATGGCCTATCCGGGTAACGGTACCATTTTCAAACGGGTGCGGAGAAGGTATAAATTCAGTATTCTTCTTCGTGGTATCCCGAAGAGGCTGAGTTGGGGACTGAGGACCAGGTGAGGATTCAATCAAGGAACGACTCCTCTTCTTCCTTTGGATATCCTCCTCGATAACTCCAAGAAGAGGGCGGTAGCCGACTACGTCTCCAGGGCGGTCAGTCGGAGGCTTTGGTTTAGTAGAAGCCTTGAGAAGTTTGTATTGTTCAAGACAGTGTCGGACATCTGATGTCTTGCCCGCCTTACCCGCTTCTGGGATAAAAACCAAGTGTTACAAGCAGACATTGAACTATAATTCAAGAAATATATCAAGATGGGAAGAGTAAAGAGTCGCTTTTTCCAACAAACCCTAAGGAGGAGTAGGATACTGCAATAAGTCCTGGATCTCATTCCAGGTCGGGAACCGACCATAAAATATTCCTAAATCCTTATCATAAATGGAGTCTGCAGGAGTTAAAAATTCACCTTGAATTACAGGAATTGCCTCAGCTGAAGCGCTCTTGGAAGATGAATCGGCGCCGGTCTCGGCCTTGTCAGCTTTCTTAGACTTCTCCACTAAAGCCGATCCTTCCTCCAACCCTTCAAAAGCTAGGCGGAAAGCATCATCTGTCCACCCATGGATCACACCTGCTTACTTAGAAGACAAAGCCCCAGTGTCATCGCCACTCTCTCCGTCGCCACCATCATCGCTATGACCATCACCTTCTCCACCACTTCCACTCTCCACCTCACCTCCTTCATCCTCGCCTCTTTCCTCCTCCACAACTTCCTCCTCCGGGATGTCTGGACATGTGCTGGGGGAGGGTCCATCGGACTTCTTAAGTTTCTTCCCCCGACAATTGGATGTTTCGAAAAGGGTTTCCTTTTGCCGCTCTTCGTTGTAGCCCCTCCTTTAGCTTTGGCGGCCCTCTCCTCAGCCGTGTCTCTTTGCTTGACCACAGAATGGCGTGGAAGAATCAAGTTGTGCCCCAAAAGAGTAGCATTCCTGATCAAATAAGACGTTTCCCTCTCGTTTTTCGGAATGGCTTCTATTTCCGCAGGCCATCTGAACCATACGATCGTTCTCTACAACCGCAAAGCCACCTGTCGCTAGCAAGAAATAAAGCACATAAGGAGGAGCTTTGTAAAGAACGAAAATTATAAATGAGATTCAACTTACAGCCAGAGGTGAAGCGGTGGAAAGAAACAGAGTCATCCTTGACAAAGAACCATTCCTTCTTGAACATGCTAAATTTTGAATATAAGTCCAGGACTGGCTTGAAAGACACGGCCGATTCTAAGCTAATATATGGAGACCCCTTCTTGTAGCCTCTCAAGTTGTATAGGTACCGAATCTCCCAGTTGGAAGGGGGATGCCCGTATTTTCTCTGGAAGATAATGAACAGACTCACCAAGATGGCATAGGAGTTGGGCTGAAGCTGGAAAGGGGACACCTTCAAGTACGTGATGAAGCTGACTATCCAAGCGTTGATCGGAGGAATGGCCCCGCACATGCAGTGATATCTACTATAAGCAAAATATCCTTCAAGGGGGTTATACGGCATCACCCCTTTCCCTGGCTACATCATATGCGCTCTGTCAATCCCAAAGGATCTAGATATAACGTCAAGCTGCTCATCTTTGAGGGAGCTGGGAAAGCAGTCAGGCGGTGAGTCCAAGAGCTCCTGAGGGCCGTACCCATCTACTAATGATCTCGGGGACGGTCCATGTCATTATGGCTCTGACTGAACCGGGGACACTATGGAGGACTCTCCTTTGTCCTTGGATTTCTTCTTATCAGAGCGAGTTTCTACTTTATGAGACATTATCTGCAACACGAGAAAGCATGTCACTAGAGCCAGGAATATAGAGATATAAAACAAACAAGTACATACAATCTGGAATCTCATTCATAATTCAAAGCACAAAATTTTCATTTGGTAGTTCAAGTCTAAAAACCCATTCGGCACTCATTCTCTATAAGTTTCATTTGGTAGTTCGAGGCTAAAAGCCCATTCGGCACTCGTACTCCCTAAGTTTCATTCGGTAGTTCGAGACTAAGAGTCCATTCGGCACTCATACTCCCTAAAGTTCATTCGGTAGTTCAAGCATAAAGTTTATTCGGCAGAAGAAAGCCTCACCTGGTCCGGCTGTAAAATCTGGTTCGGTGATATGATTGATTCAGCAAACAAAAGTTTGGTTCGGCTATTTCAAACAGTAAAGGATGACAGAGGCGTGAAGCCCATACTTATAGGCGAGCGTAGGATGACCGGACCAACTGGTTCGGCACTTGGGCCGAATGAAAGTGCCCAAACTGAATAATCTAAAACAAAGCACGACATATGCAGGCATATGCCCCACTTTGGGGGGCAAATGTTGGGCGTACTCTCACGACCGGACCAAGGCACGACCGGACCAGGGCACTACCGAACCAGATCACCTACTCCCACTACCGGACCAGATCACGCTCCACTCACCACTGGACCAATCACGCTCCACTCACTACCGGACCAATCCACGCCCCACTCACCACCGGACCAATCACGCTCCACTCACTACCGGACCAATCCACGCCTCACTCACCACCGGACCAATCATGCTCCACTCACTACCGGACCAATCCACGCCCGACTCACCACCGGACCAATCACGCCCCAATCACCACCGGACCAATCCACGCCCCACTCACCACCGGACCAAGACATTGCCGAACCAACATTGCCAGGCCAGATCACGTCAGTCCAGGCCCACCAGCAACTATATACATCCAAGACCCCTACCCCCATCCTCACTCTATAAATAGAGGGGTAGGGGTACAACAAAGGGGGGAGAGAACGAAAGCACAGACAGAACTTTTAAACGACTTTCATACACTTGTAATCAAAGCTTTGTACTTGTAATCCGGATAGTGAAGGAGAATAGCATATGAAGTGGACGTAGGAACATTCTGGCCGAACCACTATAAATCTATGTGTCTTTTACAGTTTAGTCCCTGCTTTTTTACATATTTGCATAAATCACCCAAATCACTAAGAACAACATAAAATCGACTAAATCATATGACTTGGAGGTGTTTGCCCATTCTTTGTGCAAACACTCTTTTTTTTTCTTTTATAATATGTCGGCTTGATTTGCTCCAAAAACAATGGCGGCCTCGTGTTTATTCTTCGTCGTTCCAAATTAGGGCGTTGTGGGAAATTAGAAGTCGCCGGTTAAATTGATATCTAATTCTTCTATTGCTTTCTTCGGTTGATTCGTTCGCGGCTTCAAGTTGTCGAGTGCCTTTACTTAATTGAAAGATCGGTACGGTAAATTCCTTTTTCGATTTATACTATATTCGACTTGATTCGAGTTCCTAATTTTTGTTGTGATCTGTGATATGCTTGAACTCGAATTTCGATTTGCTGATGATGTTTATTATTTACGTAGGGTTCGAATCCCTATTTTCTCGTTCGTATATATTTGTTTGAATTTGTCAATTGATTTGCATTGGCCATTGATCTTCGTTTGGATGCTTGATATGATTACTGACTTTTTCAATTTTGAAAACACGGTGTTGATTTTGAACTGTTCATTTTTCTTGGCTATTACGGTGTTGATTTTTGACCCACGACTTCTTCTGATGCTTGTAGATTGACTTCGGTCATTTTGAACCTTCCTGACTTTGCTCTGTTGACATCGGCTTTGACTTTGTTTCGCTGTTCCATGGCTTTGGCATGATTATTCTGTAGCATACTCGACTTTGGCATTGCTCTGATTACGTGATAATGTTTGATGATGTTTTAAGAAAAACAAACTGTTACATGATCTTATTCACTGAACTATTGTATCACTTGGTGTTCATTAGCTTTGGCTTCTCTCTGGTCATGGCTGATCTTGGTTTACTTGTTCACTTTGTTGTAGGATTGTGTATATGTGTCCACATTGATGTATATGCATTTTCCACTGTTTGTACACTTTGATTCTGCTGTGTTTTATTGTGTGTCAGCACAGGTGTATGCATTCATCTTTTGCACTGTGTATTTGATAGCCTCGAGCTTTGTGACATATGCAGTTTGATTCTGTTTTGAAATCACCTGACTTCGACTTTGGTAAAAACTGTTAATTTCTCTGTTATATTTTTAACCTGATGCTTAAATGCAGTTTATCACCATGTTGTCTCCATGCCTTCACATTTAACTTACTGATGTTGTCATTGCATACATGTTTGCATATCAACTTGTTGAAGTCACTTTTTCTTGTATCATATATCTCTGGTCTTTGCTTCATGTATGCACTGCCTGTGTGCAGTTTGCACTGTGCATTCGAACTTGAATCCATAACCCTCATCATGTATACAATTTGATAATCATGTTGCCAGTCTTGTGTATATATGTACACGTTCTACTTTACTTTGGCATTGAATCAGATCTTTTGGGTTTGGTCTTTGATGATGCTTGACTACTTGTATATTGATATTGAGCCACTGTTTCACTGTTTTATGTACTTTGTCCACGTTATATCGTTCTTTGATCAAAAACTGCCACTTGATGCTTGGTGCCTGGTCTTTGATCTATCGAGTTGCATCACTGGTCTTTGCATTTGTTTTCGTTTACTTCGAGACAGTTTCAGTTGCAAGTGCGTTTGTAGTTTAGCTCTTGTTTGGTTTTTGGTTTACATGCTTGCTTCCCTGACCTATTGCACTATAAGCTTCATGTGTACTTCTGGTTAGCATATTTAGCTTGGTTGTCTTAAGCACATTTGTATATATAATGCTTTGACTGTTGAGGCAGTGGCATTGATATTTGAATCTTCATTTGCTCTTCATTATTGAGCCTATACTTTTGTTGGATATTGAACTTGGTTGATGAAGTTGAAACTGTAATTCTGGTTCCATGTCTGACCAGCTACATTTTATTCTTATGCCTGTCACTTTTCATTTTTGTTTTCACTTGAACTTCATCTTGGTTTTTGGAATTACACCTGTGTTAAATCTAGCTTTAAAGCTTGAGTTTGACCTTGTGCTCGTTTGTGATTTCACTTGAGTTGAACCCGACTTTGATTTGGGTTTGACCTTGTGCTCACCTGTCCCTGTAATTTTATCAAGTGTATATATCGATGTGCACGGCCTTGTGGCATGTACAGTGATACACTGTGCATGTCATAAGCTACTTGTGTATGATGAATTCGAATTTAAATGATGACGGACAACCCAAATAACTGAGGCAAATGTTGTTTTCAAAATCCCTATTTTATTTTATACTGCAAAAATATTTTATTTTCAATTTTACCGCGTCAATGTATATTTTTGCAGATTGCTCAGATGCTGGATTCATATTGGAATGAAGTTGAAGATAAATACGAGTATGAGTGAATGAGCGATATGTAGTGAGGTCAAATGTAAATATGAATCGTGATATAATCAAAATTGTATTGTAATTGAAGTTGTGTATATTTATAGTGAGAGCTTGAAATTTGTACTATTCAAAAATTGTAATAAATATTTATTTGAATAAAATATCCATTTGAATTCAAATTCTATGTTATTTATTTTATTCATCAAATATTTATTTAATCTGTGAAAATAAAATAGTATATTAACAAATATATTTAAATGAATATATATATATATATATATGTTTATTATCATCAAACAAAAATCATGTAGTCGCATATTCAACAATATACATATTACATGTGTGCTCTCCTCTATTCTAGAAGATCACATTTTTCTCAATATACATACATACATACATGTATGTATGTGTGTATGTATATATATATATATATATATATATATATATATATAATTTCTTACTCACATTTAAGCATCCAAATTTGTAGATCTAAATTTTTTATTATTCATGTTTGACTCCCTTTTTCTTCCCATCGAAATATATACCACAAGCATATACATCTCTATTATTAATAACGAGAATTCATGAATATGATTTCAACGATATCTTTTTGAAATT
This sequence comes from Allium cepa, assembly GCA_030765085.1. NCBI lineage: Eukaryota > Viridiplantae > Streptophyta > Magnoliopsida > Asparagales > Amaryllidaceae > Allium > Allium cepa. The sequence goes on from CM060943.1 coordinate 566,945,564, forward strand.
TTAGAAATACCGTCATTCATCAAAGGAATCTCACCATCGGTTTGCAACCTACACCGCCCTCCGGCCGACCACCCACCAATAGAGTTTTGTTATCAATTTATCACTAACACTGTCAACAAAATTGCTTGGAACAAAAGTGTTGTGACTACCAAAGGCTTGGCACATATAGCACACATCAGTTCATTAATTTTTCACTAAATAAAAATTAAATATCTCCAACTATCAGATGCACATATGTGCATTTTATACTAGTATTTATTAGAAATTTAGAACCAAGAAGAGATTTGAATTTAATTTAGATTTGGGTCTAGATTTACAATTTACCGTGGCCGGCAATTTGATTCGATACTATTCTTCTTCTCCGATTACACTCCATTATTCTCTATCTATACATATAGATTATAGTTTATATGGATTTTAGAATTTGAGGAGAAGAGAAAATAATGGAGTTTCACCGTTGCTTTGAAAAATACAAGGAGTATAGTAAGGGATTAAGCCTATAATTATAGGGGTTCAAATTGATGCAACTCGTTAGATTAGATTCTATTAAATCCGGGTTGTTCGGACTAGGTTCAACTCATAACCGCCAGTCAACTAGTGGTCAACCGCTAATTTAATCGATCCTAAGTAGAGGATGACCAATTGTCTACTTTTGTTACATGTTTGTTTATTTTCCATTATACGTTACTTCTTACAAATTTAACCATAATTAAGCATTGATTGTAAGTAAACTTTAAGCAATTTTTAACGTTAACTAATTACCTTTAATACCTTAATTATATATATATATATATAATTATTTTTAACCTAAAATATTCAAATATTAATAATTTTTTGTTTAGACTACGATCAAAAAACTTAATATATGAAATTTGATTAAAAAATCGCCACAAGCACAATTGTGCAAGTTTCGTAGCTAAATTCTAACATTTGTGAAATTTTCATTTGTGGCTCTATTAATTTTAAAATTAATTTCTTTTTAATTAATTATCATTCAATTCACAGGGTGTTATATTCTCTCCCTTCAAAAAAATTCCATCCTCGGACTCCTCGAGGATCAAATTATGTAACATAACACACAAGCATTCTGCCTATCCATCCAATTAGTTTGCAACCAATTTTGTAGCCAGTCATGTACAAGTGAAATGGTATCACAACATATATGATATATATGCAGAATAATGCTAAATTGGCGCTTCCTATATGAATGCATTCTTTAAAGCAATTTTGAAATTATGGTGCAAACAACCTTTATATACTAGCAGTTCTATATGTATGCAAGTATTGAAAATCAAATTCTTTGTTTTTGCATCCAAATTTTCCAATACTTATACGAATAGAAGTACAGTTCAACCAATTTTGCATCAAATCTCTACCATCCAATACCTAGCACACAATTTCTAACATCCAAAATTTTGAAATTTTGGTTTTCTATACATATATTCTTATGTAGGAAAAAGGGTTTAGATAGAGAATTCCATATTTCCATTTTTATCGTGTGTACCTTTTCTGTTATACTTTCGAACCTTCTCTCATGCCCTCGTATCTTTTCCAACTTTTCTATGTACAATCCACATAATAAATTTTATTTTAAAATTTCAAAACAGAATTATTAAAAGAAACTTATTTTCTCTACTATCAACAAGGCTTGAAAATTGAAATATGAAGGCTAAAATAGCCTTTTCCCTCTATATTTTACATACTACCATTTTTACTACACAGTAAAATTCATATTCGCTAACCTATCAACTTTCCTTATGCTAAGTAGGTGACCTTTCAAAAGTAAAAAAATTTCTCTTTTCTATTCAAATCCTTTTTCAATTAAAGTTTTGAACAACAACAACATAGTCATTATTCCCAAACTAAGTTGGGGTCGGCTAGAGATGGAACCCAAAAAATAAATGACAGAGCTAATTTAAAGGTTATAACATTAACAATAAACATAATTTAAAGGTTTTTTAAATTTCAAGTCCAAGTTTTTTCGTTTTTTCATGGGGACCGTTTCCTCCCCCTTACCTCCCATTCTTTCTACTGTTCCATCCACTGTTCTTCCCTCTCCCTCTACCGTACCGCCGTCCATCAGTCCCTCAAACCTGTTGTCAATTCTTATCCCTGTCAACTCTCTCTGCCACTCAGCCACCTCCAACGCCTGATCCTCCTCCTCTTTATAACACTGATCAAGTCCTTTCTAGTCTGTATCCTCCTGTACCACCCTGTCCCAATCCACCTTCTATCCATTCATCATCTCTTGATTCGGTGCCTTGGTCCACGCTTTTCAAATCGAAGCCTCGTAATGCAGGAACGTACGTTCCCCAGGATATCCCTCTTCAATTCACTGGTGACGTACTTGTGCCTACAAGTGATATAATTCAGGCTGGTACTGCTGTGTGGAAAGACTACCTTGTTGGTTTTTTCCTGGATAAACCACTGCCTTATGTGAGTGTGGTGTATCATCTGAAGAAAGTATGGAAGCTCAGGGGAGAAGTCAACGTTAAGTCTGATGGGTTTATTTTCCTCTTCAGTTTTTCATCAGCTGAAGACAGGCTAAGGATTTCTGAATCTGATCCTATTATCATGAGAAACAAATTGTTTATTATTAAGCCATGGGATGTATCGGTGGGTAATAGTTGTGGGACAATTCGCTCTGTTCCTGTTTGGATAAAGTTATTTAACATACCACTTTATGCTTGGTCACATTATGGTATTAACTGGTTGGCGTCAAGGGTTGGAAAATTCCTGTGCATGGATCAATCTACAGAGAGAATGGAAAGGATAACTTATGCAAAATGCTTAGTTGAGGTATCACCTGACAAGGAGCTGGTGGATAATTTTTTGGTTAAGTTGATGGATGGCACTGATCATAAGGTTGCAGTTGAGTACTTATGGAAACCAGAATTGTGTGTAAATTGTAAACAATTTGGACATGCTGGTAGTAACTGTTCTTATGCTGTGTCTGATGCTAAAGTCACTGAAAATGAAGTAATTGAAACCCATGATGATAGGGATGCAGTATATGGCAAGAAAAGGCTGTTGAGCACAAATAGAATTCAAAAATAGGTGTGGAAAAAGGTTAATTATAAAAATAACAAAAACAAGGATAACAGACATGAGGAAGTTGGTAAACAGCAAGGTGATAATGTTGGTGCAAAGTTATTGCAGTGTACTGCTCCAAATGTGGTGGGTAGTACCAATGATAGTGAAGTTACTAATAAGAAAAAATCTCTGCCTATTTCTGATAGTAATATAAGGTTGGTTAACAGTTTCCAAGTGCTTGAAGATCAAATTGATGGAGCTGCAATTGATGTTGAGCAGGTGGGAGAGGTAAATGCAAATGATGAAACTCTGCCTATTTCTGATAGTAATATAAGTTTGGTTAACAGTTTCCAAGTGCTTGAAGATCAAATTGATGGAGCTGCAATTGATGTTGAGCAGGTGGGAGAGGTAAATGCAAATGATGAAGTAATGGGAGTTGAGAAGGGGGTATTACATGAAGCAAGTAGGGTTTTAACCGAGTGCAACAACCAAGTATCTGATAGTGATGAATTACAAGTAGATATCCATGTGCATACTGACCCAACTGTGCATGTGCACACAAGTGCTTTGACCTTTCAACATGTTGCTACCCTTAAAACATTAACTGGGCAGGCACAATTGGAAAAGGATAAAGACATAAGCAATCAAATCATCCCTTCCACTGATATCAGTTTCCTCAATAACAATGCAAAAAGCATTTTTGAACTTGTCTGTTCAAAACATGATAATCCATCAGATTCTACTCCTTCTGTTCCACTTCTATCTGTCCCATCTACATCATCTTCTGTACCACACAATAAAAACTCTTCTTCTCCATCATTTCCTAACACATCCCATTTCCCTTATGTTAACAATGCTATTATTCCAGGTTGGTATAATAAAGGAAAGCAAGCATGTGATGATAATTGCCATGGTAATATAGACACCAAATCAAGAGTGGCAGCAAAGAAATTAACAAACACAAAGTCTGATATCACTGATTCCCAATCTCCTACTACCAGGAGCAGAAAAAACATTATCCATTAATCACTTTAGATAATGAAGATACAAAATATAGGTGTTTGGAACATTAGGGGTGCTCATAACCAATTGAAACTTGACCAAGTCAAAAATCTTATAAATTATCATAATCTTAAAAATTTTGCTATCTTGGAAACAAAACTCAATCTTGCTTTAACTTCTAGGGCTGCAAATTACATCAATCCATCTTGGAATTTTATCCATAACCTTGCTGATGCTGATTATGGTAGGATATTCATCCTATTTGATCCAACAGTATATACTATCTCCTCTGTAATTTCTTCTAGGCAATTCATTCACACCAAAATCATCTACCAGCAAACCAAAACATCCTTTTACTTTACTTTTGTTTATGCTGACAACTCAGCTGTTTCCAGGCAAAAACTTTATGATTTCTTACCAAATCTAAGGCAAGAATCACATCCAGGGCTGGTTGTTGGGGATTTTAATAGCTGCTTTCAGCTGGATGACAAGTTTGGTGGCCAACCATTATATCCAAAGCATATCCTACCTTTGAACACTGCCATTTATGAATCTAATCTCATCAAGATACACTCTCATGGTGCTAGATACTCTTGGAACAATAAATGTAGGAGTGGTGTTAGAACATTCTCTACCATTGATCATGCTTTCTGCAATTTCAAAGCACATTCTACTTGGCCTAATCTCACTGTCAATCTTATCCACCCCATTCTCTCTGATCACTCCCCATTGATTCTTGCTGACGGTCCCAAAATGAAAAACGAAAAAAGATGTTTCAAATTTTTTAATGATTGGATTAGTTCTTCTGAATTCAAACCAACCGTGAATTTAGCATGGTCCTTGCATAGTTATGGTAACCCAATGTTTATTCTTTGCAGGAAGCTTAAACATGTTAAAAAGCATTTGAGAGCTTGGGCAACTGAGAAGTATGGTGATGGTACAAAGCAAACAAAAATATTGAAGAAGAAGTATGCTGAGGTTCAGGAATTTATGATGAACAACCCCCATGATCAAAATGCAGCTGAAGAGGAAGTAAGGCTATGTGATCTACTTAACAAAGCTCTTGAAATTGAAAGTGGAATGAAACAACAGCAGTTTCATAGTAAGTGGTATAAATTTGGTGATCGTAACACTGAGTTTTTTCATTCCTTGATCAAAATCAAACAAGCTAAAGAAAACATACACACAATAACTACTCATGAAGGTACTTCTGTATCAACTCCTGACTTAATTGATGTTGCCTTTGTTCAATATTTTGAACACTTGTTTGGTAACACCTCTGATTTTATTCCTAAAATTGACATGTTGAACAACATCCACCTTCCAATATTGTCCACAATGCAAGCTGCCGTGCTGGTTAGTCAGGTTACTGATGAGGAAATAAAAAATACTCTCTTTGCAATGAATAGAAAGTCGTGTGGTGGGCCTGATGGTTTCAATGTCCTCTTCTTTGTTACTTGCCGGGACATTATTCAGTTGGATTTCTGCAGGGCAGTGCATAATATTTTTAATAAATGCACGCTGCTAACTGAAGTTAACTCAACTAATATTGTACTTATCCCAAAATGTTCTCAACCAAGCACTGTCTCTTCTTTTAGACCTATCTCGTGCTGTAATGTTGTGTATAAGTGTATATCAAAGATTATTGCGTCAAGACTAATGCAAGTACTCCCCCAATTTATATCACACAATCAGGTTGCATTTCTTCCCAAAAGGAGTATTTATGACAACATATTGCTGGCTCAAGAGCTTCTTTGTGGGTACTCGAGATCTAATACTCCTCCATCTGCTATGCTAAAGCTTGACATTACTAAAGCTTATGATTCCATTCACTGGTCCACCATTGTGAGAATCATGGCATTAATGAACTTCCCTAAGCCTTTTGTTGGGTGGGTTTACGCATGTATATCAACTGCTAGGTTCTCCATTGTTATTAATGGTCGACCTGTTGGTTATTTCAGGAGTAGGCAGGGGATTAGGCAAGGGGATCCGATATCTTCGTACTTATTTCTTCTGGTGATGGAAGTGCTCACTAGATTTATGATATCTAAGTATGATGCTGGGCAGATTAAATACTACGCCAAGTGCAAATTAACAAATGTTACTACTCTCATGTTTGCTGATGACATTATGATCTTTACTAAGCCTCATCTCCCCTCGTTGCAGTGTGTTATTAAAACGTTGACTGACTTTTATATGATGTCAGGTTTGCAACTTAATTATTCTAAATCAAGTATAGCAATTGCTGGGGTCTCCACCAGTATTTATAACAGTCTAATTCAATACACTGGTCTCCAAAGCATGGGAACTGATATGACTTATCTTGGCCTCCCCCTTTTGACATCAAGGCTGAAATATGCTGATTGCCTCCCCTTGTACTCCAAGATGGTTTCTATTCTTGACATGTGGTCTAACAGATTTTTAACCCAGGCAGGAAGGCTTGTGCTAATCAAATCAGTTGCTCTTTCAATGACAGTTTATTGGGCTAAAGCTTTTGTCTTGCCTACAAAACTTTTGCATCAAGTCAGAAGTGCTATGCTCAGATTTTTTTGGACAGGTTCCACCCAAAACAGGAAGCCATTGCCATGTTATTTCAAACTTTTTGAGAAGAGTTTAAATGCTGGTGGGTTGGGGGTTATAAACATTGTCAACTGGAATATTGCTGCGTTCAGTACTCATCTAAACTCTATTATTGTCAAGGATAACTCTGGGTGGGTTAATTGGGTATGGGCAAATAGAATTGGTAGGGCAAGTTTCTGGACTGTAACCACTCCTCAAATTTGCAGCTGGACTTGGAGAAAACTACTGATTTTACGTGCTAGCTTGCTTCCCATAATTGTTCATAGGTTGTCAAATTCATCTACAGTCAAATTTTGGTACGATCCATGGGTGGCCAAGGGGGTGATTTTGCATTCTTTGTTCACCTATCAACAGCTGCAACAAACTGGTATTCCTATTAATGCCAAAGCTGTGGATTTTATTTTCCATGGTAACATGCATCTGCCATATTCGTCAAATCAATACATCAGGACAGTTTGGAATGATATACAATGTAATACCTACCCTCTTTTTGAAGTTGATGATGTGTTTTGGAATGATAGACCTCATACTGTCAAGCTTGTGTACAAGCACCTGCACAATCTAGGTGATCAAGCTTTCAAGTGGAGCAAAGTTATTTGGACCACTGATTCAACCCCAGGGGATAATCTAATGCTTTGGAAAGTTCTGCAAAATGCCATGTTGACTAGAACCAAATTGATGGAGACGGGATATGATACGGGTATCAATTGTGTTTTCTGTGCAAATGACCCTGAGACTGTGCACCATTTGTTCATGCAATGTCCCTTCACTAAGATGATATTTGACAATATGATGCTTGTTGCTGGGAGTAGATTGTTGGCTAATCAAACAACGCTGGATTTTGACATGATATTCAAAGCTACAAGGTGGCGAACATTGAAGGCGAGGCACTTAACTATCTGCTTGAAGAAGTACATGACAGTGGTGTGGTATGAACGAAATATGATTTGCTTTGAAAAGAAGAGGAGAGATGGGCAGGTGTTATGGAAGATTTTGAAGAATGAAATTTACAAAACTATGATGATGCAATCAAGTTTTCCAGCCATATACAAGGATGCTTGGAGATAGTTGGTGATTTTTGGGTGTATCTTGTTTTGTTTTTTTGCATTGTGTGTTGTTGTTTTTTCCCGCTGGTTTATCTCGGTGTGTTTGTTTGTTTTTTTCTTCCTTTTTTTCATGCTTGCTGTTTTCTTTTGGGCAAGTATTGTATTTTAGGCAATAAAATCAGGTAGGGGCCCTGTTAACCCCGCTAGCTTTTGCTAAAAAAATAAAGATAATAATAATAAAATAAAGTCTAATTAGTAAATTAATAATAATAGTAACTAAGTAAAGTAAAAATATAGATAAAAATCCATATATATGTAAAAAAACAAATAAATGATGATAATAGTATAAATAGTAATAATGGTGCTGATAGTAATATTAATCAAAGAATAAACGCTATGGATTAGGCTCCTTTTCCTAGTCCTATAATCTAAAACGTATAAGACTCAAAGCTCATGGCTTTGGTACGTGAATCCCTAACTTCCAAGCGCTCCTACCCGTTACTAGCTCTTCGAATATATTCCAATCCTTCAAGTACATTTTTCCTACTTTCTCCCATGTCAACCTTGGTTGACCTCTACCTCTCTTTAAACATACAACGCAGTCTATAATTCCAACGTGGGTAGGTGCTTCGAGCAGCCTTCGTTGGAGATCTCCAAACCATCTTAAGCGATGTTGAATTAGCTTCTCCTCAATTGGTGCTACTCCAAATTTTTCACGTGTATCATCATTTCTAATTATGTCTCTTCTTTTATGACTGCAACTCTATCTCAGCTTACGCATCTCTGCTACGCTTATTTTCTAGACATGTTGGTTTTTTTATAGGACAATGTGCTGCACCATATAACATCACAGGTACGATTGCCATTCTGTAGACTTTCCTTTAAGCTTCCATGGGACTTTCCTGTCATAGAGAATGCTAGATGCTTATCACCATTTCACCCATCCTGTTCGAATTCTAAAACAAACATTTTCATCAATCTCACCATTACACTATAACATTGATCCTAAATATCGAAAGGATTCCTTCTTAGGAACTAGTTGTCCGGCCAGAGTGACATCCCCATCCTCTGACCCGAAACCGCTGAACTCGCACTTCATATACTCTGTTTTAATTCTGCTAAGCCTAAATCCCTTTGAGTCTAAAGTCTGTCTTCACGGCTAAAGTTATCTATCAACCCCAATCCTACTTTCATTAATTAGCACAACATCATCAGCAAATAGCATGCGCCAAGGAATCTCCTCTTGTGTACCCTTCGTAACCTCATCCATCACTAGGACAAAAATGTAAGGGATTAAAGTTGACCCTTGATGTAATCCTATGTTAATGGGAAATCACTATTTACACCATCGCATGTTCTAACACTAGTCACAACATCATCGTACATATCCTTGATAAGGATAATATACATTATTGGGACTCTATTATTTTTCCGAAGCCCACCACATCACCTTTCGCGGTACTTTGTCATAAGCTTTCTCCAAATCAATAAATACCATGTGTAGATCCTTCTTTTGGTCCTAAAACCTCTCCATAAGTTGTCTTATCAAGAAAATCACCTTTATGGTCGACCTTCCAGGCATGAAGCCAAATTGGCTTTTTGAAACGCTTGTCATTCTTCTTAATCAATGTTCAATGACTCTCTCCCAAAGCTTCATCGTATGACTCATAAGCTTAATTTCTCTGTAGTTTGTGCAACTTTGGATATCTCCTTTATTCTTAAAATTGGAACTAATAGCTTCTCCTCCTCTCATCTGGCATCTTGTTTGATTTGAAAATATTATTAAACATCTTAATTAGTCAGGAAATCCCTACATCTCTAAGGCATCTCCACGCCTCAATGGGGATGCCATCAGGTCCCAATGCTTTGCCTACTTTCATCTATTTTAGCGCTTCCTTTACCTTAGATTCTTAGATTCTTCAAACAAAATGCCTACTAGTGTCATCAAAAGAGTCGTCTATCTCGATCATAGTGCTATCACCTTATTCATTAAATAGCTTATCGAAGTAATCTCTCCATCTATTTTTTATCTCATCGTCCTTTACCAAAAGTCTATTATTTTCATCTTTGTTGCATTTAACTTGGTTGAAGTCTCTTGTCTTCTTCTCATAAAGCTTAGCTATCCTATAGACGTTTTTTTCACCCTCTTTCATACCCAGCTTATGATACAAGTCTTCATATGCCCAACCCCTTGCTTCACTTACCGCTCTCTTTGCGTTCTTCTTTACCACTTTGTATCTTTGCATATTGTCCTCGCTCCTGTGATGATGCAAGCACTTATATAATTCCTTCTTCTCTTTGATATCCTTTTGTACATTATTTTTCTACCACCATGAATCTTTAGGTTCACGTTTATTTCCTTTCATTACCCTCAAACACCTCAGCAGCCACTTTTCGAATGCACATTGCCATCTCATCCCACATGTGGTTTGCTTCTCCTTCCAAATTCCATGCCCCTTCTCCCATCACCCTATCCTTAAACACCCATGAAGCATCTTCTTTAAGCTTCCATCATTTCGTCCGACTAATCTTGGCTCATTTATCCTGTCGAACATGTATCCGAAGATGAAACTCGGATATCAGAAGCTGATGTTGTGAGACGATGCATTCTCCAGGTATGACTTTGCAATCTACACAAGCTCGTTTGTCATATCTTCTAGTAAGGACAAAGTCAATCTGGCTAAAGTGTTAACCACTACTAAAAGTAACTAAGTATGACTGTCTCTTTCTAAAGAAGGTATTAGCTATCATGAGGTCATAAGCAATAACAAAATTAAATATTTCTTCTCCTTCTTGGTTCCTGTCGCCATATGCAAAACCAACATGCACTCTCTCAAATCCACCACTAGCCGTACCAACATGCCCGTTGAAATCTTCTGCTCCAAATTTTTTTTCGCTATTAGGCACATCTCTAACCATAATATCTAGCTCTTTCTAGAAATTCCTCTTGACAGCTTCACTTAGACCTACTTGTGGGGTATAGGCATTAATGACGTTCAGAATCATACCGCCCACTACCAATTTGACAAGGATGATCCTGTCCCCTTGTCTCCTAACGTTGCAACTCCGTTTCTAAGGTTCTTGTCGATTAAGATGCCTACCCCATCCTTGTTCCGTTCTGTTTCCATGTACCATAACTTGAAGCCTGTGTTCTCCACCTCCTTTGCCTTCAAGACCGTCCATTTGTTCTCTTGAACGCAGAAGATATTTACACATCTCCTAGTCATAGTATCAACTATCTCTATTATCTTTCTTGTTAACGATCCTACATTCCAACTACCTAATCGGATCCAACTATCATCGACTAGCTTCCTTGCCCCTCATACCCACTGAGTAAAGTGCGAAGACCTTTGCTTATTTATCACTACATCGGGGAATCGATGCAGCGCGACACTAAGGGAGTGACGATCCAGCCCTTGCATATTTATCACCATACCCGAGTCTCGGTATGGTGCGCCATTAAGGGAGTGGCGACCCAGCCCTTGCTCTCTTTTCACTATACCCGAGCCTCGAAATGGCGCGTCCCTAAGAGGATTATGCCCCCACTAAATATAATTAGGTTCCATTTCCATGAGAGAGGCTATGGTTTTAACGTTGGCTTGCCAAGCCTATCACAATCCTCCTCCTTTATCCTGGCTTGGGACAAGCTGCATAGAAAACTACACAATAGGAGTTAGTTAAAATTTTGAAATAGCTGGAAAATTTTAAAATGAACCTTAACCTTTAAAAAATATTTGTATTTTAAAAATCAAAGATTTTGAATTTTTTTTCAAAAGTATTTATTTTTTATTTTTTAAAACAAATTAGGCTTACCTAACACAATTAAGATTTAATCAATGGGTTAACATACACGATTGGCTATTTTCTATTCATGGTAAATTTTCAAATTTCCAAAACATTTCCGTTTTATTTTAGAACAATAATCAACACTCAAGTTCATATATAAATTTCAGCTTTTAAGGCGTAGGGATAGTAACCCGTGGTTTCGCAACAACCTTTCCGTTTCTTTCGCTCGCAAAAATTTATCTCAATTTTTTTTAAGTTTTTGGGACTTAACATTATTTGCTATTAGTAGCTAATAAATTTCCTAATTTATTTTATGAACTTCCAATGTTACTTTGCATTAGTTAAGTGTCAATATGAGATTTTTCTTATTTTTTCTACTTTCCAATATATAATAGTCAATCTAGAAAAATAACATGGTAATGAAAATGAGCTTTTCTCATAAAATATCATACGTGTTTTTATACAAACATAGACAATTAATCCTTACAATCTAACTAATTTTAATGAAACAATTGTCGGAAGCCGCCCGTCAACATCAACTGACTTTATTGATGTTGTAGTCTTACCACTTAATTCTTAATAAAAAATGGACTTTTTTTTTACTATATCATCCCACCATAATTCACATCTCTTAACTTGTCTTTTGGACTTCTAATAAATAAGGTTTATCCATTCTTCAATCATTACAGTCAAATATACTAATATCTTCTTTTAATCCAAACATCTTGATAGTATTTTCAAGTCTCGGTATATACTTTCTTATTTTTAAAAATTTCATGCAGATATACCCTAGAACTCGCAAAATGCACTTTAATACAATTTCTCATTTCTTTATGGGTTTTCTTTATGGTCTTCACATATGTTTAATGAAACATTCCTATGCTCATACCAATATTTTTTTATACCCAATAGGGATTCATTATTGTTATTCTTCGAGCATTCATCGCTATTTTATTTTATAGCCTTAACTTTTACCCCATCTTTACCTAAGCAGTCTTACCTATCTACTCCATATTAAAAATTTGCTTTGGTTGCCAGCACTTTTTCTAAAACTAAAACTTCGCTGACACAAAGTACTTAATCGCAAAACTTTTATCATTAAAAATATAAATTTAGAAACTTTTTAAAACTATATTATAGGACTTACGAAGCAGGTTTATTTATTAAGTTTCAAAAGTCATTGTTAGCCATTTAATTTAAAAAGGCCCTTTCCTTTAAAGTCTTTTCACCAAAAAGATTTTACTTCGCAAAAAGTAGGGTTTTCAACTCAAATCATTTATTATGTTTCGGATTTCAAAAGCTCAATTTTTATAACAAACAATTTTTTTTTTCAAAACTGAACTTTACAGTGTTTCTAAAACGTCATTTATAACATTAAACAATAAAAACTGAAGTAAATAAGCACAATTTCCATTCTATTATTTTTCTAGTACTTATGCTATTTCCACTTTCAACCTTAGCGAAGCCCTTGTTAGCATATGAAGGGGACTTCTAAAATGGTATTTGCAATTACTACACATATTTATGAAAATTATTCATTTTTTCCTTTTAATTTACTATACCGCTTCTAATTACTAACATTATTTTATATTAATTTCTAGCGTTATTTCTATTTACATGTCTTAATGTTACTACTATTTGATCTTCTTCTACTAAATTGCTTTTATTTAAATTGCCTCTCTTTATATATATTTTTTCTTTTGAATTGACTGTCCTTTTTTGAACTATCGCAGTGCATTTTCCTACTACTTTTTTTGGGTTCTTATCTCTTTTTCATTCCTTTTACCCCACTTAAGATGAGTACCACTTCCTTTTGTACACTTCTTTTGAAAGAATTTCAAAACATAAATTTTGCCATAATCGGAGAATCGACGAGCTACATATACGCTCTATTTTCTTTTTATATCAAAAGAAATATATCTTTATTTAAACCCATTTTAACTGAAAATTTTCAGTTTGAACAAACTTAATTTCCACTGGAAATTCTATTTAAATAAAATATAAGAAGATATTTTAATTTGCGAAAAACTTTACTTACTTTCCAAAAATATGGTTATCTAGTTTTAAATAAATCTCTTGAAAATCAATTGAAATATTTTTTCTCAAACCTTTCATTAAATTCTTTAGGGTCAGACTCAGAGTGGGTTTTACTTGTTCGTACTTTTGGACTTTTCTTCTTTTCCACCTACTTTTGACTTATCTTCTTTTAGAACATTAAAATCTGGCTATCATACTACATTGATTACTACACACCATCTTTCAAAAAGTTAATTAATTCTTACTTTCGGATATCTGCAGCATAAAGGTTCTTACATTCCCATTTATCTAGACCGACTGTACATCATCAATCGCCATTCCTATGGGAATCTACAATCATAGGGCAATATGTGCTCTACTATGGAGTCAAGTACTATCCAGTTTCAAGGATTCATCTATATGTCGCATTCATGCTCTTTTTAAGTCAACGCCTTTCAATATGACCTATTTTCTATAGGGTGATCTGGATAGGCATATATCTTCCAGTTCATCTATTATTCTAACTCATAGTTGCATTGTCCGTCTCTTGAGAATATGTTTGCAACTACTTCTAAAGTCGGAATTTATAGTGTTTGGAGTATAATATACATTGTTATGGTACAAATACATATACATTCACTCAACATACCCTAATTTTTAAGATCGACTAACCTTTTCTCTGATATAAATGTAACAACCCGCAACTCAATGGGCTCGGATTTTTGCTTGATCAAAAACCCAAATTCGTATGAATCATTAGTGTTGATATCATGTAAATAAACAAAAGCATATCAAAATACTATCAATATAAACTCATAACAGAATAGTACAATATAATAAACATATAATTACTGACCAAGGCTAATACTTTTGATATCTAGCCCTCTTTCCAATGTTGGGCATGTATATGAAATCTATCCTTCCTCCATTTATGCCATATACCAATACCTATCCCTCTAAGTCTATCATGTGGGTTATAATAAGGAAGGAGGTCAGAAGAATGTTTTGGTGACAGTTAAATTACATACTTTATACATAACACCAGTTTATACCGATTTCTTTCCATTTACATGTTATGCCTACTTTTAAAATAACCGTCTTGACTTCATATTCACGTATGATATGCCCCACCTACTTGATGTATATAATAACTACATACGTATGTATATAAGTGTGTGTATATGTGTCTCAGTTCCCCCTTTGGACCATGATACTTTCCCCATTAGTATGTGTAATTCTGCATCTTGTTAGGATCCATCATCAATAAAGTATTACATCCTCATTGCGATGCATACCAAGGAACTCTCGTAGTGCCTAATAACGGCATTACAACTATGTAGTCGCATTCTATCTCATTTTGAACGACCTCCGTTTAAAAGGTTATCTAGCCTTGCCTCCTAACAACAAACTAAATAACAAACAACTATGAGGTGGTGCATGCCCTAAACGTGGTCTACACTAGTAAGAGGTGTAGCCAATTTAGGTGTATCTCTTATCTTATCGTTGGCTGCTCAGGACCGAAGATGACCTTGACCTATGTGAACAGCACCTACTACTGATATATATTACATCAACCCACTGTCACAACACCGAGCCTATGCTTACCATCCCATTTAGATTGCCTAATGCAATCAAGGAAATGCCTATTTGGTTACTTAACACGTACCCCGTAAACGGTTGAAGCATACTCTACTTGTCCTTTGACACTTTGGTATATTCCTTTCACCTGTACACTAATGTATATTTCCACGGGTCCAATAGTTGGATATTTCTCACATCAGTATAATGTATATGCAACTGTTGATGGCCATATGTCATGGCAAGACTTCTATTGTATAATCTACTGACCTCGCATTCCTACCCATATTGATGAATATGTCATATTTAATTATTCTAAGTCATTGACTACATTCAATATTTCACACCCGTCACATACTTGATGCTACATAAATTTATTTAGTTACTACGCCTTCTGTGTTCAACTGTTGGTATTTAGTTATGTTAGCCAACTTGTTTCTTATTTTATTTACACGACTTTAATGTCATTTACAGCTTACTTTTAAATTAATAGATTAAATACCTTTCCCCATTTAACTTCACTTTTGATACCATTAGGTATATCCTTCTATTCCTTTTCAGCTATTATTATCTTTCTTCGAATACTATAACTCTTTAATTACTCATTTCATTGCTTTACATGCATTTCATCGCTTATTATTGTTTTCTAAATTATTGCATATATTTGATTTAAAATTGAATTATTATTGTTATCTTTAATCATAATATTTTGGTTTATGCCAAGGGATTTGTAAAGTTTAATTTATTGGAATTACACGTTTGCAAATGGAAACGTTATCATTATAATTTGCCACAAATTATCTAAAAGATGACTTGTGTTATGTTAAAATTGCAAGGAATTATCTTTTCTGATATTATTGAAATAGAATGTTTCAAATATGGTAAATATCCATATCTCATATATCTCTTTCTTTAAGATATTTCTTGTTTTTTCAAACGATGCATTTTTTTTCATATTTATAAACTAGAAAATTATAGAAATTTACATTGCAACTAATTTTATTCCAATGAATTAAAATACTACTTAATTTCAATCCGAATTATAATAAAATCAAATTTATATTATTCATATATATATATATATATATTGTTCAACCCACAATCCTAGAATTTCTATACAATATTACAGATTTATGGACTACTTTTGTTGGGCGAATTCTCACCCAGAAGATCTTGAGACAACGAAGCGTCTGTTCCACCCGGGTTCGCAATCACCACTTCATTCAGCATGACCGGCCTCTTTCCCATTCGACAATGCAAGCCATAGCTCATTCGACATGAATAACCTCCAGTTCATTCACCAAGGCCAAGGAACACTCGGCACTCACGCATGAAGCTTCATTCGGCAGTACGAGCCAAGTCCATTCGGCATGGAAGCTCCATTCGGCAGTACGAGCCAAGTCCGTCCAACATTCTCAGGGTAGAAACTCATTCGGCCCAAGCATGTTCGGCCCAAGGTTTCATTCGGTCACAAGCTCGTTCGGTCCCATGCCACATTCGGCCCCAAGCTCGTTCGGCCAGTCCCATTCGGCCACCGAGCCGACGCTCCTCCATCTCATTTGGCACACCGGATCGGCATTCTCATTCGGCATAAGACCAACCTTCTCCAAGCCCCATTCGGCCTCTCCCATGCGTGCCGAACCAACCCATCAACAAGGCCACCACCGGACCAAACGAGCGCCGAACCACCTAAGACCAAACGAGCGCCGAACCGCCTATCTACCACCGGTCCCTACCTACCACCGATCCAAAGCCCAACGCCGAACGAAGCTCTACCGAACCAGGTGATTGCCAGTCCAGATTGTCTCAGCCCGGGCCCACCAGCAGCTATATACCTCCAAGACCCCTGCCCCCTGCCTCATTCTATAAATAGAGGGGCAGGGGTACAACAATGGCAGAGAAGTTTGAGAGCTCAAGCAAGGAAGGAACTTTCAAACTACTTTCATACACTTGTATACAAAGCATTGTACTTGTAATCTGGAAGAAGAAAGATAATAACATATAAAGTGGACGTAGGCACATTCTGGCCGAACCACTATAAATCTGCGTGTCTTTTACATTTCAGCCCTTACTTTTCTCATATTTACATACTCATCTAAAATCATTGAAAATCACACATACTCAACTAAAATAATATGACTTGGAGGTGTTTGTCCATTTTTTGTGCAAACATTTTTGGTGCTTTCACTGAGAATTGAACTCGAAGCTTCAGCTTCTCCCACTCAACCTTCTTCCTCATAACGACGTTCGTCGCTTAGAAATCATGCCTTCCAAGCAACGGAAGGATGTTAACAAAGGAAAGAACATCGCAACTAGCAGTCTTCCGGATCCAGTAGCCCCAGGTCAAGAGGATCATCCAATTTCAACAGCAGCACCAGATGGATACCAGGCAAATCTGATAGCTCCTGCCACCGAACAACCAATAACTAGGGCAGATCTAGACAGAGTTGTGGCTGAAGTAACCAACCGCTTCACATCCCAACAAGAAGCTTTAGTGGACCAACTTATGTCACGCTTAAGGGATGCTGAAGAATCCAACCGCAACACTGAATCATGGGATGAGTCTCAATCTGGAGGATCTCGGAGACAGCAAAGGTATTCCTTCTTCGAAGAAACTATCGACAGGAATCATAGAAACCCCGCTGAACGGAGCCAAGCTGGAACCCAGCCCGAAGTTGGCCCCATGGAAATGCTCGAAGCAGAACCCCACCGGGTAAGATCAAGGCAGGGGGCAACTGTAGCTGGTCCTAGCATGCATCCGAGCAGCCAGAGACAACCACTGGATAATGCAAGAAGTGATAGATTGTACCATCCCTACAGGTCATCTGGACGAGATAGATCCCGCAGGGAAGAACTAAGCTCATTTTTGTCCGCTCCAAGTTCTGACGAACGAATGGCACGATTATTCAGAGAATGTGTCCAACGAGAGCAAAGGGACCGGGGGATAGGCGCTAGGGTCACCAGCCCCTTTACCCGAAATATCGAAACTACCATCGCCCCCCGGGAATGGAAAATGCCAACCATGGAACCTTACAAAGGAACTTCCGACCCCATCGTACACTTACAGAGATACACCCAGCATATGCTCATGAGTGGAGCAACAGAAGGAGTATTATGTAAATGCTTTCCGCTATTCCTAGCAGATCTAGCTACCTCCTGGTTCTGCCATCTACCCCGAGGATCCATCAGCTCATGGGAGATGTTGAAAGAAAGGTTTATTAGCCAGTTCCTCATCCATGTGGAACAACCCAAGGATGCTTATTCTCTATCCAATATCAAACAGAAATCCGGAGAGACGCTGCAACAATATCTAACGCGGTTCAACGCCACAGCAGCAACAGTTCAAGATGCCAATGAGAAACTTATCCTAACGGCCCTTTGTAGTGGCGTGCATCCGGATACCAAGTTTGCTAGGAGGTTAACAAAAGATAAACCAGCTACGTTACCTGACTTCTTCCATGAAGCTGGGAAGTATATGAGGCTTGAAAACGCTACCGCTAAAAGACAGTCAGGACAACAGGCTAAGACTACCCATGGCGACACTCCCGCTGCAACAAAGGACGTTTGAAGAAATGACTCTAGAGATAACGCTGGGGGCAAGAAGGGAGGAAAGCGTTTATATCAACCAGGACAGAGATTTGACTCTTGCCCCCCTCCCTTGCTTTAAACTTTGTCCTGGATGGCTAGAAGGATGTTTTTAATCATTTCACCAAATGGGTGGAAGCGGACCCTTTAAAATAAAATATCTTTGGCATAAATTATCAACTTCTTGATCAAAAAATATTCTATGCAGGTACGGAGTCCCACTCAAGATCATATCAAACAACGGACTCCAGTTTGACAACAAAGAGTTTACCAACCGATGCCAAGAGCACATAATTCACAAAAGCTTCTCATCTGTAGCTTATCCTCAGGCAAACGGACAAGTCAAAGCTGTCAACATAATTCTCAAAACCCTAACCAAGAAGAAGCTTGAAAAGTCAAAAGGCGCTTGGGTGGACGAACTTCCTACGGCATCCTGGGCCTGCCGCACCTCTCATAGAACATCAACGGGGCATACTCCTTTCTCTTTGGCATACAGATTGGAGGCCATGCCCCCAGTTGAAACTGTAGCGCCATCCCACCATGGGACCCACTGCAACCCAGAAGAAAACGAAGAACTCCTCCTCATGTCTTTGGATCTGATTGAGGAGAGGAGAAACAATGCAACACTTAAAAGCAGAAGCCCACAAGCAAAAAGTGGCAGCACAATGCAACTCCAAAATCAAGCATCGCAGCTTACAAGAGGGAGATCTTATCCTCATGCGGATCCTCCCGCAACACCGAATCATGGACCGAGTCCCAATCTGGAGGATCTGTGAGACAACAATGACCTTTCTTCTTCGAAGAGGTTAATAAAGAAATGGTCATGGTAGGAGCCGAGCCCGGACTCAGCCCGAATTCCGACCTGAGGAAACACTTGGAACCAAACCCAACGGGGGAGGTGCCAGGCAGGGGTCGGATATAGCTGAGCCTGTCATGCTACCTAACCATGAAAGCACCAGTAGACGGACCATATGAAATTCATCAAGATCTTCACAACAACGGAGCTTATATTTTGTCAACAGTGGACGGAGTGGTGTTCCAGAGGGCTTGGAACATCCGACACCTCCGTCGATACTTTGCTTAACACGTACCGCCCATATGAAGCGTATTAACACGGTGGACGTAGGCATTATCGTGCCGAACCACTTTAAAAATCTTATCTCTTGTTACCTTGTGCCTTCATATCTTGGCTGCTTGTTAAGCTTTATCCCTTTCTGTTGAACAAAATCCTATGGCATCTCCACTCAAGATGCACCGCGGCCTCATCTGGACTAGGCCTAACAGGTACGCTACGATTCTATGCACTCGCCAATGAGACACTTTTGCTCCAGCATCCCTCTGCTGCGGGTTAACTCATTGTGCGCCTGCCCTCAAAGCCAACTGTAATGAGCCGATTATAAGTCATCATAAAGGCCGACTATAGCCGATGGCAGCTCATTACGGCGTTCGGCTCGCCGGTAACTGTGAACCTACTTTAAGCCCCAACATAAGGTGTGGCCAGCCAGGGGTAGTTCACGGCCAACGGCACCCACGCTAGCCGGCCACGGTAAATCGAATAATACCCACGATTACGGACCATAATGGTTCGGGTAGTTACCGTGCGCGATCTCGGCTCCGATGTGTCTTAAGTGCGGCTGTGGTAAAAAAGAAAACTCCCCGCGGAGGCGTAAGATGGGTGACAAATGTCTCCAAGACCCACAGCTAGGGAAAGTGACTACAAAACCCGTTTGCCACGAACTTAAGCACATCGACGGCCTTCCGTGACTGGAAGTTTTACTTTTACTATATTTCCATTTCATTTAAATATTTTTCTCCTATCCTGTATAACGAACTCTAAAGTACAGGAAACCAAATAGGAAGCATTCACTCATGAGGCTCTAAGCCTGCATGCTGGGTAGCAGCGCGCTCTGCTATACCCGTGAACAGTTACACAAGACACTCAAAGCTACCGCCTGCGAATAAAACATAAAGGACGGTACTCTCTTCTCTTGTACATAAATGCGTAACTATAACTTATTCATACACTGACATTGCAAAACGTGAAATTATATTTCAAGCAAAAACTTAACATCAAACACAAGTGGAATCACAGGCATATACATAATTATACTTCTCACACAGCACATAAAGATAGCAACAACATTTGAACATGACAAAATCAGCTTATATTATAAGATCACACGAAGTTATTCTTTGCAAATAATTTTATTACAGTTGCATATCAAAGACTAACATGAACAGTGATAAAAAAGAAACAAAAAGATGGCAGATGCATCCACACTCCATCACCAACTCCCCCAGCCTACTTAGCCGCAGGATCGGAGCCCCCAGCATGTGGATCTGAAGTCCCACCTGTCCAGATCAGAAGAGGAATTCATTAAACGAACGATCAAGTTATGAAAACACGAAAAGAAAAGAAAGGGAAAAGAATAACTCACCAGCATCCGCCGCTTGATCCTCATCATCCAACTGCACGCCCGCTTCCTCTGCAGCGAGTAGCCGCATCCCCTCCTTCACCGCCGCTTGCTCCTCCTTTGAGAACTGAGCAGTAACCGCACTCAAGTTGAAAGCCTCTCCGCCTTCCTTACCCGCATTCACCCTGGCCTCCTCTAAAGCCTGGAGATACACCTTGGCCATGACCCGAGGGTAATCGTCCATCCAAGACAAGCCGCCCTCCTTCCAAGTGTGGAAGTACATATCCTGCAACATCTCATCCATCATCCCCTCGTTTTCCTCAAACTCCCTCACCCGGGCCTCGGAAGCTTGCAACTTGGTGATGGCGACGTCCCTCTCTGATTGGTATCTCAAGCAGTCAGCCTGGAGTGACCTCCTCATTTCCTCTTCCTTCAACTTGAGGGACCTCCTCATCTCCTCCATCTCCTCCTTCAACTCGGCCTGAGCCATCTCCGCAGCCTCGAGCCTCCCTGACAACTCCTCTACCCGCTCGAGATCCGCATTTCGAACCTCATCCACCGTTGCGATAGCTATGTTAATCCGTTCCCTGCAAGCGACCTCCATCTTCCGTAATTCCGCCCTACTGGCCTTCTCCATGGTCTCTTTCAGACGCTTGGAGGCTTCCTCATGCTGGGAAATCTGGATGGCTTGGTCGGCGAGTTGCTTGGCCTGATCGGCAACCTTTAACCTCAACCGAATGTTAGCACTCCCGATCTCTTCCCCGGCCTTGACCAACTTAGCATGATGCTCCATTAACTTCTTGGTCTCTGCGGCCACCCGGTCGATATTAGCCTTGGCCTCATCCCCCATGGTGACTACCCGCGTAGTAAGTAAATCAAGATCTAAAGATTTGGCCTCGTCCAGCACTCTTACCATGGGGTTGCGGGGAAGTAGGTGCTCGCCCGTGGTCTCATCGAATGAAATGTCCCGAAAACTTGGGTCTAAATCAGGATGGCCGGCAAAAGGGTCACGAGGCACGGGGCGAGGCACATCGGGACGCCTTATATGAATGACAGTAGAACTCTTGGAAGGAGGAGGAGGGGGGCAGGGCTCCGTGCTCTCCTCCGTAGTATCACGAGGAGGCTGAGTAGGGGGAGACAGAGTAGGAAGCTGCGAAGCAGAAGAAGACTCAAATAAGGAACGGCTCCGCTTCCTTTTCTGAATGCCCTCTTCGATGACCCCAAGAAGAGGGCGGTACTTGACTACGTCCCCAGTGCGATCAGTAGAAGGTTTCGCGGAAGCTCTCCTCGACTTAAATTGTTCAAGGCGGTGTCGAACATCCGACGTTTTACCCGCCTGGCCTGCCCCTGGAATAAAGAACAAATGTTACGAACATACAATAATCCGCAATTCAAAAAATGTGCTAAGTTAAAAAGAAAGAAAAGTGAGGAGACACATCTGTTATACAAACCCGGCGGAGGAGTGGGATACTGCAATAAGTCCTGGATCTCATTCCAGGACGGAAGTGAACCGTAAAAAATTTCTAAGTCCTTATCGAAAATAGAATCGGCAGAAGACAAAAGTTCACCTTGCATCGCCGGAATCACCCTAGCTGAGGAACCCTTAGAGGATGGGTCAGTGCCAGCCACAGCTTTGCCGGTTTCCTTTGCCTTCTCCGTTCCCTTCTCCGTTTCCGACTCTCCCTCCGACTCCCCGAAGGCCCGACGGAGAGCCTCATCCAGTTCGAGGTCTTGTTCAGAGGTTAGAGCAGCAACACCACTACCACCTCGACCTTCGCCATCTCCTCCACCCTCCGACCCTTCTCCAACTTCGCCTCCTTCCTCCTCTTCTACACCTTCCTCCTCCGGGACAATCGGGCAAGTACTTGGAGAAGGGCCATCGGACTTCCTCAGTTTCTTCCCCCCGACCACGGGACGCTCTGCGAAAGGCTCCCTCTTACCGCTCTTTACCTTATCCCCCTCCTTAGCTTTAGCAGCCTTCTCCTCAGCCGTGTCTCTTTGCTTAACCACGGACTGGTGCGGTAAGATCAAATTATACTCCAAGAGGGTTGCGTTCCTGATCAAGAAGGAGGCCGACCGGTCCCGTGCCGGAATAGCCTTTAGTTCAGCAGCCATTCGCACCAAGGAATCATCCTCCACAACTGCAATACCACCTGTCGCTAGCCAGAAATAGAAGCATGTCAGAAAAAACACTACAGTCAAAACATGGAAAATATAAATGAAATCCATCTTACAGCCAGAAGTGAAAAGGCGGAAAGAAACAGCATCGTCCTTGATGAAGAACCACTCTTTCTTGAACATGGTAAACTTGGAATACAAGTCCAGAACTGGTTTGAAGGGTACGGCCGCCTCCAGACTAATGTACGGAGACCCCTTCTTATAGCCTCTCAGGTTGTACAAGTATCGGATCTCCCGGTTAGAAGGAGGACGCCCGTACCTCCTCTGGAAGATGACAAAGAGGCTCACCAGGATAGCATATGAGTTAGGCTGAAGCTGGAAGGGAGCCACCTTCAAATATGTGGTGAAGCTTACTATCCAAGCGTTGATAGGGGGGATAGCGCCGCACATGCAATGGTATCTGCTAAAAGCGAAGTAGCCCTCGGGAGGATTATATGGCATCACTCCATCTCCCGGCAGCAGCATAAGAGCCCTATCTATCCCGAAGGAACGGGATATGACGTCAAGATGCTCCTCCTTTAGGGAGCTAGAAAAGCAATCCGGGGGAGAGACCAAAAGTTCCTGTGGACCATATCCGTCCACTAGAGACCTCGGAATAGGTCGATGTTGCCCGGATCCTGGCTGGACTGGGGGCAGGGTAGAGGAAGGCTCTCCTGTGCCTCTAGACTTCTTTCTGTCCGACCGAGTTTCCGCTTTGCGAGACATTTTCTGCAACACAAGGAAGGCACGGCATTAGAACAAGGAACATAGAAAAGTAAACAAACAAATGCGTGCAAGTGTGGGATTTCATTCGCAAACTAAAGTTTTCAAGTTCACAAGTTCATTCGGTTCCCAATACATTCGGTTCCCAGTTCATTCGGTTTCCAGTTCATTCGGTTTCCATCTCATTCGGTTACCATCTCATTCGGTTTCCATCTCGTTCGGCCCCAAGGCCATAGTCCCATTCGGTAAAATGGAAACTTTCGTATGTATTCGGCAAAGAGGAACATACCTGGTTCGGTACTAGATTGGTCCGGCGCTAGACTGATTCGGTATTCGTTTGATCCGGTACTTAACTGGTTCGGTGCTCAATATGGTTCGGCTCTACTCGTTCGGTAAAGAAAAACAAGGGGGTGCGGCCTCTATATATAGGCGAATTCACAACCACCGAACCAAACATTTTGCCCAACCGGACCAATAATACCGGACCACCAGAAGCCGGATGAGATTAGCCGGACCAACCAAGAACCGAATGGAACCCTCTCTCTACCGTCCAAGACCGGGAACTGGGGGCACGCAGGCGCCTCCCTCAGATAAGTACCGAACTCCAGAACTAACTAATAAAATAAGATTATGATAACGATGAATAAGTCGTAAAGTCCTCACCGACGTGGATTAAATCGTTTACACGTGTACGCGACCTCGAATGGTCCATAGGCACGCTCTGAATGGTTATTAACCCTACCATCGTGGGAATTTACACTTTGACACGTATTTTTAAGCCCATCGGTCGAATGGATATTTGATAATTGTGAAATGGCTAAGCCACTTACACATGTACGCGGTCGCGAACGATCCCTAGGCATGCTCTGAGCTGGCGATAAACCACCTTGGCAAACGACCCAGGGACCCACTCTAACGTGAACCTGGCATCGACGATGCTAAGCCCCTTCGGGGCACACTTGCTCGTCCCGAGCGACACAGTTCACTTCATCTCAAATATTTCGATCATGAACGATCGCTATTTGGAATCACACTAAAACTGTAAATTCCTTTGCAGGACATCAACAGAATACGAACGTCCAATCCCTGGCGTTATAAAGCTAGTCTTCCTACCACGGGGCAAAACAAAGCGCGACACGTGCAAGCACGTGCCCCACTTTGGGGGGCAAATGTTGGGCGAATTCTCACCCAGAAGATCTTGAGACAACGAAGCGTCTGTTCCACCCGGGTTCGCAATCACCACTTCATTCAGCATGACCGGCCTCTTTCCCATTCGACAATGCAAGCCATAGCTCATTCGACATGAATAACCTCCAGTTCATTCACCAAGGCCAAGGAACACTCGGCACTCACGCATGAAGCTTCATTCGGCAGTACGAGCCAAGTCCATTCGGCATGGAAGCTCCATTCGGCAGTACGAGCCAAGTCCGTCCAACATTCTCAGGGTAGAAACTCATTCGGCCCAAGCATGTTCGGCCCAAGGTTTCATTCGGTCACAAGCTCGTTCGGTCCCATGCCACATTCGGCCCCAAGCTCGTTCGGCCAGTCCCATTCGGCCACCGAGCCGACGCTCCTCCATCTCATTTGGCACACCGGATCGGCATTCTCATTCGGCATAAGACCAACCTTCTCCAAGCCCCATTCGGCCTCTCCCATGCGTGCCGAACCAACCCATCAACAAGGCCACCACCGGACCAAACGAGCGCCGAACCACCTAAGACCAAACGAGCGCCGAACCGCCTATCTACCACCGGTCCCTACCTACCACCGATCCAAAGCCCAACGCCGAACGAAGCTCTACCGAACCAGGTGATTGCCAGTCCAGATTGTCTCAGCCCGGGCCCACCAGCAGCTATATACCTCCAAGACCCCTGCCCCCTGCCTCATTCTATAAATAGAGGGGCAGGGGTACAACAATGGCAGAGAAGTTTGAGAGCTCAAGCAAGGAAGGAACTTTCAAACTACTTTCATACACTTGTATACAAAGCATTGTACTTGTAATCTGGAAGAAGAAAGATAATAACATATAAAGTGGACGTAGGCACATTCTGGCCGAACCACTATAAATCTGCGTGTCTTTTACATTTCAGCCCTTACTTTTCTCATATTTACATACTCATCTAAAATCATTGAAAATCACACATACTCAACTAAAATAATATGACTTGGAGGTGTTTGTCCATTTTTTGTGCAAACAACTTTCACCCTTACTTTCTAGATTTAAGTATGTACAATATTTAAGTAAGGTAACAATTCATAGAATATATAGGCATAGTTTTCAAATTCATTATATGTATACATTAAACCCTACAACTCCAAAATTACTTTCAAGCATACAAGGAATAGATTTACGATGATATAAACCCAATATTATATAAAATTATATATTTTCTTACTCATCTTTAAACTTTCAAATCTCCAGCTCTAAATTCTGTTAGTCCTGTTTAACTCCCTATTGAAATGTGTACTGCAAGCTTACACATATATACTAGAAATTTTGATCCGAGAAGAGATTTGAATTTAATTTAGATTTGGGTTTAGATTTACAATTTACCTTGGACAAAGATTTGATTTGATATTATTTTTCTTCTCCTATTACGCTATATTATTCTCCACTTATGCATATAGATTATTGTTTATATAGATTTAATAATTTAAGTAGAAGAGAAATGGAAAATTTTCATCGTTTCTTTAGAAAATATAGGGATAATAATGAAGGATTAGGCATGTATTTATAGGGGTTTGAATCAACGCCAGTCATTCGATCAGATTCTACTAAATTCAGGTCATTCGGTCTTGGTTTAACTCATAGCCACTCACCCATTAGCGGTCGACCACTGTATTACCATCGGTCACCGGTCCCAATTACAGATCGACCGGTCAGTTGTTTGCTCTTGTAACATGTTCATTTGTTTTCCATTATATGTTACTTCTTACAAATTTTATCGATCTAATTAAACATGATTATACCTAAACGTGAGAAATCGTTAATGTAATTTGACGTTAACTAATTACCTTTAGTTGCTTAATTATATATAAAATTATTTTCGATCTAAAATATTCAAACGTTAACAACCTTTCCGATTGAACTCTGATCAAAAAACATTTTGTATGAAAATTGATAAGAAAATTGCCACGAACACAACGATGGAAGTTTCGTAGTCAAATTCTAAAATTTTTGAAATTTTCATTTTCGCCCTTATTTATTTTTAATTAATTTCTTTGTTGTTAATTATTATTCAGTTTACAGGGTGTTATAGTTGCTACATGAAGCATGGAAGAATTAAAAGTAACCAATGCTTTAGGTTTATATGAAAAGTCTCTTTAGTATCTTTAACAAATCCAACTTTCATATTTAGAGAGATAATATTAAAGATTAATTTTTGCTGAAGTATCTAACAAATGGACAGTTATTATTAAATGCATTATGTTAAACATTTATTAAATAAACACTAAGTTGTTAGATGCTTCTTAATTAGTACCGAAGTAAATGTCTAACTACTAAATGTTTATTTAATAACCGCATTGCGACTATGCCCATATTGAATATATGTTTGATTTTAGATGCTTGTTAAACGAGGGCTCACACTCAATTTTGAATTTGAATCCAAAATAGAATATTATTATCAATATTCATGCTCTACTAAAGAGTTATCTTTCCTTGAATCTTAATAATCAGCCTGGACAACTGACTGTTGAAGATGCTCTAACAATTACAGTGGATCATAAAACTAACATATTTGAACATTTTTATTTTTTAGCCATGTTTATCTTCATGAATGATATTTAAATTGTACACGATTTATTTTGCATTTGTATTGTTCAAATACAATACAAGACTATTGAAATCTTTTTAAAAATAAACATAACCCCTATTGATTGCAATTATGTTCAAAATCGTAACAAAAGAGAATTATTCGCTTTAGGGAAAAATAACTCTTTACAATTAGGCAAGTTTTGAACAAGTTTATTTTTTTTGAAATTATGCTGAAGGACTTTTCTATTCAATGTAAATGGTTTTTAAAACAACAAATCAGAATAATTTGTTTCAAAGATAAAAGACAATATCATTTTATAGAAAATGATAAATTTACTTATCATCTTCTTATTAGTAAAAATATTACTTTCTTTTATATATGCCATTGAGATTAATTATTTTGAAGTGTTCTATTAGAAAATTATTAACCTGCAATGAGGTGCCTTTTAAGTTAGGATTCCCTTTATTTGTCATTATTATTTACCGTGTTTGTTGAAGATTGGATTTATCTTAACCATTTGTAAATAATGTGAGTTTGTTCTATACATGGTACACTAAAAATAATGTTAATTAAAAATAATAATTCATTCGCATGACAATTTGCAAAAGTGGATCCGAAATAAGTTAAATGAATCATGTTAAACAATAGCAACATAAAATAGTTTTGTAATGTTAAAAATATAGCATTAATTGAACTTTAAATAATTGAATGTTGAGAATCAACTAAGCCATACGTATGACATAATTTTGTTTTATAGTCTAAATTCAATAAAAAAATTATGAATTGCAAACCTCGTTATAGGTAATAGATGCAAAAATTGTAAGAAAATGAAAAAAGAAAAAAAATTACTTGCAAATTTTTATCAACCAATGCGATGCAAATAATACTAAAAATCAACAAATGTTTAAGTTAATCATATGTGCACACACTTAATTATATGCGGGCTTGGGATGTTATTATTTTGTACTCCTTCTTTTCAAAATGGGCTATAACATATATGTAATATTTACATTTTGGTTAGTAATAAAGGAAACATGAACCCTTTTTCAAAAAAAAAAATACTAAACATTAATAAACTCAAAAATTCTTCCAACGTTCCATTATCAAACTTTCGTAATGAAATTTCATGTACTTTATATTTAGTACTTGTGAATCAGGTGTCTCCCACAATAAATTACTCTTCTTTCAAAAGATAAAAGATAATACAAGTGCATAGAAGTTATGTTTCTGATTATTTTTTAATTTAATGTGTCCCTACTAAAATAATATTAGTCATTGATGTAAATTACATATAATACACACTCTAACATGCATCATATCATGAATCAATCTAGATTCCTTTATTGGATTATTTTCCTTCTACTAATAGTGAATTAATCACTTTCCATTAATCTTAGAATGTTAAAACATCTTAAAGAACTATATATTTTATAATGAAGAGGAATGCCTCATAAAGAGGTTGAAAGTTCGAAGCTTTCTACTGCTTGCGTAGTTTTATCGATTATATATAAAACAGTAGTGAAGACAAATATACATTCATAGTATTGTTAATAATGATCGATCCATTGAGTTTCGTGGGAAAAAGTAAAATAAGTAATTATCATATAATAGCTATTACTGAACCACCTCCAATGTTTTAAGACATAAACCATCCCTAATGGTTATCGATATTTGATAAAGCATAATGTTTAATATAACGCTAACCTTGATTTCTTCTTCTTTTGATTGCGCATATAAGCCATTTTAAGTAATGAAGATCCTTCAATATGCATAGCAACAAATTAACAATCGACTTCAAACTGGTTTCTAAAATGGAAATTTAGCTGTGGATTATTATGTATTTCTTTGTATGTTCATGTACTCTAAATTTACTAGTTTACTATCTATTTATTTTTGTGCCCCATCATTGAGTTCTTCTAAAAAAGTTGAAAAAACCACTAAATAAGTAGTCAAAAGGCTTGAGACCTAACAAAAATATAAGTGGAGGGTTAGAATTTATCTTGTGTTGATTATGTTTTCGAATTATACCGTTATGTAAGATATATGCATTGAAGCCATTAGGAATGAAAATTGATTCGTCACCAGAGATATTTTTTGGTTAATGCGCAATCGAAAGAGGGATATATATCTAGTCCGATGCAGTTTTTCAAGAAAATGAAGTAAAATAAAAGCTGAATGAGATCACTAGACAATTGATTAAAAAACGCAAGAATACTATAGGTTTCTAATAATGAAAAAATATGAACGAAGAAAAAGAATTGCAGGTTAAAATGGAAAAATTACCATTTTAAGGGTAAAAATGATAGAAGAATAATCCTAAGTTTTTACTAAAGAGAATGACGATAGATTGACATTTACTATGCAAAAAATACAGAAGCTCAACCACTGAACACATTTTCTTGTTCGATCTTCTATCACCGAACCGATATTCCCCTAGACCGAAGTAGCACCTCTATGCTTGGCCAGGAGTCTCCATCCGAACCGAAATCCTTGCCCAACCCTCCTACCGTCGAACCAGTTTTGCTTGAAGTAACCACCGTTTACTGGACCAAAGTACCCTAAGCGCCCCACATCACCACCGAACCAAGTTTCCATCGATCAAACTACCATCGACCACATCTTTGCCAAGCCAGATAGTTAGCATACTTTTAGGATTTTGACTTTTACACCAAATCGATCGCCGCATTTACTAATCCGACCCATGGACAACCCCAATACATCGATACAACCCTAAACTCTCTAGATCCAATCTATAAAAGTTTAATCCTACATTTATGGATCTTCCAACCTTTGCATATGACTTGGAGAGTACATCACTATACCTTCTACATGGAGATCCATGACTTTAGAATCGATGACAACCGTAGCTACCCGTAATTTCAAACATTTCATTGTTAAATATCTGAACTTTTGAAAAATGGTTAAGTGTTAAAAATATGATTTTATAACCTTATTAAACTCTTTTTAATTAATAACTAATGCTAGAAAACTTGTTTTTGAAATGTTGTTTTTAAAATATATACTTCAAAAAAATACCGATAA
The DNA here is from genome assembly GCA_030765085.1 of Allium cepa. NCBI lineage: Eukaryota > Viridiplantae > Streptophyta > Magnoliopsida > Asparagales > Amaryllidaceae > Allium > Allium cepa. The sequence goes on from CM060943.1 coordinate 566,976,284, forward strand.
TGTGACCAAAAGTCATTTTATCGATAATTATCTTTTTATTTGATTAAAGTTGTTCTAATTATTATTATTATTTTTTGAAACTTGTTTAATTTTATTGCATCCTCAAATGAGCAGTGTGGCCAAAGCAAATACAACCAAAAGTACAAACCAAACAATTACAAAGGCAAACTTTTAGTTAAAGACATACTTTAACTCAAACATTGTAAAACTCTTACTTTTTAATAATATTATTCAGGAGATTTAATTAGATAAATTAAATAGGATAATGTAAATATTAGAGTGACAAGGGATTGAGATTTGAAAATTTATTTAGAGGCCGAGCTTAACAAATGGGCTTATGAATGGTTTTATATGTTAATTACTAAGAAAATAATTAACAAAAGAGCATATTAGGAATTTGCACACCATAATTCTTTAAACCTTAAAACCATGTCCCCATTCTTTCTCACGTTCATTTGCAAACTTAAAAATGTAAATCAAAATTTCAAGGCCAGCCATTACCTAGGAAAAAAGGGAAAAATCAAATTTAACCAAGCAATCAAGCAAGGGGAATTAATCAAGGATCAAATCTCAACTTTCTTATCCTAATCAAGGTGAATAATAATCAAAACTATCTCTATTTTTGTTTTTAATGATCATTTGATTTCGGGTTTAAGATTAAATCCATTATAATGATTTTTGATGATGATATGCTTGGATTCATGATATGTTTGATTCAAACTAGATCGTTGATGAATGTTTTACACAATTTAAGGCAAAATCCATTTATATTGTGTTTCGAACGCCATGAGGAAATTATATGTTATGTAAAATATTATTTTGGAGATGAGTTTTAATTTTTGTAATTTTTCAAACTATAGAAAATTTATTATGAATTTTGAAAGGAAAATATGAACAACTGGGTTTAGAGATTAATTTCGGCTATATTATGAAGATTTGGGTCCGAAATTTATATATGTTGGATAACATATTAAAAGTGAATTTCTGTGATTTTTAAGTATTTTTCTAAGTAATTTATTATAGAAATTAAATTATTTTAGAAGAAGGACTTAAATGTTTTATATGTTCTACTTAAGGAAGGCTTATTTGCTAAATTATTTTAATTAGATCTAAAATAATTATGACATTTTAATTTTAGAAAGATTTTAAAATTTTTATGGAAACCAATTAAATGTTTACAAATAGGCTGGTTAATTAGAACTCAATTACTTAAAAAGGCATTAAAACAATCTTTACCTAGAAATTATGTTTCGCCTCTTTCAGAAGCCACCTTTCAACCCTATGCTTTCGCCTTAACCAAGTCAAAACCAACCAAGCCGAAACCAATACACAAGGTATCAATAAGTTGTACGTAGTGGATTGGACAAAGGCGGAAGGTATGGAGTCGAAATTAGTGCTTTCGAAGGGGTCGAAGTCTTTGTTTTACTCTTCAAAGATACGTGCTTGCCTTGTTTTTAAAAGGATGCTTTCGAAGGGGTCGAAACCCATTTAAATAGCTTTCAAAAATTTTGCCTTCTTTTTGGTTTCGAAAAGCATGCTTTCAAATAAGTTGCCTTATTTTAATTCAATGCTTTCGAAAAGGGTAGTTTCAATCCAATCGAAACTCTACTGACGACTTTATGCCTTTCGAATGGATTGAAGTTGTCAACTAGTTCGAATGCTAGTTTTTTTTATAAATATTAGTTGCTTCCTAAAGCTTTCAAAAGGATTTAATGGTTTTAAAGGTAATGTCTTAGAAAGGGGTTGCGAAGCTATCCTTTAACTGTTTACTTAAATGATAAGTGCTTTCGAAAGGATCGTTTCAAAGCCATCAATTTTTCCCCAATCATTTTTTTAAAAGGATAAAGGTTTCGAATGGGGTACTTTCTCTTATATTCACTTTGACCCAAGAGATATTTTTATAATAAATCCAATGGTTTCTAAAGAGATACTTTTAAATAGTTTCGAAAGGGGTACTTTCATTAGTTTCGAAGCTATGCTTCTAAGAGTTAATAACAAATGCTTTAACACTTTCGAAAGGTATGTTTTAAGGGCTTATAAAAAGATGATTTAAAATGTTTCCAAAGGTATATGCTAGTTTTTTGAAAAGAAGATTTGAATGCTTTCGAAGGAGGCTATCCAATTGTTTCGAAAGTGAAAGTTAAAGGTATCGAATGCCTTAGTTTTCAAAGCAATGAAGCCAATCTCATTTTAAAGTAAACGACGACATAAATAAAGGAGTTTTAAAATGGCATCTAAGTATGATGTTTTTTTAGAAGCTTTCCTTGATAAAATAATAGGCTAAAGGGATTAACCTTGTTTCATATGAAAATGCTTTCAAGGATATTAAACCACAGATGTTGGTGTTATTATGTTATTCTTCTTCTAATATATATATTCACTTTCAATAGACTCGTAACAGTATTTTAGGGAGTAAAGGGAAGAATAACCAGCTAGGTTGACTTAGTAGTGAATATGAATTTAGTTAACTCCTGTATGCATCTAGGTGGTCAGGTAGACTAGAATATAGGATGTCTAAATATTGATTAATGAAGTTGTCAGATGGACAGGTTCATAGTAAACCCATGAAAACTATGTTTACAAAGAGTTATTGAAAGAGGTTAATAGGTTTGTAGTGAACCCATGAAGACTATATCTGGATAAAGTTATTGACAGAAGTCAATAGGTTCCTAGTCAACTCATGAAAACAAGGATACGAGGTAAGTTACTAGAGATACCAATAGGTTTAGGGAGAACCCATGAAACAATAAATTTATTGGCATGGGCTAATAGGTTCTTAGTGATCCCATGAAAATAATGAAACCAAACAGGTAATTCATAAGTTTTAAACAGGTTATTGTAAGCCCATGAAAACTAATAGGTTAATAGTGACACTAGAGGCTATAACTGAGACAGATAGTCAAAACAAATGAGGATGGGTAATCCAAAATTGATTTACTTATTTGCATTTTATCGTAATATTTTGAATTGCTACGTTTGAACCATTGTGGATGTAGGAGCACGGTGTATGGTTATTATAAATTTTTGGAGAATACTAGTGAGAGTAAACCCCATTCTGCTAAGCGGATGGTCTTACTAGATATCTAAATGGTTTGATATGGTAGATTATTATTCATACCAGGCTTTATGTCTGACTTGAAGTTTATGTTTTCCTTTTAAACTCTCGGGTGCTCATTTGATTTTGAGTAGTTTGAGAGTTGAGGTTTTCAGATACCTATTTAGATGAATAAGCTTTTGGAGATGCACAAGAGGCAAGACAGCTGTTGGGAGTTTTTTTTCGATTTTGATTCCGCTGTGTTTGGTCGTAAAGGGAAAGTTAATTGCCTATATATACACTCTGATCATCTAAGAGGGCATCTTCATATATCGCTCTTGGCGTATATCGTATTAATTATAATTTCTCTGAACGTGGTTCTCATACTTGGAATTATGTAATGAATTTAAAATGTGGATACGAAATGTAATGAGAAAAGTTGCTTTTGAAACCTGTGATTTTATTTCATATCCATGTGTCTCTGTTGTATCAATGAATCTAACATTACCGCATTTGGTCGTCGAGGATTAATAATTATGGATGACTGCAGCATCCGTAGCCATTAGTTTTGTTTCTCCAAGTGGGGGATGTTACAAGTTGGTTTCAGAGCATAGGTTTATGAAAACTTAAAAGAAATTTAAACCTAAAAGATTTTTCAAAACATAATTCAATAAATTCGAAAATAAAATCGGAATTTGGGATAACGCTATTGTAATGTACTTTTATTTGATACATATATATACACACACATACATACACACACACACACACACACACACACACACACACATATATATATATATATATATAAGTACATACTCCCCTCTCTCTTAGACCGTTCTTCTGTATCTTACTAAGGCTCTCATGCAGATTTACAAGAAAGAAGATATGGTGGCAAGAAATGGAAAAGAAAATCTCGGTGGAAGAAGCACCTTTAACAAATAGAAACGTTCAACCTAATACAAGGAGAACCCGGGTCGACTGGCTAATGCTAATCAAAATGCAGATATCAATGTAGGTGCTGGAAATCCACCAGTAGGCATGGGGATGATGTATTAGTTCTTCATCATTCTGGTACAAGAAGGAACAGCTACAGGAGTTGCTGGAAATGTTGGAGGAGCTAATCACGTAGCTCCAATTGGGAATAACTATATTAAGTTGAGCAGGGATTAACCTAGTCTGGGTGGAAAGATGTTTGTGGCAACGAAGGATGCCATCAAAGTTGAGAAATGGCTATTGCATTGCGAGAGAATCTTCGCTGATTTGGGATTGAATGATGAGTAGAAGAGAAGATTGGCCTCTAGGTAGTTGCAAGAGGTAGCTCTCTATTGGTGGAATAGTGTTACTGTTGGAGTGTCTGAGGAAGAGTTGACTTGGGTAGAGTTTTGAAGGAAATTCGAGCAAAGATTTTTGTCTGAAATTGCAAAATTAGTATTGCTGAGAAAGTTTATGGATTTGGTATGGGGAGAAATGTCTCTAATTGAGTATGCTACTAAGTTTAGTGAGCTGTCCCGATATAGGTATGTACCATAGATACCATCATCAAGAGGAATGAGAAGTTCATTCGAGGGTTGAGACCTGAGATTGCTAGGCGACCTTGCCACATATTCATGATCCCTATAATATTGTTGTAGAAATAGCTATTCGACATGAGGAAATGCTTGCTATTTATGGGAAGGAGAAGCAGAGTGAAACCCAATGTTCTCAGGGAAAGAAGTGAAAGTTGTTTAAGAAGAAGGGGGCCCAAAAAGGAGAGGCTGCCAAAAAGGCAAAAGCTGATTTAGTTTGCTTTAAGTGTGACAAGAGAGGTCACTATGATCTTGAGTGCCGGTCAAGCAAGTGGAAGAAGGCTGTAGAAAAGAAGAATTTGAAGTGCTTCAACTATGACCGGGTTGGGCATTATAAGAATCTGAAAGTGCGGTGTGTATACGATTATATGTGCTAATATAGTACACACGGATCGTGTAATATGGACTATAATATAAATGCGAAAATAGATGATAATAGCATAGTAAATAGAAAATAGAAAAATCACACCAGAGATTTTTATACTGGTTCGGAGCACCGTCCTACGTCCAGTCCCAGACTCCTATCTGGATTTTCACTATTAACTACCTCGCTTCACCCGGAGGAACAGGTTTACAATACCCGAACAGCCGAACGGGATTTCACGCCTCTAATACACTGAGGACTTCAACACTTGCCTCTTACAACACCGAGGACTTCAACACTTGCCTCTTACAACACGAGGACTTCAACAAAAACAAATACAATTGTTGTTGACAACTTGTGTTCTTGAAAACACGGATTTGTCACTAGTAGTACACCCTTCCTATAATCTTATCCTCAAAGAATATGAATGATGTTTTGTAAAGATTAAAGAAGGTATTTACTTATTGAATCAAAAAGATATGAAATAATTTCAATGATTCAATAAGCTAAATTAATTTTTAGAATGCAGGAGTGTTAGAGATTAGATTAGAGAGCATATATGATCGTGTAAAAACTTATGCTTGAATCAATGATTTAGATGAGTATATATAGAGAAAAATAGTTGTAACTCTTTGTGAACAGTTGCCATTAAGAGTTATGATCATTGATGAAAGATAGGAGATGCAACCTTTGGAGAAGAGAAGTGTCTTTTGGAAAAGTTGCTTTCTGTTTAAAAACGGTCGACAGGTCAAAAATGGACCGGTAGACAGGAATTCAAATATATATATACGTTATGTGCATGTGTGCACGTTCACTGTGCATTCTGGGCAAAAACGGTCGACCACCTTATTTTCAACCGGTCGACCGGTTCAGTCCAATTTGCACAGTTAATGTGCATATGTATATATATTGAAAGATTGAAGTTATATGATTATTTGAGGATAGATTTTAACATAAATTACTAACATACCAAATAATCAACCTCTAATATATGGAGCTCTTTGTGTTTCTTAAATGAATAACTTCTTTTTGTCGATCACGGCTTATTCCTTTGTCAGAAATCAAAACTCTATAAAAATCTTGACTCAACATTCTCCCCCTTTTTGATTGATGACAACATATATCTGAAGTTCTGAATCTCCCCCTGAATATGTGATCTCCCCCTGAGATTTTGTCTTATATATATATATTCCTGCAAATAATTGTTAGCACTTTCTTCCCCTTTGTCATCGACAAAAAGGAATAATAGATAATGGAATAATATAGGAGTATATCAGCCAGAATATCCATTTTCCTCTTTTCTTAAGTAGGACCTGCAAAAAATAGAATTAAGTCCATGGTACCCACTTTTTATAGGGTCCTAAGAGTTAGGTCTTAGGAGTCCAAACCCATTTGGGTCCGGTATCCCCTTTATATATATAATTGTTATTAAAATGTACATTATTCATGAATTGCTGAATGTATTTGTTCCTAATCAAATTATTATTTGTTTTAGGAACCCATATTTTGATAGTCTTGACATTTCTCTTTTGAAATTTCACAACTGGTTTTGGTTTGAAATATAATAAACTAAGATTTTTCTTAGCTTCAGTTTTTTGTACTTTCTTCTTCCTTTTATTTCTAAGATGTTTCTTAGTTTCATGTTTGTTATATCCCAAACCTTGTTTATCTGAAATAGATTGTGAACTTTCAATGATTTTAATCAAATTTTCTCGACCTTTGTTAAAGTTAGAAACATTTTGAGTAATGTCATCAAACTTTGTTTGTAAACTAGCTTTTTCTAGGTCTAGAATTTTGACTTTTGCTTTAAGTTCATGATTTTCAGTAGTGAGAGCATTATTTTTCTCTTTTTGAGCTTCTATTTCTTGACTCAAAAGAGATATTTGAGAGTCAACATTAGATGATGATTCTTGAATATTTTCAAGTTCTTCTTCTAATATTTTCTTCTCATCTTTTAACATATCTCGTTCAAACTCTGCTCTACTTAAATCTGCTTTGACTACTTTTAATTGACATTTTAAGTCTTTATATTTGACTATCAATTCAGCATTAATATCAAGTAATTCATCAAATGTAGGAATTTGTACCTCATCTTCTGTTGCCATAAAGCAAACATTAGCTTGTTCATTCTCCGAATCACTTTCACTTTCTGATGAAGATGACTCTGAATCATCCCATGTTACTGAGAAGGCTCGTTTCTTTGATTTGTCCTTCTTATATTTGAATTTGTCATTTTCTGACTTTTTCTTTTGTTCTGGACAATCCTTCTGCATGTGTTCCTTTTTATGGCAGTTGAAACATTCTATAGCAGATGAAGATGGTTTATTTGATCCAGGTTTCCTTTTATTGTAGCGACTGGCTTTTCGATATTTAAGAATTTTTTTGAAACCTTTAGCAATGAACGCCAAATCTTCATCTTCAGAATCTGATTCATTTTCATCTTTCTCAACATGAAATGCTACATTTTTCTTTTCTTCTTTCTGTTCTTTTCTAGCCTGCAAATTTGCTTCATAGGACATTAAATTTCCTATCAATTCATCTGGCTTCATGACGGAAAGATCATTAGCTTCTTCAATTGCTAATACTTTTCCTTCCCATTCATTAGTCAGAGAATGTAGGACTGTTGAAACAACATCAAAATCAGAATACTTTTGTCCTAATCCAATAAGTGCATGGTGAATAGTTTGAAACCGTGAATACATGTCATTGATTGTTTCATTTGGTTTCATTTTGAAATTTTGAAATTGACTTTTCAGCATGGCTATTTTGGCTTGTTTAACCTTGTTAGTACCTTCATGAGTGATTTTTAGCGTTTGCCAAATTTGATATGCAGTAGTGCAGATACTAACACGGTTATATTCATTTTGGTCTAATGCACAGAACAACATATTTATTGCTCTTGCATTTACGGCTGCTGCCGTTTTCTCAGCCACAGTCCATTCTGAATAATCAGTTGTTGGATTCACTATTTCTCTTTGAGTAGCATTCCAAGCATCATAGCTACTTGATTGCATAAAGAATGACATACGTGTTGCCCAATAACTATAGTTAAGACCATTGAAAAATGGAGGTCTTTGTGTCGATTGCCCTTCTGTGTAAGTGGTGTTTTGAGTGCTAGTACTTGCGTTATTTGCCATATTACAAGAATATATCAAATAACTGTGTTACGGTTATATGATGACCTCGCTCTGATACCAAATGAAAGTGCGGTGTGTATACGATTATATGTGCTAATATAGTACACACGGATCGTGTAATATGGACTATAATATAAATGCGAAAATAGATGATAATAGCATAGTAAATAGAAAATAGAAAAATCACACCAGAGATTTTTATACTGGTTCGGAGCACCGTCCTACGTCCAGTCCCAGACTCCTATCTGGATTTTCACTATTAACTACCTCGCTTCACCCGGAGGAACAGGTTTACAATACCCGAACAGCCGAACGGGATTTCACGCCTCTAATACACTGAGGACTTCAACACTTGCCTCTTACAACACCGAGGACTTCAACACTTGCCTCTTACAACACGAGGACTTCAACAAAAACAAATACAATTGTTGTTGACAACTTGTGTTCTTGAAAACACGGATTTGTCACTAGTAGTACACCCTTCCTATAATCTTATCCTCAAAGAATATGAATGATGTTTTGTAAAGATTAAAGAAGGTATTTACTTATTGAATCAAAAAGATATGAAATAATTTCAATGATTCAATAAGCTAAATTAATTTTTAGAATGCAGGAGTGTTAGAGATTAGATTAGAGAGCATATATGATCGTGTAAAAACTTATGCTTGAATCAATGATTTAGATGAGTATATATAGAGAAAAATAGTTGTAACTCTTTGTGAACAGTTGCCATTAAGAGTTATGATCATTGATGAAAGATAGGAGATGCAACCTTTGGAGAAGAGAAGTGTCTTTTGGAAAAGTTGCTTTCTGTTTAAAAACGGTCGACAGGTCAAAAATGGACCGGTAGACAGGAATTCAAATATATATATACGTTATGTGCATGTGTGCACGTTCACTGTGCATTCTGGGCAAAAACGGTCGACCACCTTATTTTCAACCGGTCGACCGGTTCAGTCCAATTTGCACAGTTAATGTGCATATGTATATATATTGAAAGATTGAAGTTATATGATTATTTGAGGATAGATTTTAACATAAATTACTAACATACCAAATAATCAACCTCTAATATATGGAGCTCTTTGTGTTTCTTAAATGAATAACTTCTTTTTGTCGATCACGGCTTATTCCTTTGTCAGAAATCAAAACTCTATAAAAATCTTGACTCAACAGAATCAATGTCCGGAACTAGTCAAGGCGGAAGAGGAAAGGTCTTTGCTGTTGGACCATCATTTGCTAGACCAACTGCAGCTGAAAAAGGAAAGACTATAACGGAAGATATGCTTTTGATTTAGAGAATACCAGTTAGGGTACTATTTGATACCAGTGGATCACATTCATTTATATCTCAGTGTTTTGCTGATAGGTTATGCTTAGAACCCATATACCTTGTTACTTCCTTAAGGGTTGCGAATCCTAAAGAAGGATATGAAACTCTAGGGATGAGATGTGACCAGTTAGAACTTCATTTGTTAGGTCATAAGTTTGTGTGCAGTCTGTATGTTTTTGATTTCATAGATTTGGGGGTCATCTTGGGCATGGATTGGTTGGGTAAATATGAGGCTAGAATATTTTTCCATCATATGAAAATATCACTGAGACACCCTGATAGTCATAATCAAATCATATTCTCGGTGGAGAATTCTGACCGAAGTGATTATGCTTTGTTAAGTGCTATGGAAGTGGGAGAAGAGTTAAGTCAGGTTCAAGTAGCAAGAGAGTTTGTAGATGTTTAGAGCCGGTTATAGGACTACCACTGAAATGAGCTGTTAGATCTTATGCCAGGAGCTGAACTTGTAAGTAGACCACCTAGCAGGATGACACCGATCGAAATGAAGGAATTGAAGGTGTAGCTAGTGGATCTAGAATGAATGAATTTTATTAGACCAAACAGTTCGCCTTGGGGAGCGGTAGCAGTGTTCGTGAAGAAACCAAATGGGTCATTGAGGATGTGTATCAACTATCGTAAGTTGAACGAGAGGACAATTAAGAATAAGTATCCTTTGTCGAGAATCAATGATCTATTTGATCAGCTATATGGAGCCAGAATGTTTTCCCAATTGGATTTGACGATAGGTTTCCATCGGTTAAAATTTGCAGAGGATAGTATTCCACTGACCGCATTTCGAACTAGGTACGGTTTATCTGAGTGGTTAGTAATGCCATTCAGGCCGACGAATGCACCTGCTTTCTTCGTGGATCCGATGAACCGAGTTTTCCGAGAGAACTTGGATAGCTTCGCATTGGTATTTGTAAATGACATTTTAGCATACTCTAAGGATGAAAGAGAGCATGAAGATCATCTTAGAGTGGTGCTTGAGACGCTGAGGCAGCATCAGCTTAAAGGGAAGCTTTCTATGTGTCATTTTTGGAAGAAAGAGGCTTAGTTCTTGGTCACGTGGTTTCAGAGAAAGGCTTGTCAAACGATTAAGATAAGATCGAAGCTGTTAATAATTGTAAGAGACCAGAGATGGTTACTGAGATTAAAAGTTTTCTTTGACTTGCTGGCTATTACCGAAGATTCATTAAGGACTTCTCGTGGATAGCAGTGCCTTTGACTAAGTTAACCAAGAAGGATGTGAAGTTTGTCTGGTCCGACAAATGTGAGGAATCATTCCTTAATTTAAAGCATTTGTTGACCAATGCACCTGTGCTTGTACTTCCAGAAAAAACCAAGGGTTGGTGGTGTATACTGATGCATGTGGGACTGGATTATGAGCTGTGTTGATACAGAAGGGTAAAAATATTGCCTAAGCGTCACGGCAGCTTAGACCACATGAAGTAAGATATCCTACTTATGACTTGGAGTTGGCTGTGGCGATCTTCACATTGAAGATATGAAGACATTATCTCTTAGGGGAGAGATTTGAGCTATGCACAGATCGTAAGTCCTTAAGGTATTTATTCGCCTAGAAGGACTTGAATATGGCACTGAAGAGATGGCTGGAGTTTTTAACTACTTATGATTTTGGTATAGAGTATACTCGGGAAAGGAAATAAGGTAGCAGATGCTTCTGGAAAAAGACATCAAAATGTGGTGTTAACTATGTTGGCAGAGCAGAAGGATTTAAAAGCTTTGACTACATGCAGTTAAGATCAACTACTAGTTCTAGTCAAAGTACTACCATGTTATTCTATCTGGAAGTTCGGTCAGTGTTGATCGAAAGGATTGCTTCTAAGCAGAAAGAGGATCTAGTATTAATTGAAAGGATTAGAAGGATTGAGAGTGGAACTGAGATCAATGATCTAAGAGATTTTAGTCTTGACCATAGGGGATGGTTGAGAAAAAAAGGGCTATTATGTATTCCGAATGTTGAGAACTTAAAGAAAGGAGTTCTTGGAGAATGTCATCGGTCCAAGTTCACAATTCATACTGGGCGGATCAAGATGTATCAAGATATGAAGAACAGCTTCTATTGGGAAGGTATGAAGAGGGATGTTAGCTTGTGGATTAGGCAATGTGCAAACTGTCAACAAGTGAAGGCCGAACATCAGAAGCCGAGTAGGTTGCTACAACCTTTAGAAATTCCAGTTTGGAAATAGGATTCGATATTCATGGATTTAAAAGAGGGTTACCAAGGTCAAATAGAGGAAATGAAAGCTTACGGGTCATAGCGGACGGGTTGACCAAGAGTGCCCATTTCATTCCAGTTAAGTCAACCAGGGCGACACTTGTTTTAGCCAAGTTGTTCATGAAGAGCATAGTTAGATTGCATGGAATTCGTAATAGTATATTCAGTGACCGAGACGCTTTGTTTACTAGTGAATTTTGGAAGAGTCGACGGGATGAATTAGGTACTAAGCTCAAGATGAGTATTACATATCATCCTCAAATGGATGGGTAAACAGAGAGAGTCAATAAGATACAGGAGGATTTATTGAGAGCTTGTGTATGGGACTTTGGTGGATCTTGGGAAGATCACCTACACTTAGTGGAGTTTTCTTATAATAATAGTTATTAGATTAATATAGGAATTGCACCTTTTGATGATTTGTTTGGTAGGCCATGCAAAGTCACCATCATGTTGGTTGGAGATTTAAGACAGATTAGTCTTAGGTCTAGATTTGGTTAGAGAGGCGCCATAAAAGATTGAGTTGATCCGAGAAAGGATGAAGGAAGCTCAATACAGACAGAAGAGTTAAGCAGATAAGAGGCTTTAAGATCTAGAGTTCTCAGTTGGAGATATAGTTTTCATTAAGGTATCACCGATTAAGGGTGTGATACGATTTGGAAAGTCAGGGAAACCGGCACCGAGATATGTTGGCCCCTTTCAGATTGTAGAGAGGATTGGAAATCTCACCTACATAGTAGAGTTGCCGAGCAGTATGGCAGGAGTCCATAATGTGTTTCATGTGTCTCATCTTCGCAAGTTTGTGCATGATCTAGAGACTACTATTCCTCCAATAGAGTTGGAAGATTTGAGAGTAGTACCAAATTGGACTTTTGTTAGACAACCAGTTCGGGTTGTAGCAAGAGATGAGAGAAGATTAAGGAACAAGACAGTCAGGTTGGTGAAAGTTCAGTGGAGCGACAACGAAAATGACTGTACTTGGGAGACAAAAGATAAGATTAGAGATACTTATCCTGCTTTGCTTTGAGGGTATGTTTTATATTAGCTTTATATAGATAGTTTCTAGTCAGATAGGCTAGTATGATTGTTAGGAGCTGTTACAGATGATTGCTACATTTAGTATTTAGTCCTCACTGAATTTCGAGGATGAAAGAGGGAAGCCTGTAACACCTCTAATTTTTAAAACATTATTCAGAAGATTTAATTTGATAAATTAAATAGAATAATGTAAATATTAGGGTGACAAGAGGATTGAGATTTGAAAATATATTTAGAGGCTGAGCTTAATAAATAGGCTTATGAATGGTTTTATATGTTAATTAATAAGAAAACAATCAACACAAGGGCATATTAGGAATCGTAGAACCATAACTCCTTAACACATAAAACGCACATCCCTATTCTTTCTCATGTTCATTTGCAGAACTCAAAAATGTAAATCAAAAGTTCAAGGCCGACCATTACCTAGGAAAAAGGGGGGAAATCAAATTTAAGCTAAGCAATCAAGCAAAGGGAATTAATCAAGGATGAAATCTCAACTTCCTCATCCTAATTAAGGCGAATAATAATGAAAACCATCTTTATTTTTGTTTTTAACGATCATTTGATTTCGGGTTAAGATTAAATTCATTATGACGATGATATGCTTGGATTCATGATATATTTGATTCAAACTAGATTGTCCGATAAACGTTTTACACGGTTTTAAGGCAAAAATCGTTTATATTGTTTTTCGAATGTCATAATGAATTTATATATTATGAAAGACGTTATTTCGGAGATGGGTTTTAATCTTTATAAATTTTCAAGCCATGGAAAATTTATTACGAATTTTCAAAGGAAAATATAAATAATTGGGTTTAGAGGTTAATTTCGGCTATATTATGAAGATTTGTATCTGAAATTTATATATATTGGAAAGTATATTAAAAGTGAATTTCTATGATTTTTTAGGATTTTTTCTAAGTAATTTATTATAGAAATTAAATTATTTTAGAAGTAGGATTAAATGTTTTATATGTTTTGCTTAAGAAAGGCTTATTTCCTATTTTTTTTAATTAGATCTAAAATAAATACGATTGTTTTATTTTAGAAAGATTTTGAAAAGTTTATGGCGACGAATTAAATGTTTACAAATAACCAGGTTAGTTAGAAAGCAATTACTTAAGGCATTGAAACAATCTTTACCTATTGCCTCTTTTAGAAGCCACCTTTCGACCCTATGCTTCAGCCTTAACCAAGTCGAAACCAACCAAGCCGAAACCAATACACAAGGTATTAATAAGTTGGTACATAGTGGATTGGACAAAGGCGGAAGGTATGGAGTCGAAACCAGCCCTTTTGAAGAGATAGAAGCCTTTGTTTTACTCTCCAAAGATATCTGTTTGCCTTGTTTTCAAAAGGATGTTTTCGAAGGGCTCGAAACCCATTTAAACAGCTTTCGAAAATGTTGTCGCCCTTTTGGTTTCAAAAAGCATACTTTCAAATAAGTTGCCTTATTTTATTTCAGTCCTTTCGGAAGGGGTAGTTTCAACCCAATCAAATCCCTACTTTCCCCCTTATGCCTTTCGAATGGATTGAAGTCATCAACTAGTTCGAATGGTAGCTTTTGTTTTATAAATATAAGTCGCTTCCTAAAGCTTTCGAAAGGGTTTAATGGTTTTGAAGGCAATGGCTTCGAAAGGGGTTATGAAGTTATCCTTCAATTGTTTACTTAAATGATAAGTGCTTTCGAAAGGATGGTTTCGAAGCCATCATTTTTCCCTAATCATTTTTATTAAAAGGATACATTTTTCGAAAGGGGTACTTTCGCTTATATTCACTTTAACCTAAAAGTTATTTTTAGAATAAACCCAATGGTTTTTAAAGGAATACATTTACATGGTTTCGAAGGGGTACTTTCAATGGTTTTAAAGCTATGTTTCTAAGAGTTAATAACAATTGCTTTAACACTTTCGGAAGGTATGTTTTGAGGGCTTCGAAAGAGATGATTTAAAGTGTTTCAAAAGGTATATGCTAGCGTTTTGAAAATAAGATTTGAATGCTTTCAAAGGAGGTTATCCAATGGTTTCGAAAGTGAAAGTTAAAGGTTTGGAAAGCCTTAGTTTTCAAAAAAATAAACCCAATCTCATTTTTTAAGGAAATTATGGCATAAATAAAGGAGTTTTATAATGGCTTTTAAGTATGAAGTTTTTGAAGAAGTTTTCTTGATAAAATAATTGGTTAAAGGGATTAATCGTGTTTCATATGAAAATGCTTTCAAGGATATTAAACCACATATGTTGGCGTTATTATGTTATTATGCTTGCCTTTTCTAATATATATATATATATATATATATATTCACTTTAACAGACCCATGTATTTTGGGGAGAAAAGGGCAGAATAACCAGGTAGGTTGACCCAGTAGTGAATATGAATTGAGTTAACTTTTGTATTAGTAGAATCGCATCCAGGAGGTCAGGTAGACCAGAATATAGGATGTCTAAATATTGATTAAAGAAGTTGCCAGATAGACAAGTTCATAGTATACCTATGAAAACTATGTCTAGAAAGAGTTACTAGCAGGGGACAATAGGTTTGTAGTGAACCCATGAAAACTATATCCGGATAAAGTTATTGACAAAAGTAAATATGTTCCTAGTCAACCCATGTAAACAAGGATATAAGGGAAGTTACTAGAGATACCAATAAGCTCAGGGAGAACCCATGAAACAATAAAGTTATTGGAAGGACCAATAGGTTCTTAGTGATTCCATAAAAACAATGAAACTGGATAGAGAGTCCATAAGTTTTAAATAGGTTATTAGTAAGCGCATGAAAACTAATAGGGTAATAGTGACCCTAGAAACTATAACCGAGACAGATTGTCAAAACAAATGAGGATGGCTAATCCAAAATTGATTTACTTATTTGCATATCATCATAATATTTTGAATTGCCATGTTTCGAACCATTGTGGATGTAGGAGCATAGTATATAATTATTATAAATTTTTGGAGGATACTAGTAAGGGGAAACCCCTTTTTACTAAGCAGTGTAGTCTCACTAGATATCTAAATGGTTTGAGATGGTAGATTATTATTCATACTAGGCTTTATGTCCGACTCGAAGTTTATGTTTTCTCCTTAAACTCTCGAGTACTCAATTGATTTTAAGTAGTTTGAGAGTTGAGGTTTTCAGATACCTCTCTAGACGAATAAGCTTCCGGAGATGCGTAGGAGGCAAGAAAACTATTAGGAGTTCTTTTGTATTTTGGTTCCACTGTGTTAGGTTATAACGGCAAATTTAATTGCCTATATATAAACTCTAATCATCCAAGGGGGCATTTTCATATATTGCTCATGGCGTATGTTGTATTAATTATAATTTCTATGAACGTGGTTCTCGTAATTCGGACTATATAATGAATTTAAAATGTGGATTTGAAATCTAATGAGAAAAGTTCTTTTTGAAATCTGTAATTTTATTTCATATCTATGCATCTCTGCTGCATCAATGAATCCGACATTACCGCATTTGGCCACCGATGATTAATAACTATGGATGACTGCATCATCTGTAGCCATTATTTTTAGGCCACCAAATGGCGGATGTTACAAATATTCCTTCTTTAGGGTTTAGATAATCAAGCACCGGTGGCTCCTAATTCTTTGGTTGATCTTCTTCATTCACTTCCATCCAGCATATCCTCTCTAGTATTTATGCTTCTTGTACCGTTAAGCCGGTAAATTTTTTTCTTGAGATTCTCCCAATTATGTATCGATTAACTTGAGTGGTATGAGTTAACACTTCCTTCATTTTTTTTAAAAGTTCGGTCATTTCGCTCTCTCCAAAGGTACCAAATAGTGGTTATGAAGCCAATTTTGATCAATTCTTGCATCAAGTTTGACATGTGACACCGCTCGTTCAAGTAACTCACTCCTTCTTTAAAGAATCAACTTTGTCGGTTTGAATACATCTAAGTTTTTGGATGCTTCAGAAACTTTTGCTTAAAGGGCAGTAAAAAAATAAGTGTTCATGAGATTCTGTTGCCCTATAACATATGTTACAAGTCGTGTCTTCTAATATCCCCCAATTGTGAAGACGGTCTTTAGCAGATAGTTTATTCATCAGTGCTTTGTAGAGGGTATAAGCCATTTTAGGATTATTTGATCTACTCCATACCACTTTGCGCCAAGGTACAATTGGGCATTTA
Organism: Allium cepa; assembly: GCA_030765085.1. Lineage (NCBI taxonomy): Eukaryota > Viridiplantae > Streptophyta > Magnoliopsida > Asparagales > Amaryllidaceae > Allium > Allium cepa. The sequence continues at coordinate 566,993,159 of CM060943.1, forward strand.
ACCCTGGTGTCTTCCCAGGCATAGTTGAGTTTAAATTGACCATTTACTGTACTTTCCAAATCCATGAGTCTTCAGTTCTGTCCCCATATATAGGGGATCCTTGTATTTCCTGCTTGAAATTCCTTGTAAGAAGCTACTTATCACAATCCCATTCTGCTCCATTAATGATACTCGCCACCTTTTAAGTTGGGGTCCCAAAAGTAGAAAACCCTTCCCATCCCATTCTATCTATAAAGATTTTATTATTGAGCCATAGGTCCTTCCATAGATCAGTGTTTTCACCATTGGCAATGTGTCTCTCAATTAGAGGTTTCAACTCATCCCCAAGTTTCAAAATGTTTTTCCAAGTTACAAAGCATAATTATCAATTTTAACTGTCTAAAAGTTGTCTTTAAGAAATCTGGCGCTCATCTATTTTGCCTATATATTGTCTAAAACAAAACTTATCCAAGCCAATTTGAGTCCAAATAATTTTTTCAGTTCAATTAAGTTTTTGAGGCCCCCTTCTCCTTCCTTCTTTGGTTTACAGAGATCTTTGTAACTTACTTTGTGCAATCGAGCTGTCCAAATGAAATTCGCACAAACTGCATCAATTTTTGCAATAGAGCAATCTGGAATTTGAAAAGTCTGTAGCCAAAATCTAACTTACGAAGTAATAACTGTGTGGACTAACTCAATCCTTCTAGTAAAAGATATAAATTTTTACCTCTAGCTCTGTAACTTATCTCTTGTATTATCCATTAATTTCCCACATTCAGCATTAGTGATATTATTGTTTGATAAAGGAACACCCAAATATTTGACAGGAAGAAAACCCTCTATAACATCAATTCTTCATAGCAAATTTTGTTTATCCATATAGAACTTGTTAAACTAACATTTACTTTTAAGTTCATTAAGTTTCAACCCAGCACCTCTTCCTAATCTTTAAATAGTAGTAGCAAGACTAGCCTTAGTCACAATAATGAGATCATCAACATATATAAGGTGGTAAACCATACGTTGTAGATTATATATTGGACCGATCTCATTACGTAAACATGCCAGTTCATCTGAATGGAGAACCACTTTATAGCAAAAACAAATAGATAGGGGGATAAAGGGTCTAACTGTCTAATCCCTATGTTGCTTTGAATGCAGTCTTTCAAAATCCATTAATAAGAATCAAATATATAAGAGTATTGAGGCAGCGAGAAATTACCTTTAGGAGTTTATCTGGAACCCCAGTAAATATTAGCATATGAATAATAAATTGTCTTTTAACTTTATCATATACTTTATGCAAATCTACTTTATGCATACTTTTTCTGCTCCATGTTTATTAAAGTCTCTGAATAACTCATGAGCCATAAATGAATTTTGTAAAATAAGTCGACCCTTAATGAAAGCTCTTTGACCTTGGAAGTTCATTGGAAGCACTTTGTTCAGTCTCATGCATATAATTTTGCTGTGAGTTTTATAAACGACATTACAACTAGCTATTGTCCTATACTCTTCTATTCTATCTAGTTTTTTAACCTTAGTAACGAGTGAAATAAAAGTGTGATTAATTCCTTGGATGAAATCACTAGTATCAAACTCTTCTTGATATGCCTTTATCATATGATCTTTTAGAAGTATCCAATTCTCTTTAGAGAAGGCTGCCCTTATTCCACCGGGGCTTGGATTGGAGTCACTATGAATGGAGAAGGTAGCTGTCTTCGGTTCCCATTCTAAAATCAGATCTATCAGCATGGCATATCCCTCCTTGGAAATTATTTATCTACTATGTACAACTGAAAAGTTTTGCTCATGTTCACCTGTAACGACCCGGAATTTTCGATCCCGAAAATTCTAGATAGTTAGGAAAAAGAAGAAAGAGATAGAAGAATAAGAAGAACAGAAACACCAACATCTCACATTTGCAGCAGATAAAATATAATAAAAAATAATAATAGTTATACAAAGGAAAACTGTACTTTTCAAATTTCACTTTAATACATCAAAGTTTCAACATATATACATATAAAATCAACATGACTCGGATATATACAACAATATAATACAGAGGTAACTCTCCATATTTTCCTATCATCCAGCCCGTCTCCTGAGCTCTAGAACGTCCTTACCTGAAAATCTGTAATAATCGGTCTGACCCGAGCATTACATCAAAGTAATACCCAGGTCAGGCTGGAAACCAGCGTGAGTAAACCCATCTAACATGGAATACAAAGCATACAACTTATATAAAACCTGGGGTAACTCGTATCAATTTACAAATTCATATTTTGTTATAGACATCATTTTTTTCACACGTCAATTTTCTAAGTACCACAATTCAGATTAAATAGTCCAATTCACTTAAATCATTTCATTCCAGCCTATTGATTTCACATATCAATCTATAAAAAATTCAAAGTGGTTTCGGGTATTTCTGATACCCGACCCCGGTCTCTTTGAGTCTCATGTCGTCCTAACCCAAGTTATCCAAATGAAATACACTTCAAACTTTAAATACAGGATGTCCCTTTACACAACAATTCATCATTGATAGATAACCACAATATCCATAAGCAAACTTGATCACTTCCAAAATAAATTTAATCACTTCTAATTGAATTACTAACCTCAATCACTTAGATTCCTTCACTTGACTTTAATTAATTTCAAATTAGTTAATTAACCATCCCTTAATTATCCATCTTAATTAATCACCCTGGATTATTTATCCTTCAATTACATTCAATTAATTACCTTTAATTAATTACACAAATTTATTATTCTTAACCAAAAAACAGTAATTAATCTTTAATTACTTCACAAATTTATTACCTATAATTAATTACATTAATCCTTAATTACTTATATTAATTAATTTCTCATAAATCACTTATTGTTGATTAATTAATCTTAATCAATCGACCTTTAATTACATCATTAATTATATAATTAATGATTTCTAATTACATTTTAATTTATCCTAATCTAAATTAATTACATTAAGTAATTAATCATTAATTAAACCATAAATATTAATCACTCTTGATTAATCTCAACCAGCAATTAACTACCTTTTTATTTACTACGTTAAATAAATTAATTACTCATTTTATAAAGAAGTTTAAAGGAATTTAAAACCAAATTCATTTTTAAATTCAAATCAATTTAAAAAATGCACTTTAACATTCAAGTTGTTAAAACAATTTAAATTTAAAAACTTTATTTGTTTAAAAACTGAGATTCACTAACTTGAGTTCCAGATTTAACTTTGATTTAAAACTTGTTTTAATCTCTACTTTACAATTTAACTTCAGATTTTAAAAATCACTTTTATTTCTTTCCAATTCATTCTTATTTTTTTTATAATTATTTCACTTCCGAAATTTACTCTTATATTTCTTCCAAAAAATCCAATTCTAAATATTTTGATGACCAGTGTACCAAAATATATTCAAGCAAACCATAGTATTCAATATTCCAATTATCAATATAATTCATCACAGTATATCAAATATTCATAACACAGAATATTAAACAATCTAAATAATTTTGAGGAATCCAGTTGGAACCCTTCAACCTGTTTTCCTACATCCACAGATATTAGCACGATACCAATTCCACTTCGAGTTGGAATATCGCGGTATATGGGATTTATATAATATCATTCGTTATTATGCAGCGCATAGGGTCTCATCTGCTATATAATGCAGGAATCACTCCAATATGTACTATATATTAATATATAATATACCACATCAAATCAATTCAATCATTCAACCAATTATTTAAATTTAACCATTTAAATTTAAATAATAATCCAGAAGAATGAGATTAACTCACATTTGATTTTTTTTGTTTGAAATCCACTCCAGACCAGTTTTATTTTTCCCTTTCAGATTTCAACCTCGTACAAACATTTTATAATTAATTAATATACGAATTAATTGATAAGTAATCACCATAGATTTAATTAACTAATTATTTAATTTAAAACTAATTTCCAAAAAGTAAATAAGTTTGTTAACATTTGAATGATTGGACAATCAATTACTATTTGTTTATTTAATTAACTAATAATAAAAATTTTAAACCAATTTCCTTATAATAACCTTTTGGTAACTAAAATAATTAAAGAAGTTTATCGACAAATCAATAACCTAAATCCCTTTTTCTAATCTGCATACGCATATTTTATTAAATCAAGCTAAATCAAAAACAATTTCTAATACCTTATAGCCTCCACTGCCTCACGAACCCTATGCCGAACTCTTACGCAAACCCATACCCAGCCTCCATCACCACGTGCGCGACCCTAGACGTGACGTCGACCGAGGTTATGCTGACGCGTACGTACGCGCGAACAAAATCCAAATACGAGCTTCCCTCTATACGACCTCGCGCTCGAGAGCTCGATATCTAGTTGAGCACTGCCATGTCGACCACCAAAGGATGACGCCGCGGCCTCCAATTCGAATATTAAAGTGAAAGGAGTGTAGAAACATGAATTTAGGGGTTACTTTTTCGTGTGGTCGATTTTTGAATCGGCTCGAGATTTACGCAAGTTGCTTTCGAAAAGATGGTGGGTTTCGACTTCGGCCATGAATTCGTGGATTTTAAAATGAAAGGGGCGGCCATTTTTTTTAAAGCGAAAGAGCTCGGCTTCGATTTTAAACTCAAACTGGAAGGGAATTGAAAGGGTGTTCGAGATGTTATACGAAGCATTGAATTTTATTTTATTTTTTATTTTTTCTCTGCTTGGTTATAAAAAGGAAAGTGTGTTAGAGAAGCAAGCTCAGGCTACTACAGTGACACTGAGATGAAGCAAAAGTTATGACGTGGAAAGGACTCAGTTGAAGCTGACCAGAATTTCAAATTTAAATTCAAATTCCCTCGATAACCGCAACTCAAAATCTTGACCTCCTATTGAGGCGTGCCGTTAGGCGTTTATAATGTTATACCCCTACTCCAATGCAATGGAAAATGTTTCGAGTCCTAATTCGATGTATGGAGAAGATAGCTTTTTGAACCCATTTATTATGTTAAATTTCGATTTAATTTTCAGTGCGTTTACTTATCGTACGACCAAACGATCACTCCAAACGCTATGAAAATTGAAATCTGATAAAAATAAAATATTACGAATCCAATGAAACTGGTTTCATTGAATTCCGAGACTGTACCTCGGAAGGCTATTTTTAAACGTCAATTTAAACGATATATTTTCAAAACTTAATACAACACTCTCAAATTCCATTTCAACACTTTTACTATCTTCAGTTCTATCAATATGAATTCCTCAAGCCTTCAAATTATTTGTAACATGCTTAAAACTAAAGATTCAATATTTCATCCAACTTTCATTATTAAATTCAATAATTTAATTATCAAATAAATAGTGATGTTTGGAATTCAAGTTAAAATAAACCTTTCAAATATCCAAATCAATTAGATATTCCAATTTCAAATGCTAAAAAAAATTCGGGTCGTCACATTCCTCCCCTTTAAAAGAATTTCGTCCTCGAAATTGCTAATTAAGAAGAATGGTCCAATACCCATTTACTTTTTCCTAAAATCAAACAATTCTCAAAACAATCTTTTATTAAAGACACACTAACCCTTTTTCTAGCTTTCCAAACTTATCCATAAGTCCCAATAATATTATTTACTTAACAATTCAATTTTGAATTTAAAACCAAATCTTGAATTATCAAAATTTTCTCAAAGAAATTTTTTGCCAGCTTCTTCTTTGTGCAGCTAGCTCGGTACAACTACAAAATGCGTAAACAGGCTCCCAAATTCCAAAGGAAAACAAAAAGCCAAGTGGCTAGACCACAAATCATCAAATTTTCATATAGAAATTTAAATACGTACCTTTGCCGAGCAAATTTCAATTTATCCTCTGAAATCAAAATTCCCTAATTCACTTTCCTAATCCTTTAGTTTTAACTAAACAATTAGTTTCAAATTCCATTTCCAAAATCCCTTATTTCAATTTCAATTTGAAATCGTTTTGTCGCAAACAAAATTTTTTCAAATTTTTTCAAATATTTTCTAACTCCCAAAATTTTTGGAAAATTGTTGGCAGAGTCTCCTTTGCGCGGAGGAGCTTTTGCAATTTGACAGGAGATATAAATATATATACATCGACCCACACGGTAGGAAAAACAAAAACAGTTCATATTTCCTATTTTTATCGTGTAGGAGTACCTTTATTTAGCATTTTTAAGCAAGCAGCTTATTATTTAGCAATTAGCGCGACCAAATCCAGCCAAACGGCTTCCTGGTACCTGTACTTACTCAATTCAAATATGTAAGTGCCAAAATCATGTAACTTAACAACATTTTACATATTTAACTAGTAAACATATGAGTTTCAATAAGCAATGCAGGTTAAACAATATTTATAAGCGACTTATAGGGTTCCAACATTAATTTTAATTGTTTACAACCAATTCTATACAATTTCATTCAATTTAAATGGTTTACAACACAATTGCTTACATTCAATTCATTTTTAAGCAAAACAAACTCATATTCACTTCAATTGATCTTAAAACCAATTTATTTAATCTTTATCGACTCATAGAATTTTAATTACCTTCATTTACGTCAAACGCAATTCATTCTATGCAATTTGATGATATCCATGTGAATAAATAATTACTTAAGTTTTATAACCAATCTAACTTGATTCCGACTGAATTTATTTCATTTCCCTCCATTTTAATTCATTCACAACCAGTTTATTTAGTTAGCCCATCCATTTTATTTTAATTCACCTTCTCAATTTATCAAAATAATATCCAAGCACATACTTAACTCATTTATATTCGAATTGGATTTTATTTGTAACTCAAATCATTTCTATCATAATCCAATTCCATTTTATTTTTACAACATCTTCACTTATTTTAATTTATTATCAATCCAAGTCGAATTTTATTATAATTCAATTTTATTACAAAAATCACTTCATTAAATTTCCTGAGTTCAATTTTTTTTTCATAATTCCAGTTTGGATTTTCTTTCATTTTCCAAAATTCCAACACTTTTATTTCGGCTTATTTATTCCCTTTTTACATTTTTATAAGCTACTCACTTATTAATATTCATACTTCTCCATCCATTTACAATCAATCACATTTTCACTTTACTTTTAACTAGGGATTATATTTTTTGTTTCAATGCTTTTCAATTCTTTTATAAGCTTCCAAAGCTTATTTATCCCAACTCAATACTTACTTAGTTTACGCTTATTTATTTCAATAAGAATTTTAGTCCATTCAACATTATCTATAACTCAACTGAATTTATTTCAATTCAATTTTATTTAACTTAACTTCAGTTAAATCTAGCTACATACCTTCCTTTTTAATCCACTTAATCCACCTGAGTTTAAATTAAGTAAGGACTTCCTTTCACTTAATATCATTTACATCTCAATTTATTTCATTTCAATTTAATTCAAATGCAACTGGTTTTATTTTCAACTTAATTCAATTTATTTCAATCTAATTAAATTTTATCTCCCAATCCAAATTTAATTTCTATCTTCCCATTTGATCATACAAGTCATTCCAATCTTTATTTGTTTAAAATGTGATGTCCAAACATCCAAGTTATATAACAATTTACGAAAATATTTCTTTTATATCAAAATATATTTGAGGTAAAATTATTTTATTCACCCACCTTAAAAACAATACTGTGTCAATTTATCGTAGCAGGTGTTTATAAACTCTTCTCGAATAGCAGCTTACTCTTTTATTTTAAAATTTTAGAAATACTTTTAAATTCACGCAATACTGTTAAAATAGCTTTTTATAAAAATAATTCTTATAACTCGATGTCTCAATCAGTCCATCCTTGTTCTCATAGAAATTCGGTCATATGTTGATCGGGCGTAGGACTGAAAATCTATAAGTACTAGCAGGCCCATTTTCAACATCCAGTGAAAATACTCCGAATATAATTTTATTGGAAATATCGAAAATATTTTGTTGAAAGAAGAGGAAATATCTTTGGTGAGAATGCTCTGGAAATCATCACCCCATCCATGGTCGCTGTCACATTCTGGGTTACGTTGTCATCGCAGCAAAATTCCATGTAACTGTAGGCATCAGCGTCCTCGATTTTTGCTGTCAAAAATGAAACTTCATTACTCCCACATAGGTCGTAGTCTACTGATGTAAAATCAAACGCAGACTGTTGGCTCTCAGTAGCACACACGACTTTTGCTACGTTACCATAGGTCGCAGTCTACCGATATAAAATCAAACGTAGACTGTTGGCTCTCAGCAGCACACACGACTTTCGCTACGGTCTGCAGTAGATCGCAGTGACATCGAGTTACAATATCGTCACAGCATAACCCAAATGCCTCTGTAGGCCTCAGCGCCCTCGACTTTCGCTACACACTACACATAATCCTCACGAACTAGTTTTGTCCGGACTCCTTACAGGATCAACTTTAGAACCCCTTTTAGGGTTCAAGGCAGTACCACCCTATGGCACTCCCGATAAGTTCATTTCAAGGAAGCGCCTTTTTCCCCAAAGCCATTATCAAAACACTTTATATTATACACTCTTCCAAATCATACACCTAGAATGAATCTCATATAAATCTTCTTTTCTCAAAATCGATTATCCCAAAATCGATAATTCTCAAACTAGGCTTTACAAATTCCAATATTGATTCGACCCAAAAATCAAAAGCCTTTCCAAATCCAAATTTTTCCAAAACCTTTTTCCAAAATCCTCATAAGATTCTTTATATATATATATAGATATACATAATTTTTTTAAAAACTTTGGATCATTTCAAACTTGTATAAAACCTCCTTCTATACTTCAAACACTTTCAAAATCCTTTTCTTCCGGTAATAGATTCAACAAGGGGAGATTTATCTGATATAACAAAGATATATAACTTTGTTTATTCAAAATCAGATATTCAAATTTGATTACTCTATAAAATCACTTACCATTTTACTTACTTCCATAAAGTAATATTTTACCATAGAAATATCCAGTTTCCACTTTACTTCATCATACGTTTCACAAAATATACCCTTTCATTTCAAAAATCATTTCACATTTCTTATCCACAAATTTCCAATATCAATTTCATTCAAAGCCGTACGATGTACACTATCATCCGTACGCTATACCAATCTAATCGCTCACTCGATCACACAATTTCACTTCCAAACTAGTATCGTCTACCCGACTTCCTAATGCGGACACATATCTGGTTTCTTGATAAGAAACCATCACCGTCATTCTCTTTGCATAGCCTAGCTATGATAGAGAATATCCAGAATCGATCAACAATCCATATCCAGGTTCGCCGTCGAAAATCGAGTGAAAAATCCCAACTCGGATCGATAAACTATCACGAAATTCTGTGCTCGAATCCGGATCAAACCACTATGCGAATAGAATAATATACGTACATCCACGTCCAAAAATTTCCCTTTGTATTCGCATTCACTTTTATTTTCATTCACTTATTTACAATTTCTTCAATCCTATTTGGATTATCACTTTAATCCTTATCTCAATTGGGTAATTTAATCGTAAACAGTTTGCACTCTGACCGACCTCAATTTAGAAAATAGCTTGAAATTTTTTCAAAATAAATAAGTAGTTGAAAAATAATTATTAGTTTATAAAATAACAGTAAAATAGTAAATAAAAATAAAATGGTTGGAAAATAGTCAAATAGTTAGATAATTACAAAATAGTTTAAAATAGCAATTAGTTATAAAACAGTTGTAAAAAATAATTAGTTATAAAACAGTTACAAAATAGTTAAATAATTCCAAAAGTAGTTATAAAATAAGTATAAGATAGCCTTGGGTTTAATAAAAAAGGTTGTATATATAATAAATAACTTGGAAAAATAGATTTGTACTAAAACAATTTATTTTAAAAATAGTCTAGAGTCAAACTTCAATTCCCAACCTCCATATCCAATCAACTAAATTTAAATTTTCACTTCCATTTAAATTGACTCAAATCCAATTAATTCAAATCAAATCCAATTTGAACTAATTCAATGTAAATTTCATATTTAAACCATCCCGAATTATATACATTCGAGTTAAATTTTAAATGTTGATTTATTCATTTAAATCAAATCAACTTATATCTTTAAGCCATTTAATTTTGAATCCAAATTCCGTTTTTTACCTATTTCAAGGTTCAAATAATAATTCAAATCAACACAATATTAAAACAATTTATATTCCCCACCAGAGCCAAGGTTCTCGCTTAACCTTTTAGCTCTGATACCAACTGTAACGACCCGTAATTTTCGATTTCGAAAATTCTAGATGCTTAGGAAAAAGAAGGAAGAGATAGAAGAATAAGAAGAACAGAAACATCAACATCTCACATTCGTAGCGGATAAAATATAGTAACAAATAATAACAGTTATACAAAAGAAAACTGTACTTGTCAAATTTCACTTTAATACATCAGAGTTTCAACATATATACATATACAATCAACCTGACTCAGATATATACAATAATATAATACAGAGGGAACTCCCCATATGTTCTTGTCATCCAGCCCGTCTTCCGAGCTCTAGAACGTCCTTACCTGAAAATCCATAATACTCGGTGTGACCCGAGCATTACATCAAAGTAACACCCGCGTCAGGCTGGAAACCAGCGTGAGTAAACCCATCTAACATGGAATACAAAGCATACAACTTATATAAAAGCCAGGGTAACTCGTATCAATTTAAAAATTCACAATTTGTTATAGACATCATTTTTTCCACACATCAATTTTCTAAGTACCAAAATTTAGATTAAATAGTCCAATTCACTTAAATCATTTCATTCCAGCCTATTGATTTCACATATCAATCTATAAAAAATTCGAAGTGGTTTCGGGTATTTCTATTACCCGACCCCGGTCTCTTTGAGTCTCATGTCGTCCTAACCCAAGTTATCTAAATGAAACACACTTCAGACTTTAAATACAGGATGTCCCTTTACACAACAATTCATCATTGATAGATAACCACAATATCCATAAGAAAACTTGATCACTTCCAAAATAAATTTAATCACTTCTAATTGAATTACTAACCTCAATCACTTAGATTCCTTCACTTGACTTTAATTAATTTCAAATCAATCAATTAACCACCCCTTAATTATCCATCTTAATTAATCACCCTGGATTAATTATCCTTCAATTACATTCAAGTAATTATCTTTAATTAATTACACAAATTTATTATTCTTAACCAAAATCATTAATTAATCTTTAATTACTTCACAAATTAATTAACTATAATTAATTACATTAATCCTTAATTACTTATATTAATTAATTTCATATAAATCACTTATTATTGATTAATTAATCTTAATTGATCAACAATTAATTACATCATTAATTATATAAATTAATGATTTCTAATTACATTTTAATTTATCCTAATCTAAATTAATTACATTAAGTAATTAATCATTAATTAAACCACCAATATTAATCACTCTTGATTAATCTCAACCAGTAATTAACTACCTTTTTATTTAATTAAGTAAATTAATTACTAATTTTACAAAGAATTTTGAAGGAATTTAAAACGAAATTCATTTTTAAATTCAAATCAATTTAAAAAATTCACTTTAGCATTCAAGTTGTTAAAACAATTTAAATTTAAAAACTTTATTTGTTTAAAAACTGAGATTCACTAACTTGAATTCTAGATTTAACTTTGGTTTAAAACTTGTTTTAAATCTCTACTTTACAATTTAACTTTAGTTTTTAAAGATCACTTTTATTTCTTTCCAATTCATTCTTATTTTTTTCTATAATTATTTCACTTCCAAAATTTACTCTTATATTTCTTCCAAAAAATCCATTTCTAAATATTTTGATGACCCAGTGTACCGAAATATATTCAAGCAAACCATAGTATTAAATGTTCCAATTATCAATATGATTCATCACAGAATATCAAATATTCATAACACATAATATTAAATAATCTAAATAATTTTGAGAAATCCAGTTGGATCCCTCCAACCTGTTTCCCTGCATCCACAAATGTTAGCACAATACCAATTCCACTTCGAGGTAGAATACCACGGTAGGGGATTTATATAATATCAACCGCTATTATATGGCGCATAGGGTCTCATCCGCTATATTATGCGAGAAATCAATCACTCGAATATATACTACATATTACTATATAATATGCCACATCAAATCAATTCAATCATTCAACCAATTATTTAAATTTAACCATTTAAATTTAAATAAAAATCCAGAAGAGTGAGATTAACTCACTTTGATTTTTTTTTTTGCAATCCACTCCAGACCAGTTTTGTTTTTCCCTTTCAGATTTCAACATCGTACAAACATTTTATAATTAATTAATACACGAATTAATTGGACAAGTAATTACCACAGATTTAATTAAAAAATTATTTAATTTGAAACTAATTTCCGAAAAGTATTTGTTAACATTTGAATGATCAGACAATCAATTACTATTTGTTTATTTAATTAACTAATAATAAAAAATTTAAACCAATTTCCCCATAATAACCTTTTAGCAACTAAAACAATTAAAGAAGTTTATCAACAAATCAATAACCTAAATCCTTTTTTTTAATCTGCCTCACGAACCCTATGCCGAACTCCTAAGCGAACCCATACCCAGCCTCCATTACCACGTGCACGACCCTGGACGTGACATCGACCGAGGTTATGTTGACGCGTACGTACGCGCGAACGAAATCCAAATACGAGCATCTGTCTACGCGGCCTCGCACTCGCGAGTTCGAAACCCTAGCTGAGCACTGCCATGTCGACCACCAAAGGATGACGCCGCGACCTCCAATTCGAATATCAAAGTGAAAGGAGTGTGGAAACATGAATTTAGGGGTTTCGTTTTCGTGTGATTGATTTTTGAATCGGCTCGAGATTTACGCAAGCTGCTTTTGAAAAGAAGGAGGGTTTCGACTTCGGCCATGAATTCGTGGATTTTAAAATGAAAGGGGCGGCCATTTTTTTAAAGCGAAAGAGCTCGGCTTCGATTTTAAACTCGAACTGGAAGGGAATTGAAAGGGTGTTCGAGATGTTATACGAAGCATTGAATTTTATTTTATTTTTTATTTTTTCTCTGCTTGGTTATAAAAAGGAAAGTGTGTTAGAGAAGCAAGCTCAGGCTACTGCAGTCATACTGAGGTGAAGGCAAAAGTTACGACGTGGAAAGGATTCAGCTGAAGTTGACCAGATTTCAAATTTAAATTCAAATTCCCTCGAATAACCGCAACTCAAAATCTTGACCTCCTATTGATGCATTCTGCTAGGCGTTTATAATGTTATACCCTTATTCCAACGCAATGGAAAAGGTTTCTAGTTCTAATTCGATCGTATGGAGAAGATAGCTTTTCGGTCCCAGTTATTATATTAAATTTCGATTTAATTTTCAGCGCATTTACTAATCGTACCGCCAAACGATCACTCCAAACACCACAAAAATTGAAATCTGATAATAATAAAATATTACAGATCCAATGAAACTGGTTTCGTCGAATTCCGAGACTATGCCTCGGAAAGCTATTTTTAAACATCAATTTAAACAATATATTTTCAAAATTTAATACAACATTCCCAAATTCCATTTCAACACTTTTACTTTCTTCAGTTCTATCAATATAAATTCCTCAAGCCTTCAAATTATTTTTAAGAAGCTTAAAACTGAAGATTCAATATTTCATCCAACTTTCAACTATTAAATTCAATAATTTAATTATCAAATAAATAGTGATGTTTGGAATTCAAGTTTCAAATATCTAAAATCAATTAGATATTCCAATTTTAAATTCTCAAAAAAATTCCGGGTCGTCACATCCCCATTGTCTAGTTATGAAAAGTAAGCAATTGCTTTGTCCTCGACTTCTTTAATATTTTCAGAGGAACTCCCTATTCATTAAGATAATTAAGAAAATTATTACGATGTACCTTTGGGACATTTTAGCGCAAAAAATTTACTACATTCATCTCCCTGTAATAGCCATTTTTCTTTAGCTTTTTGCTTGAGATCGGCGGCTTGCGTTTTAAGTTCATCTTTAAGTTTCCTTTGAAGGGGGTAGAATCTACATTTGAGGGTCATCATCTAATTGTAATTGAATGTTCTTTGGTTGGATTTGAATATTTGTTATCTCATCATTATGCTTGGTATTCTTTGGTTCCACTCCTTCTGTTTATTCATCATCATTTTTACCAATATAACATATTGGTACATTTAGGTTCCTTGAGGGACGTGAACTGCATTGAAATCTACTGCTTCATTATAACCCTCTATTAGATTCCAATGATCAACATATCTAAATGGTTTGCCCTTTGAATTATTAGCATCATCACTAAATTTAATAAGAAGGGGACAATGATCACTGGTAAAGCTAGGAAGTATAGTAATTTTCACATTAGGACTCTTGTTAAATAATTCTGCATTTCCCAAAGTCATATCCAATCTTAAAGTTATCCTTTTAGCCTCATCAGTCGTCCATGTGTATTTCAAACTAGCATGGAATGTCTCCACAAGTCCACTTACAAGCACATAACTATTAAATTCTGCAACCTAGGAGAGCTTCAATGTAAGACCTCCTTTCTTTTCACTAGTACTAAGAACTACATTAAAATCCCCGGTAACCAACCAAGGTTGAGTAATGATTTTGGAGTTTGTTATAAGTTGATCCCATAGGTTGATTCTTTCTAAAGCAAGATTTCTAGCATGAACAAAAGTGAAAATGATACTGCCTATATTTTAAAAATACGTCGAAATTTGTTAATCATCCTTATTAACAACTGTACTGACCCATATATTATTTTTTTGTAGAGAATCAAAATTCTACCCTTAACATGATTAGTGCTATAATGAATTAAGCTCCAATGGCCTTCCATGTGAATTTTAAAATTTCAATATTCTCTTCAGTAAATTTATTTTCTAACACAGCTAAGATAGATGGCCTAAACTTGGCCTTAATATTGTGGAGGTCTAGCTAACGTGTGTCATTATTTAGACTTTGCACATTCTAGCAGTTGATAGACATTAATGTTTGATTGATTTCCCTTACTCATAGGAGCGAAACCTATCATTACTGATTTATCAGTAGCTTTCCATTTTTGATGCAAATTTTCTATCGTAATCCATATTTGCTTCTACATAAACACTAATGTTTTCCTCATCTTCATCTTCCTCTTATTTAGATGATTCCAATTGTATATTCAACTGATGAATTTCCTTTAGAGATTTAAGCAACACCTCCTTCTTCTTTACAAAATTTCCATCAAATGATTTAGCAAAATCATTTTTCTAGGGAATGATCTACCTTAGGAGGGATCTCCTTTGCTTTCTGATCCTGAGTTGGAGGAATTATTGGCTCGGATCTAGAGCCCAACTCATTAACTGTAGGTTGTTTATAAGGTAGGTGGGTATCATTAACTACCTCATTTTGTGTGTTATTTTTATTGCTGCCTCATTTTTTGAACCACCAATCTGAGGTTGATCCTGTGTAGCTATTTTTGGGGTGATGTTTTTTGTCTATTCCACCCAAATTTGCATTAGTTTGTCTATGATAATGTAATAATGTTGGTTGCTACGACCAAAGCATTTACAATCACCACATCGTAGAGGTACAAATTCGTACTCTACTTCCCGCACATAAACATTCCCTTGTTCATCAATGGCTTTAACTGTTTTAGGGTGATCTGAACTTGCATTAATCTACACTAATACACATGCATATTTAGTATGTTTCACCGATCAGGTATTTTCATCAATATCCAGAGGTCTACCTACTAAACTTGCGAGTTTACTAATAAATCTCATGTTCTATAGAGCTAGGATTAGTTAATTTAATTTAATCCAAATTGGGTAAGTTGTAAGCATATCATGTTCAAAAGTGAAATCCAATTCCCATTTATGCATGAATATCAATTTGTTGTCTATAAACCATTGACCCCCTTGAGAATACGATAGTAATCATCTTCCCATTCAAACTTGATCAAATAGAATCTGTTATCTCTCGAACAGACATCCCATGAACCTTTAGAGTTCCAAACTACTTTGATGTAAGCATTAAAATGAAAAATATATGGCCTTTTACTTGCCATGTAGACATAGATCGAGTTTTTCCACATGCTTTGGTTTCTATATAGTCCTCACCATCTATTAGTTGAAACAATTCTTTACCATCCAATTGAGGTTCAAAAAAACTAACTATGCCTTTCATTTCGATTTTATTCCTCAATGCCTCTACCCATGATTTAAGGTTCTGGATGGATTTCTTAGGTTTTTTCTTAAGTGCTTCCACAAACGTTTGTCTCTCTTACCCCTTCCTCTTCACCTCCTTCCATTCACTACCATCATCCTCTTTAAGTTCACTGCCTAAGGTTTCGAGAATGCTAGATATGGCCGCCATTATTTATATGTTTGTATTATTTTATATCTATATTGTGATATATAAAGACATCTACAACAATTTAAACCACCTATCTATTTATTTTTTTCCATTTCTTTTCCACTATATGTATGTATGTAATCAGCATTTTGAGAACATGCAATTATAACTATCCAGGCTGATGTAGTAATTGGTTTTGTAACTCTAAGATTATCATGTATGTTCGAGCAAACTTTATACTACACTTTTGAAATATTATATTTCATCGTGCCACATGTGAGATTCTGATATTATGTTCATATTTCTTATTCATTTCTTTTTTGTTTTATTTTACCCTAATAATCTGTCTTTTCAGCATTTAGGTGTTCGTCGCATGAATACTGAGGATGTACATGTGTCGACATTCAAGGGTTGAAAAGGTTGGTTGTCACAACAACCCCCAATTCGCTTTAATGTGTGTTTTCAAGTATTCAAACATACAAGTAATGTTCAAGCATGCAAACCAACATATAAACATACGACAATGACATTCAATCATTATTTAAAAATATACATCAGGCCATAGCAATTTGTCCTAAAATACGTTCATAGTCTAACCTAACATTCACATCAATAATTATGCATTAACGCAAAATGTTTAAATCATTTTAAATCAATTTAAATTCGATTTTATCCCAGATTTAGTTTCAAAATATTGGTAAAACATACTTTTAACTTTAAAAATGGATTCAAAACATGTTAAAACATATCGATACATATAACATGCCTTGAGATGATAAATTAATCACCAGTCACCCTAAATCAATGAAAAACACAAAAATCGAGGTCAATCCGAAAATTATAGCAAATATTCAATATAGAAATCACATTTTTTAGTTTGAAAACATTTTAAAAGTAATTTTAAAACATGTATCAACATCTATAATAAAGTGAGAGAATAGAATCATTCACCTAAAAGATCACCAATTAAGCGCATATTCACCAAAACAAGGGTAGATCCAAATTAAGGCTACAATTACACGCTTTCCAAGGCATAAATTTTATAATAAGTCTCTTGCAAATATCTTGTCCACTCCCTTCCTAACTAGATGGTTTCGGCTAATTTTGTTGAACAGTGATGAAATTTAGGTAGAGGAAGATGAATAGAGCCTAAAATGGGTAAGGAGATGTTTAGAGATGTATTTACAGTGATTAATGGTTGCCATAGGGATTGCTCTTACCCTAATACCGAAATTAATTAGCATGCCCAACTACGGTCTACGTTAATTAACTAGTAATCAGCCTAAAACTATCAAAACTTCAAATAGCCATATCCCTTAAATGGTAAGTTCAAAATCTATTATGACCACGCTTCGAAATGAGAAACCGTCATATCTTTCATTTGGAAGTAGTTTGAAATCCTAGTTTGGCTCTTATAAAAAATTATAGGCCTTCAAAAAAATTTAAGAGTCAAAACCATTCAGTAAAAATTCTAAGGATGGAAAATATCACTAGTTTACATTTCCCAAAATTATATTATATTTAGGCCCAATTTGGTTTTTTAGATAATAGTTTTACGATCCATCGATACATAATATTTATGGATCCTTGTATTCAAAATAATAATAAAAACACAGGTCTGCCATAAAGCCTGATATAGTAATATTTTACCTAAATAACAGATCATATAGTGAGACCAAGCGACTGAAGCATGGAATGTTTTTCTTCTCACTATTTCAATCATTATCAATTATATAAAATTGTGCAGTAAGTAATATATCAAGATCAAACTTATGTCATCAATCCAAACATGGTGTAAGTTTTTCCTTCACAACATATTCTAACCAGTTTCTATAGTTTGTTTATTTTGACTTGCCGCATAAGCCTTATTCTTA
This sequence comes from Allium cepa, assembly GCA_030765085.1. Taxonomy (NCBI): domain Eukaryota; kingdom Viridiplantae; phylum Streptophyta; class Magnoliopsida; order Asparagales; family Amaryllidaceae; genus Allium; species Allium cepa. The sequence continues at coordinate 567,011,457 of CM060943.1, forward strand.
CCATTTTAATGTCGGTTTTGGAATTTTAGATTGCCACTCAAGCCATTATCTTCGTTTATCATTTTTATCATGAATATACTATTGGATTGCCACAAAGGCCTTATACCTCTATGATTGATTATAATGTCGTCCTCAGATAAATAGTTGCCACTATGACCTTACACCAATGTTACCAAATATAATGTCATGATTAGACAAATAATTGTTACTAAGGCCTTACACCAATGTTACTGAATATGTTGTCGTGATTGGACATATGGTTATCATTAAGGGCTTAATGTTACTGAATATAATGCCATGTTTAGACATATGGTTGCAGCTATGATCTTACACCAAAAATGATCCATTATGTCATCTCATAGCTTTCTTAAGCTTTGTTTTTGAATTTCCATCTTTACATAATTTATTTCATTATTATTTCACCCTTATGAAAATTTAAATTACCAACTTCGAAGATGGCTTCCAAACTGATATAAAATATTTATTTGTTTACATAGAAATTCTTAGCATCATTAGCAATCGCATGTTGGCATTTCATAGTTATTGCAGGTTGATTTCATATAGCTATCACATGCCGAAACTATCGCATTTCAAAAGCTATCAAATGTCAAAAAGCTATCATATGTCGAAGTCTATTGTATGTTGAGAGCAATCGCATGTCAAAACTGCTTATGCCTAAAGCTACCATGGTTCAAAGCTATCGCATGCTAAGCTATTACATGCTTAAAACCCATCGTATGTCAAAAGCTATTGAGGGTCAATGTTAAAAGCTATCGAGGGTTAATGTTACAAGTGATCGAATAGCCAGTTTCAAAGCTATCACAAGTTGAGTTTACAAGCTATTGCATATCAACAAATTGTGCTATCTCATGTCAACAATTTAGTGTTATAAAATGCCAACAACTTAGTGCTACCGCATATCAAGATTTTAAGCTATCGAGTGTCGATCGAAAGTTACAAGCTATCACATTTTGACATATAAAAGATATCGAGTATCAAGGCACATATGTGTTATCACATACTTAAGTGGTAATTTTGAAATTAACTTGAAAACTATTTTATTACCATTAAAAGTAATTTCTTTTTGCCAAACCATATTATATGTCAAATTCTCATCGGTTAATATAAATCTTTACAGATATATTTTCAGGAATATCATAGATGAAGTTTTTCTTATCCCTTAGTTGCTATATATTTTCTTAATTAATTAGTTAAATCACCATTTGTAATTAACATTTCCGCTTGCTAAATAATTCATATCTATTCGAAATTGTGTGGAAAAAACCTTAAAAAATTAAGAAAAATTACATTAATTTTCCTATACCTTGTATAAAATTTCAAGTCAAAATAAAATTAATTTCATATTTTTAAATAATTAAAAATCAAAATTAAACATTTTCCCAACTTAAGAAATTTAAATAAAATTCGATTAATTTCAGAAAATTATGAAATTGAAAATTCATCTCCAAATTAATTCTCTAAACATTATATAAAAATTCCAAATGGATTGGAGAAGGTTTGATTATTGTTTTTCCATAAAATATGTTAAAAATCATTAACATTTATCTCTGAAGCATGAACAGATTCATCCTACCATTCTAAAAACTTGTTCACTATCATTCAATGCATCATAAGCATAAGAAATCGAATTCCAAATGGGCTTGGAGAAATTAGAGAAAGTGTTAATTTTTCTTAAAATTTGATTAAAAGTCCTTTTTTCTTCATAGGGCCAAGGCTCTTTCTTTTGCTTTGATTTTCTTTTCTTCGAAAAATGTGGATGACATATGGTTCTTTTCTTACCTTTTGTTTTTAAGTAAGTATGATGGGAACTGATTAAGAAGATGGAAAGGTTAGAGGGGCTAGTATTTTGGGCTTCGGTGGAAATTCTTTTCTAGGTTATTATTACTAATCCCTTAACTGTACATCTATATCCACTCCTCATTCTATTAATAAACTTGACCTACTTAATTACTATCTCATAATGTATTTTGATTAATTAATCAATAGTCGAATCCCCGTATTATGAAACTTCAAAATATGGGGATTTTACAGTCTTCCCTTCTTATATGAATCTCATCCTTGAAATTCATACAATGCATGATAATGACCATCATAATCAATTCAATGTATAGGAAAGTACAACAATTATACTAATTCTATGCTAATGTAAATCATCTATCTATAATCACAATGTATTAGTGCCACTTCTAATGTATAATAATGTCATGCTAGCGTCATTACTAGTTTATACAACAAAACATACATATCTATTCGTATATATCAAAATAATTCAGGATAGATATTCCTAATCTAATGATATACCTCCCGAGTACAATCATCTACATCGTCACTCCACTAGGTGCGAACAAGTTTAATCATTTTGTTTCTTAACTCTTTCATATCAAAACCTACTATCTCTTTAGATCATCTAATATAAGTCAAATTTGGTTCCACAAACAAGTCCTCAACCATTCTCGCTTCCACCACCAAATTTGGTTCGTGCATACGTTTGCTCAAATGTGATATGTGAAAAACATTGTATGCACCTACTAAGCTACTTGATAACTCGAATTGATATTCCAGTTTACCAATCCTCTCAATCATGAGAAACAGATCTATATATCTGGGTGCGAATTTCCCCACCTTGTCAAAATGCATTACACCTTATATTGATGGAACTTTTACGAACACATGATCGTCCATTTCATGCTCTAGATTCCTTTTCCTCTTATAGGGATTACTCTTCTACCTCGATTACACAACTTTCATTTTAGTGCAAATTAACTCAACTTTCTTAGTGGCTTCTCCTACCAATTTGGGTCCAAACACGAGCCAATCTCCCACATAAAACCAACAAATAGGTGATTTACATAGTCTACCATCAAGTGCCTTAAACGGTGCCATTTTGATACTTGATTGGTAGCTGTTATTGTAGGCTAACTATACCAAATGCAGATGATCTTCCTAAGATCTTCTAAAATCTTGAACATATTCCCTTAATAAATCTTCGAGCACATGGTGCAACCATTCTGTTTGACCATCTGCCTATAGAAATAAGTCATATTCATGCTCAGTTTGGTTTTCAATGCACTCTGGAAACTTCTGCAGATTCACCAGTGAATAATGAGTCTCTATCGCTAACAATACTGCTTGGAATCTCATTCAGTCTTACAAGATTCTTCATGTATAATTTTATCTAAGTTACCCATCATTCTTATCGAATTTACCGGGATAAAATGGGAACTCTTAGTTAGTCTATCGATTATTATCAAAATGCCATCTTTTCCCAATCTCGACCTTGGCATCCGTCTATCAAATTCATGGACATCGAATCTATAGCAATGTCCTTCGTAATACCTTGAATCAACTTTGAATGACAGTGTCTAATTCCCAAATACCATAAAAGGTAGTTTGTCGGGGTAAAACTATAAAAAAAATACCGAACCGACGCATATCGATAGATCCTCATAGCTGAATGATAACATAAAATATACTAAATAAAATGGAACTGAACAGGATAAACTATATTTATATAGGAGACTAAACAAGCTGAAAAAACTGATAAACAAGTATCAACACAACAATTCAGAATACATCAACTGCCCACAATACATAGATATGAATATAACATCTAATACAATAAGTCTCTTATATAAAATAACATGTCTATTGCATACAACTACAATATCATGTCCTAGACTAGTTGTCAATCTCCTCTAGAATTATCTCCCACCAATCCAAAACCTCCTCCTTAAGATGTTGGGAAGCAATCCCCTATGTCCATATTGGTGGAAGCCCCCTCACATGAACATATCTAAGCCTGTGTCTCAGATTTAGTCTCCAAACTCAAAATTTTCTCCTACCTAGGCTAAGGAAATCCCATCATAATTTTTGAAATTCTAAATATAGTGAAGGAAGAAATACTAGCGGGGTAAGGGCTACACCACCTCCAATACCTACAGTAGCTGCTGGAATGTTTATGGATGGTTGAACATCAAATGCTGTAGCCAAATGTCTCTAAATAATCCCGCTCTTAAACTGCCTATCCACGGTCGTTCATATACCACGTTTGCTCACACAAATAGCTTTAAACGAAGGAATCTTAGCAAATAGCAATGGAAATAAATCAAATTCTGAAAGATAAGTGATGAATGCAGTATTATATAGTAGAAAAATACAAGTACACTCTCTCTATGTGTCTCCTTCTACTAGATTGTTTAACTCAAAATGTCTACTTATTCTTAGGTGTTAAGCAAAAGCTCTGATATCAATATAACAATCCATCCTTCGTAATATCCTAATCAATAATGAATGACAAAGTCTCACTCTTGAATACCACAAAATACAACTTGTTGGTGTAAATTAAAAAGAAAACGCCAAACAAGGCGTATCGATAGAATATCATAGCGGGTAGATAACAAGTAATATACTGAATATACTTGAATAAAACAAGATAAACAATATATATACACACACACACACATACATACATACATATATAAGAGACCTCGCTCGTAGAAACAAATAATAAATAAATAGCGATACAGAAAGTTAGAATACTTCAACTTCCAATAATACAGTGTTTTGAATATAATATCTTATATAAGAAGTCTCGTATTATAAAGTAACAAGTCTGTTATGTACTAGTGCAATATCAAGTGTACATATCGATATAACGCCTCCAACATGCTCTAACTACGCTACTGTAATAGCGTATCTCTGAAACCACCTAACTTCGAAACTACTTAATAGAGTACTCGATAGTTGTCATGTCATAAATAAACAAAGACAAAAAGTGGGTCAGGCTTAAAATCTAATGTAAGGGGAGTTGAGGGGAATTGTCTCAAAATACTGTATATATAAACTGTATACAAATAAAATAGGAAAATACTAAAGCATAGATATTCCTCTCCAGGAACCTAGCTTAAGCATTATCCGGACTGTCTACGGATAAGTAAAGCAAACCCATCTCAAAAGATAGAAAATCATACCATAATCTGCTGTTCTCTTGTAATCAACAAGTTAGCACAATAGATATAATATGACTGTTATGTGATAATGTACTATGATAAAGGTAATCCAATATACAAATGTAGGGGTAATATAGATATCATAATAAGTCTATCACATGATACATAATAACAATATTAACTGACTAATGTACTATATACACAAGACAACAGTATATGCCAAATTAAGAAGACAAATTGATACCCATCATTGCTAATGGGTGAAGTCCACTATAGACATCTAACGTGATCCGATAATTCATGTCGAGGGTCCAAAGTAAATAGAGTTAGTATCGAAGTGTACCATTGACCCCGAGCCATATCTTATGTGATGGGACTCATGATACCCTACATTGAGCAAAAGTGACATATGACCTACTCTTTATACTTAAAATCGATAGTCCAAAATAAATAGAATCAGTACCGAATTGTACCATAAACACCGAGTCGCATCCAGTATGATGGAATTCATGTTGATCTTATCATACACCATTTTATGCATAAGTGATATATGACATGCTCTATATACTGAAACTTATGTGGATCTCACCATACTATACATTGAGCATAAGTGATATGTGAACCACTTGTAGATGGTCGTTGTCATCTCCCCCTTCCTGATCATCATTGATTTCTCAACTAACTCACGTTACGCCACTATAAAAAGAGAATAATGAGAGTGTCCCATTAAATATGAAATCGGGCCACAAAGGAACATCAATGTTGTATATATATACACACAAACATCAATTATAATGTCACATAATGACTATACATACTACAAATGAAGATTAATATATCGTCATTGTCTATCTACATGTATGGTCCTTACTATAAGACCAATAATATATTCGACCACTTACACAAGATCAACACCAGGTATACTCGTAAATATAAGACCGATATCACTTAATAGAACATATACCTCAAGGTTAAAACTAAGAGGTACATACTCACTCCATTTAATCGTACACACTAATCGAACATGATGTGCAACCAATCACCGTACCACTCTCGTGTCTAACCATTCCTTGATCCTTATTGATCACATATGCATCACTTATATTAGTATCTAAATCCTGAGCTTTGCCTTACATTCAATTTTCCCAAGTAGCCCAAAGTCTCGCTGAAGTCTTATCAAGGTCTCACGCCAACTCGCATTCGAAATGGGGAGAAAATACCTGATATCTTGCACCTTACATAGGCTTACTACCCAAGCTAGGCTCCGATTAATGGATCAGTCATACCACCATTGATGGACCGGTGGTAGCCTGGATCAGGAAATGAGATTGGGCAACAACCATTTTCGCCTCATCGATCGCTGTTTCAAACCACATTACCTCCGATTGCTTCATCCAATAAGTTGCCTAGCTTCTCTAGCCTAATGTCACCACATCAGTCCACTTTCAAAGTTCATAGGTTGACATTTTAAAAATGGTTTCTTACGTATTCAAAAAAAGATTTTGATATGGACTCAATTCTCTTTATGCGTAGAGTTTAACAGATAATTTTATCGACCCGGCCTCCTCTCACACACCAAACGCCCTTCTCACCTTATGTGTTACTCATACGTGTGTCGATGCACATACTTGTGCATGCCTATATGCGCATATATGCGCAAACACACCTTCATTACTCAATCAAATTTTGAGCTTCACTGGAGTGATTACTTGACCAGTATTCTCTCATGCAAAATTGCACACACAATAGCCAATCCAGCCACATTAGATGCTTGCAAAGGTGCTTGTACATAAATATGGATATTCATATTCGATCATTATATTTACTTACACAAATACATTTATATACAAATAACCATATATAACAATTTTGATTACCATACATGGATTGACTTGATTATTATACACCCTTAAATACATGTATATGTATATTTTCCCAATATATTTAGATATACGTTAGCATCAAAATTGGTCACTAACACCCAAATCCAAGCGAAAGCACCAAATGCTAGTCACAGCTCACAAACAGAGTGTATGTAGGGAGTATAAATATGAAGAACAGTAAAATTTAAATAGAAAGTTCGGTTGACTTCGGCCAACGTCCACTCTAGAAATTTGATTTTTATTGCTGTAATAATCAATTACAGTTACAATCCAAACTTTAACAATGGCTGAGTGCCTTAGCTTTAGAGAAGAGAAAGTCAGAGAGCCGAAAGAAGATCCTCATCTAGGACCAACATGCTGTATTTATAGGCAAATCCAAGTAGTTGGGCCTCCTGAGTAATCTGGGCCCACCAAGACCTTTGCCGAGCTCACACCCACATCATCTTACCGACCCAAACCACACCCGGCCACATATGCCTACCGAACCGTGAAGTCTAGATCGAAGGTGACCCACATCATCTTGCCAACCCAAACTATACCGAGCCACCTCCAATGGCGAACCAACCCACCAATCCCAAGCCGTGCCACCACAATGGCGAGCCACAATGACGAACCTCATTGCCGAACGACCCTAACCAAACCACATTGCCGAGCCATTAATGCCTAGCCACTCATGCCGAGCGACCCACAACTTCCAAAAGTAGCCGCCCATGCCGAACGACCCACAATTTCCAGACGAGCTGCCCATTCGAACGACCCACAACTTCCAGATCGAGACGCTCTTGCCGAATGACCCACAACTTCCAGACCGAACGGCCACATCTTTACCGAACCATGCATCTTCTCCACTTCTTTTCTGATCTATACTACTACACCGAGCTACTAGCCTATGCCGACCCACTCCGTTTAATCCAATATCCATATTCCAAGCGTGCTACATCATCTATCTGTCCAATCGACTTAAACCTGTCATATTCCATCCTCAACAGCCAATCAATCGATTTAGTTAAATCCGCCTATCCATGGCCGTGCCAAAAAGGCGGGTTAACATTTTCCCCCCAAAACATGCCTTGCTATTGGAAAGTGTGTTTTGAATAAACTCAAATCCAATGTCCAAAGTCCATATGTTATACATAGCCATACCTTTCGATTCATAATCCAATTCATTTTATTCGAGTGCCATTGTCGTATTCTTATCCAAATCTACGACTGCTCTGAGTCGATATCCGAGTCCTATCCAGTGACCAAATCCTTGTCCAATAGCCAAATCTATGACCTTTCTAGGTCATTATCCAAATTCGGGACCGCTCTAAGTCCTTTTCCAAATCCAAGACCTCACTAGGTCCATCTATCCTATGCCGAAATCCGAATCCCTGACCTCCTTAGGTTTAAATTTGAATCCGTAGACGTCGTCGGGTCACTTTGTCCCGTTCCAGCTTCGACTCTCCGGTCAAGGGATTGTATGTTCGCTGGCCCCGACTCTCCAGTCAAGGACTTCTTATATTTTTCGGCCTTGACTCTTCGATCAAGGACTTTTTATATTCTCCAGTCTCGACTCTCTGATCAAGGACATCTATATTCTTCGGCCTCGACTCTTTGGTCAATGACTTCTTATATTCTCCGGCCTGGGCTCTTCGGCCAAGGACTTTTATATTCTCTGGCCTCGGCTCTTTGGCCAAGGACTTTTATATTCTCCAGCCTCGACTCTCCGGTCAAGGACTTTTATATTCTCCGGCCTCGGCTCTCCGGCCCAGTACTTTTATATTTTTCAGCCTCGACTCTCCAGTCAAGGAGTTCTATATTCTTCGGCTTTGGCTCTCCAGCCAAGGAATTTTCATATTATGTTTGAGTCCATTATATCGCTCTTCCGCGAAGGGACTCGTAACTTGCGATCACTACCCCGTCTCTCCTGTCGGGATTGCGATCGCGAGACCCATATTATTTGTTACATTGATCCAAATCCAATAATTACTGAATTCAATTATCAAAGCGAAATTTTGTACAACAAAGGAAATTAAATGTTCAAAGTACGAAAGTAGAAACCAGAATTTGCAGAAAAACGGAAAGAAAACAGAATTTCATAAACCCAAGCAGTATAATTTTCCGTCATCTCAAAGCACGCCTAGGGACCGTCCTCGATCCCGTACGTGTGTAAGTGGCCTAGCCGTATTACTTTGAGTTCTATTGCTTATTCAGAACCATCAAACCATTCAGTTGATAACAAGCCAGTGGCCACCAGATCTAGCGCCACCTTCGTTCGAGGTAGGCGGCGGCTGCTTTCGTTCCACTGCTACAGCTCAATTCCTTGTGTTTCGGTCCACTGCTACAGCTCGATTCCTTGTGTACTGTTGCAGGTGACCATTCCTTACATACTCCTCCACAATATCTCTCAAATGCCTACAATCGTTTATGTGTGCCAATCTAGCTCATGGAATAGGCAATGCTTTCCCTATGCCCACTCGTATTCAAAAGGTTCCCTCCTTGCCGGCCTTTGATACTGGAGGGGCCCTCGAGTATCCAAGTAAATCCTTTCTAGAGTCTCAGATAAACCTGTGTAAGAAGAAAACTTTGACTGCCTTTGAGGCCTCTTCGAAGTGCTACTGTTGCTATTCATTTTCCTTTTTCCTTTATCATCTTTATTTAGATCCTCCCTGGGTGGACCTTCACCCCTTACTGCATAAGCTTCAGCTTCTTTCCCTACTCTCTTCGCCTGTGCATCTTCCTGTCTCAGGAACCTTTCCGCCTCATGATAGAACTCCCCGAGGTCCCTCGGTGGGTCCCATTCCAATCATATCTTGAAAATCGAATTATCCACAGTTCCTGGAACCGCTGCCATCAAAACCATCGATGGATCGGGTCGATCCACTTAAGCTACCACCGCGTTGAATCTAGTTAAGAAATCCCTGAGCGATTCTCCCTTCCACTATTTCATGGATGTCAAGGTCATTACGTACTTGGGTCTGACTATATGGACTCGAAACTGCCTCATAAACCTTTCAATCAGCTCCATCCAAGTATTAATAGAACCACTCTCCAGTTGTCTGAACCATATAGCTGCGATATCCATCAAATATAAAGGGAAGCATGGAGCCATGACCTCATCCGATGCCCCCAGTACCTTCATATGCCTCGTGTACCTCATCAAGTGAATGGCGGGATCCGTTCTCCCATCATACATCTCCAACTTTGGTAGCTTAAAATCAGGTGGGTTCCAAGCTTGCCTTATAGTAGGAGTAAAGGGACTCCTATTCACATCCTCCAAGTCTTTATTTACCAATCCAATTCTCACAGCTCGTCTGACCATCTCCGCTAATCTGTCATTGTCTCCAAGCTGTAGTCCTTGCCCTCCACCTATAAACTGTCTCCCGAGTTCATTTGGGAATCCTAGCACATACTCCTCATCACATACTCCAGTATTTCTGTTGGCATCAGGCTGCACAGCATCATCTGGTATCCCTCCATGGATTGGTCCAGCATTTCCTAGTGGCGTGCCTCCGAGTCTGGGTCCATCCAGATTGATAGCCATTTGCTGATTAGGGCTACTCCCTGCAGAACCACCCCATTTTCCTGTTGGTTGAGTGCTTCTGATCTAGCTCCACGGATCTGAGCTCCTATAGTTACTGCTTGTCCAAACTGTTTGAGAAGAGTCTGCATCATCTCCTTTTGACTTTTCAACATCGCTTCCATCTCGTCTCTGGTGATGTAGGCAGATGCTTGACCTGCTCTAGCTCTAGAGGAGGCCTCTTGACTTTCCTCTTGATTGCTTCTTTCTGTCACTTGCTTCCTTGTTGGCGGCCTAGCCATTGCTTCCTAGAATCCAAGATCCCAAGCTTCTAAATCTAAAACCAAGCTCCAAAATCCCTGAGTGCTAGCATTCTCACAGAAAGCACCAAAAATGTTAGCACCAAAATTGGTCACTAACACCAAAATCTAAGCGAAAGCACCAAATGCTAGTCACAGCTCACAAACAGAGTGTATGTAGGGAGCATAAATATGAAGAACAATAAAATTTAAAAATAAAGAAGTAATGAATAACAGTTTTTATAGTGGTTCGACTGACTTCGGCCTATGTCCACTCTAGAAATTCGCTTTTTATTACTGTAAATTAATTATAGTTACAATCCAAAGTTTAACAATGGCTGGGTGCCTTAGCCTTAGAGAAGAGAAAGTAAGAGAGCCGAAAGAAGATCCTCCATTTGGAGACCCACATGCTATATTTATAGGTAAATCCAGGTAGTTGGGCCTTCTGAGTAATCTAGGCCCACCAAGACCTTGTTGAGCTCACACCCACATCATCTTCCTGGCCCAAACCACACCGAGCAACATATGCCGACCGAACTATGAAGTCCAGATCGAAGCCGACCCACATCATCTTGCCAACCTAAACCATACTGAGCCACCTCCAATGCCGAACAACCCCACTAATGCCCATGCCACCACAATGTCGAGCCACAACGACGAACCTTAATGCCAAGCGACCTTGAACAAACTACAATTCCGAGCCATCAATGCCGAGCCACTCATGCCGAATGACCCACAACTTCCAGATGAGCTTCCCATGCCAAACGACCCATAACTTCCATACCGAGCCGCCCATGCCAAACGACCAACAACTTGTAGACCGAACGGCCCCATCTTGACTGAACCATGCATCTTCTCCACTTCTCGTCCGATCCATACTACTACACCGAGCTACTAGCCTATGCTGAGCCACTCCATTTAATCCAATATCCATCTTCCAAGCGTGCTACATCATCTATCTGTCCAGTCGACTCAAACCTATCGCATTCAATACTCAACAGTCAATCAATCGATTTAGTTAAGTCTGTCTGTCCACGGTCTAGCCAAAAAGGTGGGTTAACAATATACATGTATATTTAAATAAGTATTTTACATATTACTTAATCATATTTTACTTTTATTTACTAAATCTTATCTATAAAAGTTTAATTTTGTTATTTTATAAAATTTTATAACTCTTTTATAAAATCTCTCACATACTATTTTATAAATCCTTATAATCGTTTTTTAAAATATGCTATTAACACATAAAATCATTTCTATACATAAATGATAGGGTAGTGGAAATTAGCCACAAGGGTCTCTATAGTAAGTCAATTATTTTCTAGGACACACAACTGAAATAATTACTTTTAAGGAAAAAATGCAAAATAATTAGTTTCTAAGGCCTAAAATCCTATGAAATTATGTCCTTGAAAGTAATTAGACTGCTGACTTTATCCTTAAAAGTAATTATTCTGCGGACTTTAGTCTTAAAATTAATTTCTGTGGATGTGTATTCTAGAAACTAATTGGACTGCAAAGTTTGCCCTTCTAGTGAAATGCCCCCATAGTGGAAATTAATAAACTTCATTAAACCACCAATCACTTTAATAATAAGTATAGAGCCTACAACTCTTTTAATTAGCTTACTAACTTCAAAAGTAGTAACTAAGGTATTTAATAATTAATATATCCATATAACCATGTTTACAATGTAAGTATAAGTTCAATCATTACAAATGATTCATTAACCTATCATTGGTAATTATAGTTACTTACTAACTTTTTTAAAATCAATTCAAATTGCCTAATAAATACTAACTAATGAAATGCACATAGTCATATTGCTTAATCAGCCTCTAATCATTAATAACGTCACACACCATTAGTTAATTAACCCTAATCCATTTCCAGCCTTAGTATCTTCTTTAAAAATAGTAATAATGGTCTCTAGTAAATAATGAGTCAATATAATCATGTGTACAACATCAAAATAAGCCAAAATCATTACATAACATTCTCTAAATTACTTCATAATCATATATGAACAAATTAATAAAGTATAACAAGTAAATAAGGTAAAGGAATCTTCTCACTAACCTCTTCTTCTCTATACCAAGCTCCTAATCACCAAAACCTAATTCATGCTTAATTAAAATTTGAGATGAAGCTCCATACGCAACTTCAAGATAATCCAAAGATGGCTCTTACGAGGAATGGGATGGGAGTAATTGTATTTATCTTATAAGGATTTATTGGAAGTTATTTAGGCTTGGACCGTGGATCTAGGGTTAGGGATTAAGGAGAGATCAGGAAAGAAAATAGAAGATAAAAACGAAAAGTAACAAGGAATGAAAAGTGAATGAAGGGGTTAGCCAACTTACATGCAAACTAATGGGCCTTAGCCCAAAATTCATTTCTTCTACATGAAATCATCATTCACCCCAAAACCTTATTGACTACGGACATAACTAAGCTTATACTCATTCTTTTCACGATGAAATTGCGACTTCAACGGCTGGTTCCTATTGATATAATGGGCTACAATGCCCCATAAAAATTAATAAAAAATTAATTAATTAATTAATAATAAGACTAAATATGAGAATTTTTTAGGCATCAGAATTTGGCCATGAAAGTTATACTGTTATGTCCATGGCAATTTTATGATCAACTTTCATATATAAAGTTTGCGACACGAGCTCAAACGAAGAAGTTATTAACATTTGAACTTTTAGAATTCAGAATAATTCAAACGAATTTGAATTTAAAATTAATGTTAACGTTTAAAATTAAAATAGGAAATAAAAGATTTTAACACTAAGGGGAAATTAACGTTTAAGCAAGCGTTAACATTAGTGGTAAAAGAAGAAAAAATAATAATGGCAATGAACCGTTTATAGCCAAAGCAGGAGGCCGGTCGACCCCCTACACTGGGCTGGTCGACTGCTAGCGGTCACCACCTAAGGAGGAGTGGTCAGTCGGTATTCGTATGATAGCTAGGCTTTGATTTGGCCAAGAATAGCCTGGATTTTGTTATTTTAAATCGACTTAAATACCACAGTTTAGGCATACCCTAACCACTATAAATAAGAGGCTATCCCCTCACTTTTATTCATAATAAAAATAATAATGCTAGCGAAACTTTATCAGTCCTCTTCCTCAACTTTTTTAGATTCAAGATTCAACCTTTAGGAAAAAAATCATCAGGTTAAAGGGAAAAGGTAACAATTTTTAGATATATACACCTATATTTCTTTGTTTCTATTCTTTCATATTCTTCGAATTCAGAATCTAGTCTATATACAATTGAATGGTTGTATATTGGAAAATTAAAAAGAAGACAACTGAATGATTAAGTACACAAAAGCATGTAATCGATTCAAAAGGAATTTGAGAAAACCATCTATGAGTGGAAATCTTAGTTTTTCCTTTATTGTGATTTGTGTACTAAAAGTTTGGATTAGTTTTTTGCCTTATGGAATTTTGTATACAAAAATATTTGATCTAAAATCTTAAAATTCTCCTAATAAAATGTCAATTCTTAGATTAGTTGGAATCTCAATTTTTGTAATATAGGTGAATTAAATTTATGGATGTCACAATTTGACTAATTTATGCTCTATTCAACTGCTAATTTCAAACTTCTGTTGTTTGATGAACGGTTCTAAAAGAAAGTTTATTTGAAAATGGTGTACAAATTATAGATTCCTCTATTCGTACTTTACCTGTCTATTTTCATAATTTAGACAAATATGAATCCTTTTTTTTACCACTTTAAGCTTGTATATGTAAAACTTGAATAAAATATAAAGGGTTTAAATTATAAAGTTTTATTTATTATGTTAATATAAAATAAGTTTGGTATTTTGATTCCATTTCTGAATATATGCAAGTCTGTTTTTTCTAGCTAAGGATATTAGCTATTTTGTAAATTATTGAATAAAACTTAGACATATATGAATATTGAAGTTTTGAGATTTTAAAAATCAGTATAGGAAGAGAAAACCTTAGTATTGAAGTACCTTTGTGCACCCTTTTGAATATTTAATAAAAACTAGTTAATATAATATTTTACATTAGGAATAAATATATTAGTAATGCCAAAGTCATAAACGTATAAAATAAATGTGTTAGCATATAGCATTAAATCCTATAGGAAGGCAATTGACTAGTTATGGAAATTAATCCATAATAAAGTCAAAATAAGGAATTCCCTTATATGGTCATTGTATGTAATACAAGTGAGATATATTGTATAAGTATATATATTGTAATGTTGGAGAGTGGAAATATTACTAAAATATAGGGATGTAAGATCAGTCAAAAGTATATAGAAGTCCGTCCATCTAATCTAGCTACCAGTATTATGACTTTACGACCGATGTGAGACATCTCCTGTGACAATTACCTATATTGGACGCGATGTTAGTCCCATTTCTATAGAGTAACCTTGCCTAACTAATCTGACTACCAGCACCTATGAATAGTGGGCTAATGTGAGACGTCATGGTTTGGGTTATGGGCCATAAGATGGATATCCTCGTGCAAGTCTACTTCTGGGTTAGAGGTTAAGTGGATGTTGTAGGGTTTGCCTTTTTCCCACTTAAGAAGAGTATTGAATGGTCGGGATTATCCTTTAGGTGCCATAGTGGAAATCTCCGAAGAGGGGTCCTCTTTAGGGTCATGGTATTAAGTGGCTATTGTAGGGTCTGCGTCGTTTCTATAAAAGAATTATTAAGTGACCTTATAGGATTTCTTATGATGTCGGCTAGGAAGTACCAAAGAAGGGTCCGCCTTGGGTCTAGGTATTAAATGAAAGGGGTCTACCTAGAATATAGGCATTAAATGATTAGTGTCTAACTATTCTCCATCAAAGAGGTATTAAGTGGCTTATGTGCTTTCTCTGATATCGTTAGGGAATGATTGATGGAGATGGGTTGTTAGACCCCGAGATGCGTTGCACCTGCGTTAGAGATACAAAATTGGAATGGAAAGGGCACTTGGCCTGCTGTTAGAGATATGTTATGGAGCTGGGCTAGAAGAGTCTTTGGCTTATAGTTGGAGGTATACTTAGCAAGTTAAAGTATACGATGAGTAAGACATAATAATCATCTAAATGCCATGGCCTAAATAATATTATAGCAAGACTTGAGATTTTCATTCACCAAACATTATCGTGCCAAACATTGTTGTTCTGACTCCCTCCTCTTTACAACCCACATATTCAAGAAAATGCTATCGATGAAGAAGACGAAGGTAGTGTTGAATGTTTATAACAATTTAGTTATTTATCTTTGTTTTTGATGTATTCAAATGTACTTAGATTTCAGACATGTTGATGTTTTATTTTGAGATATTGTATTATGGATGTTTTGGAATATTGTTTTTCTGAGACTTTGTTTTATGAATGGGTACTTACTTTTGTTGTTATATTTTATCACTTCTATTGTGAGATTCTGAAATATAAATAAATAGCCATGTACAATTTTCATTGTATCAATTTTACCACCCAACAGCAAGCTTTGTAATGGATAAGGTTCGATGGGCATTTGCTCAGTCAAAAATTAGCCCCCTTCCGTAGAGGGTTGTTACATTTGGTATCAAAGCTTAGATTGCCCGATCAAAAGAGATAGGTATATATGAGAGCAAGTATTTATTATTTTCTAAAATATTCTTAAAACCCTATTACACACATACGTACATATGTCACCCTAGGCAAACTTTTGATTTGGCTATTATTACTATCGTAGGGAGGCGAGGTTAATTCGAAATTTTAAACCTACAAATTGTTAATAATGGTTAAGAATAACACCTCTGAAGTCGAAAACCAACCTACTTAAGAGATACCCATCATTCCAGGTATGCCATTATGGTTTCGATAATATCTGATGTTACCAAGGCAAGTTTCTATTCTTTAACACGCTGCACCAAAGGCATAGCTACTCTGATTGCAGAACCAGCACCTCACCCACTAGACTTTCCAATGACGTGTAAAGATTTTAGAATATGGAAGGACTAGCAATTTTTAGGGAAGAAGATTTTGTAGCAATCAATGGCATGGATTAACAATTATGACCGTATATAGGAGCTAGGATAGAAAGATCAGATTAAGAGGAGGATAGCTACATGAAACCTAAAGGGAGATGCACTGGATTGATGGACCATAGTTGTTCAACATAATGAAGAGGAAGGAATTACTTAGGCTGAATTCAGGGCTAACTCCGAGTCAACATTCATGTCTAAAGTGAAAGTAAGTCTACAACTGAAGAGATTTATCCAACTAAGATAGGATTACTCAACGGTGAAAGAATATTTCAATAAGTTCATGGAATTAGCTAACTTTGGGACGCGCCCGATTTACACCCCTGCAAAGGAGACGAAGAAGTTTGTAAAACGCTTAAATTCCCCGCTTAGGGAACTACTTCTAACACAAGTTCCCATAGGTGCCAACTATGATATGATAGTTAAATGGCCATGCTTCAAATGGTTGGCTTAGAAAAAAATGAGAAGCTAGGACAGGAATAAGATCAACGTGAAGCAAAGGAGTAAGGATTTTGGATGGTTAAGAAAGGCAAGGGAAAAATTAAGAAAGGGAGTGTGACATATCGTAGGTGTCAGAAGAAGGGACATGTTGCTAAGAACTACAACGTGAGTTTGGTGAGGGAAGTGCTCAAGGAAGGTTCTATCACTGCCATGAAGAAGGAACTACAAGAACCCGTGGGTTGTAGAATTATGGATCTTAAGGCCAACTAAACAATAAAGGGGGTGAATAGTGTTTCCTAATTTATATAATTTTTTTTAAAATTTCAAGTTAAATATTAAATCACAGATTAACAAATAGAATTATACTATCAAACAGTCACAGAAGTAATCATAGATAAAAATAAAAGCAGCAAAGCGAAGCAAAAAGTTAGAGAGATGACACCAAGAATTTTATACTGGTTTGGATTTCTCTAATATCCTGTCATATACAATTGCTTGCACCGATTTCTTTTTAAAATGCCAATCTTTAATCGGGCAGAAGACAAACCTATATGCAAACTTAATTACGAGGCTATGAGACACACCCCCTTGAATTTTCGAGCCTAGGGTAGGCTCACTTGGTTTGATCAGGGCACAAGCATACCCATTAGATTTTAGACTACTAAGCGCACACACTTGATTTGAACGGGCTATAAGCACACCCAAAGCAAATACAAATAGAGTTGACGGTTTTTCCAAATATAATTTCTTGCACTTTGGATATAATTAATCCTTTAGCCTCTTGGAAAATGCTTTGGTCTTTGAATTGAGATAGGTGTTTCCAAAATAGTAAAAAAGTAGTATTGAACCAATATAATGAAGCATACATTAATTCTATACGATTTTGAAGAGAATAGAATATATTTTTTTAATGGATTTTTCAAGATAGTAAGAGGAGGGAAGAAAGTAACTAACTAAGTATCAAAAAATTCGTTTGCTCTCTCTTTTATATAGTAAATCAATAGATGTGTCCGTTCATGAAGAGTTGTGATGAATAGATACTTCATTCCAAAGTTTGAGAAACCAATTGGCGGCAAGTATGCCGACGTACTCTATGCATATATGTTGGCGTATGCAAGTATATTTTGAAAACTTGTTTCTTTTAAAATGTTTTGAAAATCCTATACTTTGTTAAATAATTTGATACTTAATAAAATAATTTGAACATAGTTTATAAACATTTTGCACTTTGAAAAAGTTATATAGAATATTTTGAAGTACCTTCTGAAAATTTATTTTGATATAAAAGATTGAAAATAGGAGATAAAGGTCAAAGATTGCAGTCAAGGACTTTAATGATACAAGCTATGACTCTATACACTAAATTATAATCTTGAGATCTTCGTATCTTAGTCTTTGTACCCATGAGTCTTCATGTCTATCTTTTGAGTCTTTATATTGTACAGTTTTTGATTCAATACCTGTGTAAATTTTTTCATTATATACTATATAACTTGACAAAACATTAATATCTATATTTTATATGATTGTATGCTAGTGTATATGGTTGTTGTCATTAAAATCAATAATTGAGGTATTAAGAGAACCGATGCTTAAAGCTAGCAAAGGTGGGACAAAGTAGGCAAGATTATGCCACTGAGCTGCACATATCTCAAGCATACCTTTTCCTACCGACAAAGGAAAAGCTACGATGGAAGTACAACGATTATCTTTGGGAATGCTATTCATACCTTATTTGACTCTGAAGCATTTCATTCATTTATAACCAAGAATGTAGTTAATTCTTTAGGGCTAAAGACTCAATTAGACACCAACCCTACAGTTAACACTATTAGGGGGTCAACACACCATTCTACGATATGTAAAGACTTAGTGGTGGATATATATAACAGAAACTTTATATGTAATGTATATGTTCTTGGTTTTGAGAGGTATGGACTTATCCTAAGGATGGATTGGTTATCTTGCTACTGGGTTATCTTAGATTGCGATAGAAGGGACAATTGGTTAAGGAGTTGTAGGGGCAAGAAATTGATTTTTGTTGTGCACCCCAAAACTAGGTCGAGTTAAGCTATTTATATTCTCTTAGCCTATTACAAGACAAGCTCTTATCTATGCCCGTAGTCTAATTTTTTCAAGACTTTTTTGAAGAAGTCTTGGATCTTCAAATCTGAAGGGAGATCGAGTTTAGGATTAATTTGGAGAAAAACACTAGACCTGTCTCCTTAACTGAGGCATATGGCCCCCAAAGCAAGGCGAGAGCTGGATAAGCATATTTCAAAGTTATTACAGAATGAATTTATTCGTCATAGTACTTCAGAATGAGGAGCTCTAGCTATCTTCACTACTAAGGAAGACGACTCTTAAAGTCTATATGTTGACTGTCGAGAGCTTAACAACCTAATCAAGAAGAATAGGTATCCCTTACCTAGAACAGACGACTTATTTGGTCAGTTTTGTTGGAGCCAAAAAAAATTCTCAATTGGACTTTTCAATTGGATTCTTCCAATTGAGAATAACCGAGGATAGCAAGCAGAAGACCACTTTTTGCATTGTAGACAAACTTTAGAAATGGGAGGTAATGCCTTTTGAATTGACGAATACCTCCGAATAGTTTACAGATTTGATTAGTAGGGTCTTTAAGGTGCAACTAAATTAGTTCGTCGTAGTATTTATGGATAAATATGATATTCTCTAAAATTGACGGTGAGCATGAAAATAAGTTAAGGGAGGTACTAGAGACCTTGAGAAGTTATCAACTAAAAGCCAAATTCTTAAAGTTTCATTTTTGGAGGAAGGATGTATGATTTCTCACTCATATTGTTTTTGAGAAAGGATTGTCAGTAGATCCTGTTAAGGTGGAAGCTATTCAAGACAGGAAGATTTAGATGAATGCCATGGAAGTTAGAAGTTTTCTTGGGTTAATGGGTTACTCTAGAAAGTTAATCAAGGACTTCACAAAGATAGTAGTCCCACTAACTTGACTAAGCAAGAAATATTTAGTCTTTGCATGGGATGAGAAATGCATGGAAATCTTTGAGAAGTTATAGGAGCCATGACAAGTGCCCTAGTACCTAACTATTTTGGATGGGTCGAAGACCTCCACTGTTTACACCAATGCATGTTGTACGGGGTTAGGAGCTGTTCCAATGAAAGAAAGCAAGGTGGTAGCCTATTTAGCAGGCAATTAAAAGATCATGAGAAAAGGAATCCCACATATGACTTAGAATTAGCAGCTATCATAGTCGCTTTGAAGATGTGAAGGCACTATCTTTTGGGTTAAAATTTGAGTTATTCACCGACCATAAATCCCTTAAATAGCTATTTTCCTAGGAGATTTGAATCTTAGGCAGCATAGGTTGATGAATTTTATAGCATAATATGACATTGAGATTTAGTATACCCCTGGTAAGAGGAATGTTGTTGCTGATGCTCTTTGTTGAAGGCATTCTACTCTTGGTGTTGTATACGAGTGGAGGCAGTTGGAGGTCCTCTTGAGTTCCAATTTCCAACTGCCAGTAAATTCACTCCGGTTATCTTGCGGATATGGAAGTAAGGCCAGCATTGATGGACCGCATCAGTCAAGAGCAAAAGAGAGATGCGACAATTAATGACTTTTTATCCAAGTTGGATAGGGGAAAGCATTTTACCCACAGTCGTAGGTATTCAATCAACGAAAGAGGGTGACCAAGGAGAGATGGATGACTATGTATTTCAATAGTGGAGGTATTCCGAGGAAGTTATGGCTGAGTGTCACCATTCTAGGATGACTATTCATTCCTGTGAGGATAAGGTGTGCATGGATATGAAGTGGATTTTCTATTGGCCGGGAATGAAGAGGCCAAGTAGAAAAATATTTCATCAAGTGTCTGACGTGTTAAAGTAAAAAAGTGAAATAAGGAAAGCATGTAGGTTAGTTATTATCGTTAGAGGTACTGACTTGGAAATGAGAGCATATATCAATGGACTTCATAGATGGGTTGCCTAGAAGTTGGCGAGACAATGAAGCTATATGAGTTATAATGAATAGACTCACTAAGAATGCCCAGTTTATTTCCATAAGGAGTAATAGGACGGTAGCATTTCCAGCGCAAATTTATATCAAAGAAGTTGTAAGATTGAATGGAGTTTCGGTCGGTATTGTTAGTGATAGAGACCCATTATTCATTGGTGAATTTTAGAGTAGTTTGTAATCAGCCTTAGAACGACATTAAATCTTAGCACACTTTCCACCCTCGGACCGATGGATAGATAGAAAAGGTGAACAAAATTTTGAAGGATTTATCAAGGGCTTGTATCATGGATTTTCGAGGACATTGGGAGCAACATTTACTCCTAGTAGATTCACGTAAAATAATAGATATCAGGCAACGATTGGTATGGCACTCTTTGAGGCCTTGTATGAAAGGCCTTGTAAGTCACCATATTGTTGGTAGGATACTACCAATTAAATTTTACTCTGACCAGATTTGATTCGCGAGTATGGAAAATGTTGGGGTGATTAGGCGGCAAATGAAGGCCACTCAAGAATGATAGATTTTCTACGCTAATGAAAAAAGAAAGGAGTTGGAGTTTTTGGTTAGAGATAGGGTGTTTGCTAAGGTTTCCCCGAGGTTTGGGACATCGAGAAAGTAGGCAACGAGATTTGTTCGGCCTTTTCCCATTTTGGAAAGGGTGGAAAACTTTCATATCGAGTAGAGATTCTGGATAAATTAGTAGGAGTCTATGATGTTTTCCATGTATCACATTTGAAGAAATGTCTACATGACACTGCCAGTATAGCAGAGTTCGATCAGTTAGTAGATGTAAAGACAGAGCTGATAGCACCCTATGCACCATATGCATAATGGGGCATGAAGTTAGGAAGCTCCATAATAAAGAAATTAGGGTGGTCCGAGTGCAATAAGGGGATAATCCAGCGGAAAGCACATAGGAGATATAAGAGAAGATGACGCTTCTCATCCTAAGCTTTTCTCTGGTAAATTTTCCCTCTCCAAATTTTAGTATCTTACAGGTTTTTGTTGCATCATACTTGCTAGATTGGATGGTAGAGAATGATTTCTACACTTTTTAATGTTACTTTTTCATTCATATAGAATCTTATGCATATTTAAGTGTTTTGCATATATGCCTACATGTCATGATCTTGCATTAATGCTAGCGTTGAGCTCACCTACAGTATGTTACAGCTCACCTATTGTATGTTGCATACATAAGAACATTGCATTTTTGTTAAATAGATGATTATGTTGATAACTTAATTGTATTACATCATTGTAGAGTGTGCTTTACACTGTCTGTCCATTAGGGATTTCAGAGATGAAATCCTTTTTAAAGCAGGAGAGTGTAAAACCCCGTAAAAATTAATAAGAAACTAATTAATTAATAATAAAGCTAAAAATGAGAATTTTGCAGACATTATAATTTGACCATGAAAGTTACACCATTGTGTTCGTGGCAGTTTTATGAACAAATTTCATGTATAAAGTTTTGTGTTTCGAGCTCAAGCGATGAAGTTATTAGCATTTGAATTTTTCAAATTTAAAATAATTCAAACAAATTTGAATTAAAAACATTAATAATGTTAAGGATTAAAATTAAAATAGGAAATAAAAGATTTTATCGTTAAGGGTAAAATTAACTTCTAAGAAAGCATTAACGTTAGTGGTAAAAGCAGAAACAAATAAAAATTATTTAATGGCAACGAATGATTTTCCGTTAAAGCAGGAGGCTGATCGACCCTTTACACTAGGCTAGTGATCAACTGCTCAGGGATGAGCAGCCGACCTGTACTCATATGATGGCTAGGGTTTGCTTTGGCCAAGAACAACCCGGATTTTATTATTTTAAACCTACTTAAGTCCTATGGTCCAAACACATCCTAACTACTATAAATAAGAGGCTAGCCCCCTTACTTTTGTTCACAAGAAAAATAGCTATGTTAAAGAAACTCTATCAGTCCCCTTCCTCAACATTCTTTAGATTCATGATTCAATGTTTATGTAAGAAATTCATTAGATTGAAGAGAAGAGGTAATAAATTTTAGATATGTACACCTATATATATACTTTTTATATTTTTCCTATTCTCTGAATTCTTAATCTAATATATGTACATTAGAATGGTTGTATATTATAAATTTAAAAATAAGATAACCAAGGAAGAAGTAGGTGAAAGGCATGGAATCAAGTCAAAAGGAATTAGGGAAAGCCATTTGTGAATGGAAATCATATTTTTTTCTTTTATAGTAATTTATATAGTAAAAGTTTGGATTTATTTTATGGCTTGAGGAATTTTGTATGCAAAAACCTTAAATCTAACACCCCAAATTCCCCTAATAAAATGTCAACTATGGATTAATTGGAATCTTTATTGTTTTATGTTAATATAGTATAATTTAATTTATGGATATTTCAATTTGAATAATTAATATCTATTCAACTTCCACTTTCGAACGTCTGTTGTTGTGGTGAAGGGTTCTAACAGAATTTTTTTGGAAACGATGTGCAAAGTATGAAATCTCCTTTAGTTTGCACTACCTATTTTTGTGATTTAGACAAATATAAATCTCTTTTTTTCCACTTCAAGCTTGTATATATAAAAATTGAGTTTAATATAAAGGGTTTAAATTGTAAATTTTTGTTTTCTTGAAATAGAAGCATTGATTAGTGCAAAATACGTTTGACATTTTAATTTTACTTTTAGAAATACGCAAATACATTTTGTCTAGCTAAGGATATTAGCTAATTTATAATTATTGTATAAAACTAAGATTTGTATGTATATTTACATTTTTACTTCTTAACAATTAGTATAGTAAGAAAAAACCTTAGTAATGAACTAATTTTACGCACGCTTAGATCTAATAAAATAATAATTTGTCTAAATTTTTTATGTTACGTATATATATATATATATATATATATATATATTAGTAATTCCTAAGTCGTAAACATATAAAGTAAATAAGTTAGCAGATAGAACTAAAACCTATAGGAAGGAAGTTGAGGTTAATTATAGAAACTAATCTACAAATTAAAGATGAAATAAGGAGTTTCCTTATATGGCCTTAGTGAGTAAATATGGGTGAGATATATTATATGTAGTATATATATTATAATGTTAGAGAACATAAATATGACTAAGTTATAGGGATGCGAGGTCAGTCAAAAGTACACAGAAGTTGTAGCATCCCTAATTTTTAATAGCGTTATTTAGGAAATTTAATTACATAAATTAAACAGAATAATGAAAGAATTAGGATGATAAGGAAATTGAGATTTGAATAAATCATATAGGGCCGTGGTTAATCAATTAAATTGGCTTAAATTGGCTTTTATGTATTTAATTAAACACGAGCACATTAATAAATAGCTGCACTATTATTACTCACGGGTAAATTTCATGTTTTACCCATTCATGCACACTTTTCATTTTCACAAACACAAATTAAACCTAAGAAGAGCCGGCCATTAACAAGGGGAAAAGAGGAAAAAATAATTCAGTTAAAAGCTAAGGATCGAAGCAGTGGGAATCAATATTCTACAAATCTCAAATTCCTTATCATATTCAAGGTGAATAATAATTTATACCATCTCTATTTTTTTATGAATATATATTTTAAGATTTAAGATTAAATTCGTTTCTGTGATGTTTTCGATGATGATATGCTTGGATTATAATTTATTTGATTTAAACAGTGCTGTTTAAATTGGAATTTAGGCGGTTTTAGAGCAAAACCTGTTGGAATAGATTTTTGAATGCCATGGAAAAATTATATGTTATGTGAACATAGTTGGGTTTAATTTTGATAATTTTTCAAGCTATGGAAAGATTATTATGAATTTTCAAAGGAAAATATGATAAAATTGGGATAAAAATTAATATCGATTATTTCAGGAAGAATTTGGGTCTAAAATTTCAATATGTTAGATAGCATGATGGAAGTGAATATCTATGATTTTCGGGGATTTTTCGTAATTGATTTGCTATGGAAAATAAATCATTTTAAATGAAGGACTATTTGCAACATTGGTTTTGCTTAATAGAAGGGCTTAAATGTTAACTTTTTTGATTTAGATCTAATAAATGCGACAATTATTTTTGTAAAATTTGAAAAGCTCTAAGGAAACCAATTAAAAGATTACAAATAGGCAGGTTAGTTATAAATTAATTACTAAGATTAGCATGATTTCAGCCTTTATTCAGAAAGGCAGGTTCCGCCGCCTTTAATGCCTTTTGACCCCAATACTTCCACTCTGACTCAGTCGAAACCAACCCAGCCGAAGCCCACTTAGTCAAAATCAATACACTAGGTATCACTTAAATGGTACGTAGTAGATTGGAGGAAACGCGGGAGCCATGGTGTTGAAGGCAATGCTTTCGATGGTGTTGAAACCTTAGTTTTGTTTTCAAATGTTAAGTGCCTGCTTTGTTTTACTTAAAGCTTTCAACATAGCCAAAGCATATGTTTTTAAAAAGGGTTTTCTTAATATCTTTCGAAGGATTTTTCCATACTATGTTTTAAAGGTGGAGCTTTCGAATGAATTCCTATATTCTTAAATAAGACTTTTGAAGATGATAGTTCCGACCTAGTCGAAACGTCATTGTCATTCGTATGCCTTTCGAGTGTATTGAAGTCATCAATGTTTTCGAAGGGTTCCTTTATTTTAAAATTGTACTAAGTCACTTCTTTAATGCTTTTGAATAGATGGTTTCGACACCATCAAATTTTCCCCAAATAATTTTAGAAGTTTCGAAAGAGATACTTTCGTATGTAACCACTTTGACCCAAAAGATGTTGTTAAAAGTAAAACCCAATATTTTCGAAAGGGGTACTTTCATTGGTTTCAAAGCTATGTTTTAAGGTAATATTTTGATACATTCGAAAGGTATATTTTGGTTACGAAAGGAA
Organism: Allium cepa; assembly: GCA_030765085.1. Classification (NCBI taxonomy): domain Eukaryota; kingdom Viridiplantae; phylum Streptophyta; class Magnoliopsida; order Asparagales; family Amaryllidaceae; genus Allium; species Allium cepa. The sequence goes on from CM060943.1 coordinate 567,037,493, forward strand.
TAAGTTGAAGAGCTTCAAAAGGAATATACTTAGTGTTTCGAAAAGAAGTTTTCTATGAAGGAGGCTATCGAGGGGTTTTGAAGGTGATGTTTTAAGGTTTTTTTAAAACCATGACATAAATAAATAAAGAGTTTTGGAATGCAGTTTTTGAAGAAGTTTCCCTTGATTAACAGTTTAAAGGAATTAACCAAGTTTTTTATAAATGATATCAAGGATATTTGACCACAGATGTTGGTATTATTATATTGTTATGATTGCTTCTTCACATAATTATTCACATTGTTATGAACCCATAATGGTACTTTGGGGAAGTGTAGAATAATCAGCTAGTTTGACCCGATAGTGAATATAAGTTAAGGATGCTAAAATATCAACTTAAGATACTGGCAGAGGGCCAATAGGTTTACAGTAAGCCCATTAAAAATGTGTAAAGGAAAAGATATTGGTAGGGGCCAATAGGTTCATTGTTATCCCATGAAAACTATGGTTTGAAATTGACAAAGGCCAATAGGTTTGTAGTTAGTATGTGAAAACTATATCCAATTAAGATATTGACAGAAATCAGTAAGTTCCTAGTCAACTCATGAAAATTAGAATAAGGTGAAGGATATTGGAGTTACCAATAGGTTAGAAGAGAACTCATGAAATAATAAAGATTTCAGCGGGCCCAATAGGATCATAGTGATCTGATGAAGACTATGAAATCAGGCAGGGAGACCATATACATTAAATAGATTATTAGTAAGACCATGAAAACTAATAGGTTAATGTGACCTTAGAAACTATTAATGTGACAAATAGTGAGAATGAATGAGGTTGGGCAATCTAGGATTTTTTTTCCGCATATCGTCATATTGTTTTGAATTGTTTTTAACTATTGTCGATGTAGGAGCACGGTATAGGGTTTTATAAAGATTTAAGATACCAGTGAGGGGAAAACTCATTCCGTTAAGAGGTGTGGTCTCTCTAGATATCTAAATTATTGAGATGGTAGATTATTATTCATACCGGCATTATGTCTGACTCAATTTTTTTTACCCTTAAACTTTCGGGTGCTCAATTTAATTTGAGTAGTTTGAGGGTTAAAGTTTTTTAAGTTTTTTTAGACGAATAAAGCTTCCACAACGTGAAGGAGGCATGCTAGCTATTTAGAGTTCCTTTTTTCCTTTGTGTTTTGGTTGTAAAGGCAAATTTGTTTTATTGCCTTATTGTATACTCTGGTCAACCAAGAGGGCATCTTCATATGTCGCTCTTAACACATTTTACATTAATTATATGTTATCTGAGCGTGATCTGCATACTGGAACTATATAATGAATTTGAAATATCTTGAAATGGAATAGTGGAATTTATTTGTTGTTTAACTTTTTTCTTCATATTCTAGTGTTTCTATATATTGTCGTATCTAACCTTGCGTATTTGATCGCCAAGGATTAATAATTTGGATGACTACAGCATCCGCAGTCTCTAATTTTGGGCCTCCAAGTAGAGGGATGTAACTAGTTGGCATCAGAGCATAGGTTTATGAAACTTAAACGAAATTTAAACCAAAAAGAGATTTCAAACATAATCCAATAAGTCAAATAATAAGATTGGGGTTTGGGTTAACGTTATAGTAAGGTACTTGTAATTGATATATATAGTTATATATATAAGTACTCATTCCTTGCTCTCTTAGACCATCCTTCTATATCTTACTAAGGCTTGTATGCAAATTTACAAGAAAGGGGATATGGAAGCAGGAAAAGGAAGATGACATCTCGGTAGGGAAAGCACCACAACTAATGGAAATGCTCAACCCATTACCAGGAGGAATCCAAGTCGACTGGCTATTGCTAATAACCAAAATGCTGATGCCAATATAGGTGCTGGAAACCCACCAGTAGATATGGAGGCAACGTATTAGTTATCCGTCAATGCGATGCATGCATGAGTTGCTAGAAATGTTAGAGGAGCTAATCATGTAGCTTCAGCTGGGAATCATTATGCAAAGCTGAGTAGGGACTACACTAGTCTTGGTAGGAAGCCATTCATGGGGATGGAGAATTCTATGGAAGTTGAGAATGGTTGTTGCACTGTGAGAGGATATTTGCTGATTTGGGTTTAGATGATGAGCAAAAGAGAAGGTTGGCCTTTATGCAGTTGCAAGGGTCAGCGCTTCCCTGGTGGAATAGTATTATCGTTGGAGTTTCGGAGGAGCAGTTGACTTGGGCTTATTTTCAAAGGAGATTTAAGCAAAATTATGTGCTTGAGTTTGCTAAGTAAGAGCCAATGAGGAAGTTCATGTATTTGGAGGAGGGAAAAATTCGGTTGTTAAGTATGCCACTAAGTTTGATGAGTTGTCTCGTTATGGACATAATACTATAGATACCGTCATGAGAAGGAATGAAAAGCTCTTTAGGGGTCTGAGTCCCGAGATTGCTAGGGCGACCCTGCCACATCTTCACGATCCTAGTAATTTAGTTACGGAGATGGCCATTCGCCATGAGGAGATTCTTGCTGATTGTGTTAGAGAGAAGCCAGTGGAAATCCAGGGTTCTCAAAGAAGAATGAAAATTTCTTTAAGAAGAAGGGAGCCCAGAAGGGATATGCTACCTATAAAGCAAAGACTAAGTTAGTTTTCTTTAAGTGTGACAAGAAGGGTCATTATGCGAATGAATGCTGGTCAGGTAACGGGAAGAAGGTTGCAAATAAGAAGAATGAAAAGTGCTTCAACCATGATCCAGTTGGGCATTACAAGAATCAATGTAAAGAGCTAGTCGGGATGGACAAAGGGAAAGTTTTTCTATTGGACTAGCATCAGCTAGGCCCACTAAAGCTGGTGAAGGGATGATTGTGATGGAAGGTACGCTTTTAATTTAGAGTATACCAGTTAGGGTACATTTTGATACCCGTGCATCACATTCATTTATATCTTAGTGTTTGGTTGATAGATTACGCTTAGATCCCACCCACCTTATTAATTCTTTAAGGGTCACAAATCCAATAGGAGGATATGCAATTCTAGGGTTGAGATGTGACTAGTTAGAACTTGATTTGTTTGGTTATAAGTTTAGATGCAGCTACATGTTATTGATTTTGTAGATTTCGAAATCATTTTAGGTATGGATTGGTTGGCTAGGTATAAGGCTAGAATATTTAGCTAGGATAGGAAGATATCACTAAGACACCCTGACAGTCATAACTGATAATATTCTCAGTGGAGAATTCAAACAGAAGAGTAAGTGCATTTCTTAGTGAAATATAGGTAGGAGATGAGATAAGTCAGGTTCGAGTAACAAGAGAATTTGCAGATGTCTTTAAGTTGGTTATAGGATTTCCATCAAAACGAGCAGTTGAGTTTTAGATAAATCTTGTGCCTAGAGTTGAACTTGCGAGTAGACCACCTAGTAGGATGACACTGGTCGAGATAAAGAAATTGAAGATGCAGTTAGTGGATCTTGAAGGAAGGAATTTTATTAGGCAAAGCAGTTCATCTTAGGGAGCGGCCGCGATGTTTATGAAGAAACCAGATGGGTCGTTGAGGATGTGTATCAACTATCATAAGTTGAATGAGAGGATGATCAGGAATAAATATCCTTTGTCAAGAATAGATGATCTGCTCGATCAGTTGAGTGAAGCCAGAGTGGTTTTCCAGTTGGATTTAGCGACAGGTTTTCATCAGTTAAGAGTGGCAGAGGACAGTCTTCCTTTGACAGCGTTTTGGACTAGGTATGGTTTCGTATGAGTGGTTAGTGATGCCATTTGGATTAACGAATGCACCTGCTTTCTTCATGGACTTGATGAACCGAGTTTTTTGAGAGTATGTGGATAGGTTTGTGGTAGTGCTTATAGATGACATTTTATTATACTCATAAGGATGAAAGAGAGCATGTAGATCATCTTAGAGTGGTGCTTGAGACACTGAGGCAGAATCAACTGAAGGTGAAGTTTACCATGTGTCATTTTTGGAAGAAAGAGGTTAAATTTCTTGGTCACGTGTTTTTAGAGAAAGGCTTGTCAATTGATCCAGATAAGATTTAAGTTGTGAATAATTGGAAGAGGCCAAAGAGGGTAATTGAGATTAGGGGTTTTCTTGGACTCGCTGGATATTGCTGGAGATTTATTAAGGATTTCTCATGGATGACAACACCTTTGACTATGCAAACTAGGAAGGAGGTGAAGTTTGTCTGGTCCAAAAAATGTGAGAAAGAATTCCTTAAGTTAAATCATTTTTTGAAAATGCACCAGCGCTAGTAGATCCATACGGAAACCAAGGGTTGGTGTTTTATCTAGATGCATGTGGAACAAGACTAGGAGCGGTGTTGAGGTAGATGGGTAAAGTTATTGCCTACGCTTCATGCTTAGACCGCATGAAGTGAGATATCCTACTCATGATTTGGAGTTGGCTGCGGTGATCTTCGCATTAAAGATTTGGAGACATTATCTCTTAGGGGAGAGATTTGAGCTTTACATGGATCATAAGTCTTTAAAATATTATTCTCTCAGAAGGAGTTGAATATGAGATAATAGAGACGGTTGGAGTTTTTGGCTGCTTCTAATTTTGATATTGAGTATACTTCAAGGAAATGAAATAAGGTAGTGGATGCTCTTAGCAGGAGACATCAGAATGTGGTTTTGGATATGTTGTAGAGTGGAAGGATTTAGAAGCTTTGAGTATGTTTAGTGTGTAATTAAGATCGACTGCTAGTTCTAGTCAGAGTACCATCATGTTGTCCTATTTAGAAGTTCGACCAGTGTTGATCGAGAGGATTTCTTCTAAGCCAAATGTGGATCCAGTGTTAGCCGAGAGGGTTTGAAGGCTTGAGGTTGGAACAGAGATTGATGATCTAAAGGATTTTCGCCTTTACCAGAGAGGATGGCTGAGAAAGAAGGGACGGTTATGTGTATCGAATGCCGAGGATTTGAAGATAGAAGTTCTTAAAGAATGTCATCGATCCAATTTTACGATTCATCCTGCAGGGACCAAGACATATCAGGATATGAAGATAAGCTTCTACTGGGAAGGTATGAAGAGGGATGTTGGCATGTGGGTTAGGCAGTTTGCAAACGGTCAGCAAGTGAAAGCCGAACAATAAAAGCCTAGTGGGTTGCTTCAATCTTTAGAGATTCCAGTTTGGAAATAGGATTCGATATCCATGGATTTTATAAACGGGTTGCCGAGTCAAATTGAAAAATGAAAGTATTTAGGTCATAGTGGACAGATTGACCAAGAGTGCCCAGTTCATTCTAGTTAAGTCAACCAGGACGGCACCTGTATTAGCTAAGTTGTTCATGAAGAATATAGTTAGACTACATGGAGTTCCTAGTAGTATAGTCAGTGATAGAGATCCTTGTTTACTGGTGAGTTCTAAAAGAGCCTACAGGAAGTGTTGCGTACCAAGCTTAATATGAGTACTGCATATCACCCTCAGATAGATGGGCGGACAGAGAGAATCAATAAGTTACTTGAGGATTTGTTAAGAGCTTGTTTATTAGACTTTGGTGGATCTTGGGAAGATCACCAACATTTGGTTGAGTTTTCCTATAACAATAGTTATCAGACTGGTATAGGAATGGCACCTTTTGAAGCTTTGTATGGAAGGCCATGCAAATCACCAGCATGCTGGTTGAAGCCTGGAGACAGATTTGTCTTAGGCTTAGATTTTGTTAGGGAGGCTTCAGAGAAGATTGGGTTGATCCGAGAAATGATGAAGGAAGCTTATTCCAGACAAAAGAGTTACGCAGGCAAGAGGTTAAAATTCTCAATTGAAGATAAGGTTTTCATCAAGGTATCATCGATGAAGGGTGTGGTGCGATTTGGAAAGTCAGGGAAGTTAGCACCGAGATATGTTGGTCCATTCCAAATTATAAAATGGATTGGAAAGCCCACATTTAGAGTAGAGTTTCTAAGCAGTATAATAGGTGTCTATAATATATTTCATGTGTCCCATTTTCATAAGTATATGCATGATCCAAAGACTACCATTCCTCTAACGGGTTTGGAAGACTTGGTAGTAGAGCCTAATTTGACTTATGTTAGGTAGACCGTTCGGGTTGTAGTGAAAGATGAGAAAAGATTGAGGAACAAGACAATCATGTTGGTGAAAGTTTAGTGGAGGAACAATGAGAAGAACTGTACTAGGGAGACAGAAGACAGGATTCGAGATACCTCTCCTGATCTACTTTTAACGATATGTCTATATTAGATTTATATATATAGTTGCTAGTCAAATAGGCTAGTATGGTTGTTAGCAGTTGTTACAGATGATTGCTATATCTAGTATTTATCCCTTAATGAATTTCGAGGACGAAATTCTTTAAGGGGGGAGCCAGTAACATCCTTAATTTTTGATAACATTATTCAGAAATTTAATTAGATAAATTAAACAGAATAATGTAAGAATTAGAATGATATGGGGAATGAGATTTGAAAAAATCATATAGGGTCGTGCTTAATCAATTAGATAGGCTTAAATTGACTTTTATGTATTTAATTAAATATGGGCATAGTAGTAAATAGTTGCACAATTATTACTCACGGCTATACATTTCATGTTTTTTTCCATTTAATCACACTTTTCATTTTCACAAATGAAAATTAAAGCTAAGGAGAGCCGGCCATAACAAAGGGAAAAGGAGGAAGAGATAATTCAATTAAAAGCTAAGGATCAAAGCTATCAGGAATCAGTATTCTTCAAATCTCAAATTTCTTATCATATTCAAGGCGAATAATAATTTGTACCATCTCTATTTTGTTTTATGAATATATGATTTTGGATTTAAGATTAAATTCGTCTTTATGATGTTTTGGACGATGATATGCTTGAATTATAATTTGTTTGATTTAAACATGGTTATTTAAATTGGGATTTAGGCGGTTTTAGGGCAAAACTGATTGCAATAGATTTTTGAATGTCATAGAAAAATTACATGTTATGTAAACATGATTTTGGAGTTGGGTTTTAATTTTGATAATTTTGCAAGGTATGGAAAGATTATTATGAATTTTGAAAGGAAAATATGATAAAAATGGTTTAAAAATTAATATCAATTATTTCAGAGAGAATTTGGGTCTGAAATTTCAATATGTTGGATAATATAATGAAAATGAATTTCTATGTTTTTTAGGGATTTACCTAATTGATTGCTATGGAAAATAAATCATTTAAAGGACTTATTTGCAACATTGGTTTTGCTTAATAGAAGGGCTTAAACATTAATTTTTCTTGATTTAGATCAAATAAATACTGTAGTTATTTTTATAAAGAATTTGAAAAGTTTTAAGGCAACCAATTAAAAGATTGCAAATAGGCTGGTTAGTCATAAAGCAATTACTAAGATAAGCATAATTTCATCCTTTATTCAGAAAAGTAGGTTCCGTCTCCTTCAGTGTCTTTTAACCCCAATGCTTTCGCTCCCACTTAGTTGAAACCGACCCAGCCGAAACCTACTTATTCAAAACCAATACACAAGGTATCACTTAGATTGTACGTAGTGGATTGGAGGAAAGGCGGGAGCCATGGTGTCGAAAGCAATGCTTCCGATGGGGTCGAAACCTTAGTTTTATTTTCAAATGTTAAGTGCTTGCTTTGTTTTACTTAAAGCTTTCGACTAGCCGAAACATATATTTTCGAAAGGGATTTTCTAAATAGCTTTCAAAGGAGGTTTCTATAATACGTTTTAAAGTAGGAGCTTTCAAATGAGTTCCTTTATTACTTTAGAAGATCATGGTTCTGACCTAGTCGAAATGTCGCTGCCGTTCATATGCCTTTCAAATGTATTGAAGTCATCAATGCTTTTGAAGGGTGCCTTTGTTTTAAACTTACACTAAGTCACTTCTTATATGCTTTCGAATAGATGGTTTTGACACCATCAAATTTTCGCCAAATAATTTTAAAGGTTTCGAAAGAGATACATTCATATGAAACCACTTTGACCCAAAAGATAATTTTAAAAGTAAAACCCAATACTTTATAAAGGGATACTTTCATTCGTTTTGAAGCCATGTTTTAAGGTAATGTTTTGATACATTCTAAAGGTATATTTTAGTTTCAAACTGAATAAGTTAAAGAGCTTCGAAAGCTATATACTTAATGTTTCTAAAAGAGGTTTTCTATGCTTTCGAAGGATGTTATCGAGGGGTTTCGAAGATGATGTTTTATTGTTTTAAAACAAATAACCCATTCTCATTTTAAAGGAAAAACCGTGGCATAAATAAATAAAGAGTTTTGAAATGATGTTTTTGAAGAAGTTTTCTTGATTATAGGTTAAAGGGATTAACCAAGTTTTATATAAAGTGATTTCAAGGATATTCAACCACAGGTGTTGGTATCATTATGTTGTTATGATTGCTTCTTCATATATTTATTCACATTGTTATGAACCCATAATGGTACTTTGGAGAAGGGCAGAATAACCAGATAGGTTGACCAAGTAGTGAATATAAGTTAAGGCTGCTAAAATATTAATTAAAAATATTGGTAGGGGCTAATAGCTTCCCAGTAAGCCCATGAAAACTGTATAAAGGAAAAATTATTAGGAGGGGTCAATAGGTTTATAATCAACCTGTGAAAACTATGATTTGATATTGGCAGGGGCCAATAGGCTTGTAGTTATCCCATGAAAACTATATTCTGATTAAGATATTGACAGAAGGTAATAGGTCTCTAGTCAACCCTTGAAAACTAGGATAAGGCGAAGGATATTGGAGTCACCAATAGGTTCGGGGAGAACCCAAGAAATAATAAAGATATTGGCCGGGGCCAATAGGTTCTTAGTGATCCAATGAAAACTATGAATTGGGCAGGGAAGCCATATACATTAAATAAGTTATTAGTAAGCCCATGAAAACTAATAGGTTAATCGTGACCCTAGAAACTATAAATGTGACAGATAGTCAGAATGAATGAGGATGAGTAATCCATGATTAATTTATTTATTTGCATATCATCGTATTATTTTGAATTGTTTTTAACCATTGTGGATGCAGGAGCACAATATAAGGTTTTATAAATGTTTTAAGATACTATTTAGGGGAAAACCCATTCCGCTAAGCGGCGTGGTCTCACTAGATATTAAAATGATTAAGATGGTAGATTATTATTCATACTAGGATTTATGTCTAACTCAAAGTTTTTTTACCCTTAAACTCTCGGGTGCTCAATTTAATTTGAGTAGTTTGAGGGTCAAGGTTTTCCAATTTTTTTGAAATGAATAAAGGTTTCGGAGACAAGAAGGAGGCATGCTAGCTATTTAGAGTTTCTTTTATTCAGCTGTGTTTGTTTGCAAAGGAAAATTTGTTTTATTGCCTTATTATATACTCTGGTCAATTAAGGAGGCATCTTCATATGTTGCTCTTGCTGTATTTTTCATAAATTATATGTTGTCTGAACGTGGTCTGCGTATTGGGATTATGTAATGAATTTGAAATATTTTGAAATGGAATGTGGAATTTGTTTGCTGTTCTAAAATTTTCCATATTCAAGTGTTTTTGTATATCAAACCTTGCTGTATTTGGTCGTCGATGATTAATAACCGTAGATGATTGTAGCATCTATAGCCGTCAGTTTTTGGCCTCCAAGTAAGGACGCTAAAGATGTCAATCTAGCTAATTTGGCTACCAGTAATGTGATTTTAGGACTAATATGAGACATCACCGTAATAAGTACCTATGATTGGCGCGAGGTTAGTCACAATTTTATAGGATAAGCTTATCCAACTAATTAGGTTACAAACACCTACGAATAATCGGATTATTGTGAGATATCATGGTTTTGGTTACTAGTCATAAGATAGATATCCCAATACAGGTCTGCTTCTAGGTTAGATGTATGAAGTAGGTTTTGTAGGGTCTATCTCCTTCCCACTCAGGAAGTATTAAATGATTGGGATTATATTTTAAGTGCAATAGTGGAAATCTATGGAGGGGGCTCATGTTAGCACCAAAATTGGTCACTAACACCCCTGAGTAGAGTTATGTAGAGAGATCAATGAAGAAAGTAAAGTTAAATAGAAAACAATACGCAGATTTAAATGCAGAAAAAACGAACACCAGATTTACAGTGGTTCGGCGTAATTGCCTACGTCCACTTTGAGGTTAATCTTTATTTCTTTTCTCGATAATCAATTACAAATACAATCCATATACCAATTATATTGAATACAATTGCTAAGAAAAAAAGATAGGTCTTGAGTGAGTCTTGAATGCGGCAGAGTCTCCCCGCTATTCTCGAAAAATGTTCCTTTTCACCGTGCCCCTGCCTCTCTATTTATAGGCAAAGATGGGTTGGACTTCCCTGGTGGGCTAGGTAGCTAAATAGCTTGGCCCAAAAAGAGTTTTTTCTGTGTGCCGATCCATAGATGCCGAATGGCAAAATGCCGATCAAGGCATGAATGCCGAACGATATCCTCATGCCGAACAAAGTGATGCCAAATGATATCTTCATGCCGAATGAAGTGATGCCGAACACTCTGATTGCCAAATGAAGTATTTGTGCCGAATGACACTAGAAGCCGACCCAGTGTATTGTGCCGAACGACAATGGAAGCCGAAGTTCTCGAATGCCGAACGAGATTTATGCCGAACGACACTGGAAGTCGACCCAGTGCGTTGTGCCGAACGACTCTGGATGCCGATGACCCAGAATCTCGAATGAGATATATGCTGAACAAAGTGATGTGCCGAACAAGGTTTGGATGCCAAGCAGTATGGAATGCCGAATGGCTCTGCCATGCCGAATGTCCATAGATGCCGAACGGTAGACAATACCGAATGGCACTCAATGCTGAACGCTCTTGCATGCCAACCGTCCCATAGATGCCGAACGAACTTGAGTGTCAAATGAAACGGTTGTTTCGGGCGACTCTGGAAGCCGAGCGCTTTCTAATGCTGAACGCTCCAAAATGCCGAGTGTTCCTGAATGCCGAGTGTTATGGATGCCGAACGACTCATAAATGCTGAACAATATGCAAATGTCGAGTACTTAGTTGCCTGGTCAAACCTTCAGGTAACACTTTCCCCCCAAAGTGCATCACGTGGTCGAACGTGATGTGCTTTGAACCATGAGTCCACTATGCTTTGCTCCAAGCTGTGGCTTAGTTTCCTCGATGGTGACTTCCCTTGATCACTAATTGAGGCGACGTGTGCCGAACGTCATGCAAATGCCGAACGGTATAGCCAAAGACGAACGAATTTAAAAGCCGATGTCGAACGAGGTCGTCTTGACCAGTTCTACCGATCATTGTCCCTTCGACTTCCCTTCTTCTCCTATAAAGGTCGGTATTTTCCTTCTTCTTCTCTTTTCACCTTTTTCCTCCGTTATTTCCTAGAACTCATGACTAACCTCCCTTGAATCTCGTTCACTTCTTCGATCTTCCTTTCCTACCTGGAATCCATCACGCCTTTCCTAAGTTAAGTTCTACCAACCTTCAATGCTAAACTCACAGACCCCCAAGCTCCCTCCGTACTCTTCGGTAAGAAACTTTGGACCACTCTCTCAAATTAGGAGACTTTAGATATTACGCGAACATGTGAATCTTTCATAGGTCATAGAAGGTAGGGGGCGTGTGAATAAGGGTGATGAATTGAGGCTCAGACGCATTCTAGGGCTGGAACTTAGTATGCTCTTAGGTGATTTCGAGGTGTATGGGTCGTAGAAGAGAAAGGTGGAAGATGCATTGTAGTGGCTCGGCATGATCTTTCAATGCCGAGCGGTCCTATGGTAGCATAAGAATGGAGTTAGAGATCAGGCCTGTTGGTGTAGATTGATACGGCCATGGTTCGGCATGACCTCCCCGTGCCGAACGAAATTTGAGTGGGAAAATTGAAAGGAAGTGGAGAATGGACAGGATGCTGAATGTCATGGCTCGGCATGACTTGCCGAACGACATGGCCATGCCGATCGGCAGAGATGGAGGGAAAAACGAAGATAAAGTTAAGGGAAGAATGCCAAGCGGTATGGCTCGGCACAATCACGGTTCGGCATGATTTGCCGCGTGCCGAACGGCCAAGAGGAAGGGTTGGAAGAGTGATGCTTATGCCGAACGACGCTTGTATTTAAACCTACTAATATTTAGGCCGAGTGGCGCTTAGGCCGAATGACATGAATGCCGAATGATACTTACGTCGAACGATATTTAGGCCGACCAATATTTTGGCCGAACAATAGTTAGGCCGACCAATATTTCGGCCGAACGGTACTTAGGCCGAAAAATATTTTGGCCGAACGATACTTAGGCCGAACATCTATTCACTTTGCCTAATCATATGACAAAGACAAGGACAAGGACCTAAGCAAACTAGCATATCAAACTAATCTGGACTGATGACTTCTTAGTTTCAGTAATCACAAGTCTAAACTTAAATTGACAAAAATGGATAATTGCCTTTAACATACAACGCCAATGTCTGAGCCCGAAATAGAGAACATCATAGGGCAGGCTTTTGGAGACGGTCGGCGATGATGGTCTTCGAAGGCGACAATTCAAAGCTCAATTTTATACCATCAATTCCGTGACTTTCAATTTCTCAGCACTTATATTTGAATCATCACACTAGTTCACACACCACACGGAGGGAATACTTGTGTTGTTAAGTCTAATGTCGATTGTTTTTTCAAGTATAGTTAAAACAGGTGCTCTACTAGATTCAGTTTCTATCAAAGATGTCTTGGAAATCTAGCTCCGCTACGATCTCAGATAGACCTGGGCCGTCTTCTAAACAAGGAGTCGCAATACTTCAAATCCGTCGACTTCCCCGGCTCATAACTTAGCTCCCGACGCCCTGGAGGCATCAATTTTCTTCGACAACCCGGTCGATTCACAGGCCTCGAAGATTAATGAAAGTGCACTCCGTCGGATACGCTCTGTCCCCAGAATCCCCTTCGACGACGTATTAGTCCATCGGGGCACGATCATCCAAACTTACCCCTAGTTGGATACGCAGCTTGTAATAAGTTTATGTATTGGGCCAGCAGCGTGCCACTATTCAACTCATATCTTCAGGACGTGCTGCAATATAGCGACATTTCCCCGTCACAACTACACCCGAACGGTCACGCCTTCATCTACGGTACCTACATCCTCTTATGAATGTCCCCTCTAGTCCTCCAACGCCGGTGACATCAGATATATATATATATATACATATATATATATATATATGTATATGATCAAGAAGCGGAGAGATAGCCCGTCTTTCATGTTTCTTGAGCCGCACCACAAATGCCTGATCTTGACTGGGGCATGTAGCAAGTTTGCCCTGTACAAATAAGAATAGTTTTATGTGCGTTGCCCTCCTGGTTTCGCGAGGAGATGGGTGGAAGGAAGTAAGTCTTTTCTCTGGATCGATATTCATTCTTGGTCAAAGCTATACCTTTTCTAACTCTTTTTTTTCCATTTTTTCAGATATCAATCCACGTCCTGACGGCCGCAGATATTCTAAAGCCGTCGAAGCTATTAGAGCCCTTCCTGTCGAAGAACGGGACATCCGAACTCTCATTTCGAATGAATCGCTTACAACGTTTGGACTTTTGACAGAAGGTCATCGGATAAGCCTTCCTCAGGGCGTTACCATTCCCAAGCCCGCCTCTAGCAAAGGGAAAAAACAAGACGAGTCTTCAGCACGTAATGCTCCTGGTGCACTAGAAGAAGGAGAAATCAAGAAAACCGAAACACCCGAAGCACAAGATGAGAACGTTGGTCCTACCCAGGACCCGATAGTCGAAATTCACGACATCGACACGTCATCTTAAACTTCGAAGAGGAAAAAGAGACCGACGTACAAGATAAGGAGGGAAAAAGTTGGTGCAACCTCTAAAGTTACTCTTTTTCCAACAGAGAAAGAGGCTTCCCCACAACGTTTAGAAAGTTCTTTAAAGGTCCTCTTGAACCTCTCCATACCTGACGATCTACTTAATTATGATTTTGATGATCCGGAGGCACTTAAACTTCACTCGCCCATCAGAGGCGATGCAGGCTTCAAGGCCAAACTCAGGGGAAAAACTCCCATTAGTAAAGAGACTGGTCCGTCGGGGGGAAACACTAGGACACACACAAACACATGCACCCCACCTTGCACTTAAGTTTCCGTTGTCACACTACTCTTTGCTAATTCGTTGTTATTGAAATTCTGTGTAGGTGACACTGGGCGTACACACGGAATTGATTGTCTCCGCGGGTCGTCTATCTTCCATCATTCTGGATGGGACTCAAGTTACGAAAAACGTTGGGATAGAGATGGTGATGGCGATAGGGATTATCATTCCCGGGATTCATCATCTCAAAAGAAAACATATTATCAGCCCAAATACCACCAACATCCCTCTTCTCACCCGGGGCAAAGGAAAGATAAGCACGGCCATAAGGGGTCGCAATCCGATGTTCCCCATGATCAACACTCCGATTCCTCCTCCACCCGACAGTCCTAGGATCCTCACCGGAAAGATGAACTTCCGAAGCCGTCTCCTCCTGTTCCTGTAACAGATCCATCAATATCGAAGAGACTGGCCGAGCTTAAAGTTAAATTCCCAAAAATCTGCTTTGGTGGTCTGAAGTTTCTCCCGGCGATCCATCATATTCCTGGAGATGTCAAGCAGAGCGCTATCACCTGCACCAACAACGTCCATGCTCAGCATGACACGTTCATTCATCTTGCTAAGAAAGTGTCAGAAGTCTCCATAGAACGCCAACATGAGATTGATCGCCTGAAGCTTGAGGCTATTCATGACAAAGACATTATCAAAGATCAAGACGAAGAGATTGTGTTTTACAAATCTCAACTTGAGGCCGCCCAGCAGAGCGCCAAAGGTACGGTCGAAGCCATACAACATTGTGGGGCTTTAGCTTTAGAGAAAGACTCGGTGCAAAAAGAGAGGGATGCATTCTCCCTCCGAGTCAAAGAACTTGAGGAGTGACTCCGCAAAGAGCAAGAAGAGAAGATTGCTGCCCAAGAGGAGTAGCAATGGTATTGCAACGAGATCGTTGCAACGCGACTCCTAAAGGCAAAACTTGAGGGCGAGCTTTCAAAAGTTGAGGCGCTGAAGGATGAAGCTCATGAAGAGGGTAAAAAGATAGCATCTGCGAAGATCGACTCCCGTCTTGAGGCGGCCAAGGAAGAAGGTAGTGAAGAGGTCAAAAGCATGTTCGACTTGCTTATTGCCGAATTCAATGCCCGCGTTCTCATGCACCGAGACTTAACTTTTCTGGGCGAGGGCTATCTCGAATCTTTGGCTGTGGCGTGGGAGACCTTAGTTGAAATCAATAAGGCCAAACACGATATTGAGGAGGTTGATGAGGGGGCTGTGATAAAAGATTTCCTTAAGGGAAACAAGCCTTTGGACCTGTCAGTAGCAAAATCCCTTTATTGCAAGGACTCCTCCTCAATGAAAGAGAAAGAAGTTATCGCTGGTCCATCCGGGATTAAGTCTCCAACTTGTGTGCCTGTCCAACCGTCCGGTCAGCCGATACTCGATCCTTTTGAACAGCACATCGGCTATGACCTAAAGGACCCCAGCCTTGATGTTCACGTTTTGTCCCCTATTCCAAAGGTTGAGACCCCCCTGATGGCTGAGAGCCAGCTGGAACCTAGTAAGCAACTCTTTTGCTTTAACATTCCAAGAGTTTTAGTTTTTCATTAGAAGCTATCGCATTCTAATACTTTCTTTTCATGATTTTGTGCAGGCCATTCTGATCTTGAGTCCACTCCGAGGAGCGATGTCGCCAAGGAGGTGAGGGAAAAAACGAGTGAAGCCACTCACGCAGGAGAGGCTCCCGGTCCAGATGCTCAGGTGATCGGAGAACTTGATGAGGATAAATCTGAGACTTCCTCTCCCATCGATGGGAGTTATGAAGTTGAAATTACAGGCATCTCCAAGTACACATTCGAACTGAGCACAAAGGAGCAACTTGAGAAAGAGAAGGAAAAGACGATCAACATCAAGGTCGAATCTCAAGCTGTGGACCTGGACGATCCTTTGAACATGCCGTTGAAGGTCATCCTCCCAAGCGGGTCCAAACCCATGGATGTTCCTCGTACTTCTTCAGCTGTCACTCCCCCGTCAAAGAAAGCTATCAAGGGTAAACGTACCGGGGAAGAGTCATCTGGCATAAAGTCGAAGAAGTCAAAGAAGTAGTTTTCGCTCTCGTTCAACAAGAGCTAGTTTAGATTATGTAATTATTTTTGTTTTCGTAGTTCATATAAATAAAATTATTTGTGATGAATAAAACTTTGTTCTTTTCCCTATTAGAGGACTGTTGTTGTTTGGTTTTTTGTATAACCGTGGTCAAAACCCGAGCTACTGCGAGTTACGTGAACTTCTCGATTCATCTTCAAACAAGTTGACAACTTTCTTAGTATTTGCACATTCTTTTATCCCACGTTCTGGGGACTTAGAATATTTTCCAATCCGTACGCCAAGAGCTCGATGACTTCAAGTCATTTATATCCAGTCTGCCCTCAGGGGACTTGGACATCTAAATCATTTATACTCTGGTCCGCACTCCGGGGACACAGAGTACTCCAGTCCGCACTCCAGGGACTTGGAGATTTTTGGTCGTTTATATTCGAGTCTGCACTCTGGGGACTAGAGTACTCCAGTCTGCACTCCGGGACTTGGAGATTTTGAGTCGTTTATACTCGAGTCCGCGCTCTAGGGACTTAGAGTACTCTGGTCCGCACTCCGGGGACTTTGAGAGTTTGAGTCGTTTATACTCGAGTCCGCACTCTGGGGACTAATAGTACTCCAGTCCGCACTATGGGGACTTGGAGATTTTGAGTCATTTATACTCGAGTCTGCACTCTGGGGAGTTAGAGTACTCCAGTATGAACTTCGGGGACTTGGAGTTTTCAAGTCGTTTATATTCGAGACCGCACTCTGGGGACTTAGAGTACTCCAGTCCGCACTCCGGGGACTTGGAGATATCGAATCATTTATACTCGAGTCCGCACTCTGGGGACTTAGAGTACTCCAGTCCACACTTCTGGGACTTGGAGATTTCGAGTCGTTTATACTCAAGTCCACGCTCTGGGGACTTAGAGTACTCCAGTCTGCAATTCGGGGACTTGGAGATTACGAGTTGTTTATACTCGAGTCCGTGCTCTGGGGACTTAGAGTACTCCATTCCGCACTCCGGGGACATGGAGAGTTCGAGTCATTTATACTCGAGTATGCGCTTTGGGGACTTAGAGTACTCCAGTCCACACTCCGGGGACTTGGAGAGTTCGAGCCATTTATACTCGAGTTTGCGCTCTGGGGACTTAGAGTACTCCAGTCCGCACTCCGGGGATTTGGAGATTTTGAGTCCTTTATACTCGAGTCCGCGCTCTGGGGACTTAGAGTACTCCAGTCTACACTCCGGGGACTTGGAGAGTTTGAGTCATTTATAGTCGAGTCCATGCTCTAGGGACTTAGAGTACTCCAGTCCACACTTCAGGGACTTGGAGAGCTCGAGTCGTTTATACTCAAGTTCGTGCTCTGGGGACTTAGAGTACTCCAGTCCGCACTCTGGGGACTTGGAGATTTTGAGTCATTTATAATCGAGCGTACGTCAGATAGAGTAATGCATCTCTTTGTCATTTGTTACAGCGTTATCATACACAGGAATATCGACAATTCATGGGAAAAAAGAAATGGCTTCAAGCCTTTATCATTGCAAATAAGCTGAATTGTCTTTTTACATGCCGTAAACTAGGAGTAAAAACTTGCTTGAAATAAACGCAACTAAAATATGATAGAAATGAACTAAGTGTAAAAATGCCACAAATGTTCACCATTCCATGCTCAGGGGAGCGTCGCACCATCGACAGTTGCTAGCTTGAAAGTTCCTTCTCCAAGCTTCCGTTCAATGACGTATGGCCCTTCCCATGTGGGGCTTATGTGTGATGGAACTGGGAAAACTCGTTTCAAAAGGAGATCACCCACGCCAAAGATTCTCGGTCGGACTTTTTCATTATAATATCGAGAAACTCGATGCCTGTACGCGGCTGATCTTAAATTAGCTTCTTCGCATTTTTCATCAATGAAGTCCAACGATTTCAGCAAGAGATCTTGATTTAACTCACGGTCATAACAAGTTACTCGATGTGATGGGACTTCAAGTTCCACGGTTATGACAGCTTCCATGCTATATGCTAATGCGAATGGAGTGTGGCCAGTCGTGGACTTATCGGTGGTTCTGTAAGCTTAAAGTGCTGTCGGAAGCTCATCCACCCACTTGCCTCTAGCCTTTTCCAAACGTTTTTTAAATATGGATTTGATTATCTTGTTTACGGCCTCCACTAGTCCATTAGCTTTCAGATGAGCAACTGCTGCAAATTTTTTCTCAATACCATATTTTGGCAAAATTCCCTTAACTCTTTGCTTTCAAACTGAGTTCCATTGTCTGTAACGATGGTTCGTGGCAGGCCAAAGCGGCATATGATATTTCGTACAACAAAATTAATGACTTTCTTGGTGGTGATAGTGGCCAAAGGCTCTGCTTCTGCCCACTTGGTAAAGTAATCGATCGCAACAATCACGTATTTTTCACCACCTTTGGATAGGGGTAAGGAATCAATTATATCGATCCCCCACATTGCAAATGGCGAAGGACTATCCATTTGTGTGAGTTCCGTCGGCGGAGCTCTTTGGACTTTCGCATACTTCTGGCATTTGTCACATCTTCTTACGTAGCCTACGGCATCCCGATTTACAGTTGGCCAATAGTATCCATAGCGGAGGATTTTCTTCGCTAACATCTACCTTCTCGGTATGGTCGTCACATTCACCTTCATGGACTTCCGTCAGGACTCGTTTTATCACATCATGGGAAATGCACCAGAGCAATGGGGTTGAGAATCCCCTCCGATACATTATTCCATCTTGCATTACATAACGAGATGCCTTGCGAATGACTTGTCGTCTTTCGCTCCTTCTTTCGGGCACGACCCAATGTAACAAGTACTGCTTGAATGGGGTCATCCATGACTCCTTCTCAATTTCTATTTCTAACATGAAATTTACCTCCATTATATTTATGCTCAGAACATGTTAGGATTCAACGGGAAATAATCCCATCTGCTGCGCATCGCCAATGCTTGCAAATTTTGCCAATGAATCAGCTGCTCTGTTTTGTTCACGCGAAACATGTGAAATATCACAATACTCGAGATTCGCTAGCAGCTTTTGAACTTGGGCCAAATACGGGGCAAGTCTCTGCCCTCTTGTTTGGTAGTCTCCATGCACTTGATACACCACCAGTTGCGAGTCGCAAAAATTTTAACCGATATTATTCCCAGTTCTTTGACAAGTCTTAAGCCGACAATCAATGCTTCGTACTCGGCTTCGTTATTCGTTGCTGTGAATTCAAGCTTCAAAGTGTAGCAAACTGATCGGTTTTCAGGAGTTACAAGAACTATGCCAACCCCCGAACAATGGTCTTTAGATGCCCCATCGTTGTACATCTTCCATCGGACGGGAGGTATGACATTGCGGCCGTTTGATTCGTCTATCATGGTGAATTCAACGATGAAATCCACTAGCGCTTGTTCGTGTATGGCCTTTCGCGGCAGGTAAGTAATATCGAACCGACTCAGTTCGAAATTCCAATTTAACATTCTTCCAGAAGTTTTCGGTCGTTGGAGTATCTGACGCAAGGGTTGATCAGTGTAAACACTGATTGGGTGTGCCTGAAAATATGGGTGAAGCTTGCGTGATGCAATCACCAAGCATTAGGCTAATTTCTCGATCTTGGGATAGTTTCTTTCTGCCCCCGTCAAACGTTTACTAACATAGTAAACTGGCTTTTGAACTCGGTCCTCTTCACGAACCAGAGCCGTACTAATAGCATGCTGGGATACTGCCAAGTATACATACAGTATTTCATGGTCAATCGATTTTGATAGCACTGAGGGGTTTCTAAGTGCCTTACCAGAGCTCGAAATGCTTCATCACAGTGGGATGTCCACTCAAAATTTCTCTTTCCTTTCTTTATCACGTCGAAGAAAGGAATACACTTGTCTATAGCTCTAGATATGAATCGACTTAGCGTAGACACTTTTCCATTCAAGCTTTGCACCTGCTTTATGGTTCTGGACACTTGTATATCTTGGATAGCTTGAATTTTCTTCGGATTAGCTTCGATTCCCCATGCATTCACAACGAAAACCAGAAACTTTCCCGACGTTATGCCAAATGAACACTTCAAAGGATTAATCTTCATTCTGTAATGCCTGAGTATATCAAACATTTCTGCTAAGTCTCGGATGTGGTCGTTTGACTGCCGTGACTTCACGAGCATGTCATCCACATAGACTTCCATAGTTCTACCAATCTGGTCCTTAAACATTCGATTCATCAGACATTGATACGTTGCCCCCCGCGTTTTTCAATCCGAAGGGTATTACTACGTAGCAATATAGCCCCATATTTGTGACAAAACTGGTGTGCTCTTAGTCTGCAATGTGCATCGGGATCTGATTGTATCCTGAATACGCATTCATAAATGACAATAATTCATGTCCGACGGTAGAGTCAACGAGCTGGTCGATTCTAGGTAAAGGGAAAGTATTCTTCGGTCATACTTTATTCAAATTGGAGTAATCAACACAAGTTCTCCACTTTCCATTTTCTTTCTTCACTAGCACTGGGTTAGATACCTATTCAGGGTAGAGGGCGTCACGGACGAACCTATTGGCTTTGAGTTTGTCCGTCTCGTCTTTGAGAGCCGCGGACCTCTCCAGGTCCATACCTCTCCTTTTCTGTTTTACGGGAACGTGTTTCTGGTCTGTGTTCAACATATGACTCGCAATTGCTAGAGAAATCCCGCACATATCAGAGTGTGTCCAAGCGAAAACATCCAGATTCGCCCGGAGGAAATCAGTAAGATCCTCGGCCACTGAGGGGTCGAGTTGTGATCCAATATTAAGAACACGTGATGGGTCATCCCAGTTGACTGGAACGTCGTTCGTCAGCTCAGCCGGTGCTGCGTTTGTTGCCCTGGGTTCCCCATCATCTTCTTTCAGATCTATGTCTCTAAGGATCCGAGAATGCTGCCCAAGCCAGGGCTCGGGCACTACTTGTCAATCATCAGTCTTTAGGATGCGGAGGAGCTGTCCGCAATCTTTCCCTTCTCTCTCCGTCGAGCTTCTCTCAGTTCCGCCACATAACATGCGCGATCGGTCGTTGATTGCCAACTACAACACCGATTCCTTTGTCCGTCGGAAATTTTAATGTCAAATACCATGTGGCCATAGCAACTCTAAATTCTGCCAAGGCTGGGCGACCCAAAAAGACATTGTATGGAGAGTCAACATCCATTACTATAAATGGTAGGACTCACATTCTCCTACGCTCACCATCCTCCAATTCAACTGATAGCTCTATATACCCCATCACGTTGGTTGCGGCACCGTTAAAGCCATGGATACGGGCTTTGCATGGTTTCAAATCTTTCATTTCCATCTTCATTTGGTCATAAGCCTTTTTGAAGATGATGTTGATAGAGCTTGCACAATCAATCAAGATTCTTTTCACGTAAGCTGGCCTAATTGTTGCAGATATAACCATCGGGTCGATAGTAGGAGCCTCCACCTTGTCCGCCTCTCGACTCGTAAACATATATCGTCAGTCATCATGCGTTGTTGTTTTGCAGGGGTTGCATCTTCCACATTTTAACAACATTCATAATCCGCATGCCTCAAGGAGGTAGCATATCGTTCCATCTCCTGCTAATTCTTATCCGTAGGATGAGGTCCCCCGACAATAGTGTTTATGATCAATCTACCCACAGTCAGAGCAGGTTGTTCTGGTTGGCGTGGAGCCGGCCTATGTCCAGGGTCTGACGTTCCTTGCCTTCCATCTTGCGGGTTTTTGACAAATTCCTGCATTTTTTATGTCTCATCAACTTTTCTATGGCATCATGGAGGTGTCTACAATCCTCAGTATTGTGCCCATGGGTCTCATGGAAGCGACGGTACTTCCATGTCCGTTTCTGTTCTTCAGTGGACTCCTTTGGGCCCGACTTTTTGTATTCAAAGGTGTTATAGGTAGATAGATAAATGTTTTCAATAGAAGTATTCAGCGGGGTGTATTCATTGTAGGTCGGAATCCTTGGCTTCCATCTCCCTGCTTCTCTTTTCTTTACGGGATTTCCACCTCCGGATCCTTTGGACTCCACAGGCTTGTTCTGGACGTTGACTTGAACTTTTCCTGAACTATCGTCGGACTGCTTCACGGCGATGTTACTTTTCACAGTCCCCTGAACAGGCCCTGATACCTTATCTTGTCTCGTCCATCGAGCCTCCTCCCTCCGTATGAACTGATGAGCTTTGGAATAGAATCGTTCCAACGTAGCTGGGGGCTTTCCCGCCAACCAATCTCCAAACTCCAAGTTTGGATCCACACCTCGCATTACCGCCATCAAAATTGCGTGGTCGTTAGGATTGCTAACTTCAGTAGCGGCAACATGAAACCTCTGTAAGTATGCTTTCAAAGACTCTCCCGAAGCCTGGATTACGCTTGATAATGACATTACGTCCAAAGGACGTGTATCGTGTATCATGAATTGTTCAACAAATTTCAGCGCTAACTCGTCGGAGCTGGATATAGATCGCGGAGGGAGCCGAGTAAACCACATATTGGCGATTCCGGACAGAGTGATTGGGAAACACCTACACTTAGTCATGTCATTTGCCCTAGCCGAATCCATCATCCATTCGTACCTCATCACGTTTTGCCTTGGGTCAGTCTTCTCTTCGTAAGCTCGGATAGTCGGCATATTGAATTTCTTAGGGTACTCAGCCCGTAGAACATCCATGAAGGGAGTATACTCCTGGACACTCCCCAATCTTCGTTGGTCTGACCTTGGTTCTCTCTCATCAACTCCCTGACGATGGATGATAAATCTGGAGTTTGTATGGAAGGTGGGAGGTTGGGTTCAGCTCCATGGGACCGTGTGTGTTGATGTCCCACCTGCTGACAGTCGGTCAAACGTACGTCCTAAAGGCCAGCTTGATTTGGGTCTTAATGAGCCGGGCGTCCAGTCTCTTCATGTGCCTGATCCCTAGCGGATCGATCACTGGCACCTGCCTGTGTAGTCTTTGTCTTGCGGCGTCTACGCTTAGGAGGCTCATCAGCCGAGGTCGAACTATCAGATGAAGAATAAGGAGCGGGACTACTTCCAGCATTCTGATGCTGCTGCTGGGCATGCTGAGTCATGAGGTTAGTATTGGCGTGGATCTGCTCAGTTTGTTGCCTTCTACTTTCCCTGAGTTCTCTTATCAAGTCATTGAACTTTGTTCAAGAAACGACCTCCGCTTGGTTCTGGGTGGAGGTTCCTATGCCTTGAATTGCTGGTTGGTTGCTAGGTCCTATCTATTGTACACTAGCAGTTTCATTGACATATGCATTGTGAGAGGCCGATCTAGTTCGTGATCTTCCCATGATAGAGTTATCGGTTGTAACTCTGAGTAGAATCAATAGATGTCTTGCAAATGATTTGGATCGCCTTCGAGGGATTTTTCAATCCAGTAGCTACAAAGTAGATCCTAACGTATGGAGAATTCGATTCTCAGTGAAAGCACCAAAATGTTAGCACCAAAATTGGTCACTAACACCCCTGAGTAGAGTTACGTAGAGAGATCAATGAAGAAAGTAAAGTTATAAAGAGAACAGTACGTAGATTTAAATGCTGAAAATACGAACATCATATTTATAGTGGTTCGGCGTAATTGCCTATGTCCACTTTAAGGTTAATCTTTATTGCTTTTCTCGATAATCGATTACAGATACAATCCGTATACCAATTATATTGAATACAATTGCTAAGCAAAAAAGATAAGTCTTGAATGAGTTTTGAATGCGGCAGAGTCTCCCCGATGTTCTCGAAAAAGGTCCATTTCATTGTGCCCCTGCCTCTTAATTTATAAGCGAAGATGGGTTGGACTTCCCTGGTGGGCTAGGTAGCTAAGTAGCTTGGCCCAAAAAGAGTGATCTCTGTGTGCCGATCCATAGATGTCGAACGGCAAAGTGCCAAAAAAGGCATGAATGCCGAACGATATCCTCATGCCGAACGAAGTGATGCCGAACGATATCTTCATGCCGAACGAAGTGATGCCGGACACTCTGAATGCCGAACGAAGTATTTGTGCCGAACGACACTAGAAGCCGACCCAGTGTATGGTGCTGAACGACACTGGAAGCCGAACGTTCCCGAATGCCGAACAACACTGGAAGCCGACCCAGTGCGTTGTGCCGATCGACTCTGGATGTCGATCGATCTCGAATGCCGAACAAGATTTATGCCGAACGAAGTGATGTGTTGAACAAGGTTTGGATGCCGAGCAGTATGAAATGCCACGAGTTTGTTCGACATCTAAGTTGCCTAAGTGGTGCAACCTCTTTCACGAATATAATACATGAAAAATATTACAATTACCGCTTTGTAAGGGAAAACTTATATGACATGCTGGATCATCAATCCATAACACTCTTGAATGAATCCAGTAATCTAGTCTCAAATTTCCTTTTATTCCAAAAAAATGTCATTTTCCCCAAGGAGAAAACTTACAAATTAAATCATCATTAAATGACAATCTACAAACACTTGTGTTCGCTTAGGTTCAAACTCACCTCAACTGCACGGTGTTAATATGGAAAATATGCTAAGTGTACTATAACACTCACCTGGGCAAGGATCATATCGCCACTTAGAAGATTATTTGAATCCCCAAAAAATTAATCAAAAAGTCCTTCCCCAAACTATCATAAGAAATCTTAACTATACTATAGTATAATTTCACAACGAACAAAGGTTATCCAAATGATATACGATGCTCGATCCAATCCTTTGTTCGCTTACACGATTTCTTTGTTAAGCTAGGGTCGATCACCAAACTCCTCTCATGCGAACTTTGTGCCGGTTCCTTGGCCTGACCACTAAAATTTGTAGCACGACTAGAATCGTGCTTCAAAAATATCTCAGTCACCTCAAAATCCAAATCAAGTGCCTACCTTTAAGAATCGAGTGAAAAAACCTTTCCCAACTGGTGCAAACCACCTAAAAACCCCACGCTTGAACTAGCGATTAGGAACTGGTATGTGAATAAGTTGATCCCTAGAAAACACCTCTTCAACACATGGTATTAACCACACTATCTAAGGCTTACTAACACAAGGGTGGACAACTTCTAACATGAAAGACTCGATGCCAAATGTCAATAAGTCATTAGCTTGGTCTTTGCTTATTACTAGGCATCCATTCAATCCTGCTTAGACGCAATCCAAGTCACACTTCATCGAATGACCCCACTAGACTCGAAAGCTCGTGCATTAAGTTTGAACGACAATATTCTCGATCGTCGCACCTTAGCTAAACAACTACGGTTACTCATACAAGATTTTACATTACTAAAGAATTCATCTCGGTTTATCATTACCAAAAGAATTTACCTACTATGGAAAATGTCAAGTTTTTCTCATCTACAAAGTAATTAGAAATAGATGAATATACGGCTCAAGTATCAGAAAGAACAGAAGTGAATATCTTAGGTAAAAAGCATACCTCGCTACATGAGTTTCTTTCCTTTTTCCCGAGCAATAGGCTGTTAGGACCCAATAATGCCTGTAAGGCATGAGTCATTGCCACTTATCCACCCTTCTAAAGTTTAGCATAATCCTTCTTCAAGTGACTAAGCCAACCACTATCAAAGCACTTACGCTTCGCCCTCTTCTGCATGACATTCGATAGTGAAATGTCCCTTTATACTGCAAGAGTGGCATGCTATATCAGCTCTCTTCTTTGCATAAGCTTTATCTTTTCCTATATGTTGGCCTTTGCACTTTTGTTGGAACCACAATTTTATTTTTATTTTCGTTATCCCCATTGGTACGTCATGGGTGCTCTCATAGGGAAGAACCATCCCCCATGAGACTCTCAAAAGTGGCCCATACTAGGATAAGTCTAAGCAATGAATCCCCAACCGATGCATTAAGATGCTCAGCAAACTCCTTTGCATTCTTCAATGGATTATTAACCATCTCAATATTGAATTTAGCCAAAGGATTAAATAGGAAAACATACTACATCACTGACAAGCTACCCTTCCACAAATGGATGAAACTCTAAAATCGCATGCTCTACTTGGTCTAGGAAATAAATCAAGACTTAAAGAAACGTTTAGAATAAATCCAAGCCATAGCTTACTCGTTAACCTCTTCTATAATTATATCCCATCGAGCCAAAGCATCCACATAAAGATGTTGGAAGCAATCCTCTAAGTCCATATTGTTGGAAGCCCTCTCAGGTGAATGTGTCCAAGCCCGTGTCTTTACAACAGTCTCAAAACCTAGATACGGCCTCCAATCCAGGCTAAGGAAATCCTAGCATAATTTCAGAAATACTAAACCTATGGGAGCAAGATATACTATTGTCTTAAGGGATACACCACTTCCAACACCTATTACAGCTGCTAGAATGTATATGCTGGAACATCCCATGAGGTGGCCAAGTAGTCTCTGAACTAATCATGCATCTTAAATTACCTATCTACAGTCGTCCATGTACCATGTCTGCTTGTACAAATAGCCTTAAGTGAAGATATCTTAACAACTAGCAATGGAAACAAATTAATTCCAGCAAACAAGTGGTGTACGCAATATTATATAGTAGAAAAATACAAGTATGCTCTCTTAACTTGTTTCCTTCTACCAGATTATTTGACTCAAACTGGTATCCTTGGTCTTGAGTGTTTAGCCTAAGCTCTGATATCAAATGTAACTTGTCTTTCGTAATACCCTGAATCAACATCGAATGACAAATATAGCCCCTAAATACAACAAAAGACAGTTTTTCGAAGTAAAATTAAAAGAAAACACCAACTAAAGCATGTCGAGAGAATCTCACAACAGAACGATAACATATAATATACTAAATATACATAAACATCACTCGGTAAACAGTATATATAAGAGACTACACTAGCAGAAACAATTGACAAATAAATATAAATACAAAAATTCAAAGTACATCGACTCCATACAATATAGAGTTCTGAATATAGCATCTGATATAATAATTCTCATACATAAATTAACATGTCTATCATGTGCAACTATAATATCAAGTATACATATCCAAATATTGATATCACACCTTCAAATTGTTAGTCCGTGAGATGATGGTTTTGATGACAACAACCTTATAATAGGATTATAAAATATAAATACTAAGATTATAGTTTAATGTTTATGCAGGATTTAACCATGCAGGTACCAAGAATGAAGACCGTACAGTATAAAGATTCAAGTTATCAAGAATGAAGACTCATGCGTATCAAGAATATCAACATTATCAAGAGTTCAAGATTTCAAGAATAAGTAATTTTAATTAGGAATTTTTTTAAAACTCCTAGAAAAGCACTGGCATCTTAAAATCCAATTTATTCGTGGAATGGAATCCTCTTCGAGCTCGTTAAAGGGATGGAACCCCGAGTAGGATGGAACCTACGAAAAATCTAGTGGAACATTGTTTTGTATCCACTAATTTTTATTCAAAATGATTTTACGAAATTATACCTTATTTTCAAAATGTTTTCAAAACCTTCCTTTTAAAAGAATCAAAAACATCTATCCCGATTTCAAATACTTTTAGCCTCAAAATAATCTTTAATTTCAAAATCAAATTATTATTAGTTTTAAAGCTATCTTTAATAATAATATATTTAAGTTTTAATATTTATACTTAGATTTAAATATAAAATTTTATATATATTATTCTCTATATTTAGTTGTGTATTTTAACTATAGTCAAGTATATTTACAAAGTATAAAATAGTTTTTAATATAAGATAAAAGTTATTTTCAAAGAAAAACAAACCACTAAAAATTCCTTTGGGATGTCGACATGCTCAATATAACCATGTCGACATAGTGTCATTTAATTTCAAAATTTAAATTTCAAAAGAAGTGTCTATTCGTCATATCTCTTCACATATGAACATGGTGTTGTTCTTCTATAAATAGGGGCTGTTTTCAATGAATTTATATATCATATTTTCTGGTTTTCATTTCTCTTCTTCTTCCACATTTCTTTATACATATTCCTACCATTACTCTGTCGAAATCAACATTGAATCTAATAGATTATCTCTGTTTTGATTCTCTATCACTATCTCAACAAGATCCTCAGTGCTATTCAGAGTTATAGGCTTCTTCATAATCATTTCTGTGAGAAAAGGTGTGATTGTAGCCTTGGAAACCAATCAAGCGAGAAAAGGTGTGATTGTAGCCTAGGAAATCAATTGGGTGAACTTGTTTCCCATGAAATCAAGTATCTCTACCCAGAGGATTGTGAATCTGGAGGGTGTACCCCGTAGCCTTGAAATCGAGGGTGTAATTGTACAATTGCTTTTGAAAGGAAATCCGTACTTGTGTGCGGGACTCGACGTAGGTAACTCCAAACCATTATAAAATCCGGTGTGTTCTTTCCATTACTGCTTTTACTTTATTTCTGCATCTTTGTTTGATTCAGTGTTCATATCTGTGTTTGAATATTGCATACATTTGTGTTCAAATTAATAAAAACTCAAAAGGATTTAATAATTCCTTAAAACTATTCACCCCCCTCTAGTGTTTATCCTAGCCTTAAGATCCGTAATCCGCATTTCTCACATTTCGTATCGGAGCCAGGTTTTCAAAAGTTTCATAACCTGAATTTTGAAAAGTTTTCAAAATGGCTACCAACACTGGTACTGTTACTAACACTAGTATCCCTGTCACTAATTCATTTGTACAAGATCAGTCTACTATCAGACCACCACTTTTTAATGGCGGTAACTATGCATATTGGGTATGTAGGATGAAAATATATTTACAATCTGTAGGATTAGACACTTGAATATCACACAAACTGATTATTCTGAACACACAACTGATTTTGCACAGTGGACTGCTGAGCAAAAGACTGTTGCACAAAATAATTCTAAAGTAATGAATATTCTATTTTGTTCACTTGATAGAAATGAATTTAATAGAGTGTCAGTTTGTAAGTCTGCATATGAAATCTGAAAAACTTTGCAAGTTACTCACGAAGGAACAAGCAAAGTTAAGCAGGCCAAAATTTCCATGCTCACAAATCAGTTTCAATTATTTAAAATGAATTCTAATGAGTCTATCTCAGATATGTATAGTATATTTTAGGATATTGTGCATTCTCTAATATCATTGGGAAAGGAATTTTCGAAAGAAGATCAAGTCAGAAATTTTTTAAATTCTCTTACTCCAAAATGGGATCAAAAGACACTTGTGATCGAAGAGGCTAATGACATCAGTACCTTAAAGATAGAAGAATTAATTGGAAATCTGATGTCATTTGAAGTCCAAATGATCGGGAGAAGAGAAAGCAAAGCATCTAAAAAGAAATCAATGGCATTTAATGCATTGGCTAATGGATCAGACTTAAAAAGCGATAATGAGGAAGAGATAGCCTTTGTGACCGGGAATTTTCGAAAATTTCTGAAATACAGAAAGGTGAATAATCTCAAGAGAAACATCTATAAAAACTTTGGAAATCAGGATGCGGTGCCAAACAATGTCAAATGTTTCAACTGTGATGAACCAGGCCATATCAAAAGAGACTGTTCGTATCCAGAGAGGCAAAATCCTTCTATAAACAATGATTGAGTAAAGAAACGGAAGCGTGCATTTACTGCTACTCTAGATGACTCAGACTCGTCCTCAAGCGATGATGATCAAAAGATAGATAATTCAAATTTGTGTTTCATAGCAGTTCACGACTCCGACGAATTCAAAGAAACGGACTCAGAAAAAGGTACACATTTGCAATACAATTGGTTGAAATTGCATGCTTAGAATTAGATGCTTGATTGGCTGATTTTGAATTGGTATGTTATTTGAATTTTTAATTTTTTAACTATTTTTTAATTTTTTTATTGTTATTTTTTTTTATTTTTTTTATATTTTTTTTATTAGTATAATAATATATTATGGAATATACTATAATTCTAATAATATTCCAGATATATATATATATGGACATTAAAAATAAGAAAAATATATATATTTATATATTAGAGTACTTAGGAAAAATAAATCATAGAAATTCACAAGCACATGTCAACATGGTCCCTACCATGATGTCGACATGGGTACATAACTTGAAATTCAAATTTTGAATTCAAATGGTAGAATTTCCCTCCACCTTTTCACTTCATTCAATTCTCTGAAAATGCATCTTTTGACCAGAGAACATGTCCTTTGAGAATCTATTTATTCACTATCTTTTATCACATTTTTTACTCTCATTTTCAAATTCAAACTCCCTCTTCAAAACTTCAAGCTCTCTACTCTCTACTCTATGGCTTCTTTAAGCAACCCCTCCACTATGAGAATTTCCAAAAAGATAAAAGAGCAATTCTTCAATGATTCGGAGGCTATAAAAGCATACATCAATTATGCTAGCTATGAAAAAGTCCATCCTGGAAAATTTGCTATATTTCAAGATTTCTCTTCTTATGAAATTGATTCTCTTTTTGCAAACAATCAAATTCTTAGTCTTGTTGATGCTTCTCAAAATGATTTTGTTTGTTATCCAAATCTTGTTAAAATTTTCTATGCAAATTTAAACTGTGGATTTTTTTATTGGAAATGATGATGAAATTTGGAGTAGTGTCAAAGGAACTAGAATTGTTTTGAATTGTGATCTTTTGGGTACCATTCTCAATTGCAAGAGTACGGGAATGGATCTTTTTAATTTTAAAATCGATGAAAATGATCATGAGACATTTCATCACATTTTCGAAGAAAATGATAATTTTAAATTCAAAAATCAAAACTTTCGACCAAAAACTAGAATTGTCAATCTTCTTTTACAACATGCTTTGACCCCAAGATCGGGAAATTTTAACAATCCTACTTCAAAAGTTTGCAAAGAACTTTTTGCTAATTTTGGAAATTATGATATTAATTGGGTGCAAGTTATTTTGGATGAACTATTTTGGAAATTACGAAATTATGAATTCAACTATTTTGGACTGGATTTCAAAGGAGAAGAATTTGTTTCTAGAAAGTTTTCAATCATTCCAACATTTCACTTATGAAAATCCTATTTGTTTTTCAACCTTATGAGACTCTTGCCGAAAAGGAAGAGCGTTTGGCTCATGAGGAGACGGAAGAAGAGGGAGAGGAGGAAGAAGAAGAAGGGGATGAAATGGAAATTAAAGAAGAAGAAGAAGAAGGTGAAATTTCTTTGGAAAGCATCGACTATTCTCCTAATCCATCCAATAAAATCCTTCTCAAAAACCAAAAGGCCATTGTTAAGAATCAACGGATTCTTAAACGATCCGTCAGTAAGAAGTTGGACAAAATTTCATCCAAGATGAACAAGTTTATTTCCAAAGTCAGCAAGAAGCTTGGATTATCTTCATCGTCATCATCCACTAACTAGTTCTACATTTTCGTATCTTGTTGTATTTTTTTTAGTTTATTTTGATTTGAATGTTCGTGTAGTTCTATGTGTTTAATCATTGTATCGTGTTATCATGAAAAGAAATTGAATTCCTTTCTGTTATCTAGCTTATCTTATCTCCAGAATAAATGTTAGTACATTATATAAATACACACACACACACACAATTATTCACAAAATCAAAATAAGCCGTCATAATTCACTACACCATGTCGACATCCCCCCCATGACCATATCGACATATACTGGTCAGAAATGACATTCCATTTTGAATTTGAAATTTGAATAACTACCTTATGTCTATTCCATTCAAACGAATTTCTACACCTATAAATACCTATTTCTTCCATAATTCATCACTCAATATTATTTCTTATCCACTTTGTCTCTCATTCTTCTTACAAACTTGAATATGGCCAATCCAATTCATAATTTATCTGAGAATCTTGAATAAACTCTTAATTCTTTCAAGAATATTCTTTTGTTCATTCTTCGTAACCAGCGACTCTTAGAATTGAGTCAAATGCAGATGATTAAAGAGCAAGAAAAGCATTTCGATGCAATACGTTTGATGATTTCCTCCCTACACAAGCATGATAACGAAGCACATCCTCCAGTCTCTCTTGCTAATGATAATGAAAATTGGGATGCTATTAAAGCTGACCCTATATTTGGAGAAGAAGGATGAGTGGAAGTTCCTCGTAATGTTTGATTTGATTGGTTTGTTTGATTTGGTTTGTTTGATTTGAATTGTTTGATTTGATTTGATTTGAATTGATTTGGATTTATATTTGGTGTGAAAAACATGTATAAATATGCATTAATATTTATATGATCTTTAATTAATTATCATGTCTATCTGTATAATTATCTCTTAATCTATCTATTATATATTCCATTTGTATAGTTTTTTTGATGCAGGTACTTTAGTCCAAGAATGAGGGGGAGTTATATAGTTTGGAGTTAGTTTTTGTTGATGACAATGGGGGAGAAGTATAAAATAGGATAGTTAGGCATAGATTAAAGGGGAGTTATTAGGATAGAAGTAATATTTTATAAACAAAGGTTGTCATCGTCAAAAAGGGGCAGATTGTTAGTCCGTGAGATGATGGTTTTCATGACAACAACCTTAGAATAGGATAACAAAATATAAATACTAACATTATAATTTATAAATATATGTATATGCAGGATTTAACCATGCAGGTACCGAGAATGAAGACTGTATAGTATAAAGATTCAAGATATCAAGAATGAAGATTCATGAGTATCAAGAATATCAAGATTATCAAGAGTTCAAGATTTCAAGAATAAGTAATTTTAATTAGGAATTTTTGTTAAAACTCTTAGAAAAGAACTGTCATCTTAAAATCCAATTTATTCGTGGAATGGAGTTCACTTCGAGCTCGTTAAAGGGATGGAACCCTGAGTAGGAGGAACCTACGAAAAATCTAGTGGAACATTGTTTTGTATCCGCTAATTTTTATTCAAAATGATTTTACAAAATTATATCTTGTTTTCAAAATGTTTTCAAAACCTTCCTTTTGAAAGAATCAAAAACATCTATCCTGATTTCAAATACTTTTAGCCTAAAAATAATCATTAATTTCAAAATCAAATTATTATTAGTTTTAAAACTATCTTTAATAATAATATATTTAACTTTTAATATTTATACTTAGATTTAAATATAAAATTATGTATATTATTCTCTATATTTAGTTATGCATTTTAACTATGGTCAGGTATATTTATAAGGTTTAAAATAGTTTTTAATATAAGATAAAAGTTATTTTCAAAGAAAAACCAACCACCAAAATTTCCTTTGGGATGTCGACATACTCAATATACCCATGTGGACATAGTGTTAGTTAATTTCAAAATTTAAATTTCAAAATAAGTGTTTATTCGTCATATCTCTTCACGAAGTGACATGGCTATTGTTCTTTTGTAAATAGGTAATGTTTTCAACGAATTTACATATCATATTTTCTGGTTTTCATTTCTCTTCTTCTTCCACATTTCTTTATACATATTCCTACCATTACTCTACTGAAATCAACATTGAATCTAACTAGATTATCTCTGGTTTGATTCTCTATCACTATCTCAACAAGATACTCGGTGTTATTCAGAGTTACAGGTTTCTATGTAATCAATTAAACGAGAAAAGGTGTGGTTGTGGCCTTGGAAATCAATCAAGCGTGAAAAAGTGTGATTGTAGCCTTGGAAATCAATTGGGTGAACTTGTTGCCCGGAAAATCAAGTATCTCTACCTAGAGGAATTTGAATCTGTAGAGTGTACCTCGTAGCCTTGAAATCGAGGGTGTTATTGTATATTGCTTTTGAAAGGAAATCCGTACTTATGTGCGGGACTGGATGTAGGGTAACTCCGAACCAGTATAAAATCCGGTGTGTTCTTTCCTTTACTGCTTTTACTTTATTTCTGCCTTTGTGTTTGATTCTGTGATCATATCTGTGTTTGAATATTGCATACATTTGTGTTTGAATTATCAAAAACTCAAAAAGATTTAATAATCCCTTAAAACACTATTCACCCCCCCTCTGCTGTTTATCCTAGCCTTAAGATACGTAATCCGCATTTCTCACACAAATTATTCCATTTGCATAGCTTTGATAGCATATCCCGAAAGCACTAACTCCCAAACTAATCATTAAGCACCCAAGAGTTTTCATGACATAAATAGGCAAAGACAGAATGCGGGTCAGACTTAAAATTTGGTGAGAGGGGAACTATCTCAAAATACCATATATGTATATAAACTATATACAAATAAAATTTAAAACTGCTAAGGTGTAAGTCCACTCCACAAATATCGCTCAACGGTAATCCAGGCTGTCCATAGATAAGTAAAGTATACTCTCTTAGAAAATAGAAAACCATATCATAACCTGCTCTTCTATGTAATCAATGAGTCGGCACAACTGAAATAAAGTTACTGCTATATGATAAGGTACTATTATAAAGGTAACCTAATATACAAATATATGGGTAACATAGGATATCATAAATAAGTCTATCACACGATACATTATAATAATATCAATCAAGTTGTATACGACTTGCAAAATAGATGTGGCCTGAAAAGAGAATACAGATTGATACCTATCATTGCTGATTGGTGGAGTTCGCTATAGACATCTAACGTGGTCCATTGATTCTTGTCGAGGGTCCAAAGCAAATAGAGTCAGTACGGAATTATACCATAGACCCCAAGCTGCATCCAGTGTGATGGAATTCAAGTAGATCTCACCATACCCCACATTAAGCATAAGTGATATATGGCCCACTCTATATACTTGAAATTGATAGTCCAAAATAAACATCATAAGTATTAAGTTATGCCATAGACCTCAAGCAGCATCCACTGTAATGGAACTCGTGTAGATCTCACCACACCCTATTTTAAGCACAAGTGATATAGGACCTACTTTCTATATGTGAAACCTATATGGATCTCATCGTACCCCCATATTGAGCATAAGCGATATGTGACCCACTTGTTGATGATCATCAGCTTCTCCTGCTACCCAGTCGTAAAGGATTTCTCAATTAAACTTGCGTTATGCCTTTGAAAAAGGGAAGATGGGAATGTCCCTTACAATACTCTATCGAAGCCATAGAGGAACACCAACGATGTACAAATATATAGACACACACATGCACACACATCAAGTATACTATCATGTAATCAAATATGCATGTTATGAAAGAAGACCAATGAATAGGTCATCGTCTATCTACACGTATGGTCATTACTATATGACCAATGATATGTATGGCCATAAATATAAGACCAACACTAGGTATGGTTATAAATATAATATCAATATCACTCATTAAAATAAATATACCTCAAGGTGAAAGCCAAGAGGTACAAACTCAATCCGCTCAATCGTACACGGCTGTTGGATGCGGTTGTGCACTGAGCACCATGCCAATCTCATATTTGATGATTCCTTGATGGTTATTTGATCACATAAGCATAACTTATATTAACATCTACACCCAAGCTTTGCTTCGCATTGCACTTTTCCAAGTAGCCCAAAGTCTCCCTGAAGTCGTGCCAAAGCCTCATGCAACTTGCATTGGAAATGGGAAAAAAAATCCCCGCCATCTTGCTTCTTGTTTAGGCTTATTGCCCAGGCCAGTCACCCACCAATGGACTAATCATACCACCGCCGATGAACCAATGGTATTATTCATCAAGAAGTGAGCATGGATAGCAACCATTTTCACCTCAACAGTTGTTACGTGCCCTGTTTCCTCCGTTATTTCGCCCGATGAGTCACCTAGTTTCTCTAGCCTAACTTCACCACATCGGTCCTTTCTAGAGTTCATTAGTTGATATTTTGAAAGTGGTCTCTTATGTATTTGAAAATCAATATTGATACAAAACCCACACTTTTATGCATAGAGTTCAAAGGGTGAATTTATCGACCCGACCTCCTCCCACACACCAAAACGTACATAACCGACTTTCTTTCTTATGTGCCACCTACATGTTTGTCCATGCACCTACTTATGCACACCAATGCACAATGTATATGCAAATAGCCTTCATTACACAAATCACGTTTTGAGCTTCACCAGAGTAATTACTTGACTCGGTAGTCTCTCATGCAATCTAGCGCACATAATTGTCGCTCTAGCTATGTGAGATGCTTGCTAATGCGCTTACATACAAATATTGATATTCACAAACACGTAATATGTTTAAGTCTTACTTTTATTTACTAAATTTTGCTACAAAATTTTAATATCATTTTCCATTTTTTTATAAAATCTTAAAACTGTTTTATAAAATACCCCATCTTCCTATTTTACATAAACTTATAACCATTTTATAAAATATTTTATTAGCTTATAGAATCATTTCTTTACTTAAATGATATTTATAAATACTAATTAAGCTTCCTTAAACCTCTAATCATTTTAATAATAAGCGTAGAGCCTAAAATTCATTAATTATCTTGCTAACTTTTCCAAAAGTAGCAACTAAGGTTTTTAACAATTAATGTGTTAAAACAACCATGTTTACGACATAATTATAATTTCAAATCATTATAAATTATTCATTAATTAGCTAGTAGTAATTATAGTTACTTACTAACTTTTCTACAATCAATTCAAAATGCATAATTAATACTAACCAATGATATAATCATATCATTTAATTTGCCTCTAATCATTAGTAACATCACATGCCATTATTAATTAATCCCTAATCCATTTCTAATCTTACTAACTTCTTCAAAAATTGTAATTAAGGTCTCTAATAAATAACGAATTGATATAATCATGTTTACAACATCATCGTAAGCCTAAATCATTACATAACATTCTTTAAATCATTTTATAATCATATATAAATAAGCGAATGAAGTATAACAATAAATAGGCAAGAGAATCATCGCACTCGCCTCTTTTTCTCCAAACCAAGCTCCTTATCACCAAAACTCATTTCTCGCTCTCTTGAAATTTGAGATGGATCTCCATAAACAATTAGAAGCTAATATAACGATGGATTTTATGAGGAATGGGATAAGAGGAATTGAGGTGATTTTATCAGCATTTAATGGAATGTATTTAGGCTTGGATTAGTGGATTTATGGTTAGGGATTAAGGAGAGATTCAAAAAGAAATTAGGATATAGAATTGAACAGTAACGTGGAATGAAAAGTGAATGAAGGGGTTAGCCAATTTATAGGCAAGCAAATGGGCCTTAACCCCAAATTCATTTCATCCACGCCAAATTATCACTCTAAAAATTCGACTGCAAACATAGTCAAGCTTATCCCATTATTCTCGTGACGAAATTAGGATCTCAATGGCGGGTGCCTCGAGTCCCAAATCACTCGTCTCTAAAAGTTGAGTGCAATGGGTGAAATTTCAGTAATCAACGATTTAATATTTATATTAATTACTTAAATATCCTGTCAAAAATGCGGGTTGTTATAGAATCTCACTTCCAAGTTGGTACTTCTAATGGTTGAAGTAAGTCGCTTGGGTTCCATTGCTTATATTTTTCCTACTGACATGTGAAACTCCTCTTCACACCTTCACCAACATCCTGTATTTGCTCCAAAAGTGGTTAGATAGGTTTGGCCAAAATCAGTGGCATGTGTCCACTATTAACTTTGTTAGCGATTGTACTTTGTTCTTACAAAGGAGACCTTACAATTTCATATCAAATAGCTTGGGTTTGAATTTGATAGAGTTTAGACATGGAACGCAATAACAAAGATTAGATCTGATCGACTGCCTTTTCTAACGCACCTCCTCCTCTATTTATAGACGAAATTGATCGCCGAAATCATCGAAAATTAGAGAACTACGTTCCCCACTTCAAGCTGAAGTTCCAACAAGAGATTATGGGAAAAAAACAAACTTTAATGGATCGATAACGACCACTAAGGATCAATTCGTTGTGAAGCTTTGTCGAACTTGTGATTTACTATGGCTTTTTTCTTTTACCTTTAGAATAAGTCATGCTAACTCATTGTACTTTACAAAATGGATTGTTATCGAGTTATAGCCTTGATGGATCGGTACTGACTTGTTTTGGTATTGAATCTTGATCTTTTTGAGTTTCTTTTCATTTGGCTTCTCCAAAAAATGGATAAGTACTTTCTTATAGTCAACATGAATCGGTACCAACCATTGGGACTTCATTAAGATTATGGCATCCCATCTGCATTCTTAACTTCTAATCCATCTCATGACTACTTCTTTAGTTCTGATTCATTAAGACATTACCTGGTTTAAAAGTTGGATAACACTTGACCCCTAAAGTATACTTTGTGTTAATAAAGCATGCTTTTGATTAAGACATTCTATTAACCTCGAACTCTGATATGAAGAGATGTCCCTATTTTCTAAGCTGTCTTCATGAAGCGATACATTCCTTCTGATCAATATAATACATTAAACAGTCTTGAATTTGCATTTCTTGATCAGGTATAAGAGACAAAGTATCTCAATTAGATTCTTTATTCAATTCTAAAATTTCTAACAGCTTCTTCGTTCATTTGGTCAGGTAGGATTTCATCTTTCACACTCGCCCATTCTTCATCTACATTTGCATTGCCATACTCTCTTCTCCTTCCCTTTTTTCAATCATCACATGGGTCGATACCGATCCTTATAGATTAATACCGATCATTTTATCTATGTTACAATTTAAATAACACTTAGAATATTTTTGATTTTCTCTTTCATTTCCCAACCGACTTATAATTTCTATCATCTTAGGCTCTTGCGATTTCACTTCCTCCACGTCTTGTTACCCCTACCACTAATTACAAGCCTCCAACGTTGATTATCCATTGTTACTTGTTAGAGCCAACGTTACCAAACCTAACATCCCTAAACCATAACGTTTTCAACTGATTCATACAAGCTCTAACCTAATTTTTCAAATCAAAGAATTTTTTGCATCATCTTCGATCTAAAGTGGGTGGTCGCCAACACTTCACGGTCACCGGTACGTGGTTATGATCGTCGACCCATATTTGACTTTAGTTTCATATTCCTTCTGCATTTACAGTTAGTCATGGCTAAAGGTAGAGTGAAATTTATGTATCCTAGGTTCCTCGAGTTTGATTCCAAGCTACTGTGGATAGGACTCTAAGTTCTCCCTCGCTTTTGATCATGTGCTAACTTCGTTTCTTTTGGGACTTGACTTTGAGTTTCCATACAGCTGCCATGTTAGACAATTTTTGACAATTTGTTCAAGTGGAAGGAACAAGCTTTCGACCTTTGTCGATTCTTGGTAAAATACGGATTGGTGGTTTGGTTTTGGTGGGTTGGTTTCAAGGAACAGTCGCTGCGAACATCTTTTAGGGCTGGATGGAATCGCGCATCAACACTTTGGGTTGAACATTTTGATCCTGTCTTCCTATAAAGAAAGCTCTATGTCACTCCAAACAAAGGTTTGTTATCATATATTCTACAAAAAAGATAAAATCTGATACACGGTTCTATAATGTGATGAAACTCGTTTGTCAGCATAAGTGAGCTATCTACATAGAGATTTCATATATACCATGCTACAAGCACATGACGAAAACTACATAGGCTAAGCTATATTTAAGTGCACTAATCAATTTATGGGATTCGGTTGATCGACAAACATTGACATCCATTAGGTCTACTGCTTAAATCTTAGTTAAATCGTGAAGATTAAAGTTATGTATCGAGTTTGCAATAAGTTATGGATTGCAGGCACTCCTTGCATCTTTCTTCCATGGGTGCAGGTTTCCGCTTCAGAGTTTACTCCTCCAGTGGCAGGTTTAACTTTTTCCTAACATCTACTTTAGCACCTATTAGGCCTTAACCATCTCGTTGCGAGTCTGGACGATCTTTGAAAGTGGTTCCTTTCATCTTTGGAGAAGAATCCTACATAGAAGTTGCTACCGATATAAATCCGAAGGGCATTATGATTCTCGACGACCCTCCAAATTCTCCAGTCGCAACTTTAACCATGGCAGATGTCAAAAGGATTAGTGAGCAGCATGGGATTTCATTTGAAGAGACCTTAATTTTGAATTCTTTTCACCGAGAACAGGCCCTTCCAGAGGGTTATATAACTTGAAATAGTTATATGTTCCTTTCTAAGGGTGTTCCTCCATTTAATGACTTCATTTGGCTTGTCTTTCAATTCGTGAAGCTTGCTGCCACTTAGTGTTTGCACCAAAATTGGTCACAAACCCCAAATATCGCGAAAGCCCTAGTGTATGAACACAGATCAGTAATGTATATGTTTGTACCGAAAATGGGCACAACACTCTTCGGAAGTCTTTGAAGAGACAAAAACGAAGAATAAAAAATGTAAAATGTGGATTATCTAACAAAAACTTTAAAAAAAAGATATAAGTAAATGCACAGAGACACAACAATTTAGAGTGGTTCGACATGTTGCCTACGTCCACTATGAAATTTGATGATTTTATTGATATTCTTTGGATGATTACAATCGACTACAGTGGATTACAGTGAGTTACAGTTATGAATTCAAGTACAACAGCAGTAATGAAGTGCAAAATTGAATCCGGCAGAGTCTAGGCGTTGGAGAATCCCAAGATCCTCTTTCTGTAGGCGCTGAGGTTCTATTTATAGGCATAGGAGGCTGATATCTCACTCAAACTTCGGGAGACGCTTTCTGGCACATGAGGGGTCCCACGCGATCGATCCCATGAAGTTTCGGTTCGATCCGTGATCGATACGAACATAATTCGTATTGATCAAGATTTTGTCCAATGGGGTCGAAACATGGCATGAACCTTCCTTGGCTTGCACGTAAGCTCCTGTGAAAATTTCATATCATTTGGACTTGTAGATCTCCATATATGATCGATACGAGATATAGCTTCCTCAATATTGTCTGGTTCGCATCGATCAAATCGTATCGATGCCTGTTCACATCAACGTCTTACACGTGCATGCTGGTAATGTGGCCTTATCGTCAGGGCTTGATCCATTTTCCATGCCGCATTGAACGCTTCTTCGAATCCTTCATACCCTTTGTTCGCATCCAACTCACTGTTTGGCTTCAAAACCACCACTACGCATCCATCAGTTCGCGCTGGTTTTATCTGTGCTCGCCAATTCGAATCCTTCGGCCGCTTACTTGTTCGCATCGATCAG
The DNA here is from genome assembly GCA_030765085.1 of Allium cepa. Taxonomy (NCBI): domain Eukaryota; kingdom Viridiplantae; phylum Streptophyta; class Magnoliopsida; order Asparagales; family Amaryllidaceae; genus Allium; species Allium cepa. The sequence goes on from CM060943.1 coordinate 567,078,603, forward strand.
GCTATTGCCATGGATTGATACGAACAAGACCGATATGAGCTCCATCTTCTTATCCATGTGAAGATCGATACGAAGGCTATTGACTCAAACCCATGCCAATCGATACGAATAATATCGACTTGAAGTAAACTGCTATGTTACGTCCTGACCGATGCGAAGGCTTCGGTTCGAATAAACCATCTTGTTCCCCTCTGGTCGATACGAACTGATCGAGTCGAACAACCATCGCATGCTTATCTATCCAATCCGGGTTCACTGCCATCGAGTCGAAATCCATCTGGTCTCCCTACTTGATTGATACGAACGCACTGTTCATATCCATAATGGACCGTTATGAACTGTATCGATATTAAATGTATCGGTACGAAATCAGCCCCTTCCAATGTTGATTCAACCATATTTCGAGCATACGAACTCTGATTGACTTAAAATTTGAAAATGTAGCCTCTGCTATCCCTGTTCATCATTCCCAATCGATTCCGCCTTGATCGGGGCTCGGCCAAATTTTAACGACATCAATCGCGGCCTTGTTTCCCATCGGCTGTAACTCTGAGTAGAATCAACAGATGTATTGCGAATGATTTGGACCTCCTTCGAGGGATTTTTCAATCTAATAGCTACAAAGTAGATCCTAATGTCCTGAGAATTCGATTCTCAGTGAAAGCACCAAAATGTTAGCACCAAAATCGGTCACTAACACCCCTGAGTAGGGTTATGTAGAGAGATGAATGAAGAAAGTAAAGTTAAACAGAGAATAGTACGCAGATTTAAATGCAGAAAATACAAACACCAGATTTATAGTGGTACGGCGTAATTGCCTACGTCCACTTTGAGGTTAATCTTTATTGCTTTTCTCGATAATCGATTACAGATACAATCTGTATACCAATTATATTGAATACAATTGCTAAGCAAAAAAGATAAGTCATGAATGAGTTTTGAATGCGGTAGAGTCTCTGCGGTGTTCTCAAAGAAAGGTCCATTTCACTGTGCCCCTGCCTCTCTATTTATAGGCGAAGATGGGTTGGATTTCCCTGGTGGGCTAGGTAGCTAAGTATCTTGGCCCAAAAAGAGTGATCTCTGTGTTCCGATCCATAGATGTCGAACGGAAAAATGCCGAACAAGGCATGAATGCCGAACGACATCCTCATGCCGAATGAAGTGATGCCGAACGATATCTTCATGCCAAACGAAGTGATGCCGAAGCTCTGAATGCCGAACGAAGTATTTGTGCCGAACGACACTGGAAGCTGACCCAATGTATTGTGCCAAATGACATTGGAAGCCAAACATTCCCGAATGCCGAACGAGATTTATGCCGAACGACACTGGAACCCGACCTAGTGCGTTGTGCCGTACGATTTTGGATGCCGATCGATCCCGAATGCCAAACGAGATTTATCCCGAATGAAGTGATGCGCCGAAAGAGGTTTGGATGCCGAGCAGTATGGAACGCCGAATGGCTCTGCCATGCCGAACGTCCATAGATGCCGAACGGTATACAATACCGAACGGCTCTCAATGCTGAACGCTCTTGCATGCCAACCGTCCCATAGATGCCGAACGAACTTGAGTGTCGAACGAAACGGTTGTGCGGGACAAATCGGGAAGCCGAGCACTTTCTAATGCCCAACGCTCCTAAATGCCAAGCATTCCTGAATGCCGAGCGTTCTAGATGCCGAACGACTCATAAATGCTGAACAGTATGCAAATGTCGAGTACTTAGTTGCCTGGTTAAACCTTCGGGTAACAGTTCACTCAAGGTTGAGGTTATAAGTGGCTATTGTAGGATCCGTCTCTTTTCCATAAAAGAAGTATTAAGTGGCCTTATGGGATTTCTTGCATTGTCGGTTAGGGAGTACCAGAGACGGGTCTACCTTGGGTCTAGATATTAAAAGATAGAGATCTGCCTAGGGTATATGTATTAAATGATCAGAGTCTTCAAATTTCTCACTAAAAAGGTATTAAATTGCTCAGGTTCTTTCCCTTGCATCGTTAGAGCATAATTGATGGAGATGGGTCATTAGACCCTGCAGTTGCGTTGCACCCAAGTTAGAGATATATATTTTGAATGGAAAGGGCCTTTGGCCTATAGTTAGAGGTATGTTATGGGGCTGGACCGGAAATGCCTTTGGCTTACAGTTTGAGGTATACTTAGTTAGTTTTAGGATACATAAGATATAATACTTATCTAAATAACATTGCCCAAACACTATTATGGTAAGACTTAATATTTTCATTCATTAGACATTGGTGTTCTGACTTCCTCCTTATTACAACCCACATGTTAAGGGGAACGATGCTAATGAAAAAGATGAAGGTGGCAATGAAGATTTGTGGAAAATTAGCTATTAATCTATGTTTTTGATGTATTCAAATGTACCCAGATTTCAGACATGTTGATGCTTTATTATGAGATATTGTATTATGGATATTTTGAAATATTATGTTTCTGAGACTTGGTTTTTACAAAATGGGTACTTATTTTTGTTATTATATTTTATCCCTTTCGCTCTGAGATTTTGAAGGCATCGTTAGATTTCTATGTATATTGTTCATTGTTCAATATTACCAACCAACATCTAGATTTGGGATGGTCTAAGCTTCGATGGTCTTTTATCCGATCAAAGATTAGGCTCGTTCCAAAAAGGGTTGTCACATGGATGTTCTATTAATTAATGTTTTAATATTTAAATATCCATTTTTAAAAATACGGGTCATTACATTCTCCTTTCATAAAAGAATTTTGTCCTTGAAATTTCTATGAGTATTGAAAAATTAACATGTCTAACCAAAATTCCCGAGCATCAGACTTGAGAAAATTTCAGTAGTAACTTTCTTATGCGACTAGCATTATGGAACTCCCAAACTAAAATGCATTATGCATATTGGAAACATTTAATAATATACATTATCCCATAATGTCCAATGTACATACCCCATTTAAGAAAGCTTCGCATGATTTACATGACAATCTAAGCAAGTAGACATCTAAATATTTATGCCTCACCTCTTAAGTACCTAATTGTACAATGCAAATAAGATTATGCTCCAACACAAAAATACAAAAAGTTAAATATGTATAATTTTAGCGTAGTAGCCGGTACTACCATAATCATATTTGACAATCTATTGCTGAGTAAACTAAAATAAGTCAATATCTAAATATACAATAGGCTTCGAGTCATATCAAAATGCAACAGACTCGTATGGATCTCGCCTCGACCCCTATAATAAGTGTTGGGCGTACTCTCACCACCAGACAAGGCACGAACGAACTAAGGCACGACCGAACCAGGGCACTACTGGACCAGATCATGCCCCACTCACCACTGGACCAATCACGCTCCACTCACTACCGGACCAATCCACGCCCCACTCACCACCGGACCAATCACGCTCCACTCACCACTGGACCAATCCACGCCCCACTCGCCACCGGACCAAGACATTACCGAACCAACCTTGCCAGGCCAGGTCACGTCAGCCCAGGCCCACCAATAACTATATACATCCAAGACCCCTACCCCCAGCCTCACTCTATAAATAGAGGGGTAGGGGTACAACAATGGGGAGAGAACGGAAGCACGAACAGAACTTTTAAATGACTTTCATACACTTGTAATCAAAGCTTTGTACTTGTAATCCGGATAGTGAAGGAGAATAGCATATGAAGTGGACGTAGGCACATTCTGGCTGAACCACTATAAATCTGTGTGTCTTTTACAGTTTAGTCCCTGCTTTTTACATATTCGCATAAATCACCCAAATCATTAAGAACAACATATAATCGACTAAATCATACGACTTGAAGGTGTTTGCCCATTTTTTGTGCAAACATTTTTGGTGCTTTCATTGAGAGCGAGAGCTCGAAGCTTCAGCTTCTCCCACTTAACCTTCTCCCTAAGAGCATCGCTCATTGCTCAGAAAACATGCCTCTCAGGCAGAAGAAAGATGTTAACAAAGGAAAGAACGTCACAAATAGCAGTATTCCAGATCCAGTGATCCCAGATCAAGAGAATCGTCCCGTTCCAAAAGCAGTACCAAATGAAAATCAGGCAAATCCGACAGCCCCTGCCACGGAACAGCCGGCAGCAACTACTAGGGCAGATCTAGACAGGGTTGTGGCTGAAGTGACTAACCGCTTCACATCCCAACAATAAGCCTTGGTGAACCGACACATGTCACGCTTAAGGGATGCTGAAGAATCCAATCGCAACATTGAATCATGGGATGAGTCCCGGTCTGGATGATCTCGGACACGATAAAAATCTTTCTTCTTCGAAGAAGCTAACAACGGAAACAGCAATGGTAGGAGCCGAGCCCGAACTCAGCTCGAATTCCGACTCGAGGAAACGCTTGGAACCGAACCCAGCGGGGGAGGTACCAGGCGAGGTCGGCTGTAGCTGAGCCTGTCATGCTACCTAGCCATGGAAACACCAATGAACGGGGCCGAGCTAGTGTCCAGCCCGATGTTGGACCTGAGGAAGTGCTCGGAACAGAACTCGGCAGGGGAAGATCAAGGCAAGGGCCAACTGTAGCTGACCCTAGCATGCTCTTGGAAGACCAGAGACAGCCACTGGAAAATATTAGGAGTGATAGACGATACCATCCCCATAGGTCATTTGGACGGAATCAACCTCACAGAGAAGAACCAAACTCATTTCTATCTGCTCCAAATTCTAATGAAAGGATGGCGCGATTGTTGAGGGAGTGCGTCCAACGGGATCAAAGAGATCGAGGGATAGGCGCTAGGGTAACCAGCCCTTTCACCCGCAATATCAAAATTGCCATCACCCCCGAGAATGGAAAATGCCAACAATGGAACCTTACCAGGGAATCTCTGACCCCGTTGTACACTTGCAAAGATACACACAGCATATGCTCATGAGCGGAGCCACAGAAGGAGTATTGTGCAAATGTTTTCCACTATTCTTGGCAGATCTAGCTACCTCCTGGTTCTGCCATCTACCCCAAGGATCCATCAGCTCATGGGAAATGTTGAAAGAGAAGTTCATCAGCCAGTTCCGCATTCATGTGAAACAACCCAAGGACGCTTATTCCTTATCCAATATCAAACAGAAGCCTGGAGAGACAGTGCAACAATATCTAACCCGATTCAATGCCGCAGCGGCCGCAGTCCAAGATGCCGATGAGAAACTTATCTTAATGGCCCTCTGTAGTGGTGTGCGTCCAGATACTAAATCTTCTAGAAGATTAACAAAAGAAAAACCAGCTACCTTACCTGATTTCTTCCATGAAGCCGGAAAGTATATGAGACTTGAAGACGCTGCCACTGAAAGGCATACAGGGCAACAAACTAAGGCAGCTCATGGCAACACACCCGCCGTAGGAAAGGACGTTCGAAGAAATGACTCTAGAGACAATGCTGGGGGCAAGAAGGGAGAAAAACGTCTATATCGGCCAGGACCGAGATTTGACACTTACAATCCTTTGAATGAAACAATCGAAAACATCTTCCTGGCCACCCAAGACGAAGTTAAATACAGACGGCCCCCGTACAAGAAGGAATCAGATAACGCAATTAAGTCTGGAAAGTTCTTCCGCTTCCACGAATCTCATGGGCATGATACCAATGAATGCCATCATCTCCGGGACTTAATTGAAGAACACATCAGAAGGAAGAGACTGGAACGCTATGTAAAAGGTCAGAACAGGACCCCATCTTCTGCCAATGAGAACCTAATGCTACCCCTCCCAGAAACAGGATTGGGAAATCGCAACACTAGCGGCTCCAGTCAAGAGAAGATAGTGGTCCATACCATATCGGGAGGACCACACATCGCCGACAGGAACTGGACAGAGATGGAAAGATACGGAAAGTCACTTAGAAAAAATGAAGGCTGCGTTAATTCTGATATGGAAGAACGCCACCCGAAGCGAAAGAGAATGATGACATTACATTCAATAGGCGTGGCCTAGAAGGAAGGCAGTACCCTCACATGGATCCTATGGTCATCTCTTCCCGGTACGGCGTAGCCGAAGTTTTTCGAATTCTAGCAGACACTGGAAGCTCAGTAAATATCCTATTCAAGCATGCTTTCGATAGAATGAAGCTGTCAATGAAGGATGTGTCTCCCTGCAACAAACCACTACACGATTTCACTGGAGACGCGCAGATGTCCCTTGGGCAATTGGACCTCTTTGTTGAAATAGGAAGTCACCCCCGCTCCGTTGTGTGGAAACAAACATTTGTGCTAATAGATAACCACTCGACCTACAACGCCTTTTTAGGAAGACCAGCCTTGTCTGACTTCCAAATTGTCCTGGCCCCGTGGTGCCTGAAGATGAAATTTCCAACAGAAAATGGAATAGGGGAAGTAGAGGGAGATCAAGACGCCCCTCGAGGTTGCTATGTAACTGAACTTCGCAATAATCGCAGGAAAGATAGAGGGAAGAATACAGAGACTACTCTCTACATGAAAAACTTGGAAGCATAGCAACTAAAGAAAGCCCCTCCTCTTCGATATACCAGTGATCCTTTCAATGAATTAGACCCCAGAGACAAAGAGGATGAGGCTGTAGCCGAGCCTGCAGAGGCTATGGAGTTTGTATCTGTGGACAAACACGACTCAAGCAGACTGTTGAAAATCGGATCTCAGCTAAGAGCAGAATTGAGGGATCAACTCATTGATTTTCTCCGCCACAACTTGGATGTATTTGCATGGACGCACGCTGACATGACTGGAATCTCCCCAAACGTGGCATTCCACGTACTAAACATCGATCCTACTAAGCAGAAAAAGAGAAGTATGGGGGCAGAACGATCAGCAGCCCTCGATGAAGAAGTAAAGAACTTGCTTGCCAATAACTTCATACGAGAAGCCATCTACCCAGAGTGGATCGCTAACCCGGTACTAGTAAAGAAGGCTAATGGAAAGTGGCGAACATGCATTGAATTCTCCAACTAAAATGACGCTTGCCCGAAGGATTGCTTCCCACTCCCCTGAATCGATCAGCTGGTGGACAGCACAGTCGGGCACGAACTCTTATTATTTATGGACGCATACTCAGGATATAACCAAATTCCTATGCACGCCCCCGATCAAGACCACACTAGTTTCATCACTGACCAGGGATTGTACTGCTATAGAGTAATGCCTTTTGGACTTCAAAACGCCGGAGCTACCTATCAGTGCCTCGTCAACGAGATGTTTGCGGAACTGATAGGACGAACTATGGAGGTTTATGTGGATGACATGCTTGTAAAATAGAGGAAAGCCAACGACCACGTAAGCCACCTGGGCGAGATGTTTCAAATACTTCGCCAATATGGAATGAAGCTGAATACTCTAAAGTGCTCATTCATAGTATCATCAGGGAAGTTCTTGGGATTCATCATCCATGCCAGGGGGATTGAAGCAAACCCCGAACAAGTCCAAACTCTGAGAGATATCAGGATACCTTCCACTCGAAGAGAAATGCAAAGCCTAAATGGGAAAGTGGCCGCCCTAAGCAGATTCATCTCTAAAGCGACTGACAAGTGCATCCCTTTCTTGAAGCTCTAAAGAAAGACAAAGGAAAGTTCGAATGGACCAACGAATGCTTAACAGCCTTCCTCGACCTAATCGAACACCTCCAGAGACCACCAGTACTCTCAACTCCAAACGAAGGTGAAGAGCTATACCTATACCTTGCTGTGTCATCTCATGCTCTGAGCGCCTCTTTGGTGAGAGAAGACAACCGCGCATAACGGCCAGTATACTTTGTGAGCAAGAGGTTTATGGGGGCATAAGCCAGTTATCCTAAACTTGAGAAGCTAGCATACTGTTTATTAATCACATCATGGAAACTGCGACACTATTTCCAATTCCGTTCCATCAGAGTTTTAACCGATCAACCGCTAAGGCAGGTACTCCATTGTCCTGACACTTCTGGACGACTACTTAAATGGTGCATTGAACTGAGTCAATATGATATCACCTCCCATCCTCGCACCGCCATCAAGGGACAAGCCATGGCCGATTTCATTACCGAATTCACTTCCAACAAAGGTAAAGAGCAATCTAAAATAGCAGAAGACATCAAGTGGAATCTCTTTGTGGATGGAGCATCAAAGGAACAAGGCTCGGGGGCAGGGGTTGTAATAATCACTCCCAGGGGAAGGAAGCTACATTATGCTCTAAGGTTGGAATTCGCTGCAACCAACAACGATGAAGAGTATGAAGCAGTAATAGCTGGATTTGAACTGGCCCTAGAGATTGGAGTCAGTTCTCTATGTCTTCACAGTGATTCGCAACTTATTGTAAATCAAATACTAGGAGAATTTCAGGCTCAGGAGAATGACTCACAACATATCTGAAGAAGACCAAGCTGCTACTCGATTAATTGGATCACTATTTGATCAAACACATTCGATTCTTGGTAAAATACGGATTGGTGGTTTGGTTTTGGTGGGATGGTTTCAAGGAACAGTCACTTAGAACATGTTTTAGCGCTGGATAGAATCGCACATCAACACTTTGGGTTGAACATTCCGATCCTGTCTTCCTATAAAGAAAGCTCTGTGTCACTCCAAATAAAGGTTTTGTTATCATATATTTTACAAAAAAGATAAAATCTGATACACGGTTCTATAATGAGATGAAGCTCATTTGTCAGCATAAGCGAGCTATCTACATAGAGTTTTCATATATACGATGCTACAAGCACATGACTAAAACTACATAGACTAAGCTATATTTCATTGCTCTAATCAATGTATGAGATTTGGTCGATCGACACACATTGACATCCATTAGGTCCCATACATCTACTGCTTAAATCTTAGTTAAAGCGTGAAGATTAAAGTTATGTATCGAGTTTGCAATAAGTTATGGATTGCAGGCCCTCCTTGCATCTTTCTTCCATGGGAGCAGGTCTTCGCTTCTTGGTTTACTCCTCCAGTGGCATGTTTGACTTTTTCCTAACATCCACTTTAGCACCTATTAGGCCTTGACCATCTTGTTGCTAGTCTGGGCTATCTTTAAAAGTGATTCCTTTCATCTTAGGAGAAGAATCCTATATAGGAGTTGCCACCAATATAAATCCAAAGGGCATTATGATTTTGGATGACCCTCCAAATTCTCCAGCCGCAAATTTAACCATGGCAGATGTCAAAAGGATTTGTGAGCGGCATGGGATTTCATTTGAAGAGACCATAATTCTGAATCCTTTTCACCGAGAACAGGCCCTTCCAGAGGGTTATATAACTTGCAATAGTTATATGTGCCTTTCTAAGGGTTTTCCTCCATTTAATCACTTCATTTGGCTTGTCTTTCAATTAGTGAAGCTTGCTGCCACTTAGTGTTTGCGCCAAAATTAGTCACAAACCCCAAATATCGCGAAAGCCCTAGTGTATGAACACAGATCAGTAATGTATATGTTTGTACCAAAAATGGGCACAACACTCTTCGGAAGTCTTTGAAGAGACAAAAACGAAGAATAAAAAAATGTAAAATGTGGATTATCTAACAAAAACTTCAAAAAAAAGATAAGTAAATGTGCAGAGACGCAGCAATTTAGAGTGGTTCGACGTGTTGCCTACGTCCACTATGAAGTTGATAATTTTATTGATATTTTTTGGATGATTACAATCGATTGCAGCGGATTACAGTGAGTTACAGTTATGAATTCGAGTACAACAATAGTAATGAAGTGCAAAATTTAATCCGACAGAGTCTAGGTGTTGGAGAATCCCAAGATCCTCTTTCTGTAGGCTTTGGGGTTCTATTTATAGGCATAGGAGGTTGATATCTCACTCAAACTTCAGGAGACTCTTTCTGGCACATGAGGAGGCCCACGCGATCGATCCCATGAAGTTTCGGTTCGATCCGTGATTGATACGTACATAATTCGTATTGATCAAGATTTTGTCCAATGGGGTCGAAAATTGGAATGAACCTTCCTTGGCTTGTACGTAAGCTCCTGTGAAAATTTTATAGCATTTGGACTTGTAGATCTCCATATATGATCGATACGAGATATAGCTTCCTCAATATTGTCTGGTTTGCATCGATCAAATCGTATCGATGCCTGTTCACATCGACGTCTTGCACATGCATGCTGGTGACGTATCCTTATCGTCAGGGGTTTATCCATTTTCCATGCCACATTGAACGCTTCTTCGAATCGTGCATACCCTTTGTTCGCATCTAACTCACTGTTTGGCTTCAAATCCACCACTTCGCATCCATCAGTTCGCGCTGGTTTCATCTATACTCACCAATTCGAATCCTTCGGCCGCTTACTTATTCGCATCGATCAGGCTATTGCCATGGATTGATACGAACAAGACTGATACGAGCTCTGTCTTCTTATCCATTTGAAGATCGATACGAAGGCTATTGACTCAAACCCATGCTAATCGATATGAATAATATCTACTTGAAGTAGACTGCTATGTTATGTCCTGACCGATGCGAAGCCTTCGGTTCGAATAAACCATCTTGTTCCCCTCTGGTCGATACGAACTGATCGAGTCGAACAACCATCGCATGCTTACCTATCCGATCCGGGTTTACTACCATCGAGTCAAAATCCATCTGGTCTCCCTACTTGATCGATACGAATGCACTGTTCATATCCATAATGGACCGATACGAACTGTATTGATACGAAATGTATCGGTACGAAATCAGCCCCTTCCAATGTTGATTCAACCATATTTCGAGCATACGAACTCCGATTGACCTAAAATTTGAAAACGTTGGCTTTCCTAGCCCTGTTCATCATTCCCAATCGATTCCGCCTTGATCGGGCTCGGCCAAATTTTAACGACATCAATCGCGGCCTTGTTTCTCATCGATCTTCAATCCTGATTTCCATTCTTTCTTCCCAATTTATTGATATTCCAGCCTTGACCAAAGAGTGGGATAACATTTGCCCCCCAAAACATGCCTTGCGATAAGAAGGTGTGTTTTGAATAGTTCTGAATCCATTATCCAAAGTCCATAACCACATCATCCAAGTGCATCGTTCTTGACTGCTCCAAGTCGATGTCTGATTCCAAATCCAGTAACCAAAGCCTTATCCAATTCTGTATCCATCCGAACTCAACATCGGAGTCTTAATCCATCCTTATCCAATAACCAATAACCGGTCCTGGACCTCTCCAGGTCGACATCCAAATCCGTAACCTCTCTGGTGCTTGCCAAGCGCAATCCACACCTAACGACCGTGGCTCAGTGTTCCTGGACATTGAGTAATGCCATGGCTTAAGTCCTAAGCCGAATACTAGTCGCTCCGGACCCTTGTCGAGTATAGTCCATACCCGACGACCTAAAATAGTAACCGATAATATAAGGCCTAAATCCTAGACCGAATCCTGGTCGCTACGGACCCTTGTCGAATATGCAATGAATTATATCTATTGATTTCATTCAAATATGAATGTTGCATTGGATTATACCTAATGACTTTCCTCATGCACTTAGGCATAGTTCCCTCTATTGAAGAAATTAGATATCTGTATAGTTTCAAGAATCGAAATGACCATCCTTCCTTAACTTATTTGGAGTCCTCCAAAGGCTACTTTGCAACCATTGGCCTTTTGGAGAAACTCAGTCATTTTAAGGATGAGTAATTCTTTGTTTACTGCCAAGCTGGCTTTGCTTAGAAGTGGTTGTCAGGACATAATTTCTACCTTCACCTTTAATTCTATAGTCTATTTCACTCAAATTACTAACATTTTGTCTCTCAAATTTGAAGATATTGCAAATAGGCCTACCAGTGCAGCTTCGACACTCACACTACAAGCTTTAAAAGACATCCATACCGATGAGCTAAGGATGAAATTTCTCTTAAATTATTCTCAAATTGCGAAACTTCCAACTTCTGTAGAACGGTCGTAGTCTTAGCATACTTCTTATTGCTCATAGGGATGCACAACCTACATAAGAGGTTGAGGCTAGATCCAAAATGACTAAAAATCAAGATGCCCACTTTGGTATAGATCCCCTTATTGATCTAAGAGGGGATGAGTATGATGATGAAAACAGTAAAGAGAATGAAAATAGTAACAATGGCGTTAGTTTCGGATATGAATTTTCTGGAGAGACGGGTGGTGTTGAAAGTACATCGCCTCTCACTCACCATCAAAGAATAAAAATCATATTGCCTCATCGGTTTCACAACCACAAGAGACCCTAATTGGGGAGAAAACTCTACCCTCTCACATTGATGGTATATTTGGTTCACTTAGGAGTATCCTAATATTATCCCTTTATCTGACCATGCTGCCTTCAGTCTCCCAAACAATGGTTTCTTCAATTTGTACTGCTGCTGATCTTCCTTCAACTGTTGTGGGAGAAATAAACCTACTCAGCCAACTGCATGAGCATGGTCAATAGGCTTAATAGGGCACACTTACACCTCATATGACACAAGTCACAACATATTCATTATGCATGCATTATTTCATAAGTTTCAAGTCTTAATTCAATCTTGTCTCTTTTTAGGTGTGATTGGGGCGTTCTAGACTCTTTGGCGACTTATACGGTAAGTAAACCAAGTGTCTGGGCCGCAAACCTTCTTTTTCCTCATGTAGCAGATGTAATTCATCGTAGGAATTTTATTATGCGAGACTCTGAAGGAAAGGAGAGTTGATGAGGTGAGATGCTATCATGCGGATCGCGATTGTGGCTTTCGTGACCAGTTCAAGTCTACTAGTAGGTCTTGCTCCCTGCATTATGAACGTTCTCCTTTTCCTAAGTCTTCGAACCCATACTCCTCAAGACCTGACAGCTCTCCTCCTATCTCCAAAGCTTATACTACTGATGTATAAGTACCTCCTCCTACTCAAGCTTTAATTTCTCCCTTGAAATCCAAATATGTCTTCCGATAAGATAGGTCTTCGACTTCTTAGCCTATCTAAAAGTGGCATGGAAAAGAACCCATTCAAATGCACGTATCGATTAGAAGTCTTAGCCTTAGTCACCATTCGTTACCTTACTGAAATGCAAAAGGCATTCTCCCAACTGTATTTTATAGAGGTTAAATTTGATATAATTTAAATAACACTCCTCGTGGTTTATAATTACACCAAAGCATGCATTCATAATGCTTATAAACAGAATTATATTTGGAAGTGATTTTCTCGTGCTATGTAACACTAATAAAACCAACCAGTTGACATTTCAAAAGAGAGAAAATGAAAAGGAAGATAAGAGAAAATCATCACCTTTTGTTCTAAGAAGTTATATCAAGCAAATAAATCTCTCAAAGATGCGGAATGAAATGCCAAGATGAAACAAAGGCCTTTGAGGTCAAGTACAATTGCAAGATGAATAACTTCAGAATGCCTTTCATAAGAGTGGTGAACATGCCAAGGATAAAAGGATTCACCAGACCACCATAAATACATAGAATTTAATAATCCTTAATCCGTAGGCCATGTGGAAAAGAAGCAGAATGAAAAATATGATGTCCTTGCCTTGGCGAAGGAATACATGACTAAAATGCTTGATGCTAATGAGGAGATGAAAACTTTGGAATATTAAGCTATTGAAGCTGAGAAGAGAGAAGAACTCGATGAATAGATTGAGACCACATAAGTTTTCTTTTATGAAAATGTGATCAAAACTGACAACCGAAAGTGGCTCGACAACAAGTACCCTAAGGCACTAGCTGTGGTCCAAAAGAAAATTCTTTGCTTGGAAAAAGAGCATGTAGGAGAGTCCGATGAAGAACAAATAAAGGTCAGCCTCCTTGATGAAGACAATTTGTAAGCTCTTGCTATAAGTCAGTAGAAATTAGCCTCTATATCCTCGACCTCTGCCCTATTGCCTGATCCGGACATTCTTGAAACCGGATGAAAGGATTTTGCAAAATGCACTGTTCCCATATCATAGGGACCCTAAGCAGGGAATGTCAACTCGATGACGCGCAATTCCAATGTCGTCGTGCCTCCTACATACGAGCCTCTCATTTCCGACCCTGTTATGCCTTCTTTTAGAACTACTATTGTTACAGAATGCTCTAAAACTTACCGCCTTGTCTCCCGTCCTAGAGGAAGGTCAGATGAGACTCCCGCTCAAACTGCATATTTTCTCTCGAAGGTATATCATTAGTTTTCCTTATGTTCAAGAAACTTTGAATGAAATCTACGGATAGCTCTAACCTTTTCTTTTCTATTTTTCAACCTTTAGGTCAACCTTCCCTTATTCCTCCACCGAACATGATTTTGCTCCAAGCGCTTAACTTCTACCATAGAGTCTGTCATTATATCTACCTCACCTTTCATTTCGACTTCTTGAATAGGGTCTTCTTTGGACCTCGATACTTAAATGATCAATGCACTAAATGAATAGGTAGTAGATTAACTGATTTGTCAATACATGACAATAATATGACTACCACCATCATTAAGGGTCCAAGAGTTGGGACGTCAATGATGGAGAGGCAAGTGATGGACCTTTCTATGCTAAAAAATATCAAGAACGAGAAAAGTGTTAAGACATCCTGCCTCCTCTCATTCAATATCCCTTCTAGTTCCTCCATTTGTCATGCCAACCTCTACAATGCTTGCAAACGACACTCCCAAATCTTGCACCGATTCGAGGGGTGACTACAGTTGGGACGATGACCTTGAGGACCACCTTTCAATGTCGAAGGACGCTGATCCCTAAAAGAGAAAAGTTTCCTCCTCCCCCAGGAAAGGAAAGAAGAAGAAGAGTGGGAAGCATGAGTAAGGATAATTTGTTTTGCTTTGTTTCTAATCATATACGTATTCCGCTAATGTGCAGGTATGAACTTCGCTTTTGTAGACAAAACCTATGGAAGCAATCAAAGTTGTTTTTCTTTTCAACTTAGTCTTATTTCCTTCTCTGCTTTTTCACTTATGCACCTACATACTTATTTGTGTATGCAACTTATTATTTGTAATTCAATTAGATTTGTATTATTTATGTCAGGGTCTATGTAACCCTATTATTTACTATAACTCTATACACATAAATAAATTTCTGTGGTTGCCTAGTAGTATTTCATTGCTTGTTTTGTTTATCATTTCCAGTATTCTTCTTACTTGGCTAAATGAAACCATGTTTATTTGGCCAATTCTATGACCAACCTTGTTGATCTTTGGCTGAGTGTATTCCATTCGACCGTAACCAAGGTTACATTCACGAAAACTATTAACTTCACACAACTTTCCTTCTTAGGGAAATAGAATCTTGGACGTTTATCTCTACACATCTATCTTTGATTTCAATTATCGCCAAATGATAATTAAAGATATTTTGTCAATCAACCTCATTTATCATTAGCCAAACATGATACGTTGGACCGTAAATGCAACTGCAAAAGTTCAATTCTACACAGACTCTTATCTCTAGGAATCGACCTTTTGGATGCCTATCTCTAAGGATCCATCATCAACCTCACCCATCTCTGGGCGGTTTCCAAAAAAATCCACATTCTTCTCTTATATTTAATCGAGCATGTTTCACCGCGATGTAAGCGTGGTTGTTTCTAAACAAGATATAATTTTATATAGTTCCTACCTATTGGATCCTTTGTCTTAGATGCCTAACCGTAAGCATCAATATTTGGCCTTTTCTATCTTTAGGATTGGCCAAAGATTAGATTTGTAAGTGAAAATCATTTCATAGATCCTAGTACGATTATTACTCCAAGGAACAGATCATGGATCAAGAGAGTTCATCGACACCTACTTTTGGGTACCTAGATATTTTATTTTTCAAAACATAGAATGATCAATTCTACCACCATTTACACGGAAAAAGCCAGGCTTTAAAGAGTACAATCCCATTGATCCCTAAAGCCAATTTCGTTTATAAACATAAGAATGGTAGACTCTGCTCTACTACATCAGAGCCTAATCGATAGGACGACTTATTTACAAAAGTAAATCATAGTGAAATAGCATATCTAGTGCTTGCTATTCCATGCCTATGGAATCGAGATCTTATCAACAGTTGAAAGCATGAGGGTTCGTTCTCCACGCTTATGTTCGATAATGTAGGGACCTTCCTAGTTTCGACCAAGTGCCTCGTACTATAGGAAGACATGTTTCAAAACGAGCTCACCTATCTCAAGGATGCAGTTTATGACCATAACATTAAAATATATGCTACTACTCTTTTTGTATAAGCAAATCCCCTCAGTTCAACCATTTCTCACTTCTAGTAAATTAATTCGAGGGATTCAAGCAAGAGTTCCTTGTTCATCTTGGATCATGATGCATTTTTCGATGAGAGTGGACTTCAGAATCATGGCCTCAGATCCGTAGGAAAAAGCAAATGGAGTTTTTCCAATCCCGGACTTGTAGGTTGTTCAATAATCCTATAATGCTAGTGGTAAGTTATCCATCTTGTTTCCCTTAGCTTTCATCAATCATTTCCTAAGGATAGATTTGATGATCTTGTTCACCGCAGCAATCTATCCACTCGCCTATGGGTGTACTCCTGTCGAAAAGCTCTCCTCAATTCAATATTGGTTAAAGAAAATTTTGAACTAAACACTCGTAAATTAGGTTCCAATGCCAGTAATGATCATCTATGTCAAAGTCTACATAAAGTATTTTTCACAATAAAGTTGATCACTTTCTTTGTCGTGATCATAGCTAATGGTTCCACTTAATCCCACTTCGTGAAATAGTCACAGCTATAATAGCAACAACATAGCTCCACCTTTCGACATATGTAGTACATTGATTATATCCATGCCTCCAAATCAAAAATGGTCATGTGCTAACCATTTGCATAAGTTCTGTAGATGGGGCTCTCGGTTTCATTTACCTTTGGAATATATCACATCTTCTGGTGTACTCAGCTGTGTTTCTGTTGTTCGTTAGCCAAAAGTGTCTATAACAAAGAACCTTTCTTGCTAAAGTTTACTCGCAGCGTGATCCTCGTAGGTTCCCTTATGCACATCGATAAGAATTTCATTGTTTCTTCTTTGTTGACACATCATATCATAGGGCCAAGAATCTTCTCTTATATGGTACTCCTTGCATGATAAACCATGGTACTTTGGATAGGATTTTCTGCTATTCGTTCCTTCCATTTAGGAGAGTTCCCTTTAGCAAATAGTTTTTTATTATAGTCATCCATGACTACCTTTCCTCCTCATGCTTCAAGATCCAATATACATCCATTTGTTCGATGTTTGAAGCTGATAAAACCACTACTAGAATGAGTCCCACAAACTATGCACCCTAGAGCTGGCCAGTTTGGCTAATGAATCGGCTTTCATTTTCTCTTCCTCAAGAATAGGCATTATTGTATAAGATTCAATGTCGTTAGTAGTTCCAGAATTTTCATCAAATAAGAGGCAAGTCTTGCCTACTTAGCATGGAATCCACTTTTAACTTGACATATCGATAACTGAGATTCGTTGAATATGTGTAGTGCCTTGACTCCATTTCCTTTTTATATTGAGTCATCAAGCCAATGCTTCATATTCAGCTTCATTGTTTGTTGCAAGGAACTCTAACTTCAAAGAGTAGTATATTCTTCATTCTTCCAGGGCTACAAGGATCACTCTTGCATTGGAACTACATTCTTTAAAAGATCCATCTACGTACAATTTCCAATGAGAGAGTTGGACCAAATCTTCTTCCACTTCTCCATCCTAGTTAGTAAACTCGACAATGAAGTGAGATAATTCATGTCTACATCTTGCTCTCCTCTGATGGTAGCTTATATCATATTGAATTAGCTCGATATTCCACTTTAGCAACCTATCTGAAGTCTCGGGTTGATATAGTACTCGCTTTAATGGTTGATCGATCGCTGCTTTTATTAGGTAAACTTGGAAGTATGGCCACAACATCCTCGAAGAAATCGACAAACAATATGCTAACTTCTCTAGCTTTAGAGAGTTCCTTTCTACTCTAGTAAATAGTTTGTTGTTATAACACACTGGCCTTTGGATCCTAGACTCCATACATACCAAGGTTTCACTTAGAGCGTGAGCAGATACTACCGGGTGAATAAATTGATCTTTTTCTGTCAAAGGCTTTGACTACATTGGTAGTCTACCCATATGATCTAGAAAACTCTAGAAAGCAACATGACATTGCTTCGTCCAAACAAACATCCCTCTTTCCTTTTTGAGGGCATCAAAGAATGATATGCATTTGTTGGTTACCTTTGAAATAAATCGACTCAATGCATCTTCTTTCCCTTTTAGGCTTTACATTTCCCTCCTCGTCTTTAAGGGCAGTAAGCACTTTCAGTTCTTTAATCGGTCCTGGATTAGTTTTTATGTTCCTTTAATTTTCAATGAAGCCCAAAAACTTACCTGATGCGACCTCAAAAGAATAATTTAATAGGTAAAGCCTCATCACATACTTTCGATGCACATCGAACATCTCTACGAGGTCATCTATAAGATTCATCGATTGGTGTGATTTCACTACCATATCGTCCTTATAAACCTCCATTGTCTATCTAATCTTTAAACATCGTATTTACAAATCTTTAGTAAGTAGCACTAGCGTTCTTCAGACCGAACGACGTCACTCGTAATAATATAGCCTCAAATCAATGATGAAACTTGTATGCTCTTGATCTGGAATGTACATCGCTATATGATTATATCTTGAGTATGCATCTATGAAGGATATCACTTAATGTCTGGCGGTTCCATTGGCAGGCTAGTCAATTCTGGGTAACAAGAAGCTATCATTTCTACATGCTTTATTCAAGTCCAAATAATCAATGCATATTCTCCATTTTCCATTTAGCTTCTTGACTAACATAGGATTTGATATCCATCAAGGGTATAGTGCATCACAGATGAAGCCATTTTCTTTAGCTTATCTACTTTCACTTTCATGTAACAGATTGCTCTGGGCCCAAATCACACCTCTTCTGCTTCACATGAGGGCATCATGGGTCCATAATCAATTTATGGCATGCTATTTTTGATGAGGTTCCACACATGTAAAAATGTGTGTAGGAAAACACACTCACGTTTCCCCAGAAAAACCTAACCAATTCTTTATTCATCTTTATATTGAGTTATGATCCGATCTTGATGAGTCGAGTGGGGTCACCTTCGTCGATCGAGATATTAATTATGTGCTCCATCAGTACCACCCTTACATCCTCTGGCTTTATAGGCCAAAGGTTTATAGAACTTATTATGGGACCCAAGACACGGCTTAAGCGGTAGTTTCTATGTATCGGCCGTCTTGATATAGAGAGCCTCCTCTGCATCTTTCCCTTTTTCTATCCTTCATCTCTCTGAGCTCTATGATATAACGTTCACAACCAGTATTCTGTTCATCCTAAATAGCTTCTACCTCATTTTCAATGGGGAACTTCATCATCAAATACTATGGGGAAAGTGTTATCTTGAAACTAATAAGAGTCAGTCGGCCCATGAAAGCCTTGTAGGTCAAATATGCATCAACCACCACAAATATCTGCACCATCTTGCGGTCTCCTTCACATTAACTCTACAGATAAATCAATGCGACCACATGCTCCTTGGCCTCTTCACTAAATCCCTCAGTGCAAATTTACAGGGCTTCAGATCTTCCCCATTGATTCGCATTTGATCAAAAGCTTTCTTAAACAAGATATCAATCAAGCTACCACAATCAATCAGAACTCGATTCACCGTATCTTGCCCAATAATGGCTGTATTTACCATGGGGTCAAGCATCGATGCTTCTACCGTATCAGCATTCGTGTTTTGGAAATGATGTAACCATTCATCGTTCTTTGTTGTTTCACCAAAGTTCTGTCTTTAATGGTGAAACAAGTCTAATGAAACATGCTTCAGCGAACTGCCATACCTCTCTACTTCACTCCATCTTTTCTCCACTGGATTAGGTCCTCCAAATATAGTGTTAATTCATAATTGCAACAGCCCGTAAACCCGTACCCCTTGAATCAACACTTTTCTATCTCTGTTAACTCAAGTGGCACAGAAAAACGTACCATTTGGGTTTAAGAAGAAGAGATAGAAGAAGAAGAAGAAGCTAAACAATATCAGAATCTCACAGTCGCAGCGGAATAAAATATAATAGTAAATATAGATCTTTACACAAATGAAAACTATACCAGTTTTATACATCACATCATCAGAGTATCTCATACATCAAATTACCAATCAGACAAATCCATACAATCACAGCAGCGGAACATATATAGGTACAGGTAATACGTCTCGGACTCCAGCTCCTCTCCTGCTCCAAGCATCCTGTCCTGAACAAATAATACTCGGTCTGACCCGAGCATTATAATGAAATAAAACCCGAGTCAGTCTGGAATACCAGCTGATAATAATGCACCCAAATTTTATTATTAAAGTTTCAAAAATTCTTTGAAAACAAAAGCATCTCGTAAGACCATGCCACAAATAAACATGTCGGGTTTTTACCTCATGATAGCTAAAACACTTTTCATAGAAATCTTCTGATATTATAATAGGGTCTATATACAAATACTTATAAAATAGCCGAAATTATTACATCTATTAAGTTCCAGCTACTAGCCACAAAAGTTGATAATACAAACAAAACTCGTACAAGCCTCGTAGGGAGAATGGATTTCCAACAATGACTAGGCACTAGGGTACCACTAATCACAGTACGGGGCCTAGATCACCGTACCGAGGACCACGCCCAATCCCCTACAACACAAGGCTGGACCCATCTCTTATTGGACAGTTCCGAATAAGATCACCCCACGGTTGGGATCAGCAACCGCACCACTAAGCCGAATAAAAAGGGACATATAGACAGGGATGACCTTACTCTCAAGTGGGGGCTACCCACGAACCCTTGCTGCATATCCCCTGATTTTCAGTCATTCCCGGTTGATGAGGCTTGAGGCTTACCTTTTAGAACATATCCCTTAGAATGCCCATCGTCCACCTGACGATGTTTCGCAAGCATTCATCCATACAAGTCCGTCCTGGGTTCGAACGGAACCGAAGGCACTATTCCTACTACATCAATTTTGGAAATATCCTCAGGATTAGTAGCGACTAGCCCTTGCACTTCACTGCTCCATCTTCAACTTCGAACATGTTTCACGAAATGTACAAACCGGATCGAAGTGGTTTTCGAGAAATAAATCTCGATCCCGATCTCTTCGAAACGATCAACGCATTTGTCCAATATTGATAGTCGGTGATTTAACTATCAATTTATATTCACAAACATCCATCACACAATAAATAATTTTCCACGTTATTTATCTGCATCAAATATCTTTCAAGATACATTTCCAAATTTTCAAAACTCATTCGAAAACAATTTCCTAAAGTCCTTCCTTTACAAAGTAAATCCTTTACCATTTATTCCCATTGGAAATAACCAAGTTCAAAAAAACATTTAGATTTAAAACCAATTTAAAAACACTTTATTCTGCGATATACTTTAAAATATGTAAATTTACTTCTAGTTATTACTCAAAAATATAATTTCAAATATGTAAAATAAAACTATTTATTAAATAAGAGTTTTGTTAACTAAACTTAACGGTAGTGGTTTTAACGAATAAATACTAGTTTTCAAATAGCTTAAATCATCCATTCTTTAAATAAATCTATTTTTTTTTAAAATAATATAATTAACTAATAAACCTCTTAAATAATCATACTATAGCTACATTTATTTCTTATTTTTAAAGGAGAATTTCTTAAAACACTACCTTGCAATAAATTTTACTTAACTTTTAAAACCTGATTTTATTCACGAACCTGGTTTTTCCCAGGGAAACATTTCCATTGAAACAACCACAGAATCTTTCAAATAGATCCCGCCCGATCTATTCCAATTCAAATTTATGTTAGTTATCGTAAATTTATTTCCAAGCTTAAACTCCCTTTGAAGTTTAAACACTTTTTTCCATTTCTAGAAATTCATTTCAAAGTATAGGTTTAAAACATTTAAATAAACTTTTGAGAATCTATTAAAGGAAAATAATACTTATGAATTACTTAAACAAAATCTCAATGGAGAAAACTGCATCTCAAAATATTTTATTTACATTTAAAACTGTAAATTTTATATTTGGAAACTTCGTTGCAACATATTTTAATTTCCCGGAAAAACACCATTCATTATCAACAATAACTCATCGTTATTTTAACAATCTATACTTCTTATAAATTCCTCACCAGAAAACCTTATTTCCACACTTATAGATTGATAAATTTTCCCATTTCATTTAAATTTACCAATTTTCATTCTTCATCCAAACCAGATTTCAAATTTTATTTCTTTAAAAATCTTTATTTAACAATTCATTTTATTTCGTAAAAACCCAATTTAATCCATTTGTAATTCAATTCTGGATTTATAATTTACCCAACAATATCACTGTACATCTAATCTTCAGATTTATCAACCACAACATATAAATAGATTACATCATTAATTATAAAAATTAATTACTGCATCGTGAGCAATCTAGTTGGATCCCTCCAACCTGTTTTCCCTGCATCCACAAATATTAGCACATCACATATATAAATAACAATCCAGACTGATAGCAACAATTATATTCAACTAATCACATAGATATTTAAATATTAACTATTTAAATTAGCTAGCATCCAGATGTGAGCGAGAATAACTCCCCTTGAGTTTCCGGCGAGCGTTCAAAATTTAAATTAAACCGAACAACTTCGATTTAACTCAAATTTCTACTTGCCCGGAATGATTCCCGAACTGTACCATTTCGTAGTACGCGTCACTGTGATCCCTGCGCCGTAAATTTCGTCCAATTCTGATTACGTGTGAAATAGATATGAATTTTTAAAGTTTGAATACTAAATTTAAAACAATTTCCTTCTATTTAATTTATATTACCCCAAAACCAATCACAGCCATGCAAAATGGATACTGGACTCGCTAGCTTTCTTCCTCACGCAACCAAAACGCGCAACTACAGGTCAAAGCCGAACCCACAATCACGAACTAGGGTTCAAAATGGCCTCCTCCACGCTTGCCGATAGGTTGATCCAAACCACCACTACGAAGCTCGACTCGGCCTCTACCTACACCCTAAGCACGCGCGAGCTCGGCTGCGCCATGGTCGCGAAAACTGGGCCGGCAACATCCACGAACGCGGCCCCTGTATCCCCTCTACGCTTCGCCACAACCCATCACCACCGTCCACTTCGTAAAGCTCGAGCTACTCTCCGATTTTCCAGTTGAGAGTTTTGCAAATTAAAGCTTAGATGAAGAGAGTTTGAGGGATTAACGCCGAGCAACTTCGGCCATTGAAAAGGAATGGAACGGCGGCTCGTTTTTTCTAGGGTTTAGTAAAAGATGGATATATAAATATTGCTTAATATTATTTTATTAATATTATTCTCAATGTAACATCTTATTGCAAACAAACTCCAATTCACATGTACCAATAGGCGTTTCTAGGGTTTTTCAGCGTTCCGAACACAATGGAATAGGTTTCGTAAGCTAATTTGGTCATACGTGCGAGTTACGGAATTAAACGATCAATTTAAATTAAACCGATTAAAATGATTTCGATGCGTTCCGACTGCCACGGTTAAACGACAACTCCGATTGCTACGAAACTTGAAATCCGATAATAACTAAGTATTACGGATCCAATGGAACTTGTTTCGTTGAATTCCGAGACTGTGCCCCGGAAGGCTATTTTAACTTGTCTATTAAATCAAGCGATTTCAAAATTGTCGAAAACGCTTAAAATTTCACTTTTAAAATTTTACTAACTTAATAATAAATCATATAAAATTTATAATCACATTACAAATCATTCTGGCTCACTCCGGAACCAAAATCTGATTATTTTCCATATTATATTATTAAATTCTATTATTAAATTAATATAAAATTTCATATTTAATCTATCGACTATTTATTCCATCCCATAATCCAATATTAAAATTCAAACCCAAATAGACTTAAAATAAATCTCAGAATCTAATTTTATCTCTATTTACACTCATAATTACCAATTATCCCAATTCTAATATTAAATTACTATTATTCAAATTTCAATTAAATTCCCGTATTTGAAATTTAACTTATTTTATTAACTTAACCAAAGTCTTTTATTTCAAAATTCAAATTATAATCCATATTCAACATTTAAATGAATTAAATGTTCAAATTTAGTGACCCAAAATTTCGGGCCATTACAATAATTCTTTTCTATAGCTGCCCAGGTCTCTCTCCACTAGACCCAATGCTCCCATTGAATAATATGCCCTTAGGTTCTATTGTTCATTAGCCCATCAACCTGTATGTTTCTCACATACTACCGTAGTTTTTGCTTTTTGATCAAATCTACAATTAAATCGCTAAAATGCCGAAATTCTTTGCTATTTTTTCTTATATTTAATGGACGAGACAATACTTCCTCAAGTGCCTTTTCACTTTAGTTACCTCCCTTCGAGGTAGCTAAATGTATTTCTCAATCCCACATGTTTCAATGTAAATGTTTTTGATAGAATCATTAAGCAGGTTGTAATCTCCTAGGCAAATATACGTTGTGCCTTTTTTGGTGTCTTACTTCTTCTCACCAGCTCCATGATTTTTCCTTTTCGGATTATTTTTCCTTACATTTACAGTGATATTTCTAGAATATCACATTCCACATTTGATAAAATATTGATTTATACCGCCACTCGATAGCCTATCATCAGGTAGTGCTATAGCCAAGTCTGCCTTTTCAAAGCATATAAACTAGGAAGCCATTCTATAAAACACCCGCATGTTAAGTGGCTGCTTTCTTTTAACCATCTACCGAAATCTGTATCTAGGTGAACCTTTGGATTAGTGCCATCAAGAAAATCTCTTCCTTCAAATTAGATACTTTCATCCTCCTAGTATTGAATCGTTTCAAGAAATCATTTGAAGTCCCTCTCGAAATATGATGGACACTTGACAAATACATCACATTTTTGATCAAATGGTATGAAACCTTGGTCGATCCATTAATCTCCTTGCCAATTGATCGAAAGATGGTATGTACTTTGACATGAGCCAAGTACACCATATTGTAGCAACTCAATCTAGGAATATAGGGAAGCACCAACATCTTATAACATCAATAGTATGTGCACCATACTTCAACAGATATTACCTTAGATCAGTCATTACATCATTATATGGCATTTTCGGTATTACAAACTTATTTGAATAACTCTCTTGCAAAATCTTGTCGATGAATGAAGTCCGACTTGATGATGAGCCCCATTCACCATTGCTTCTATGGTGATTCTCATTTAGCAATTCTTCACCATATCCGCAATATACTCTTGACTAGTCTGGGCAATTGAACAATAATCATTAGGAACAGCCTAGAGTGTTTGAATATGCAAACATTCTCAATTAGTTGCATGACATCCGGGTTCCCTGATCTCTGGGAGTGTCATTCATCCAGACCCTCGTTATCATCGTTCATTCCTAGCCAGTTCTACATATTTATTCGAACACCACCATTCTAAAAATCGACATCTTGCTCCGCAAAAACATTAACCTCCTTATGGAATTCACCTATAGAATGATATAAGAAATCATACGAAAATGATTGGTATCGAGTTGTAGACCATCGGTACTAAGTTACCAAACTTCAGTAGAAAATTTTCCAAGCTATATTTTTGATGTTACAACTTCCTTCCTTTGAATATTCTACTTCCCCTCTCTTTAATTTTTATCTAATAAAGAAGATATGTCTTCTTTGAAGTAAGAAGATAATGAATCTTTATGGCTCTTGTTACATCTCGGAGGTAGCCAGGCCGTTATAGAGAAGTTCCTTTCAATCTCCTTCATGATGACATTTTGACTCTCCAACATCTTTATATTCATTTTAGACATCGCTCCACCATTTTTACATTCTATGGTGCACTTAGGGATTTAGCAGGAGTAGGCTGATTTATTTCCTCTCCATGTTGAATGCCTTCGTTTTATGCTACATTGATGGGACTAGGGACAGTTGATTTCTCCTTACCATTCCTAGGGCCAATTGTTCTTAGATCCATTGATATACCTTTTAAAATCCAAATAACCTTGGATTTCCAACACCAAATCTTTAGATCTTACTTATGGATAGTTCAAATCCAAAGTTCTAACTCAGATCTACAATTTAGAATCTCATATTTCAAAGTGAGAGCACCAAAATGTTTGCTCCAAAAGTCGGACAAATACCTAATCAAGCGATAAATAAAAATTATAAAGTGTAAATATTAAAAGAGAGAAGAACACACAAGAATTAGAGTGGTTCAACCAAAATGAATACCCTATGTCCACTATCAACTTTGTTGCCGACTGTCCATTGTTCTTACAAAGGAGATTTTACAACTTAGTATCAAATAGCTTGAGTTTGAATTTGAAAATTTTAGGCGTAGAATCAAATAACAGAGATCGGTACTGATTATCTCCTTTTTCCAATGCACCTCCTCTACTATAGATGAAATTGATAACCTAAATCATCGTACATTTCCTAAAGGCGGTCCCTATTTCATGCCTGGAGTATTAGCAAGAGATCGTGGAAAAACATGAACTAAAATGGATCGGTACTGAGATTGGTACCAAGTTATGAAGCTTTGTCGTCTTACGCTTTACTTTGGCTCTTTTCATTCATCTTTTTACTAAGTCACGCTGACTCATTATATGTTACAACATGGATTGATACTGATTATAGCCATAATGGATTGATACCAAGTTATGCGTTAGCCTTGAGTATTTATCTTTATTAGTTTCTCATCATTTGGCTTCTCTAAAAAATGGCCAATTACATTCTTATAGCGAACAACGATCGATATCGACCCTTATGGGCTTCATCTATATTTTGGCATTCCATCAACATTCACAACTTGTTATCCATATCACGAACAGTTCCGATTCATTAGGATATCACATGGTTCAAAGAAGGATAACATCCTTCAACCCTTCTCAAAGAATACCCTCTTCATGTCATATTACATATTCATGCTCTCAAGATGAATCATAAACTTAGGCTGATGACTTTTTTCCCAGACCCCGTGCTGAAGTTTTTCACATTCGAAACACACAGTCATTCTTTCTTCCTAAGTCATCCCTTTGAATCTATCTCGGATCCTTTCAGATCCTTTACACTTACACTAGTTCCCAATCACCTAATCCTTTCGATTAACAGTGGTTCCTCTCTTTGCCTTACATCAATTATATCTACAAGAGTTCAATGTACTTCCAAACAAGCTATAATTCCCGAATCTTGACTTGATCTTGCATTCATTCTTAAATGCACCCCAAAAGACTCCAATTCCACTAACATCGTCCATTTCTTAATCACGACCAAAACTCCATACTTAAAGCATCGACGACCTTGTTTCTTTTTCCTAGAGTATACTCTATATTGAAATCATATACCGTTTAGAATTTTAATCATTTTTGTTGCCTCATAGTTAGCTCATTCTAGGAGAATAAATACTTAAGGGATTCTTGATATGCATACAGCTCGAGTTGTTCTCCCAAAAGGTAATATCTCTAATTCTTCAGCATAAAAAATACGACTACAAACTCCAAGTCCTAAGTCATATATCTAACTTCATGTAGTCCTATTTAACATAATGCATGAGTTATAACTTGCCCTTTTTGCTCAGTATCATGTGGAATATATAATCAATGATCCCATTTAATGACAATAAACATTCATTTTGTTACTAATATTTTTATTAAGTGTTTGTAGATTTTAATCAACATTTTAATTTAGATAAATTCAAGAAAAGTATTTGGTAGTTTGTTTAATTTCCAAAGTCAAAGTAATATATTTGTCTATTTCAAATGGTAGATATAATACATTATTCTATTAATTAAAAACAATTACAATTCTTTTCCATTGAAGAAATCAATAGAATTTTTTTTATTCTCAAAAGAAAGCCGTACATTTGCTGAAGGAATAACTCTATAAATATCTACACACAAGTATGGTAGAATCTATTTGATGGTGATACAAATTGAAATTCAAACATTTATTTATTCAAACGGCCCTACTATCTCTCCCTACCTCACTATCTCTCCCTCAATCCTAATATCTCTCTTAAACTACTTTATGTACATCAAATCATCCCTCTTTTTCTATTATCAAATCCACTACAATACTTCACTCATAATATTAATTACCAAATTCGTTTTCAATCCAGTCATGATACTAACACATCAAAGTTTCTGTCTGCCCTTTGCACTTCTCTTAAACTACTCAAAGTTCCTGCCTACCCGAACAACATCACTAAAACACAATAACCTTACATATCAAAAATAATTTTTACTTCAGCAACATTTTAGAAATCAACCACTAAACCTGCTCGACCTCGTACATCTAAAAATCAAGGTCTTCAAGCAGTCATACTAGCGCAATATCTCAAAACAATAGAACTGTCATACCAGTGCAGTAACGACTAATCACCATGACTCAAAGCTGGCCGCACACGACTTCAACGCAACAATTTTGACTTTAAAACTCAATGGCATACACAAATTCCAATCGACGCATTCTTAGTTTCAGGCCATCTCTTATTTGCAAGCAACATCGTGTATGTAAGCATCTATGTTTCCAACAACCTTTTCTACACAAATCTGTAGCACTGAAATAAACTACAACATCGACTCTTTACTCAAGTATCTAAATGGAATTCAAAGAAACCAAGACAAGGAGAAGCAAAGGTGTTAATATTAGATTGAAGGTAAACAATGGAAGCTACTAGAACTAGCTCCAACTTTAGATCTACATTGAACTCATCTTCGAAGTTGCACTGCATTACGATCCCAGTCGAAGGCAATTTCAAGATGGCGACGGAGGCTGTTTCAGTTGAAGACAAGTCAAATCAATGGCGCCAAATTCTAGAACTCACGACATTTTTTTTAAAGAGGATTATATTAAATGAATTATTTTTGGGGTATTGTTATTAACATTCCAGTTTTGAATATGAGAGGGCCGAATTTTATGAGCACTCCCTTCAAAATTAAATTGCTATGAGGGGTACATATCTTATTAATCAAACATATATTTTTACCTCTTTTGCTCTTAGTGAAAACATCAAAATCCTAAATACTGTCATCTACTATTTTACTGATAAAAAAAGGGGAGAGAAATGTTAAGATTTGGACAAATAAAGGTTAAATAGTTTATTTTCTACTTGCATCTAGGTTCGTTTGCACATTTTCAATTATTTTCTTGCATATATGAAGGGGGAGCTTTGTGTAGGGAATGAGCATTCATATAGGGGGAGAAAATAGAATAATCAAATATAATGAATAAATTCAAAATCTTAAATATATGTTTGTTATCATCAAAAGGGAGAGATTGTTGAATATGCTAGTATATGATTTTTGTTCGATAATAATACGATAATAATAAACACACACACACATATATATATTCATTTAAATGTATTTGTTATTGTAATATTCATACAATTAAATGAATATTTGATGAATAAAATAAATAGTACAAAATTTAAATTCAAACAAATATTTTATTCAAACAGATATTTTATTACAATTTTGAATAGAACAAATTTTTGCTCACTATATGTACAAAATTTCAATTACAATGCATTTCAATTTACACAACTGTTTTCACTACATATCACTCATTCACTCATATTTATCTTCAACTCTATTCCAGCTTCAATCCAACATCTGAGTTATCTGCAAAATACACACTGACGTAGTAAAAACGAAAAGGAAATATTTTTTCAATGTAAAATAAAATGTGTATTTTTGAAAATATTATTTGCCTCGACTATTAGGGTTATTCGTCTTCATTTAATTTTGAATTCATCAAATATGAACAACCTGTGACATGCACAATGTATCACTATACATACCATAAGGCCATGCACATCGATATACACTCGATAAAACTGCAGGGACAGGTGAGCACAAGGTCAAACCTGAGCTAAAGCTAGGTTTAAATCAAGTGCAAAATAAGTAAAGTCATGATATAAGCACAAGGTCAAACTCGAGCCAAGGCTGGATTCAACGCAGATGCAACACTAATACATCACTAAATTGTTGAGTACAGCAAGATCAGTTTCCAAAGTCAGTCTAGAAACAATAATAGTCTCATGCAACAATGAATTAGATTGCACATCCACAAAGCTTCAGAATTCATGAACTAGACCCAAATGTACATGAACACGATGTAACAACAATGTTCATAGTGAGGACACAAGAAATATACAAGTTCAATGCATAGGGGCTTGAAGAAGTAACCTTAACAAGTGAATATCCAAGATCAATCATAGGAAAGAAGGCAACAGAGGAAAGCACAAACCTAAACTGTGCAACAACAATATACATATGTCAACAGTCAACGGTGAAGCCTCATCAGTCAATGTTGAAGCCTCAACAGTCAATGTTGAAGCATCAACAGTCAAAGGTTCAAATGTCAAATAACAAAGACAGGAAGAAACCGCAACAAGCCTGGCAATATGAAAGCAAATGCAAACTGCCTCGAAGCAATAAGACACAATTACAATATGAACTCGATGCACAAGACCGCAATGAGACAACAAGCACATGGAATCAAAGTGCAGACTTACAAAACACGCCAAACTTGATTTCAAGCAAAACAAGAGTCAAGTTACATCACAACATCATGTATACAAATGTACTCGAGACAACCTGACCATATGCATGTGTATACATGATGAACACAGTTGTGCCTAGACCACTGACCACATTCATACCAACAAACATTACAACACAGCCTCAACAGTCAAGTTGTACACATGAACCAATAAACCATCACAACTAGATCACAAACATTCAATAGCTCAAATGATAAATTTCAGATAAGACCGCATAAATATATATACATATATACATATGGTTGTACACACGTACACATATATAAATATATATAGGTCCAACCAAACAAAGTTCAAGCAAGAGAACCACTTCAAAAAGACAAGTCAATGGAATTAGAATCAAACCAGTGCAAACCTCAAATGAACAAACACACAATGCGATAGTGGGCCATTAAACAAAACCATGAAATGACTCGAAGTGATGCACACACATGATCAGACTTCCAGTGGAACCGAATATGCATGTGTGGAATACGATATCAAGGGCATAAAAAATGGAATGGTTGAATTCAAGTGCAAATTCAAGTGAAACACAAGCCAGCAAAAAAATGGAACAAAATCATTTCAAGAATGAAATACGAGTTCGAATAAGTCAAGTTTAAATGCCAGAGTCAAAGCCAGATAATAACAAGTTCGAAGCAAATTTTCATCCCAAAAATATTACCATAATGTAAAGTGGCTGAAGTCAAATCAGAAAATCACGGAAACAAATCCAGAGAAATTGCAAACCGTGATAATCAAGCAAAAATAATATAAGAATTGAACTAGTCAAGATTAATCACCAACATTCAAGTTAAATCGAACGGCCAAGCATATTAATCGATGAATTCAAATAAATATATTCAAACGGAAATTAAGGGAATTAAACCCCATTTAACTAGTGAACATCATCGGCATCAAGGGCATTCGAGTTTAGGCACAACAGAGAAGAATAAATCAATCAACTCGAATCAACGTCGAGAATAATAAATAATCGGCAAAAATGCATTCACGTATTAATTCATGCATCAATCGAACTCGACAATTTGAAGCAGCCAACTAATCGATAGAAGAAAGCATTCGAAGCATCATTCAATTAACAACTGAAATCGATGGCTTCAAAGAATATCGCAAAGCCCTAAATCTGAAAGAGGAATGAAGGAAGAAATGAGACAGCCATTTCTTAACACAAGGATTCAAGGCCAAGCATAATAATTGAGAATTCGCAACTTAGTGGCTGAATTGTGACAGGGTTTTGAGCGTAGAGTTAGGTTAGTCGATAGCAGGTGTTGTGAGTTTACATGTATAAGCGTCTGACTACTTAATTTCTAGTAGAAACCTTGGGGGCAGCACGTAGGCAGGGTTTTGCCGAAGTTGGGGAAATTTGTGTTATTCTATTTCTTCTTTCATTATTCTGCTATTTTCCGTGCTGCTATTATTCTGCTATATCTGTGTTACAATTATTTTATATTTCCGTATTAAATTTTGATAATTAATAGTATCACCCTATTCACCCTCCTCTAGGTTGAAATCGATCCTACAGTTAACTATACTATTCAAATTTCATTCCCTTGTAAACAATCTTTACAAATGATTTACCGTTGAAATCATATCTTTATAAAATAAGAAAGTCATGCTCTTTGCTTTTCTCAAAATACTTATTCCATGATATATGCTTTATACAAAACAATGTTGATGAAATCTAATCAATGGCATTATCTATTCCTTCGAAATAAGGTATAGCCTTTTTTAACTTAGAAAAATCTAGGCTATAAGGCCAAAAAGTAACTTGGAAGCCTTTTCTTAAAACCTTTAAACAATCCTTTTCAAAATAACTGAAAGCATCCCTTTCGAAACCCTTTCAAATTATTCCTTTCAAAACCAATGGGTTTAACCTTTGATATAATTAAAGGGTCATAAAGAGCAGAGGAGAAAATATTACTTTCGAAAGTATCAATCCCAAGTAAAGAAAGAAGATAGTTTTGAAACCCACTCTTTCAAAACCATTGCCTCCGAAAACATTGATCAAAAGGGGCTAAGTGGACCCCTTTCTAAAGCATTGGGAGGGCGGCTTCAAAGTAAAAGACAAAAGCACCCTTTTGAGTACGTTGTTTTAAGGCTATAAAGAAAAGTGGTCTTAACGAATTCGAAGTGTATGAATGCAGTAGAATAGGTATCGTGTAGGTTCAAAAAGCGGGAACTCTTTATAAAGATTTTTTTAAAACAAAGGCAAATCGATTGATTCGAAAGCTAATAATACTTGCTTCAACTCTTTCAAAAGCATCTTTTATAAATAGAGGTAATTAATGGATTCGAAAGATTATGAGAATAACTTCTACCCCTTCGAAAGCATGGTTTCGACACGGCCCCTTCCTCCTTTCTCCAATACAGTACGTATCAATTACTTGATACCATGAGCATTGGTTTCGAAGGAATGCAAATGGCCTCCTAGGCATTGTGATGAAAGCAAGCTAAGGAAGTGGTGAAGTTGTAATTCGAAACAAAACTAATTTATTACCTTTTAAAGTAATTCCTTTTCACCTAACTTGACAAATTTGTCAAAATGTGACTGGTTGCCAATTCTTTATCAAAATCAAAGGCTACAGAATTCAAAATTTACAATTAAAACATTTTAACAATTATGCCCTCCTCCTTAACAAAACATATAAAACATTTAAGTCCCTTAACTTAAATTATTTTATAACCATAGAAAAATACTTAGGAAAATTTCCTAAAAAACATACTAATTCACTTTTAATATGTTTTCTAACATATATAAATTTCAAACCCAAAATCATTATCTAATTGCCTTAGATAAACTAAATCCAATATTCTTCTTTTATAAAAATTCATAATAAATCCACAATTAATTAGAAAATTATAAAAACTGAAACCCATTTCTAAAACAATATTTTTGATCATATATCAAAAACGCAACTCATATGGATGTCATTTAATAGGATTTCCAATCTAAAAACTTAACATAAAATCTATATGAAACAATATCAATCATTAATAAACATACATACCCATTTAAACGAAGATAACATAGCATATTACTTGCAAAATAGTAAGGATCAAACCTTGAAACCGAGATCATTGTCAAAAGCGAGATGTAAATCGATTATTCACCTTAGCTTTGTGTTAAGAAGATTGAGATTTTCCCTTTGATTAATTTCTTCAAAATTTCTACTTGATTCCTAGCTTATCTTCTTTTTAATTCCTCTTAATGGTAGTTGACCAAGCTCTTAGGGTTTTGATTTATTTGTGAATATTAGAATGAATGAGGAATGAAGAATGGCAGGGTATAAGGTATTAGAACGTAGGATGTTCCCATTTTACGCTTAATGTATTCCCCCTACTTACTTATTTCTAATTTTCTTTGGTTTATACATTCATTAAGAATAACCCCTTATTGATTAACAAATTTTAATCCCTTAACTATTAACATTATTTTATTTAGTTCATCCAGTTAAATGTTTTAAATATTATTACTTAAAATATAGGGTCGTTACATATTCCTCGTAGAAAAATTCTTTTTAATAAAAAATGGGCCTTACATATTCAAAAGTGGAGCAATAACAATACTTTTATTTTGGAGAAGGTGATTTGTGAAAAGGGAGTAAAGTGCAGTCAAAGCTTGAGTTAAACATGGTTTATAAATCACATGAAGTGAATATAATGTTTACCTTTGGCCCATCTATATTTTTTATACTTTACACCTTTTATATTTAATTTTTTCTGGGCATTCTTAATTTTATCTTTTGCTTATTTTTATTTTGAACTCTAGGTTCTAATAGGATTATACTACAAGTTAGTTCTAGTACTTCTTTCTCTAAGGGTCTGTCCATAACTATGCCATCTATGTTTAATAGGAATGAATACGCATATTGGAAGGTACAATGAAAATTTGTTTATCATTTGACTTTGAGGTTCGGAATATAGTAGAAACTGGTGGTGTTGCACCCTTAATGATTGAAAATTAATGGGAATAGCCTAAACTAGTAGATATATAAGATGCAAATGATATAAAACGTTGTGTGTTCAACGCCAAAGTTGTGAATTCTCTTATATTTGCTCTTGACAAAACTAAATATAATTGATTTTCTCATTGTGTGATAGTACAGGAAATATGGCATATGCCTGAAGTAACATATAAACAAATACATAAGTTAAAGAATCACTTCTGGCCATGCTTAGCAATGAATCAAAAACTGTGTTATGGAAAAGGATGAGAGCATAAAAGAAATGTATGGATGCTTGGCTTATAATTCTAAAGCTTGGAAAAAGACTATTTTGTAGTAGAGCTGATTCTTAAAATTTTGAAAATACTTCTGTGGAATTTTGAGGTTAAGGTGACAACCATATAGGAATCCGTAAGTGAGTAAGGATCGTATAATATGGAGTATAAACTAAGTTATCTACTAATGTAGAATATAAATATATAAGTAAATAATAAAGTAAACGACACCAGATATTTTTGCACTGGTTCGAACTTCCCATTCTACATCCAGTCCCAGACTCCTTCTGGAAATTAACTATCAACCTTCACTTAATCAGAATGAACAGGTATTACACTGCCTGAGCAATCGAACATGACTTTAACTATCTAAGCAATAGAAAAGGGCTTCAACCGCCCAAGCAACCGAAATAGACTTCCAATATAAATAGTAAAATTGTTTCTGACTGAGTATGCTCTTGAATAGCACTATTAAGTCAATAATGTACACCCTTCCTATAATCTTCTTCTTTGTGGTATATCATGTAATTTGTGAAGATAGGAAGTTTATTAAATCATTAATGAAGTTCGTTTGAATGAGGAAGTGATTAGAATGAAATAATGAATGTAAATGGAAAGATAGTTTAGACAATATAAATGAGAATTAGAATTGTAATTAAAACAATGAATTTCATGGCTATATATAGAAATTAAGAGTTGTAATCATTCGCGAAAATTAGCCATGAAAGAATGTGGAAGACACCCTTGAATCAAGAGTTGTTTTTATTCACTGAAATGAAGTGTCATTTCAAAATATAGCCGTTATCAAGATTCAACCATTTGAATGCAATAATTCAGCGACCTGAATTGGTTAAAAATCTAACCAGTAAGAAAGCAGTGCAAAAATCATACAACTCAACCGGTTGAACTTGTTGGGTCAGCCATCTGAACGTTCAAGGAAAAGTTGTGCATATTCACATGATTGAGTTGACTGAACTATACGGTTTAGCCGGCTGAATTGCCTATTTTATTATCATACCAACGAATTTTATAAAAAACTTTTCGTATATGAACCATGTTTTGAAATCTTTAGCATATGAACTATGTTTTCAAAATAATTTAGATTGCATGTGCATGCATATACCACTTCAGAGAGATTTTAACATGAATTCACTACTAGACCCGGATCATAGACTAAATATATTATTGAAACTTCTATCTGGAATTTGGTCTTGAGTAACCCAGTATCTTTTCCTACAAATATGGATAGTTCATATAATATATACTTATATAGTTGTGATAGTCAAAACATCAAAATTCAAGGTACTAACATTCTCCATCTTTTTGATGATGACTACTATGTAAGTTTGTAAATGTATAAAAGCAAATTCACTCCTCCTAACTGAATACCCCCCATCAATCATATTCACCCCTTTGTCATCGATAAAAAGGAACAAATAATTGATATGAAAAATAATAGTGCTATAAGTTTTTCATGAATTAAATAGCACCGAAAATAGGTTCTTGAATTCCTCATTATCTTGTACTTCATCATGTTCTTCTTCTTCCGAAGTCGTCCAAGAGAATAGGGCCAAATTTTTAGCAACACTAGTCAAAGTGGACCCGGAACAAGAGACCTTTTCCTAAATTTTATTAAAAAGCCTTTGATCGAGTTTAGCTTTTTGTTAGTTTTGGAAACGTTCTTTTTCACATTAGATAAACATCGATCAATTTTGCTTTGATTCCATGATAATGTCATAAGAGCTTTCTTTGGAGGCACATCAACATAAAGTTCTTGAATTTCATCATCCTCTTCGTCTTCTTCTTACCGAGGAACTAGAGAGGAGGAAGAAGCAATATTCATGTATCTCGTTATAGGATTCCTTGGCTACGATTACCGACCCATTGTTGAAAGATAATGATTTGTTGGTGTTTAGGATGCTTAGGAAGACCCATTAGACTAAGAGTCTTGGAGTTAAACTCTTCGATGGTCATGAAATCAGAATCGGGAAATTGAGCTAATTTTTTTTTATAGAATTCACATAATGTAAGCTCCATAGTAAATTATCTTGTAGCTTTTCGTGTGATTGTTGGTGAGAAATTCATCCAATATTGTATTTCCCCAGTTTACTTGTTGAGATGACTAAATAACATATAGGGCTTGAAAATCCCTTTTGTAGACCTTTTTGTAACTTTTGGTATGGGGTTGTACTGATCAAATAAGTGCACAATGGATCATTCATTCCGTCAAACATAAGGTACTAGATTTCAAAATGGTCACATCGTTCGATAAGAAGAGATGTGATATTTCATCATGATTATACCTATCAACCTTAACATCATCAATATCCAATCCTTCGGATGAAGATCTTAGAATATAGCATAATCATTGAAGAAGTAATAAATATTTGCTCCACAAACCAAAGTCCATATGCAATCATTTTTGTTTCCAGGATCTTAGTGGTCGAGATTCATATCTGCAAAGAAAAACTTAACTAAAAGAGGATAGATTTCGATAGTGTTGGAATCATACCCAACGAGCGAATCAAAACCGTGAGCTTCGACTATTTCTCTAATTGCGTAGCCGTTGAAGTCGTGAAATTTCATGAAATCTCCTTCGAATAACTTTGAATTTCTCATGGTCTCGAATCTATTAACTGTCGTTTCATTATGTAACCAAGCTCGAATTTGGCTCTTAGAAGGTCCGATCGTTGATTCCCATGCTCTTTTTGATCTTGGCGCCATTTGGTGTATGAAATTTTAATGAAAAATTTGAATTTTTTGATGAAACTAGGGTTTGTGTTTAGATTTATTTTGAATAGAAAATGTTAAGGTAAGTTAAGAACGAAGGGATAGATGAGAGTTATGTTAGGTTTGAGTGGACAAGTGTATTGGAAAATGTGCAGATCTATTTTTAAAAACTAAAAATAGACGGTTCAGTTGGTTGAAAATGTAAAGAATGTCGGCTGAAATGTAGAAAATTGAACCCACGAGTTTCTAATTAAAAATTGCGATAATTCAGTCGGTTGAAGGAGGGTGTTCGGTCGGCTGAATTCTGGGTTGTATATTGGAAGTTTTGAATATTCAATCGGCTACAATGTGGAGTCAGCCGACTGAAGTGTGGTGTCAGCTGGTTGAAGTGTAGAAAATTTCAACCCACAAGAATATAGTACAAGTTTGATATGATTCAATTGGCTAGAAAATGGACTTCCATCGGCTGAATGCTGAAATAATTTCTAGATATGTATGAAGTTTCAATCAGCTGAACTCCGATGCTCAATCGGCGATAACCATTGTTTTTCTAAGGCATAGCTTATTTGTAGTTCATTCTTACAAAAATTTAACAAACAAGCTATATATTTGTTTATTGAGCTTTATTGTCATGTAAAAATAAATATAATTTTTATTACAATAAACATGTTACATATCCATATTATAATATTAAATTTACGAACATAAATTTTATAAAAAATAGATTTTAATTTTTCGAAGTCTTAGATTCGTCTGAGTTTGGCTCAACTTTAGTGATATCATATAATGGATTTTATGAGACAAAACATTACATTGAGTACCTTATCACTAAGAATTCGAAGACACGTGAGTTGTTGGGGAGACGGATTGTGCACATCTTGCTTAGGAGACGTTCCACAGAATTTGAGAGCAAATTTTTCTAGGAAATTTAATTGTCTTCCATGGTGTTTTTGTTCATAGTACATCTCACGTTGTAAACTCATAGTCTCACGTTGATAGTGTTGGATTTCGTCGATTGTCTCCATGGTTGATGGTGAACCAAAGTCTAAATTTTTCTTAGCTCGCTTCCCCTTCGGTATATATCCGGTATGATGATTCAAAGCTAGACTAATCTTCACTGGAAAATATATTGGAGTAGATTTGTTTTATGAATCCATAGTAGGTGTGTGGAAAATGATCGATGAGAAATCAGAACTTTCTTGAGACAACTTGTTGGAAAAAGAATGTATATTTATCATTAAAGTTTGAATATGAACTAATAAAATTCTGATTATGTATATATATTGTGTTGATTATTTATTTAAAGTTTTCATTTACACTACTACAAAACAGGCCATTTGCATCGCCTCATTTGAATCGGTTTAAGTAAAAACTGATGCAAATAGAACTATTTGCATCAGTTATGTCTTAATAACCGATGCAATTGGTACGAGGAAAGCAATAGGCAATTAAAAAATCAAATTTGCATCAGTTGTCACCAACAACTGATGCAAATACGTCGATGCTAATAGTTTTACTCGCATCGGTTTTAAAGTCAACCGATGCAACTACGTCCAAAATCATAATTTACGCATCGGTTCCCTTGTGGAGGCGATGCAATTTCAAATTAGTTAGGCTATTCGCTACTCACTTTTACATCTCGCCTTTCCAATTTTTTCCCCACTCCCATTCTTTTCCCCAAATAATTCGCCAGCTTAAAAAAAACCCTAAAATCACCGTTTGCATCATCTGCCCAAAGCTTGAACCCAAGTTTCTCTAAAGAATATTCATCGGCCATGGCATCATCTGCGGTGCTCAGAAATACTAGCAATTCAAGGCGCCTTCTTCAGCTCCCATCTCACTCTTCTAATTTGTACCATTCTTGCTGTAGAAGTGGATTGTCATAGTCTCATTATCTGCAGTCATATCTTGTCGGAGCCAATGTTCAGAAATCGTATGATTCTACTGCTGCCGGATTTCTCCGTTCTCGATCTATGGCCACCTTCACTCGAACGTATTGCTCTCGTTGATTGTTTTGGATATGCTTTTTGGTTTTAATTTGATAATTGTCCGCTAATATTTGCAGGAATAAATGTTGAAATGTTAGCTGATGATAATACTACTTTCAGGTTTAGATTTGTAGGGTTTTGTGATTTTTTTTTCTTCCAAAAGCAAGATAACTGCTTGCCTAGACTTCATTTCCCAATGAAATCAATGGAATGTAAGAATTAGATTCCGATAATTCAGTTAGGTGGAATAAAACATTTACTTATTTGAAGGTTAAATATAGCTTAAAAATTATAGCTAGCTTTTAAATGTACCATTAAACTAATTCAATGCATAAGAAACCATTAAGTGCAGGGGTAATTCAGTTTGATCTCCTTTTTCTTCTGGAATGTAACAGAAATTCATTTTATTGACAAAATAATCGAACAGCGAATGTTCTGTGCAAAACCAAGTTGCCTGATATTGATTCTTTTTCGGCTTCAGGAAGCCTCATGTAAATGTTGGAACGATTGGCCATGTAGATCATGGGAAAACTACCCTTACTGCAGCTATCACAAATGTATTTTCTCTCTCAATAAACTAGAATAATATTAAATGTTGTGCTAAGCTGCCAATGCACTTCTGTATTTCACAGTTCTGTTTATTACAGCGAGCAGATTAAGAGAAGCTTAGTCAAGAATGCAAAACTTGCATTTTGCCTGTTCTAGTTAGGGCTTTAAGCCTTTATGTTTCTATTGGGTGTAGGTGTAGGTGCAGTTGATATTCAGAAATGCATATTCTTATATGGACAGGGCTATATGCACACTCTGTTCTAAATCCACACCATTTTGTTTAGGAAAGAAGAAAATTACTTAGTGATAGCGGGTGTGGAATTAGTAAAGAATAGCGTAGAATTAGTTCCATCCTTTTTATATTTATCACTTAAAAGTAAGACGATAATATTGAACTGATTCTGCACAATATAGTATGACCTTGAAGTGTAAAATAAACATGGTACCTGGTTTGTTACGTGTTTGTTTCTTCAGGTACTAGCTGAAGAAGAAAAAGCAAAGGCCGTTTGTAAAGAATTTTCTTGGAGCTGATAAAGTGTTAGGAACTGAGCTTGAAGTTTCTAAAACTGGAAGGGCTACTGGGTTTGTTATTAACCTGGAGTTCTTGTAGGTGAAAGCAAGAGGAATGCACTTGAGAATGAAGTCGGGAAGGAGTTGCCTCATGTCGGTATTGGCGATAGAGAAACCGATTTTGATTTCATGTCCATTTGCAAGGTTCCATTTTTATGTTCCTTGTGCTTTAAAAGCCCGTTTGCCAATAACTTATTTTGAATATTCTAAAATTCAGTTTTCAATGGTAACTTATAAGTAGTTTTGAATAGCAACCTCTATGTAGAAGCGTTTGGATGTACTTTTACTTTAGGTTAAAATAAGTTCTGGCGTTGGCTACTACAAGTGATACTTGAAAACATAAAGCTATTTGTCATTTGTTTGGTCAAAATTACTTGTGAAATTTTTTCGTAAGTCATTTCTACTTCTAAGGTGCTTTCGCAAGCTTCTTATAAGGAGTTTCCATTGTCTAGTTCTAAATGCCAATAAACAAATTGTTCATATCATTTTTGGTGGAACATTAGTGCTTGTGGAACCACTGCAAACTAAATAACAGTGCTTTAAAAAATACATGCATAGTTGAAAGTGCATGTGGATCAGTAAATGATTAATGATGTTTACTAAATGCCTGCAAAAGAATTTTCAGGGGCATGTTAACGTTTGGCTTCTCTTTGCAGAATTATGAAATTTTCCACAGACAAATGTTTCATTAAATAATGATAATAATCCAATCCCGAAGCGTCCGTTTGAATGGACTTAAGTAAGCTACGTTTTAGTTCTTTGAAAGTCAAAACTAATTCATTTTGGCTTTCAAAAAGTTGAAAAGTAGCTAATTTAAGTCCATACAAATGAATTGTAAGTCAATCCGAACTAGCCGGGAAGATGTTAAAGTGGTCGCCGAACCAAGAACACCTAGTGTAAGATTATGTCGATACATCTGAATTTTAACTTTTGAACATTCTAATTTTTGTAAATTGTAATATTATTAATATAACTGCTGCACCATTGATTCTAGGTATACAAAATCATAGTTGCTTAAAAAAAAGGACTTCAATTACTGCTAAAAAAACTGCTTAATTTTTAGTAGTTATAATTAATTGAAAATCATTCGTTGCTTCAAGTGAATAATGACATTAAAAGCTTACTAAACAAAGTACAAAGCAAGCTTTAGTTTTTTTGTCGTTGTTAATCATGTGAAATGCTTGTGAGCAAATATTGATCGGTAACAATTGTGTTATGCATGTTCGGATATGTAGGGATATAGAGGAGATTAAGTCAATATTGCAAATGAAGAGCAAAGATGATGACTAGACCAAATCCCTCTGCAATAAATTGCAGGTTATGATGATCAACCTGAACCCGGATGCAATCTTCCCTGACCACATACCGAATCTAGAAGATCCAGTAGCTATGTCTCTAACACAATCTTCAGTGATCAGTAGCTCCGCAGACTTAGGAGTTGTTTCTAATAAAGATGTAGATCGCAGTGGAGTAGTCGATTAGGATGAAAATGTGATAAATGGTGATATACTGATTGGGCTTGTTGCATGTATTATACTTGAGGAATGTCCTGGTAGTGTGGTTGTGACTGATGCAACAAATAGTGTGGCATTGTCTAAGTTCAATGGGAGGAAAGGGGAAAAGCATTTTCTTTATAGGGTCAGGTATAGGAATGGTATTGATAAAGGCATAAAGTTGAATGATGATGTGGTGGAGGCTGTGTTGACGATGGACACTAGTGGTCATGGTGCACTGAAGGAGAACTATTTTCTTGACGACGGTATGTTTTTTACCTGCTATTTTTTGTTTACTAACATGGTTTAGGACAGTGTCTGTAAGCATCCAAAGAAAGAAGAACTTATCCATTCATTGCATTCCACGTGTGTGTGTATTCCTGAAACGCTCAATCACAATAACCACAACTGTGTTATTTAAATGAATCTACAGCATAACATACACATGTTTTTACCATCATGCTAGATTTTGGTATATTTGAAATCCAGTTGCATAATTGTAAATATTAGTATTATAAGTTACTAGTAGTAGAGATAACAAACGAAAAGATTTTGGTTTTTGCGGCCTATAGTTATTAATAATTTTTAGTTCTTACGGCATCTTGATATACGTATCACATGCACTGGCCACTATATATAACTTAGTGCTATTAAACATGCTTTCATGGATTGAAGGGGCATACGTTGTAATAAAGATAATCGTAGGGATCGTAATAATGAAACTTAAAGGATTGGATGAAGGAATCATAAGTCTAATCAAAGAACTTGGAGAACCTGTTAAATCGGTTGAACTGAGAATGAAATGAACATAACAACTGGATTACAATATGCAAGAGAAAAGGGGCTGAAGTAGTTGAAACTCTGAGGGGTTACATAAAGGTTTGATTAACTATAGACTTAAATCTTGATTTAATAAGAAGAAGAAAAACTAAAAATTAACCATAATATTATGGCTTCTCTGCCTACAAATACAGGAAGGGAAACTTGAAGGATGGAAGCTTGAGAACTGTGGTGATTGTTGGGTAAAAAGTTGTTGTCCGGTAGACTCAAACGATGAATCTCTCCCCATTGAAGCTTATATGTACAAGTATCATATAACATATAGTTTACATAACAACAAAACCGAGGTGAAAACTCAGGTGTCCATACATATGTGTCACCATGCACAAGCTATGCCCATCATCCACCAATTAATTAAACAAATAAAATAAATATATTTTTGTGCATGCCTAGTTTCCTTTTATTATACCACATAAAAAGCCTTAAAAACACACACGCACGCACGCACGTGTACCTAAATCAGACATATATTACAAATTAAATGGCAGCGCAAAAATAACGGATGAAGAATTTGGAGAACGTTAGAATTGGATACATACAAGGCAGAGTGTTCATAATCCAAATATTGCACTCAACCTGCAATCTTCCATGCTTGGTGGATGCCAAGCAATGGTAGGAATATTTCGCGAAAAGTATATTGCTTCTGATTTCTTTTGCCTTCAGGATATTTAAAATGATTTTATTTTAACATATTAACGATTTTTTTCTTGCATGTTCTTGCAAGCTAGTGGGTTGGACATGATACTTGACATAAGTCGGATGGATAAGTATGCAATGAATGTGAATTATAGACTTGCGGAGAATATGATTGGCTTTACTTGTGTATCATTTCTTGAAGTGGGTAATGGGTTAAGGTAACCACTATAGTGTTCTGGAAACTCCAAATAATTGTCAGAAACGGGCAAATTATACTTGCAATGATGGCCAAATTATACTATAGTGCATCATTTCTTAAAATATAAATTTTTTCTAACTCCATTCAAGAAGTATTTTAGTATGTAAAACATATAGCAGTACACACTTATATTAATACGCGGTCAAATGGATCGAAGTTATTTGCTGCGTGAGCTATAGCATCACCTGTAATTTTGCTTCCTTATGCTCAAATTAAGACACTTGTCCCAGCCGACTTCCTTTGTGACGTGCAATGTATATCCCCTGGCAACTTGTTGTCGATTGTATTCCCTGGGAACTAACATTTACGATTTATTTGGAAAGTTTTTGTGCTTAACACCCTTTCCCGAGACATACAAGCTCAGGAAGTTATACTTTTCTTGAAATCAGTCATGTGACGTGGAATGACAATGTGGCATTCAAAGTGGCACCTATTATGATCAAAGCGTGTTTTCGTATGAAAAGCGTGGCTTTGAAGAAATTGATCGTAGCTTCACGAGCCTCACACCCCGGTTACGATGGGATTCTATGTGGTCAGATGTATGCTCGCATTTCGGATAGCAATGATTTGGGTTATCGTATGTTTTGACCCCTAGGTACCAGATATGTCTGGGCCTCAAGGCATTTATTGCCCCATGTGGATAAAGTGGTTAGCTTGAGAAAAGCAGGGAACTACAGGTTATCATTTGTAGTGTAGCAAGTATAGTTTCCAAGTGGCTAGCCTGAGAAAAGCGATTAAGGCACCGTGGGAACTATGTTT
This sequence comes from Allium cepa, assembly GCA_030765085.1. Taxonomy (NCBI): domain Eukaryota; kingdom Viridiplantae; phylum Streptophyta; class Magnoliopsida; order Asparagales; family Amaryllidaceae; genus Allium; species Allium cepa. The sequence continues at coordinate 567,123,198 of CM060943.1, forward strand.
ATTATGCGTGGATCGGAGAAAAGGTCACTAGTTTCCTATTATGTTGGAAATCCAAACCCAATACGATATTTACGGTTTTGATTGTATTCCCAAAATAGCTGTAATGACTTGTAAACATTTCAGCTACCCCTTTTTGGTATCGTATATTCCGTTGGTATATTCCGTTGACCTAGTCCGAATATATTACCTTAGACTTAGTTCAGATATTGATATCTTATTTGAATAAGTTTATTTGAAAAGTGTTTTCAAAAGAATGTCATAAAAAATAATATATCAAGTGTATTTTGGTATGAAGTGTTTTGGATATCATAAGGTAAAAACCCGTCTGTGTTTATGTATGGGTGTGGTCTTATGAGATACCCTTCTTTTCAAAGGTTTTTGATAACATAGTCATTTTAAAAGTTCGAGTATCTCACGCTGGTTTATCAAGCCGGATCCGGGTATTTTTAATACTCAGGTCAGATCCGAGTGTTTCTGGTTTAGTTGAAGACAATTGGAGTTTTCAGAAGAGAGCTGGAGATCTTCATCATCGTATGGACGTATTCTACCATCCGCTTTGCTTAGTGTATTTTGTCTGATGTTTATCGGCAATTGTAAGGATAGATGTTTATAACTGTCCAAGCTGAATTAAGGTTAGACTCTGATATTGTATTTAAAATTTTCCGCCATAAAGAATATTAATGAAATAATATATGTTATTCCATTCGTGTGAGATTCTGTTCTGTCTTTATTTTTCTTTCTACCCTTAATGATCTGTCTTTTCGTGCAATTTGAGTTGGACATGTGTTGTTTATTGTCTATTCAAAGGGTACGGAAAAACGGGTCATTACATTTGGTATCAGAGCTGAAGGTTAAGCGAGAACATTGGCTTTGATTGGACAAAGACTCATCAGAGATAGGGTTAGTAATACCCTAGGATGAGTAACTCATTAGAGATAGGGTTAGTAACACCCTAGAATGAGTTTGAGTGTATTGTATATATGAGTGCGTATTTGTTATTTGATAAGAAAAATATTTTGTGTTGATTTATCGGTTGAGCGGTTTATAAATTCTGGTCGATATGGAAGTACAACTGTATCGATAGGTATTTCTAAACTCTTAACAAGGCATATCGACACACTGTTTTGAAAAGGTTATATTTTGCATATAAAGGAATGTCTTTCAAAGGATATAAAATTTGGTGTGGTTAGGGAAATTTATAAGATACATTCCCTTAAGGAAGTCCCATGGATAAGGTCTTGATCCGTCTAGTGATGATTAAAATAATCTTCTAAGTATCAATCATATGTTGGCTTGGGCAAACGGTATTGAGCACTTGGTAAATTATTCTTCTTATCATTGGAGGATGAAGGCAAGTTCAAATCCAAAAAAATTGAATTAAGTATTTGGATAAAATAATGAAATGGAAACGTTATAAACAATTCTAATCTTGGAATATTACTTAGGGGCAGAATGGCTTATTATATGTCGAGTCATGAGTTTTGGATGACTCCAAATCAAGCTCGAAGAGCTAGTGCACAAAGTAGAAGAAAAAGCAAAACTAGGACCCTTTGCTAACATCGGCTGTTATTATTGCGGTAAGAAAGGACATTATGCGGCTATGTGTGAAACAAAGAGAAGTAAGAAGCAGATGAGGGAAAATAAAAATTCTGATCGGGATGATATAGTCTGTTTCAAGTGTAAAGTGAAGGGTCATTTTCTACATAAATGTCCCAAAACCAAGAAGAAACCAAGAATTAAAAAGAAGAAAATGGGCTGCTACCGATGCAAGAACCTAAGACATGAGTTCAAAGATTGCCCCCAACGTACTTGTATTTGGTGCTTTCAAGGGAAACACTTAACGAAGGACTTTTCAAGAATGAAAGTGGTTAATTTAGGCCCCCAAGATGAAACACCGTCTACCTCAAAAGGAATTCAAGAATAGTACATAGTAGTCTAAGTATCTAAATAATGGTAGTATGTGATAGGCTGTATTTCCTAGGAAAGTTATCTATGAAACTTTGTAATGCCAGTTAAGGTTGGAAATGGATGCATGAATATGATGTTAATTAATAAACTTCCTTTTGATTATCCTCTCGATGCACCTCTTCAATCTTATATCCGATCAATTCTAATGAGATATTTAGAAATAAAAAGTTCAAAGGAATATTAGAAAGGAATAGCTTTATAAAAAAAGTATTTAAAGTTCAGAAAAATTATTTAAAAATATATCGTATGAAATAAAGAAAAGGATGAAACTATGGAAATTTTATCATAGTCTTTTGGAAAAGTTTAAAGAAATAAAGGAAAGTTATTTAAACTTAACATAATTTTGGAAATGAAACCTATAATAAGATGTATTAGCAAAGAAAAAATAATAGAGAGCTTAAATAAAATTTTAATGATATTTTCCAAATAAAAGATAATCTATTTCTTTAGAAAAGAAGATATAACTATTCTGCATAAATATTTGAAAATTTGCGAAATGGTTTCATAAAATATTTTTAAAGATAAGTTATCTTTTGAGTGAAAAATGGTTTCTTTAGAATATTTTCCTTTAATAAAAATATTTGAAAATAAATAATTGAAGGGATTATATAAAGAAGCACCTTTATAAATTGTTTGATTTTAAGGTAAAGTTTTTATGAAAGTTTTTGAAAGTTAATAAATACATATGTTAGATGTAGATCATCTCATTACACAAATGTTGATCTATTATTCGAGTTTTAACTTTAAGGTGTATACACTGGTTCGAAAAAGGATTTATCACTCGAATTCTTGACGACGAACATTGATTAGGGTTTATGGTTGGGTATTTGAGTTTTCTATCATAGTTGAGAGCTATGCAAGGAAAGCAAAGGTTTCTGAGCAAAGAGCCTGATTAAAGTCCGCACTAGAGGATCGGGGGATCGATACTAGTTTGGAAATAAAGTTGTGTATTCGAATAGGAGATCGAATAAGATATTTCATATGGATGATTTGTGTATATTATATGGAATTAAGTTTAAAGATAAATGTTTTAGGCAAACTTTTGTTTGAGAAATTTCGAGGACGAAATGTTTTTAAGTAGGGGAGAATGTAACGACCCGTAATTTCGCTACTTAAAAAATGAAAGATTTTATTTGTTTTAAATTTAAAAAGGTTCAAAACTTAAATAAAGAAGTTATACATAATTGATAATAATAGGGAATTTTTTTTATTCTTATAGTAGATAGTTTAAAAAGTATAAATTTGGATTTTTAGAACAAATCAACAAAAGTTAAGTTTCGTTAAAAATAAATAAATGCTTAAATAAATAGGTTTAAATGTTTATTTAAAAAGATAAATCTTATTGAAAACATCTAATAAAGATAATAAAAGTATATTATAATATTTATAAGTATGTTAATAATCGTTTTACAAAAATAACCAAATTTTGTCGCATTTTGTTAGTTTTCCATACACCGTAAAATTTGAGATTTTGATATTATTTAAATATGATTTTAATATATAAAGAGACATGTTTTAATTTATATAAAGAAGTAAAAAGTTAATTTTTAAATTTGGTTTACATAAATAAATAGTTTAACTAAAACGTCAAAATATGACCTAAAATATTTTGTCGAAAAACAACGTTTATCGAACCTTTATTTTCTTATATAGGAACATATATTCAAATAGTATAAGTATTAATTAATTTACTAATCAAGTATACTTTTACTAAACAAGGTTAGAAACTTCTAGAAAATAATTAAGAAAAAGTAAGCACAAAAAGACAAAATATCATTTCAAAGCAAAAGGCAAAACATCAAATCAAAGAAACATAATTATTACTTACTTTACTTAATATCTAAGTAAAAATGACATAAAGTAATGATTTGAAATGTGATGTTACGTGTTGAAAAAAATAAGATTACTTTAAGTAAGGGTATTTTGATCGTTTTACAAAATATTATTTTAATCCAAAAACTTTTCTATAAATAAGACCATTATTCTTCCACTTTCTTTACACATTTCTACCTTTTTCTTCTTCCTCCTTAAAGCTCTCTTTAATGGCTTCTTCTTCTCTTCCATATCCTTGCTAACTTTTTCAAAACAATATCAAATCAACTCCAAACACCGCCAAACTTTGCCAAAGACCATAGAATAATATTTAAACATGGTTTAGCAGCTAAGAAGTAAAGAAATGATGAAGGAAGGAGTGGAATAGGCAAGGCCGAATCTAGGGTAGGAGGAAAGCAAATTCGTGAAGCTTTGGAGTAAGAAAAAGAGAAGGAAGTGTACGGAATCAAAAGGAAAGCCTATGGAAAAGATTTGGAGAAGATAATAGGATTTAAATGAAGTGTTGTTGCAAATGAATGTTGGTAGGAAGAATTGGTTAAGTCAAAGGTGAGTACTCTTATTTACTAATTAATCCATAAGTTATTTCAAGTAAAATGATTTGAAAAATTTAAATGTGTTAAATGAGTGTTTGATAAGTTGGTTGCAAATTGGTTGATTATGTTATTGATAACTTGTTTGGTAAATGATAAGAGAAATTATTAGTAATTAACCATAGTTAATTAAATGAGAATTAAATCCATACAAATGTGTGTATGAAAATTATTTAGCCTCTTAATGATTTCAAAATATCTAAAAAGATTGAAAATGATATTATAATAATATAATATTATAATATAAAATGAAATGAAAAATGAATATAAAATGATGGAAATGTTGTTTAAAATGATTTAGAAATGTTTTATAAACATTTAAAAGTGTTTTCAAGAAGTTTGAAAATAAATTGAAAAACAAGTCAAAACTATGCGCGTCGCGTAACGGTAGTTCGCGATTTCGCTCCATAAAAGTTAAATGTGTGTACAAAGTGAAATATAGCTCAGAATTCTTCGAGATAAAAAAATTTTCAGTCTATTATATCCATAGTTTTTCAACGAAAAAAGAAAATCAAGATTTCATCAAGTACATTTTGAAATATGTCCAAAATAATTTTATAAAAACATCGCGGTTTTGCATTTCGGAATCCAAAATGAGATTTCTTTATAAATGATATTTTTAAATGATTAAAAATATGAAATAAATTTGATAATTTGATAAATCTATTAAAATGGTTTGAAAGAGATTTGGAATGAAAAATATGAATTTTCAAATATTTAAAAGTTGTTTAAATCAAATAAGCTTATATAGCACTTTCTACCGCACATTTATGCTGCGAATTCTATAACTTTTGGAATATGAGTTTAAATGTAACGACGTTTCGCAGAATCAATTGAATGTTTTAAAAAGTATAATTAAGCATTCTGAAAGATAATTTGGAATATTTATAAGCAATTCCAAAATAAATTTGAAAATCTGAGTATGTGGAAATGATTAGTACATTTGTCCCACCTGTGAGATCTGGGAAGATAAAACAAAGTGTTTAACTAAGGTTAGGGATGGAGCAACCAGTGCCCTGAACTTACCTGGCCTACGTTTTTTATTTTTAGATGAGGGGTGGAATAGATCGAAAGGAAAGCCCGGATGTTCTAAAAGATCATATTTAAGTTTTTCCAAGTTAAAAGACAAAGATAATCATGATGTAAGAATACTTGCCATTAGTCCCTGGAGATGAAACTTGCCATTAGTCTCTAGAGGTGAAACTTGCCATTAGTCCTTGGAGGTGAAATTTACCATATTTAAAGTGGCAGTAGTGCTCTGTTATGAAAATCTTCGATTTGCAAGAATTTGATTTGAAGTTAAGAAATAAAATCTTTGATTTAGATTTAATAAATGATTTGAGAATATTTTCCCTAAGTTAAAAGTTATAACTTGAATATAAGATATCTTTGATTATGATTTAACGAATGATTCGCGAATATTTTCCCTAATTAAAAGTTATAGCTTGAATATAAGAAAATATTTGATAAATATTTAGTGAATGATTTGGAAAGTTTTCCTAAGTAAAAGAGAAAATGATTTGGAATTATTTAAAGATTTAAGAAAAGTTTAATAAATCAAATGATTTGATAAATGAGGCTTAATAATTCCATATACATTTGAAAAGGAAATAGAATATCTTGAAAAGAGTATATCTAAGAAAGATATTTGATTTAAAAGATGAAGTAAATGATTGATGATTGATATCCACGTGTGAACTTAACATCTTTTAAAGCGATGATTGGCTTAGAAGGAACCAGAGTCGAATTTGGATGATTCCTGTCCGAAAACCACTTCGAACCAATGTATACGTTCGAAAGTAAAGATATACTGAAGATGATGATTATTGAAGACCATGGATCTTCATAGCGTGAGGACTGCTTGTTGAACATGCTCTGCATAGCTCCCATTATAGAGTTATTTATAGTAGTGGTCTCCTCGTGATAGAGATTTTTCGGATTGCAAGGGATTCTCGCCTAGTAATGGCCAAGGAAAGTGCCTTCGGTTTCGTTCATTCGCATAACGAACTTGTATGGACCTTTGTCTGACATTGTATTCTAAATCACATTTGAGTGGTTTCTATAAACGTATATCAGTTGGTGGCGGAGAAAGCAACTTCTCTTAGCTTAACACCCTTTCCCCAGACATACGAGCTTAGGAAGTTATACTTTTCTAGAAATCAGTCGTGCGACGTGGAATGACAATGTGGCATTCAAAGTGGAACCTGTTATGATCAAAGCGTGGTTTCGTATGAAAAGCGTGGCTTTGAAGAAATTTATCGTAGCTTCGCGAGCCTCACACCCCGGTTATGATGGAATTCTATGTGGTCAAATGTATGCTCGCATTTTGGATAGTAGTTATTTGGGTTATCAGATGTTCTGAGCCCTAGGTACCAGATACATCTGGGCCTCAAGGAATTTATTGCCCCATGTGGATAAAGTGGTTAGCTTGAGAAAAGTAGGGAACTACCGGTTATCATTTGTAGTGTAGCAAGTATAGTTTCCAAGTGACTAGTTTGAGAAAAGCGATTAAGGCACCGTGGGAACTATGTTTGTTATGCATGGATCGGAGAAAAGGTCACTAGTTTCCTATCATGTTGGAAATCCAGACTCAGTATGATATTTACGGTTCTGATTGTATTCCCAAAATAGCTGTAATGACTTGCAAACATTTTAGCTACCCCGTTTTGGTATGATATATTCCATTGGTATATTCCGTTGACCTAGTCCGGATATATTACCTTAGACATAGTCCAGAAATTGATATCTTATTTGAATAAGTTTATTTGAGAAGTGTTTTCAAAAGAATGTCATAAAAAAATATCAAGTGTATTTTGGTATGAAATGTTTTGGTTGTCATAAGGTAAAAACCCGTTTGTGTTTATGTGTGGACGGGGTCTTATGAGATACCCTTCTTTTCAAAGGTTTTTGATAACGTAGTCAGTTTAAAAGTTTGAGTATCTCACGTTGGTTTATCAAGCCCGATCTGGGTATTTTTATTACTTGGGTCAGATCTGAGTAGTTTCAGGTTTAGCTGAAAACGGTTGGAGTTTCCATAGGAGAGTTAGAGATCTTCATCATCGTATGGACGTATTCTACCATCGGCTTTGCTTAGTGTATTTTGTTTGATATTTGTCAGCAGTTGTAAGGACAGATGTTTATAACTGTCCAAGCTAAATTTAGGTTAGACTCTAATATTGTATTTAAAATTTTCATCTGTAAAGATTATTATTGAAATAATATATGTTATTCCATTCCTGTGAGATTCCGTTCTGTCTTTATTTTTCTTTCTACCCTTAATGATCCGTCTTTTCGTGCAATTTGAGTTGGACATGTGTGGTTTATTGTCGATTCAAAGGGTATGGAAAAAACATGTCATTACAAATCAAATATTGGACAAAGTGTTTTCCTCTAGCTAAAGTCTTAATAATAGAATGTTAAATTTGAGTACCATTAGGGATAGGTAGAGCCACGTAAGTATTAAAGGTCAGTTGGGGGTCATAACGAGATCCTGCCCAAGGATCCTCGGCCAGATCAACTGTCACTTCAAAACCCTCTTTGTCATTCAAAAAGCTTTGATACAATTTCGGGTAGAAAAATTCCAGAATGTCTCATGATTGTTGAAACAATGCATCAACCTTCTTACTCTTAGTATTCTCTTACTTAAGCTTATCTGAATAAGAAGCAACTCTGTCCCAAGAGGCCAACGATGTGCTCTCAAGCTCATACACTTTTAATCCCACTATCCTTTTTATGTCATTTAAAGTTTCTATTAGTCGAGCCTTTTCCTTCTTATCCTCGTTTGAAGAATCGTTAGATAGTCTTATTGCAATAAAGTTCCAACCATCATCATGAAGAAAAGAAGATTCCGAACTCTTAAGAAGAACATAAGCAATTTCTAATGAGACACTTCAATCAACCTCCTATATTCAGTAGCCTCAGTTTCTCTTGAGAGTTTTGCAAATACATCCTTCTCGGAGTACTAAAAAAGGGGGAATACAATTATGCAAAATATTAAATTACCATGTCACATTACAAACAATCAACTAAACTTCATGATTTCAAGTACAATAAGAACACAAAAGGATGTCTAGGGTTAATCATCTAAATTTATCGGAGAAGGTGAGTCAACCTTGTTTGCAAGTTAGTCTTGCTCATCAAGCTGCAGGTTCTCTTGATCTGTACCATCCTTTTTCTTCTCTTCCTAAGAAAGGTGCTTAGAATGGCTTATGTTTTCTCCCTTAGTCTCCTCTACATTCCACTTATTTTGGCAATATGCAAAATCTAGTCTGTCACAGATTCATCTTTCACAAAGTCAAGCTTAACTTCTATCTTGTATAGACGTATACCTGAAGCATAAAAGCTATAAGTTACATATGAAGTTATATTGTCGAGTTCTTTATTAGATTTTTCCAGCTCCTCTTTAACCCTGGCCAGAATTTCACCCTTTCCTTAGCTTATGCTTCTTTACAACTTGAGCATCCTCGACGACGTTAACCACCATCCCGACTTTCTTAACCTTCTCAAGAAGCATTCTGGCCTCTCCTTCCACCTTGACCTTAACAAATTCTAGTGTAGTATGGGTCAAGATAAGATCGACGTCAAGCCTAGCTTCCCGACTCGAAAGCAATGCTTGCACACTCTTTAATTCACATGCCTTCGTCATTAAGGTCGTGGACTTCTAGAGTGGTAAACACGAAACAACATGAGTCACAAACCAATGTAATGTGAAAAAGAAAAGAAAAAGAAAACATGATCACTCACATAAGATCAGAGCTTCTCAAATTTTGATAAAATGGTAGCGAAAGACATCTGAGAAGCCAACAGAACCTTGTAAAGACTTCCTAACCCTTTCAATCAAAGTGGCGTTGGAAACTTTAGATGCAGCCAAACCACCTACATTGTGGCTAGATTCACTCTTAGAAGAAAAGCCAATCAAACCAGAGGGTGTAGGAACTGGAGAAGGAGGAACTCTCACTTTAGGAGAGGACCGAACCTTGGACGAGGGAGAAATAATAATTTTTCTTGAAAGGAGAAGAAGGATCATCAAACCCTCCAAGCGGGCTCTTCGAAACCATCGTTTTCTTCTCCTCTTACTCCACCTCCAAAGCCTTATGAATTATAGCAACAACATCCTTATCCATTTTATCTACAAAACAAAAGATAACGACGTTAAAATCAAAGGTATGGCAACCATAAAATGTGTTACAAGCTACTTATACCCCCAATTTCAAACAAGGGAGGAGTGGGCTTAAATCTCCTTCTAGAAAGTATATGCTGTGGACATAGTAAATTATGAGCTTTCAGCTTCGATTCAGAAAACAAATTTGTTATTTTCCTATCCAATACTAGAAAATTCTGAATCTGATGCCTATGGGATTCATATAATTGCTTATTCACCTCTAAAGAAAAAGAATGAATGGAATAATGTTAAAAAAGGAAGAGAATCCATCGTAACTCGGGATAAAGAAATAACACATGATCCATTTTTCGGTCCTCCTAGGGACGCTTGTCAGAAAAGAATCTTTAGCTTAAATTTAAAAGAAAACCTTATTCCCTTTTCTAAGACTTCTTTTGACCTCGAAAAGGAATCGAAGTTCCTCATAATTTAGACTAATGCCATTTTAGCATAAAGGATAAAGAAGGCCAAAGCAAAGGTATACGAATTAAGAGCAAGTTGATCCGGAGCAACATCCAATGTTGCAAGCATTCACGGATTATCGAATGCATTGGAAGATATAACCAGCACCGAATATGCTCAGTAGTTTTCGCGATGAACACTTCGGTAGAGTATCCAAACATTCATGAGGTTTCGAAACCCTAGGTGCATACCAAAGAATTCGAATTTCCTAAGGACACCAATGGCATCCTCCACACGAGTAATTTCAAAAAAGGGAAGAAAAGAAGAGGAAGTAGAAGAATCCATTTCAAAACCCTAGATATTGTATCAAAAGAGGTTTGGGCGAGAATTAAAATCACTTATCCTACTCTTAGTATGCGAAATTACCCCTAAATTTAAAAATTAATCCAACAGTGATTCTTTGCAAGCATGAAGATAAAAGAAAATTCAGAGAAGATGAAGAAAGAAAATACGCACCTGAGTTTTAAATATACCCGTACGACTGAAATGATCAAGGAATCTATGAAGCGTAGAATTATTATAGAAAATAATAGCTAAAAAGGAGTTATGGAAATCCACCTAGAAAAACGAAAAGCGGATTGAAAAGCTGCTAATGACACGTGTGTTAAAGCATTAAATGCCTATCCAGCTAAAAAGACTTATTCCCAGAGTTGAAAAGATAGATTAGACATGACTGAATGGAGATACATACCGAATGCATAAGGTGACAAGTCTACCTCGACCAACAGTCATTGTAGACTTGGAAGGTAAGTGTTACACATGTTCTTACCATGAAACGGAGCAAGAACAGACAACAATACTTAAAGTCAAGAAAGTTTTCCTCCCGACAATAGGACTGGGCAAAGAACATACTTAAGATTATAATGTCTAATCAGACCTGAGCCCTCTTCAACAAGATCAAGGATATAAAAAGCAAGTACTGCATACATTAGGAGAATATAGTAGAACATGATGGTCATCTCAAGAAGTAGAGATCAAGTTGAAATACAAAACCAAGGTATAAAGACTAACACATAAGGGTTTTGGCTTAACTATAATCACATTCTATCAAACATCTATAGGAACAGGTCTGCATAAGCATACACTAGAGGCGATTTAGACAGTACCATAAAGAGAAAAGAGCATTCCAAAGGAGCTATATACAGGGCAGCCTAAGATAGGCTTCAATGTAGGCTCAATCTTACAGACAAACAACAATGACAAATACCCAACTAGCCTTTGAAACAGAATGTGAAGAGCTACTCCATTTTGTCTTGATTTGCCAACCAATGGAGCCAAGAAAATAAAGGCAGTAATGTGGCAATATAGTCTGGACATCGGAAGACGTCCTCCACTACATCTATTTTCATACATCAATAATGTAGTAAAGCTTCAGGCCAGTTTCCTACCTTTTCTCGTAGAGCAGCTAACAATACTAAAAGAGGTGAGGTTAGCCTTTGTAGACCTAGGCTTCCCTCCTAAATTTTCAGGCATCTTACTTCAAATTTCCATGTTCCCGCAAATGTCAAGATTTTCCACCAAAAACCCAAGATCAATCCAGGCACAAAGGATAAGCATCATAGATAAGTGATAGGTAGCAAAATCCAAGGGTTGAGGTTAAAAAAACCGGAAAGATGATTGCAACGTCCCCATAACATACCTTCCACACTATAAGAAGAACGGAAAAATGAGGAACTTCTTCTCCATCATATGAAGAGAAAAAAAAAATATTGTATGCTCCTAGGACATTGTAATCACTTATACAAAAAACGGTAAAATATAATGGATTACCCCTTGAACTTAGGATTAAAAAAAATCTGAATCATGTAAAAATCTCTATGTGCTTTATATTTCTACTATTTATTTTTAATTGTTCTTTTGTTTATTGACCCATCTCAACATTTCAACAAACAATCGAAGTGGGACTACACAGCTTTGTAAGCATTCAACAATATAGTTGCTTCCAAAGGTGAATTTAACTATGTCTAAATTCACTGATTCCTAATCATGAGGACCACTAGCCATAAGGTTCCTTCTCGATCACGTCGAGTGTGATGAAGCTAAAAAATATCACCAACAGGTATAATCTCCAGCCTACATCCACTTTAATCTTTGTTGTTGGTTGTTCTCTCTCTGGATTAAAACTAATTATTTCAATCTGGCCATATTCTAATGGATCTTATGTTTACAAGGACTTTCTAGAGTGTTTGATTTAGGAGATAGGAGTGAAGAAGAAGAAGAAGAAAATTTTCCTAATCCTAAAGTTAAAGACCTAAAAAAGGTCCCCACTTTTTTTGCATCCAAGCATGTACTTAAAGAAATAAAAAGGTAGTAGGTCAAAAGCCTATTGCATTAAGATCCAAGAGATAACCTGAAGTCGTATAAGAGAAATAAGAGAAACATAAACCAAAAGTATACCTCGGTGCTAACCTATTTTTTTGGTGGAAGTTTAAGTCTTTCACTTGCACTGCTTCCCATCTTCCTCTTGCCTTGTTCCAAGCTCTTTTCTATCGACTTTAAGTTGATTCTCGCGATCTCTCCATTAACACTTGAGTAATCCTACTTTCTTGGCCTTCTCCTTATCAATCCTTAGAATTTCTTGTCTAAACTCTAGGAAAATCACTTGATCACGAGTAGTTGGAGTAGTATAGAAGATGTACGAAGTTTAGGAAGCGAAATAGGGAGGATAGATAGGCCGATGTTGACCTATATAACTCAGTGCCGAGTTATATACTTAGCTCTAATTCAATTAAAACTTCTCCAAGTTGCTTTTCTTCTTTCTATCATATTTCCAAGTCTATGATATGATCTTTTGAGTTCACTTGAAATCTTCTTGGAAAAAAATGGGTTAACACTTACCCTCCAAAGTATGCCTTTCGAACGTAAGGTATGCTTTGCTCAAGAAGAAGTTCTAGCAGCAAACATTCTTCAGTAGTTAAGCTCTTTAGCCTTCCATCGACTTTGATCTTGGTGAATCATCTGATTCCTTTGGATTCTCTTGAAAATTAATGGTCGTTCCAAACAGGATTTAGCTAAGGATTCACTCTTTATTTAAGCATCTACCATAGACGATGATCAAGATGTCTCTTATCAAGGGTATTACTTCGCATCCAAGCTATCCCATGTTTGCCTAGGGTTCATCTTTCTTTCTCCGATTGCATGGCATTCAAACCCTTTTACAAAATATGCATCCGTGGGACTGGTCTCATCCGACCATTCATTTCGTAATCTGGGGTTTGATCTCTTCGTATCGTTTATCTCCTAATCAAGGGTTTCGATCTTTCTGGATCGTTAGTCTCCAAATCTAGGGTTTCAAACTCTTTATATCATTGGTCTCTTAATCTAGGGTTTCCATCTCTTCGGATCCTTGCTAAGCCAAATCCGCTCGCTCTTCGATGAAGGGATCCAACGACCAAGCAAGCTTATCTACTTACTCTTCCGTGAAGGAACTTACTTAAGTACAAGTCCATCCACTCACTCTCTGGTAAATGAACTTTCACCCTGCACTCCGGTCCCGACTCTTCGGCCCGAAACTTAACACGATGAATATTGTAGAAGTCCATCCACTCGCTCTCCGACAAGGGAACTTGCACCATGCATTCTGGTCTCGACTCTATGGTTGGGAGTTAATGCGATCAATATCAATCATCACATTCAAGTGGGTTTTTCAAAAATCAAATATTCAAAACAAGAAAAATAGGAAAATGGAAATCCTAATCATTCATCTTAGACATCCAAATGAGAGGTGCCTAGAGACCAATTTAGGGCCTCGTACTTGTGTTAGCGGTTTGAGGTTATTATTTTACTAACTAGTAATCCCAGACATATGACTCAGAGCATGCCCAGAGACTATTCTAGGCTTCGTACACTTGTAACCAGTCAGAGGTTATTATTATCTTTTTTATTTAAAGAAAAAAAAGTAAAGAACGAAAGAACCTGCCTCACATACATCCCAATCATGGGATTACCATCCTCAAGCCAAATCCCCAGTTGTTTCTTGATGCATTCGATCCAGATAGCGGCTACTCCGATTGCAGCGTTGTATTTCTGTCCCTTACTTACCATTGTAGCTAATTTCTCCAAACCAGCTCTTCCATCAGATCTCGAGGGTGTCGATACTCATTCACTTATTGTCCACCCAGCTCATGGAAGATGTAAAACTTTCCAGATCTTCTCTCTCGATCAATGGGCTCCCTCCTAGCTGGTTTTTGGTAGGGCATTTGCCCCTAAGTATCTACATATATCCTCTTTGGTCTCTTGATTAAGTCATTGTAAGATAGAACATCGACTCTCTTAATTGTCGTTTCGATTCCCCAAAGTCATTATCAGCTTTTTATTTACCTCTGTCTTTTCAATTTCCTGGTCCTTGCAGTCCTTCACCATCCACAACATTAACATCGGAATTATCAGCTTCAGTGCCCTCTTGACGTAGATATCTCTTAGCATTAAGATAAACTCCACAAGATCCATCGACGGATCCTTTTCCATTGTAGTTTTAAAGTTGGTCTTGCTCGCGACGCCAAATACTACTGCCATTAGTGATGGCTTATCTACTACGGAAGTTACCACATTAAACCTCATTCGATAGCTTCTTAAGGTCTCTCCAAGCTTTTACTTTATGCTTGATAGCATCATCATATTTTTTGGTTGAAAGATGTGAACTCTGAGTTGTCTTATGAACTTATTCACTAGGTCGGTCGAAGTGCTTATGGATCTATCCTCCTGCTGCATGGACCACATTGCTGCTAAATCCGTCAAATATAACAGGATACACCACACCGTCACCTCCTTAGAAGCACCCAACCCCTTCATGTGTCGAGTGTATCTCATTAGATTAACAATTGGATTCGTCTACCCATCATACAATTCCAAGGTCACAAGCTTGAAATTGGGAGGATTCCTTGCATTTCAGAAAATAGAAGTGAATGGATTCCTATTTGCATCCTTCAAACTCTGATCTAAGCTCTACCTCTAACTACTCTTTTGATCATCGCATCTATCTTAATGTTGTAATGTAGTGGAAATCTTAGATCACCACCTGCATTCTGCCCCTGCTCCTGTGGGGAAACTCTGGCACATACCCTGCTACATGTCCACCTCTGGCATTCTGATTCATGTTTCTAGCTCTAGAATTATCCATTCCCGACATCGTAGCAATCGCACTAACATTTCCCTTAGTGTGGTCCTCTCGGTATTGAGTAGGGTCAGTACAAAGCTGTTTAGTTCATGGGGGCATCATTCCAGCTTACTCCGCTCCAACCCCAGATGCCCCAATGTTAGTTCTTGGTCATTGGTTCTGATTCCGGCAGCTTCAATTATTCCTTATTGTCATATCCTTTGAAAAAATCCCTCACACATTTTGTATTGTCTAGTTATTATTCCATCCTACATATCCTTCATCATTCTCTCCATCTCCTCTGTTCATGTTGATGGATTGACAAGAGTTTGAAGACACCTTCAAATTGCTCCTAGGCTCTAGTTGGCTTTCCCCTAGCCTTAGGTTTGGTATTGGTCTCTTCATCTTCGTAAAATATCAAATTTCATCTTAAACCTTAAGATCTTGTTTTTTCTTAGTTAGAGCACCAAAATATTTGCATCAAAAATGGCTACAAACACCCCATTATCAAATGAAATCATCAAATATGTAGAAATCCTAATAAAAACAGAGATAGCAGGAACATTAAATGAGACACAAAACCTTTTTTCGTGGTTGGGCATAATCTTTGGCCTACATCCAAAGTCCACTTTAATCTTTGTCATTAGTTGTTCTATCTCTAGATTAAACTAGCTATATTATCTGGCCATATTCTAGTGGATCTTAGGTTTATAAGGAGTTTCTAGAGTGTTTGAGGTAGGAGATAGGAGTGAAGAAGAAGTAGTTCCAGATTCAAAAGTTAAAGACCAAAAGAAGATCCTCCTCTTTTGGATGTATTCAGGCTTGTATTTATAGAGAAATAGAGGTACTGGATTGAAAGCCTGCATGCACTAAGGTCTAGGAGATAGCTCGAAGTCATGCAAGAGAAAGCGGAGCTACATGAACCTAAAGTATAATCAGGTTCGAGTTATCTAACTTCATACCGACCTATTATTTTTGGTGGAAGTCTATGTCTTTCACCTTCATTGCTTTCCATCTTCCTATTGCTTTGTTCCAAGCTCTTTTCCATCAACTTTGAGTTGATTCTTGTGATCCCTCTATTAACACTTGAGCTATCCTACTTTCTTAGCTTTCTCATCATCAATCCTTGGAATATCTCATATAGACTTTGAGAAAATCACTTGATCACGAGTAGTTGGAGCAGTACAGAAGATATATGTAGTTCGTGAAGCGAAATATGGAGG
The DNA here is from genome assembly GCA_030765085.1 of Allium cepa. Taxonomy (NCBI): domain Eukaryota; kingdom Viridiplantae; phylum Streptophyta; class Magnoliopsida; order Asparagales; family Amaryllidaceae; genus Allium; species Allium cepa. The sequence continues at coordinate 567,139,527 of CM060943.1, forward strand.
ATAGATAGGTCGGTGCCGACCTATATACTTCGGTGCCGAGTTACCAATTCAATCAAAACTTATCAAAGTTGCTTTTATTCTTTTTTTGATCGTATTTCCAATTCTATGAATCATTTCATCCTTGTTTTGATTGTTTTGATCTCTTGAGTCTAGTTGGAATCTGCTTGGAACAAAAGTGGGTTACAGTGTTGATTTGATCATTTTCCCTAGTTGTTAAGTTAGAATCAACTAGAATTTTTCTCACTTTGCATGTTTTAAAGGTTTTAAATTTAAGCAAATAGATGTTAAAAGTGCTTTTTCTAATGGGTACATAAAAGAAACTGTTTTTTGGAAACATTTGGTTTTGAGAAACATGAATTTCCAAATCATGTATACAAACTTGAAAAAGCATTATATGGACTTAAGCATTCTCCTAAAGTTTGGCATAAATGCTTCTATACGTACCTTTTGGAAAACAAATTTAAGAAGGGAAGTGTCGATACTACTTTTTTATTATTACACGAAAACGATGATTTAATAATTGTTCATATTTATATTGATGACATTATTTATGGTGTTACTAATGAATCACTATGTCAAAACGCTGAAAAAGTCATGCATGATAACTTTGAAATATGCTTGGTTGGAGAATTAAAGTATACTTTAGGATTTTGAATCAAGCAAAGTGAGAAGGAATTCTTTATCTCACAAACAAAATACGTGATGGTGTTCCTAAAAAGATTTGGAATTATGAATGCAAAACCATTTGGAACACCCATGAGTCCGTCAAAAAAGCTCGACAAAGATGAATAAAGCACAAAAGTTGATCAAAAGAAATATCGAGGTATAATTGGTTTTATTTTTATCTTACTACATTTAGGCCTGATATAATGGTATATGTTTGTTTATGTGCACGATATCAAGCTGATCCAAAAGAATCTCACTTAACGGCTAAAACAAAATTCTTAGATACCTTTTGCAGACACAAAATTTTGGATTATGCTATCCCTCATGTGAAAAGTTTGATCTAATTGGTTATTCATATGTTGATTATGCTATTAGTCTTGTGGATGCGAAAAGTACTAGTGGAACTTGTTTTTTATTTGGACACTCATTAGTTTCTTGGTCAATTTGAAAACAATATAATGCTGCATTATCTACACTGAAGCTGAAGCTGAATTTACTGCATTAGGAAGTTGTGCACATAATTTATGGATGATGCAACCACCTTTTGTCTTTGGATTAGTACTTAAACATGCATCTACAAAATGTGATGGAAAAAGTGCAATTGACTTGCCAAACAATCTCATTCACAACTCTCATGCTACATAGGTAGACATAAGAAATCATTTAATTAGAGATCGCATTTCAAAAGAGGATATTTGCATCGAGCTTGTTTCAACGGATTTCGAATTGGCCGATATCTTTACAAAACCTCTTTCAGAAGATATATTTTTGATCCTACGTCTAGATTTGGAAGTTTATGGAAATGGACTATTATCAATATCGATTTTTGGTTCTTTTCTTTCTTTCCTTTCTTTTTATTATTTTAGTTACTTAAAAATAAAATATTTTTGTTTATGGAATTGATTTTTCTGGAACATATGATCACTGCTAATTAAACCTATAGGGATTATCTAAAGCATTTATTTGATTATAAAGTAAATAAAAATATGGTATTATGTTCCTCCGTTGAAAATTAATGTTTTAATATTATTTGAGAAAAAAATTGTTTAGAAAACTTTATGGTGATTTTATTTTTGGTCATTTCATATCCCTCATTATCTCTATGCCTATCATTTGACTTCATATTCTATCGATTTATCTTACTTTCTTTATTTTCACTATTATTCATGTTCTTACATGTGTTGGATAAACTAACATCCCTAAAATTTATTATTGAAAGCCTATGGAAATTTAAAAATTACAAATGCAATATAATAGTCCCCTTAAGTCCTAGCATGACTATAAAATATGTATGTCGGTACTCATGAAGCAACGTCCATCTTCATCCAATAGACTTCGCGACAATGCATGTTTGGAAGGTTCTTAATCTCATCTACATAGAGCTAATGATAACTTATTCTAATTTAAATATTATTATTTATTCAATTCCATTCTTATCTATGTGACCTCGTGCAATGCATGGATGGAAGTGACTTGATATCATAAAATAGAAAATAAGCTATTTAATTATGAAATTTCTTATAGGCTATGTATTTTGGACAAGACTAAATAAGAATATATGTATCATTTGTTTATGCCATATTCACTCTCATGGGACAAGTTACTAATCAAGGATGGATTTTATGATTTGGTGTTTCAAAGTTTTATCATCAATAATGTGTATTTGATTTTTGATTTTGATCATAGTTCACAAGGCCCTATCAAACTATAGTTCTATATCAACATCTTCTTTACTTTTGAAGAGAACAAACGGGGAGAGAAGTTAAGATTTGATGAGAACAAATAGTGTAATTTTGTAGGAGGAACATACAAACAGGAGGAGTATGTTACATACTTGGGATGATCGTGACTTTATTTTTGCTTGATTCCGTGATATCATATGCACACACAATACATGTTTTTCATATGTGATAAATCTTAATTTATTATTTATCATCATCAAATGGTGAAGATTGTAGAATATACCATCATGAACTTGTTTGATGATAACAAATATTTATTTTATGACTAACATTTATATCGAGTGTTTGCAGATTTAATTAAAATATTTAATTCAAAAAAATTCATAAAAAGCTATAGATAGTTTACTTCATTGCGAAAGTCAAAATAATATATTTGTCTATTTCCAATTGCAAATATAACATGCTATTATATTCATCCAAAACATAGACAATTCTCTTGCATTGAAGAATTCAGCACAATATTTTTTTATTTTCAAAAGTAAGCCACGCATTTTCTAAAAGAATAAAATATAAAAATCCACACATAACACAAATAAGTATGGTAGAATCTAGTTGAAGGGGAATACAAATTGAAATAAAAACATCTATTTATTCAATCTATCTAACTGTTTTCTCCCCTATCCTTACTATCTGTCTGACTGTTTTCTCCCCTATCCTTACTATCTCATCCTCACTCTCTATTTGAAGTTATGAACTAACCCATCTCACTTTTTATTATTACAGGATCCATTGCAATTCTTTACTCACAAAATCAATTACCAAAACCTTTTTTTTTTACAATCCAATCATCGCTCATACACATCAAAAGTATATGTCTACCGATTGCAATTCTCTCAAACTATTCAAAGTTTTCGCTTATCCAAAAAATATCACTCAAACACGTTAACCTTACATATCAAACACCATTCTTACTTTAGCAACATCTCAGAAACCCATCACTCAGAATGCTTAACTTCGTACATATCAAAATCAGGGCCTCCAAGTAGTCATACCAGTGTAATATTCTCAAAGCAATAGAAGTGGCATAGTAGTGCAGCAACGAGTAATCACCATGACTCAGAGGCTGGCCATACACCACTTCAATGTACAATTTTTGACTCCAAAACTCAATGGAAAACACAGATTCCAATCAACACATTCTCAGTTGCAGGCCACGTCCTCTTCGCAAGTAACGTCATATACATCATCATTTGCATCGCAAGCATCCTTGTCTACACAAATCTCTGGCATTGAAATCAACTGCAGCATTGGCTTTCAAGTACAGTATCTGAACGTACTTCAAAGTTAGTGAGATAAAGAGAAGTGATGGTATTAACATCAGATCAAAGGCGACCTGCGACAGCTGCCTGAACCAGCTCCAACTTCAGATCCACATTGAACCAATCTTTGGAGCAGCAGCGCATCGCGATTCCAATCGAAGGCAATTCCTAGGCAGCGACGGTGGATGCTTTGAATCAAAGATAAGGCAAATTAGCGGCGGCGATTTCCAAAACTCACGATAATTTTTTGGATAATTTTATAATTTAGGTCAATTTTAAAAACTAATTACAAGTTTACAATGGTTTTATAACTTATTACAGAAATAGATCAATTTGCACTACATCAACACCATGTGTACTGGTGGCATTTCAAATGCCTATGGTACACTTTTTTTTTTAAATTCTGGGTAGCATTCGAAATGGCTCCTGTATATGCATTTCAAATGCCTCATAGATTATTTTTGTACAGAATATTTTGCGGCATTTGAAACGCCGCAAGCTATTTTTTTCTTCTAAAATGTACATGTGGCATTTGAGCTGCTACCCGTGTACATGGCACAAACTGGTCTATTTTGTAATAAGTTCTAAAACTAGCCTAAATATGAAATTTGTTGTTAAAATTGGCCTAAATTAAATGGTTATCCTAATTTTTTTACAAATGGGTATATTTTGGGTGTTCAGAGAAGCTGATTTGTAAAGAAGGTGTAAAGGGTGGTCAAATCTTGGGATAAATATGGTTTAATGCATAAAATATTTACCTTCAGCCAATCTACAGTTTTCTAGAGCTGCACTTTTTATATTTAATTCTTTTGCAGGGCATTGTTAATTTTATTTTACATTTCCTTTTAGTTTAAACTCCGCTTTTTAATATGACTAAATTACGAATTGTAGTTCAGAAATTTTCGACTTGGCGATAAAGTCGAGACAGAGTTTTTAGACATAGGATTAGAACAGTCGGTTAGTGAGGAGTCGTAAGTTTACGGATTGTTAGTGATCGTTTATTTAATTCTGGTAGTAATATTGAGGGTAGGAGTAGTAATTATGCGGCAGTTACTGAATTTGGGTAAATCCGTATGTTCTCTATTTATTGTCTTCTATATTTCTGCAATTTTACATCCGTCTATCTACAAAATAATTTTTTAAATTCCCTACTCACTCCGTCTGACATCTGGGTAAATTTACGATCCCACTTACCGCCCCAAACATGCTCCATAAACATAGGTATACACCATAAACTCCTAATACTTTTTGGATACGATCAAGACAGGAGCACTTGTCAGTAACCGCTTGAACTCCTGAAATGATCCTTCACTCCTATTGGTCCGCACGAATTTCTCGTTCTTTCTAATCAACTTAGTTAAGGGTGCTGCTATATGCAAGAAATCCTTAATGAATCCGCGGTCATAGCCAACCAACCCAAATAAACTTCTAGACTCCATGTCCATCTTTGATTTTCAATCGTTAATGGCTTCTATCTATGATGGATCCACTCCTAATCCATTCTCTGATACAATATGACAAAAAAACTTGAATTTTTATTTCAAAAAATGATATTTGGAAAACTTCGGCTTCAGTTTATGTAGTCTTGACATATCCACTATCAATCTAATATGGACTTCATGGTCTTTCTCATTTTTAGAATACATAGAAACATAATTGATGAAGACCAACAAAAATCTGTCCAAATGACCATGAAATACTCAGTTCATAAGATCCATAAAGAATGCTATTGCGTTAGTCAATTTAAAGGACATGACTAATACTTTACACAAAGTATATCTTGTTTTGAACATGGTCAATTAAACATTATCCTCAACTACCCTCGGTTGGCAGGATCTCGTTTGTCAAATCAAGCTACAAGAATACTCTTGCTTCACTCATCTAGTCAAACAAATCGTTTACCCAATGTAATGGATAAAAAATTTTAACAGGCAACTCATTCAAATTTTGGTAATCAATACACATCCATAATGGTCCATTCGACTTCTTCACAAACATTGTGGATGCTTCCGATGGCAAACTAGTTGACCTAATGAAACTTTTAGACTCAAGTTCTAGCAACTTTTTTAATTCTTCCATCTCTTTAGTTGGAATTCTGTTAGGTGGACTACTAATAGGTTGTGCCCCTAGCATTAAAACTATTTAGAATTCAATTGCTCTTCTTGGCCGTAATCTTATCACTGGTTCGAAAACATTTGTAAATTCCTAAACTACCAGCACACTACTTATCTCATCCTCCATATCCTTCATTACACACAACCACAATTTTGACTTCACCTTTAATACCTCTAACGCTACCGTAATTCTTCCTCCATCTCTTAGATTTCTCAAAGCATTGACTCTATCAGCATAATTATCCTAGCTCCCTTACGCACTACCAATCCATACCCAAAATTACCCATTGCCCTACAAAGTCAAACATATATGGGTCAAAAACAAATAAGTGTCCATATAAAGAAATTTTAAGGTTTGTACATCTCCGAGTAGCATACCCACCGGTTAGATTAACCAAATGTAAAGACGTAACTAAATAGGTAATGTCTAATTCCAACCTATTAACTAAAACTTTCGAAATGAAACAATGTGTATATAACAACCTTAATTTTGAATAACATTATTCAAAAGATTTAATTAGATAAATTAAATAGAATAATATAAAGATTAGAGCGATAATGGGGGATTATTATTTGAAAATATAAATAGAGGTCGTGCCTAACTAAATAAAACTAAAAGAACGAGTTTATAGAAATAGCTTTATAAGTCAACTAATAAGACAATAAGGCAAGGCTACAATGGGGAATAGCCATCCACCATGTCCTTTGACCTTTAAACCCTTATTTCCATTTTCATCTCACAAGTTCATACTAAAACATAAAACGAAAGAGCTCAAGGCCGGCCGTGACCTAGGTGAAAAGAAGACTGAGAACAAATTAAAAGCTAAGGAATCAAGCAAGTAGAATTATTCAAGAACAAATCTCAAGTTCCTTATCCAAAGCAAGGTGAATAAAAATTAAACCATCTCATTTTCGTTTTTAAAGTGCAATGGATTTTGAGTTTTAAGTTTAAACCCTTTTTGATGATTTAATTATGATATGCTTGGATTATATGATATGTTTGATTCAAATAAGTTTGTTTGATAAATGACTTATTTGATTTCTTGGCAAAAATCATATGTATTGGGTTTCGAATGTCATGATGATTTAATATGTTATGAAATACATTATTTTGGAGATGGGTTTAAATTTTCATAATTATCCAAGCTATGGATAATTTATTATGAATTTTTAAATGAAGAAATGAATAACTGTATTTAAGAATTTTTTAGTTGTTAGACAAAGGATTTTGGATCTGAAATTTATATGTGTTAGATAATATATTAAAAGTGAATTTTGATGATTTTTGGGGATTTTCCATTAGTCATTTACCTTGGAAATAAATTTATTATGTTGGAGGATTTAAATACCTAAATCGTTTTGTTGAATGGAAGGACTTCTTCGTTAATTATTTTTCATTAATCCTGGATAGTCTTTTAGAAAAGATTTTTGGTAAAATTTATGGCAACCAATTATATTTTTTCAAATAGAAAAGTTAGTTAAAAAGCATTTACCTAGAAAGGCAACAAAATAGTTTTTGCATTGGTTTCTGCTTTGTCACTTCCAATTACCACCTTTCGACACCATACCTTCGCCCCTAACCAAGTCAAAATCAATACACATGGTGTCAATGTTTTGGTACGTAGTGGATATGGGAAGGTATAGGGTCGAAAAGCATGCTTTTGAAAGGGTCGAAGCAATAAATGCCGCTTGCCAGCTTCCAAAAGATGCTTTCAGAAGGGTCTAGTTACTTTCATATAGCTTTCGAAGGGGTTGCCGCCATTTTGTTTTAAGGGAAGCATTCAATAGAGTTGCCGCATTTTATGTTTTAAAATGAAGCTTTCGAAAGAGTAGATTTGAACCAAGTCAAAACCATGTTGCCGCCTTCATACCCATCGAATAGGTTGAAGTTTCAATGAGTTCGAAAGGTCATCGAAAGGAGTTTCGAAGCTATCCTTCCAATTGTTTTCTTAAAGAATAATGCTTTTGAAAGGATGGTTCCGAAGCCATCAATTTTCTGCAAGTTCTTTATATGAAGATTTATGCTTTCGAAAGGGTTACTTCCGCTTATGTTCGCTTTGACCCAAAAGTTATATTTTAGATTAAACCCAATGGTTTCGAAAGAGGTACTTCCAAATGTTTTCCAAGCTATGCTTCTATAAAATAAAAAGATACGTTTTAATACTTTCGAAATAAATGTTTTGACGGTTTCGAAAGGAAGGTTTTGATGCTATCGAGAGAGAGGTTTTGAAGTGTTTACGCAAACCATATGTTTATGCATTTTGAAAAGAAGATTTGAATGCTTTTGAAAGAGAAAATTCTAATGTCTTTGAAAGTAATGGTCTATGGTGTCGAAAGCCTTAGTTTTCAAAACAAAGAACCCAATATCATTTTTAGAAGAAAAACTCATGGCAATATAAATGAGCTTTGAAATGGCTTTTTAAATTGGAGTATTTGAAGAAGCTTTCCTTGATGAAAACAATAGGTTAAAGGGATTAACCAAATATGAAAATGATTTCAAGGAAACTAAACCACAAACATTGGTATTGTGTTATGTTACTATTTTTGCTTCTTATATAAATTTATTCATTATGTAATTGACCCATAATTGTATTTTAGGGAGTAAGGGTAGGATAACTAATCAAGGTTGTCTCAGTATTGAATATCTAATGAGTTAGCTCCTGTATGGGTAGAATTGCATCCAGGAGGTCAGGTAAACCAAAACATAGGATACCTAAAAGAATGATAAAAGAAGTTGTCAGATAGACAGGTTCATAGTGAACCCACGAAAACTATGTTTGGAAAGAGTTATTGGTAGAGGCCAATAAGTTTGTAGTAATCCATGAAAAATATAGTTAATGATAAATGTCAATAGGTTCATTATCAGCCTATGAAAACTATGAATAAGAGAAGTTATTAGAGATTCTAATAGGTTTAGGAAGAAACCATGAAATAATAAAGTTATTGGAAGGGGTCAATAGGTTCTTGGTGATCCCATGAAAACTATGATGTCGGACAGATTGTCCATAAGAGTTTTGGAAGGTTAATAGTAGCCCATGAAAACTAAAAGTTCTTAGTGATCCCACGAAAACTATGAGTCCGGACAGAAAGTCCATATGCTTTAAACAGGTTATTAGTCAGCTTATGAAAACTAATAGGTTAATAGTGAACCTAGAAACTATAACTGAGACAGATTGTCAAATGAATGAGGATGGGAAATCCAGATTATTTTGCTTATCTGCATATCATCGATGAATGGGGATGGGAAGTCAGGCTCTCCTTAGACGAATAAGCTTTCTAGAGGCATGCACGAGGCAAGCCAAATATTAGAAGTTCTTTTCTTTTTGATCCCACTGTGTTTTAATATAAAGGCAAAGTTGTTTAATTGCCTATGTATATACTCTGATTATTCAAGGGGCATCTTCATATGTCACTCTTGGCGTATTTTATAGTAATTATATTTTTTCTGAACGTGTTTCACGAATTTGGGATTGTGTAATAAAGTTGAAATATGATTTGGAATGGAATGAGAAATTTGTTTGATGGTTTTGAAAATTTATCATATCCACGTGTTTCTGTTGTCTCAATAAATCTAACATTACCGCATTTGATCGTCGAGCATTAATAAATATGGACTACTACAACATCCATTGCCATTAGTTTTGGGCCTTAAAGTGGAGGATGTAATAAGTTGGTATCACGGCATAAATTTTATGAAAACTTAAAAAGAAAATTTAAACCTAAATATTTTTCATAATATAATCCAATGAATCAAAAAATAAGATCGGGGTTTTGTTTATCATTATAGCAACGTACTTGTACTTGATATATACACACATATACATATAAGTGTGTATTCCCCTCTCTCTTAGACCGTTCTTCTGTATCTTACTAAGGCTTGTATGCAAATTTACAAGAAAGGAAGATATAGAGGGAAGAAATGGAAGAGGAAACTTTGCCGGAGTAGGCACCACAACAAACTAAAATGCTCGACCTGACAGGAGAAACTAGGGACAATAAGAAAATGCTAATAAAATGCAGATGCCAATTTAGGTGCTGGAAATCTGTCAGTGGATATGGGGATGATGTATCATTTCCTCGTCAATTTGATGCAAGCTGGAGCAGCTGAAAGTGTAGATGGTAATGTTGGAGGAGCTAATCTTATTGCTCCAATTAGAGACAACCATGCTAAGTTGAGCAGAGATTATACCAGTCATGGTGGAAAGCCGTTTTTGGGAACGGAGGATGCTATAGAAGTTGAAAATTGGCTGTCACACTGAATGATGAGAAAAAGAGGAGATTGACCTCCAGACAGTTCAGGGAGCAGTGCTTTATTGGTGGAATTGTTTTACTACATGAGTTCCCAAGAAAGAGTTGACTTAGGCAGAATTTCAAAGGAGATTCGAAGAGGGGTTTTTGTCTGAAGTTTCTAAGTCGACATTGTTGAGAAAGTTTATGGATTTGGTGCAAGGCAAGATGTCGTTAGCCGGTTATGCTGTTAAGTTTGATGAGTTGTCCAGAGTGGATATGCTACTATAGACACTGTCATCAAGGGCAATGAGAAGTTTATTTTGGGATTGAGAGCTGAGATTGCTATCTAAACCTTGCCACATATTCGTGATCATTGTAATGTTTTTGTAGAAATAGCAATTCCACATGAGGAAATGCTTGCTACCTTTGGGAAGGAGACGCAGGTAGAAATCCAGAGCTCTTGGCTAGAAGAGGAAGTTCTTTAAGAAAAAGGGAACCCAAAAGGGAGAAGCTGCCAAGAAGGAAAAGGCTAATCTGGTTTACTTTAAGTGCAATAAGGAGGGTCATTATGCTCATGAATGCTGGGCAGGCAAGCGGAAAAAGGCCGTAGAAAAGAATGGAATAAAATGCTTTAACTGCGACCAAGTTGGACATTATACGAACCAGTGTCCAGAACTAGTTAGGGTGGGTAAGAGAAAAGTCTTTTCTATTAGGCCATCTGCTAGGCCAATTGTTACTGAGATAGAAATGACTGTGATGGAAGATATGTTTTGATTCAAAGTGTACTAGTTAGGATACTAGTTGATACCGGTGCATCTTATTCATTTATATCTTAGTGTTTAGTTGATAGGTTTGTTTAGAACCTACATACTTTGTTACTTCCTTAAGGATTGTGAATCCGATAGAAGGGTAAGCAACTATGGGAATGAGATGCGACCAGTTAGAACTTGATTTGTTAGGCCATAAGTTTGCATACAGTTTGTGTGTTTTCGATTTCGTAGATTTTGGAATCATTTTGGGTGTGAATTGGTTGGGTAAATACAAGGCTAGGATATTTTGCCAAGATAAGGAAATATCGCTAAGACACCTAGATAGTCAGAACTGCATTATAATCTCAGTAAAGAACTCTAGCAGGAGTGCTTGTGCATTTTGAGTGCTATGGAGATAGAAGAAGGTTTAAGTAAGGTTTGAGTAGCTAGAGAATTTGTAGCTTTGAGCCAGTTACAAGATTACAAACGAAACGAGCTATGAGTTTTGGATAAATCTTACGCCAGGAGCAGAACCTGTAAGTAGACCACCTAGTAGGATGACACCGACCAAGATGAAGGAATGGAAGGTGTAGCTTCTGGATCCAGAAGGAAGAAATTTTATTACACCAAGCAGTTTGCCTTGGGGTGCGACTATGGTATTTGTGAAGAAGTCGGATGGGTCGTTTAGGCTGTGCATCAACTATCATAAGTAGAACGAAAAGACAATCAAGAATAAATAAACTTTGCCAAGAATTGACGATCTACATGATCAGTTGTATGGAGCCATAGTATTTTCCCAATTGGATTTCGTGATAGGTTTCCATCAGTTAAGAGTGGCGAAGGACAATGTTCTATTGATAGTGTTTCAGACTAGGTATGGTTCGTATGAGTGGTTAGTAATGCCATTCGGGTTAACGAATGCGCCAACTTTCTTTAAGGATTTGATGAATCTAGTTTTCCAAGAGGACTAGGATAGGTTCATATTGGTGTTCATACCTGACATTTTGGTATACTCTAAGAATGAAAGAGAGAATGAAGACCATCTTAGAGTAGTGCTTAAGATGACAAGGCAACATCAGGTGAAAGCGATGTTTTTCAAGTGTCATTTCTGGAAGAAAGATGTTAAGTTTCTTAGTCACGTGGTTTCAAGGAAGGGCTTATCAGTTGATCCAGATAAGATCGAGGTTGCTAATAATTAGAAGAGACCAGAAAAGGTGACTGATATTAGAAGTTTTCTTGGACTTGCTGGCTATAACCGAAGGTTCATTAAGGATTTCACGCAGATAGCAGCGCCTTTGACCAAGTTAACCGGGAAGGATGTGATTTTTTTTGGTCAGACAAATGTGAGGAAGCATTCCTTAAGTTAAAGCATTCGTTGACCAATGTGCCTATGTTAATGGTTCCGAACGAAAACCAAAGGTTGGTGTTGTAAACCGATGCATGTAAAACTGGATTAGAAACTATATTGATGCAGAAGGGTAAGTTATTGCCTACGCTTCACGATAGCTTAAATTGCATGAACTGAGATATCCTACTCATGATTTGGAGTTGGCGGCGGTGATTTTCGCATTGTAGATATGGAGACATTATCTCTTATGGAAGATATTTGAGTTGTACACAGAACATAAGTCATTAAGTTATTTATTCTCTGAGAAGGAGTTGAATATGAGACAGCAGAAGTGGCTGGAGTTTTTAGCCGCTTATGATTTTGGTATAGAGCATACACTTGGGAAAGGAAATAAAGTAGCAATGCTCTTAGCAGAAAGCATCAAAATGTGGTCTTAGCTATATTGGCAGAATGGAATGATTTAGAAGCGTTGACCAATTGTAGTGTGCTGTTAAGATCGACTACTAATTCTAGTCAGGGCACCGCCATGTTGTCCTATATAGAGGTTCTTACCAGTATTGATCGAAAGGATTGTTTCTATGCAGAAAGAGGATCCATTATTATCCATGAAAATTAGAAGGCTTAAGGTTGGATCGGAGATCGATGATCTAATGAATTTTGGTATTGATAAGAGGGGATGGTTGAGAAAGAAGGGATGAATGTGTATTCTGAATGTTGAGTACTTAAGGAAAGAAGTTCTTAGTGAATGTCATCAATCCAAATTTATGATTCCTTGCGGAGGAACCAAAATGTATTGGGATATGAAGAGGAATTTCTTCTAGGAAGATTTGAAGAGAGATGTTAGCTTGTGGGTTAGACTGTGTGCGAATTGTCAACAAGTGAAGGCCGAACATATGAAGCGGAGTGGATTTCTTCAACCTTTAAAGATACCAGTTTAGAAGTGGAATTCGATATCCATGGGTTTCATATACGGATTGCAAAGGTTAAATAGAGGAAATGGAAGTATATGGGTCATAGTGGACAGGGTGACCAAGAGTACCCATTTTATTCCATTTAAATCAACAAGGACGACACCTATTTCGGCTTAGTTGAAAGAGTCTATAGGAGGTGTTAGGTACATGCTCAAGATGAATATATTACCCTCCGACGGATGGGTAGACAAAAAGAGTCAATAAGGTTTTCGAGGATTTATTGAGGGCTTGTGTGCCAGATTTTGGTGGATTTTGCGAATATCGCCTACATTTAGTTGAGTTTTCCCATAATAATAGTTATCAGACTAGTATAGGAATGGCGCCTTTAGAAGCTTTGTATGGAGGCCATGCAAATGACCAATATGTTGGTTGGAGACTGGAGACAGATTAGTCTTTGGTCTAGATCTGGTAAGAGAGGCGATAGAGAAGATTGAGTTGATCCGAGAAAGGATGAGGGAAGCTCCATCTTAACAGAAGAGTAATGTAGATAAAAGGTATAAAGACCAGGAATTCTCAGTTGGAGATAGATTTTTTGTTATGGTATCACCGACGAAGGTGTGGTATGATTCGGAAAGTCAGGGAAACTGGCACCGAGATGTGTTTGTCCATTCTAGATTATAAAGAGGATCAAAAAGCTCGCATCTAAAGTAGAGTTGCTAAGCAGTATGGAAGGTGTCCATAATGTGTTTCATGCATCTCATCTTTGTAAGTATGTGCATGATCTAGAGAGTACTATTCATCCGACAGGGTTGGAAGATAGTTGAACCAAATTTGACTTTTGTTAGACAATCAGTTTGGGTTGTAGCGCGAGATGAGAAGAAGTTAATGAACATGATAGTCAAGTTCGTGAAAGTTCGTTGGAGTGACAACGGGAAGGACGGTACTTGGGAGACTGAAAACGACTAGAGATACTTATCCTGATCTGCCGTGAGTGTATGTTCTATTTTTTCTTTATATAGACCGTTGCTAGTCAGGTAGGTTAGTATAGTAGTTAAGAGATGTTACAGATGATTGTGATGTTTAGTGTTTGGTCCTTACTAAATTTCGAGGATGAAATTTTTTAAGGAAGGGAGCCTTTAACACCCCTAATTTTAAATAATATTATTCAAGAGATTTAATTAGATAAATAAAACAAAATAATTTAAAGACTAGAATGATAAGGGGATTGGGATTTGAAAATATAAATAGAGGTCGTGCTTAACTAAATAAGACTAAAAGAATGAGCTTATAGAAATGGTTTCGTAAGTTAACTAATAAGAGAATAAGGTAAGGGTATTATAAGGAATAGCCATCCACCATATCTCTTAACCCCTAAACCCATATTCCCATTTTCATTTTACAAGTTCATAATTGTAAAACATAAAGCCAAAGAGCTCAAGGCCGGCCATAACCTAAGGTAAAAGGAGATGGAAAACCAAATAAAAGCTAAGGAATCAAGCAAAGGGAATTATTCAAGATCAAATCTCAAGTTCCTTTTCCAAAGCAAGGTGAATAATAATCAAAACCATCTTATTTTCAGTTTTAAAGAGAAATTGATTTTGGGATTTAAGGTTTTTTTAATGATTTTAATGATGATATGCTTGAATTACACGATATGTTTTATTCAAACAAGTTTCTTTGATAAATGATTTATTTGATTTTAAGGATAAAATCAAATATATTGGGTTTCGAATGCCGTGAGGATTTAATATGTTATGAAAAACATTATTTTGGAATGGTTTTAAATTTTCGTAATTATCCAAGCTGCGGATATGAATGAAGAAATAAATAATTGGGTTTAAGAACTTTTTGACTGATAGATAAAGGATTTTGGGTCTAATATATATATATATATGTTAGATAACATATTACAAGTCAATTTTGATGATTTTTGGGGATTTTTCCTAAGTGATTTACCATGGAAATTAAATTAATTAAGTTGGAGGACTTAATTGTTTTGTTAAACGGAAGGGCTTCTTTGTTAATTATTTTTAATTAATTTCAGATGATTTCGCAGTCTTTTAGAATTGATTTTTAGTAAATTTTATGGCTACCAATTATATTTTTGCAAATAGGAAAGTTAGTTGAAAATCATTTACTTTAAAGGCAACAAAATAATTTTTGCATTGGTTTTTCGCTTCTCCACTTCCAATTACCATCTTTTGACACCATACCTCCACCCCCAAACAAGTCAAAACTAATACACATGGTATCAATGCTTTTGTACGTAGTGGACTGGAGAAAGAAGGCAGGTATAGGGTCGAAAGCCATGCTTTAGATAGGGTCGAAGCCATAAATTCCACTTTTCTGCTTTCAAAAGATGCTTTTGAAAGGGTTGAGTTACTTTCATATAGCTTTCAATGGGGTCATCGCCATTTTGTTTTAAGGGTAGCTTTTGATAGAGTTGCCATGTTTTATGCTTTAAAATGAAGCTTTCAAAAGGGTAGATTTGAACCTAGTCCAAACCATGTTACCATTTTCATACCTTTTGAATAGGTTGAAGTTTCAATGAGTACAAAAGGTCATCTTTTATGTTATGTGTATGTCGCTTCCTAATGCTTTTGAAAGGACTCAAGTAGCCATATATACCAATGGTTTTGAAGGAAATGGCTTCAAAAGGGGTTTAGAAGCAATCCTTCCAATTGTTTTCCTAATCACTAATGCTTTCGAACGGATGGTTACGAAGCCTTCAATTTTCCCTAAATTCTTTTATATGAAGATTTATGCATTTGGAAGGGTTACTTTCGCTTATGTTCACTTTGACCCAAAAGTTATATTTGAAATTTAACCCAATGGTTTTGAAAGAGGTTCTTTCAAATGGTTTTGAAGCTACGCTTATATAAAATGGAAAGATATGTTTTAATACTTTCGAAATAAATGTTTTGATGGTTTCGAAGGGTAGGTTTTGATGCTTTCGAGAGAGAGATTTTGAAGTGTTTCGAAAGCCATGTGTTTAAGCGTTTTGAAAAGAAGAACCGAGTGCTTTCGAAAGAGATAATTCTATTGGTTTCAAAAGTAAAAGTCTAAGGTTTTGGAAGACTTAGTTTTCAAAAAAAAGAACCCATTATCATTTTTGAAAGGAAAACCCATGTCAATATAAAAGAGTTTTGAAATGGCTTTTAAAATAGAAGTTTTTTAAGAAGCTTTCCTTGATGAAAACAATAAGCTAAAGGGATTAACCAAATACAAATATGATTTCAAGGATGGTATTGTTATGTTATGGTATTTTCTGCTTTCAAAAATATGTTCACTATGTAATGGACCCACAACTGTATTTTGGGGAGTAAGGGTAGGAAAACCAGCTAGGTTGACCCAATAGTGAATATAAAATGAGTTAACTCTTGTATAAGTAGAAAGGCATCTAGGAGGTTAGGTAGGCCTGAACATAATATGTCCAAAAGATGATCAAAGAAGTTGTTCGATAGACAGGTTTATAGTGAACCCATGAAAACTATGTTTGGAAATAGTTATTGGCAGAGGCAAATAGGTTCATAGTGATCCCATGAAAACTATATCCCAATAGAGTCAATGATAGATGTCAATAGGTTCATAGTCAACCTATGAAAACTAAAATATAAGGGAAGTTATTGGAGATACCAAGAAGTTCGAGGAGTACACATGAAATAATGAACTTATTGGCAGGGGCCAATAGGTTCTTAGTGATCCCACGAAAACTATGATACCGAACAGATTGTCCATAAGAGCATTAAAAGGTTAATAGTTAGCCCATGAAAACTTAAAGGTTCATAGTGATCCCATAAAAACTTTGAGACCAGACAGATATTTTATAAGTTTTAAACAAGTTGTTAGTCAGCCCATGATAATTAATAGGTTAATAATGACCTTAGAAACTATAACTAAAGCAGATAGTCAAATGAATGGGGATGGAAAATTCAGATTATTTTTCTTATTTTCAAATCATCATGATGTTTTAAATTGTTATGTTATTAACTAGTGTAGATGCAAGTATACAGCATATGATTATTATAAATTTTGGATAAGATACCAGTGAGGGGAAAAATCATTCCGCTAAGAGGCTTGGTCTCACTAGCTATCTAAATGGTTCGAGATGGTAGGTTATTATTCATACCAGGCTTTATGTCTGACTCGAACTTTATGTTTTCTCCTTAAATCTCTGGTGCTCAATTGATTTTGAGTAGTATGAGAGTTTAGGTTTTCAGGCTCTCCTTAGACGAATAAGCTTCTAGAGGCATGCAGGAGGCAAGCTAGATATTAGAAGTTCTTTTCTTTTGATTCCGCTGTGTTTTATTGTAAATGAAAATTTGTTTAGTTTCCCATGTATATAATCTGATCATCTAAGTGGGCATCTTTATATGTCGCTCTTGGCGTGTTTTTTTGACAATTATATTTTCCTTAAAAGTGGTTCATAAATTTGGGATTTTGCAATGAAGTTGAAATATGATTTGAAATGGAATGAGAAATGTGTTTGATGCTTTTGAAAATTTTCCATATCCATGTGTTTCTGTTGTATCAATTAATCTAATAGCACTGCATTTGGATGTCGAGGATTTATAACTATGGATGACTGCAACATCCGTAGAAGTTAGTTTTGGGCCTCCAAGTGGGGGATGCTACATTGTATCATCTTTATAAAAAATCTAACTGAAGTATTAAAGATCGAGATCAGAACTCCTAACACAACATACTTTACTTTTTTCGTTCGTTGGTTTAGTTGACGGTCCTTCCAAAGCGAAGATCTCCTTTCTTAACTCTTGAAAATCTTTCTTATTATGCCTAGATTTATAACAGATAAAGCACTTAACCATGGCCGCTCCAGCATCTTCGGGCCCTTAATAGCATAGTGCCCTTCTACCCACAATTATGGTAGGTCACATCAGTATCATCCTTTCACTCTCTTCCTCCTTAAGCCTTTCCTTTCCACTATTGGCCCTTCTTTCCTTTTTGATAAGGAGTAAACTTCCTTTTCTTTTTAGCCTGGACCTTCCACCCTACATTCCACCTCTTAGTGTACAAAAGCATGTACTTCTTGCCATGTCAACCACTTCGTTGAATGGAAGTGCTAGAGTGGACATTACCACTCACCCCTAGCATTAATCCCCAAACGAACTTCTCCACCTTCTTTCTTGGTGTTATAGTCAAGTCAACCCTATACATGGAAAAGGCATTGAACTTCCGCACATATTCTCACATCGTCATACTACTAGTTGCAAATCAACGAAGATCCAGAATATTGCTAAAAACTCTAATCCAGGTATGTATTATTCCTCAAACATCTCTTTGAACCTCTCTCAAGTTACTTCCTACTTTGGTGTATCCACTGTCATCGTCCCTTACCAAACTCTAGTTAATCCCTTAAATTGTCTAGGCACCAACTTCACTTTTTAGGTTTCTATTAATTCGAAGCCTTCACAAATCCTTCTGCATATTCCTAAGTAATCACTTTCCTTTACGGCTTGCTTTGTCCCATCAAACATTTATTGCCCCAAGTTATGAAAATAATTATTCATCTTAGCAAATCCTCTTAAATAGCTCCACCGGTTTTCATCCTCAAAGCCATCGGTCGACTTGTAGTGATCGACCAGTCCCCACCCTGCGTCGATCAGTTAATGTTCTAAATTGATGCATTTGAGCAGCGAACTGCCTAGATTTCAGGAAATATTTGTACTAGAGTGTGCTAACCAGCCTTTTGTCAAGGCCATAAATAGGCGGATTCAACCTAACTAACTTCACGATTATCGAGGCTAGAATATAGTGGATTCAGTTTAACAGGATGATGTTCGCTTGGATATGTCGGTCGGTCTAGAAGTAGAAGGCCGTTCTGCATGGGTCACTCGGTGTTGACGGCTCGATGGAAGGTCGTTCGGCATGGGACGAATACGGCTCGGTGGAAGGTCGTTCGGCATAGGACGAATGCAGCGCGATGGAAAGTTGTTCGACATGGGATAAATGCGCTCAGTGAAAGGTCGTTCGGCATGGGACGAATACGGCTCGGTGGAAGGTCGTTCGGCATGGTACGAATGCGGCTCGGTGGAAGGACGTTCATCATGGGATGAATGTGGTTCGATGGAAGGTCTTAATGGGCCAATACCGTTCAGAAAGTCCAACAACTCGGGATTCGCCTATAAATACAACATGCAGAGGTTCAGAAAAAGGATCTTCTTCTGCTTACTGCTCTCTGACTTTCTCTTCTCTAAGGCTAGGGCACTTAGCCATTGTCAAACCTGGGATTGTAACTGTAATCGATTATTGCAGCAATAAAAAGAAAACTTCTAGCGTGGACGTAGGCCAGAGTTAGCCGAACCACTATAAAATCTGTCGTTCTCTACTGCTTTCGTTTTAATTTTGACTGTTCTTCATATTATTACTCTCTACATACATTCTATCTATTATCTATGACTGTTAGTTGGTGCTTTCATTTACATTTGGGTGTTAGTGATCAATTTTGGCGTAAACATTTTGGTGCTTTCACTGAGATGGCATGCATTTAGGGGTTCTGAAGCTAGGAACTCGGATTCTAGGAGGTAACGGCTAGGCCATCAGCAAGGAAGAAAGTTACAAAAAGGTGAAATCGGGAGGGAAGTCAAGAGGCTACCTTTGGAGCTAGAGCAGGTCAAGCATCCATCTACATCGCCAGAGATGAGATGAAAGCGATGATGAAAAGGCAAGAGGAGATGATGAAGAACCTCCTAAGACAGTTTGGACAGGCAGGGACAACCGGAGTTGCTGGAGTTCAGATCCACGGAGGTGTAACAGGAGGACCTTACAGGCAATCAAGCGAAGCAGCTCGACAGGGCGCAGCCCCTAATCAGCACAAAATGCTAATCTGGATGGATCTAGGCTAGGAGGCATATCACCTGGCAATGGTGTACCGATCCCTACAGGAACTCTTGGCGATACCACACAACTAGATGCTGGCAGGAATACGAGAGCACGTGATGAAGAGTACGTACTGGAATTCCCTGGGGAACCGGAGGGCAATCCTTAGCGGAAAACGCTGGATTGGCTGAGATTATCGGGCGAACTATGCGTGGAGTTTTAACAACAGAGATTTGGAAGGAGTAAACAGGAGTCCGTTTACCCATGAAATCAAAATGGCCCGAACCCACCAGAGTTCAAGCTACCTACTCTGGAAGGGTATAACGGAAGGCAGATCCTACTGATCACTTGATGAGATACATAAGACACATGGAAGTGCTGGGGGCATTCGAAGGAAGTGATGGCCCGATATTTCCCATTGTACTTGACAGATATAGCTTCCATGTGGTTCAGGCAGTAGGAAGAGAGATCTATCAGGACATGGACAGAACCGGTAGATAGGTTTCTGAAGCAGTTTCGTGTTCATATCAAAAGACCAAAAAAACGTAATGACATTAACATCCGTAAAATAAAGGACAGAGGAATCACTCAGAGCTTTCTTAACTCACTTCAACGCTGCGGTTGCTTTAGTAGATCGGTCGGATCCATCGATGGTTTTGATGGAAGCAGTGTCAGGAGTCAGAGAGAATTAGAATTTCAAAGTTTCATTAATACGAGATCCACCAATGGATCTCGAAAATTCTTTCACGAAGCTGAGAGATTCGTCAAGCAGGAAGATGCATGTTCAGATATAAGGCTAAAGGAGGTGTCATTCGGCTGAAAATGGAGGGCCATCTAGCGGAAGCTCGAATAAAAATAATGGTAAGGGAAAAAGGAAAATGGGTGGCAACGGTAGCATTCCGAAGAGGCCGCGAAGGGAGTTAAAGTTTTCTTCTTACACATATCTAACTGAGACTCTAGAAAGGCTTTACTTGGATACTCGAGGGCACCTCCAGTATCGAAGATCGATGAGGAGGGAACCTTTTGAGTGCGAGCGGGCATCGGGAAAGCATTGACTATTTCCTGAGCTAGATGGGCATAATACAAATGATTGTAGGCATTTGAAAGATATTGTAGAGGAACATGTAAGGAATGGCCACTTGCAGCAGTACATAAGGAATCGAGCTGTGGTAGGGGGCAGGAGCGGCCACCGCCTACCTCGAACGATGGTGGCACTGGATCTGGTCACCGCCGGCTTGTTATAAAATGATGGTTTTATGGTTCTGAATAAGTAATAGTATCCAACGTAATACGACTAGGTCACTTACACACGTACGGGATCGACGATGGTCCCTAGACGTGCTCTGAGATGATGAAAAACCATACTACTTGGGTCTACGAAATCCTGTTTTCCTTTTGTGTTTCTGCAAATTCTAGTTTCCTATTTGGTACTTTAGACATTTACTTTTCTTTGGTATGCTTTTGAAGTTTGGATTGAACTCCTAGTTTGGTTGGTTTTTGATTTGCCATTTTGGTTTGGATGCTTGATTTTTGATTTGGATTTTGAGTTGGATTTTTGATATGGATTTCTGGTTTTCTGATTGGATTCGGATCAATTCAATAAACAGTTCAGGTTTTGCGATTACTGTCCCAAACAGAAAGACGGGGCAGTGATTGCGAGTTACGAGTCCCTTCACCGAAGAGCGATGGAATGCACTCGAACATAATACAAGAAGTCCTTGACCGAAGTGCCGAGGCCGGTGAATATTGAAGTCCTTGGTCGGAGTGCCGAGGCCGGTGAATACAAGAAGTTCTTGGACGGAGTGCCGAGGCCGGTGAATATCAAAGTCCTTGGCTGGAGTGCCAAGGCCGTTGAATATAAGAAGTCCTTGTCCAGAGTACCGAGGCCGGTGAATATCAAAGTCCTTGGTCGGAGTGCCGAGGCCGGTGAATATTAAAGTCCTTGGCCGAAGTGGCAAGGCCGGTGAATATAAGAAGTCCTTAGCCGGAGTGCCGAGGCCAGTGAACATCAAGGTCCTTGGTCGGAGTGCGGAGGCCGGTGAATATAGAAGTCCTTAGCCGGAGTGCCGAGGCCAGTGAATGTAAGAAGTCCTTGGACAGAGTGCCGAGGACGGTGAGTACTAAAGTCCTTGGCCGAATTGCCAAGGCCGGTGAATATCAAAGTCCTTGGCTGGAGTGTCGAGCCCTGTGAATATCAAAATCCTTGGCTGGAGTGCCGAGGCCGGTGAATATAAAAGCCCTTTGCCAAAGAGTCTAGGCCGGTGAATATTAAAGTCCTTGACCGGAGTGTCAAGGCCGGTAGATATAAGAAGTCCTTGGCCGGAGTGCCGAGGCCGGTGAATAACAAAGTCCTTGGCCAGAGTGTCGAGGCCAGTGAATATAAAAATCCTTGGCCGGAGTGCCAAGGCCGGTGAATATAAGAAGTCCTTGGCCGGAATGTCGAGACCAGTGAATATCGAAGTCCTTGGACGGAGTGTCGAAGCCGGTGAATATAAAAGTCCTTGGCCGGAGTGCCAAGGCCGGTGAATATCAAAGTCCTTGGCCAGAGTGCCGAGGCCGGTGAATATAAAAGCCCTTGGCCGGAGAGTCAAGGCCAGAAATATAAGAAGTCTTTGTACAAGCCCTCGACCAAAGAGTCGAGGCAGGAACGGGATAACACGACCCAGCAAGGTCTACAGATTCAAAAACTAGACCCAGTGAGGTCATGTGTTTGGCTATTGGTTATTGATGGATTAAAAACTCGGTTGACGGGTTCAAATGGCTTGATTCTTGGATAAAATGGATTGGATTATGAATCGGAAAGCATGAATGTGGATGACATATGGACTTTGGATATCGGATTTGAGGATGTTCAAAACACACCTTCCAATAGCAAGGCAAGTTTTGGGCGGCAAATGCTAACTCATATTTTATCAAGGCCATAAACAGGCGGATTCAACCTAACTAACTTCACGATTATCGAGGCTGGAATATGATGGATTCGGTTTAACAGGACAAAGTTCGCTTGGATATGTCGCTCGGTCTGGAAGTAGTAGGTCGTTCAACATAGGTCGCTCGGTGTTGACGGCTCAATGGAAGGTCGTTGGGCATGGGACGAATACGGCTCGGTGAAAGGTCGTTCGGCATGGAACGAACGGTGGAAGGTCGTTCGGCATGGGACGAATGCGGCTCGGTGGAAGGTCGTTAGGAATGAGACGAATGCGGCTCGGTGGAAGGTCGTTCGGCATTGGATGAACGCGGCTCGATGGAAGGTCCTTCGGTATGGGACGAATGTGGTTCGGTGGAAGGTCTTAATGGGCCTATACCTTTCAGAAAGTCCAACAACTCAGGATTCGCCTATATATACAGCATGCGGAGGTTCAGAAAAAGGATCTTCTTCTGCTTTCTGCTCTCTGACTTTCTTTTCTCTAAGGCTAGGGTAATTAGCCATTGACAAGCCTGGGATTGTAACTGTAATCGATTATTGCAGCAATAAAAAGAATACTTCTGGAGTGGATGTAGGCCGAAGTTAGTCGAACCACTATAAAATTTGTCGTTCTCTACTGCTTTCATTTTAATTTTGATTGTTCTTCATATTATTACTCTCTACATACATTCTATTTGTTATCTATGACTATTAGTTGATGTTCTAAATTGATGCATTTGAGCAGCCAACTGCCTAGATTTCATGAAATATTTGTACTTGGGTGCGAAGTAAATGTTTAACGTTCATGATGAAACCAAAGATTCTCTTAGGGTTAATCAACGGTCGGGACTAGTTCAAAACCCTTATAAAGACACAGCTAATCTAAGCCTTAATCCATTAGATTTAGTACGCTTTATTTAAATACTGCCAAATTCTTTCCTCTCCAAACCTAAATTATTTGAAATAAAATAAAAATTAAAGTAGAAAGATCTAGGAGGATAAATCAAGCATACAACTAACAAACGAGGGAGCTTCCAGTTGGGATTCAAAGGAAAGCTTGGATTTGTGGTGGGTGGGTATATTTTTTTATAAGACGATTATATGTAGTTAAGTTTAATAAGCCATATTTGATCTTGGTAGTTAGAAATTGAATTGTAAACATTGTTAAATTAAATTAGAAATTTGATAGTTAGTATATAAATATGATCCCCTTTTTCTAATTTATATCTGTAAAACCAATAAACCCAATATATAAATTTATAAAGAACGGACATAACCCAATGCTATTAATAGTAACTCTAGGATAAACTATTTCACTACAAAATTGTGTAGAATTGTAAATTGAAATTGACATTAACAAGTTTGGTAAATTGTAACTAGCTTACTATATAACAATAAATTTAGGAACGACAACAATAATTAACAAAAGAAAATTAAAAGATAATTAATTGAAATTGAACTAAATAATGAACATTAACCTGAAATTTACACTGAGACCGCTTGACCGCACTACTTGGAGCGGTTGACCACCCGAGTATATAGCTGTCGACCGGTTGGCATTCTAAAGTGCAATCTGAACCACAGCCTGAGGTACAAGTTATACTATTTATAAGTGTAAACGTATGTATAGTTTGTATATATATGGACGTTAGGGTATGGAAGCAAGTTGCCTATATGATGATGCTAAGATATTGCAGAGCTAGTTAAATTCTATTCATCCAGCTTGGGTCAATATTCAACCGAAAGGGGCGTATCTATCGCAAATGGCACTCATAGGGGGTTCTACAACGAACATTCAGTATTGATTGATGCCTGATGAAGTGTGTGGGCCCGGTATAGTGAGAGTTCCTTAATATTCATGGATTCTGATGCGACATGATGTTGTGTTGTCGTTGGATCCTGGAACGTGCAATAAGAGGTAATTACATTACCATTAAGAGGTGGACATGGATGTACATGATGAGACACTTTGACGTGTCAATGTTGTGGTCTCCCCCTCAATGCGTGATAAGGATATGGGTAGCCTTGGCTGTGGGAAACTTAGTCCCATGATAGAAATAGTAGGGTAATCATATGTAGAATAGTTCCAGTAGATATTAGCCGACCAATATTGTCTAGAGGTTCGATCAGTTGTTCGATCCTAAGTATTCGCTTGCACATGTAGCTGGTGTAAGCGTGTATTTAGCTAAACCCCTCAAGTAAAGAAATTTAGTAATTCACGGCCCGTGTAGAACACCCTAGGTCATATAGATTTTTATTGAATTCAACTACATATGATCACCATATATTAATGATGTACTCATTCTCTAGACTTTTGTTTGATCCACTCCTTTTCCTTCTTTTTCCCTACCATGGGATGGCAAGATAATAGTTGATTTAGCACAAAGTGTGGAGAAAGGAACTAAGCGTTAGAGGTCCACTACTTTTAGTTGTTCATTATATAAATATTTGTTGTATCAAATGTCCATCAAACTTATATTGTACTTTGGAAAACAATGTATATGAACTTAGCATTTTTAAGATTGTTTTTCTAAAATGTCTATTTTCAGTATTTATATTTTATTTATACCACTGTGAGATCTGAAAGTGTAGAATGATTTAGGTTTATCCTTATATTCTTAGTCTCTATGATGTTTGAAAAACCTCAATAGTTCATGCTTCTCGACACCGACACAAGTCCTAAAGTCACGTTGGGCTTCGGATCGGTATGTCTGGAGGTGCGGTTTATCACATTTGGTATCAGAGCCTAGCTTGAAGATTCCTTAGGAATTGGATGCATATTGAGATAACGTACTGGAGAAAATTTCTGAAAAAGGGTTTTCAAAAAGTTTTTCGAAACGGGTTTCCAAAAATTACATATATATGTATAGATAAAAATCTTTTCAAATGTTTTACATATATAAAAGTATAATTCGAAATAATGCTATCCCTTATTCTTACTAGTACTATCTATGAAAAAGTTGAAAATAATTCCTTATCACAGATAGTTAGAATGAGAAATTTTGATTGGAATGGCTTAGAGAACGCAGATAAGATTCCAGGATTAAACATCCCATATGGTTTATCCAACATTTGTAAGCAAAGAGACAAGATGAGCCTAATCCAACTAAGGAAGCATGTTTGTAACTTTACTAATATGAATAATCATTAATATATAAAAACTATGGGTTAGAATAAATGTTAAGGTTATAGCAGTTGAGTTGAAAATAATCCTTCACGGTTATTATGGTTTACTCCTTAATGAAATGCTAGTAGTGTTTTCCTATACCAGCTAGCAAAAACAAGTATATCATGGATTTAAGGGTGAGTGGGGAATATTAGTAACGTAGGGCCCATATACTTAAAGTGGAATGTGATTAGGCAAAAAAAAGGGAACATGAAAGATGGACTTCAAAAACTTAGAGCAAATCTCCCCAATTAAAGTGGAAGTCTTATTCTTATACTAGTAGTAGTTATGAAGACCTCTTTTTTTTAGATTTATGGCTAGAGTGTTTCCATATTGGGGTTGGATGCATGTAATTAAATCACTGCTAAGTATACTCCGATTTTTTTGAAAGGACAATGGAAACCCTATGCAGTTAAAGCATTACTAAGTATAATTGGGCTTGTATAATTAGGTTGCTTTTATATACTTCGATTTAAGCGATAATCCAACAAAAATGTTTTTTAAAAGTTATAAACAGTAGACGTATGATACTTCAAAAAGAAACATAAGTTGGTTTACTACAAATTGATCAGTCAAGCTATGTAAAATTTGTTTAAAAGTTAAAATTAAAAGAATTTGACAAAAAGCAAATTTTCAATAAACTGCTTTAAAGATTTTGTTTTTGGGCACATTGTTGCACTTATCCTTGAAGCATACTTTGCTTTTGAAAAACGTAATTTTGAGTACAAATAGATAGTAAGTTAAAACATCATGTCTTCATTTAAAGTACATTTTAGTGAAAAATTTCTTATTTATAAAGGAAAATTTAGAAAGATGTGTCTTTGTGTACATTTTTCTAATTGAACTAAACCATTTTTTATAATTTAAAAATTAAAGAAAAATGACATGATCTTTGAGAAAAAAGAAACAGTTGTTAAAAATGAATGGAAGGTTTTGTGATTTTAAAAACTTACTAGTTTTATGAAGATGTTAAAATCAAAGTTTTGGATTAAAGGGAAAATTAAAAGTTATGACTATCACTTAAACTTAAAAAGAAAAGAATTAAATTGGAGTTAGATAAATAGAATTACATAGCCTCCAAGGACCACATTGATGATGGAGTCCAGAAGCATTGCAATATTTAGGGGCAAAGGTAGGAAGTAGTATGGAGAATTAGTGACCTTTTAAATCAAAGGTTGAACTAGAATGATAGAGTACTTAATTAAACTTCCTGTAACCGTAAAATGTGAACATCGCTGTGTGTCTTTCTATCCAAGTATGATTGGAATTGTAGAATCTTTGCATAAAGAAGTTTGTAAAGTATGATTTGGGTAAAAATATTTCAGGATTAGGAAAGAGTCTTCCTAGATATTATAATTGTATCAGAGAATGCTACGGATGTAGGAACTTTTTCGGCTTAAAGTGTTGAAGGGCCTCCTTATATGGAGTGTTAAGAAATTGATGGGAATTTCCTTGATTATATTAGGAAATCTAAATAGGATGGTAGGTTAGGCTCGATGCTATATCAGCAATGTTGGTACCATATAAGTGTGAATAAAATACATGTAAGCTACGGATAGTCTAGGTGTTGTGTCGTTCCCCTGAATGCTACAGGCAGACCATATAACCACAAAAGAAAATTTATATATTTTTATAGTATTGTATTTATATCATTGTTGATGTGTTCCATATATGCCTAAACGTAAATCTTGGAATCATAGGACTAAATACAGAATATACTTGAATATGGAAAATAATAGGGAAGTACGGGTTGTCACATTTGACTCTCTGCCTTGCACTCCTTAGCAAAGTGCCCCTTCCTACCACATCTCTTGCAGTGAAAATCCTGCTTCTTAATATTTCCATTCGGTCTCATTCCTCCCTTATGTTGATTCTGTTATAGCACCTCTCCTCTGGACTTCTTGGGTTCTTCCTTCTCTTCCTCTTTGGTGATGGTTTTCAGCAAGGCCATCTCCACAGACCCTCATACGTCGCATCCATGGGAATATGATTAAGAGCCAAACCTTGAAGAGGTTGGTTCAGCCCCTTCGCAAACTTCAAAGCCTTCTTAGGTGGGTATTGATTGGCTCCATCCGAAAACTAGCCAACTCATTAAACTGATTTACATACTCTTTCACTGACATATCTCTTTACTTCAGATGAATAAAATTCTCCAACTGCACTCCCTCCTCTTCTTTAGAAAGAAACATAATCGTAAAGCATCTTCTAAACTCCTCATAAGTGATACCAACCTAATCAATCTCCGCCACAACTACCTCCTACCAATTCAAGGCATCTCCCTATAAATGCCAAGTAGCAAGGTATCTCCTCACCTTGTCAGTTAGACCGATCAATCCAAAAATCCTCTCACAAGTATAAATCCATGTCCTTAAATCTACATATTACTCATTCCCTACATGCGGCTTCCAACCTGAGCTTGTAAATTCCTTGCATAATCGATGGTGAGTGAGTGAGTAGCAACTGCAACTGACGCTCGCACCATGGGTTCTCAATTAGGGTTAAGCTCAACTTTTCCCCTAGCCTAAAGATATCGACTGATCCAAATCGGAACGTTCACGCCTGAAATCTCAACTGCATCGCTTGAGCCTGAATCTTTCATCTTCTATTTGTGATTTAAGAATTTATTAGCAACTTTTCAGATATACCATGGCAAGAATAAAAGAAAGAGTTATTCACGTTATACTTATACAAAACCTTATGAAAATATTTTATATATACATACAAATATATACAAACACTTTGGAAACTCATTTTGAAATTCTTTTTAAAAAACATTTGGAAAACCTTTTCTTTTCGAAAAACTTATCATGTACTTTTTCTCAATATGCCTCTAATCCCTAAGGAATTTTAAACCTATGCTCTGATACCAACTATGAGTGGCATTTTCGTTAGAATTGCCCCAAGTCGAATATCGATCCTACTGGATAAATGGAATTTAACTAGCTCCACAATGCTCAAATGTCATCTCATAGGGAACTAGCTTTCCAAACCTAACACCCATATATATGCATATTATACATACTCATATATTTACAATTAAAGTAGTTTTATTTATAACCTGTGCCTAAGGTTGAGGTTTAGGTCGTGCTTTTGGAATGCCAACCAGTCGACCGTTATATATTGGGGAGGTTGACCGCTCCAGTTAATGCGGTCAATCAGTCACGGTGTAAATTGTAGGTTAATGTTTGTTGTTTAGTTTGATTTCAATTTAATTATCGTTTAATTTGTTTTTGTTAATTATTATCGTCATTTCCAAATTTATTATCATATAGTAAGCTAGTTACAACTAACCAAACTTGTTGATATCAGTTTCAAATCTATATAATTTTGTAGTGAAATAGTTTTGTCCTAGGGTTACTATTAACAACACAGGTTGTCTTAATTCTTTATTAATTTACAGGTTGGCATATGTAGATATAGGTAAGAAAAAGAGGATCACATTTATGTACAAACAATTAAATTCCTTATTTAATTAAACAATGTTTACAATTTAATTTCTAATAACCTAATCAAATATGGCATTTTAAACTTAACCGTGTATAATCATCTTACTACAAACTTATGCACTTACCACAAATCCAAGATTTCCTTCTAATTTCCACATAAAACCCTTCCATGTTCGTTAGCTGTTCACCTAATTTGATCCTTATGGATTTCCTTAATTTGTTCTTGGTTATATTGAAGAATTTTATAATTGGAGGAGAAGAAAATTTGATAGATTTTTGGTATACTGATAAACTTCTAATGAATTAGGGCTTAGATTAGCTCAGTATTTATATGGTTTCAGATAGGTCTTGATCATTAATTAACCCATGAAGAATCTTAGGTTTCATCCAGAACGTTAAACAATTAATTTCCAACCAAGTAAAAAATCTTTCGTTTGATTCAGGCCATTGAACGCTCAATTTCCTTGATCTGGAATGGTAACCGGTCGACCGATGGAATATAAGGTGGGGTCAACCACTCAACCGCTACCCATCAACCGGTGGAACTGTTTAATAAAGGATAGTTTAGTTTCCTTATTTGTTATTAAATTAGTTTCATTTTCAAGTTTTAAACATTCATAACTTCTCTATAATAACTCTGATTTGAATGTTTTATATATGAAAATCATCCAGAAAATCGCCACGAACACAATGATGTAAGCTCTATAGCCAAATTCAAATGATTGTAAAAATTATGTCTTACAATTGTTATGTTCAAATTTAATTCTGTTATTAAATTTTCACTTAAAATTTTGAGGTGTAACTCTTACATGCAAATAATCAATAACTACAATCATCTACTAATCTATCTTCCACTAGCAATCATTATCCTTGAATAAATTTCTAATGCAGTATGTATATGAAAACATGTAATGCATATGAACCTATACTAATGCAGAGATTGGGTGGCCTTCTTATCTAGTCGACTTCATTTAATGCATGTGTTTATGCGATGTATCCAAAAAATATGCAACATCCTATGTAAATATACTTGCAATTCTACATGTATGAACAACCATTCAATCCATATGCAGCAACTACATGCATATAACTTAATAAAATCAAACAAGTGATAACACGTTATGATGTTAGTATGTATGTTGACTAGAGGATATACTCACATAAGTGTGCAAAATCCAATCTATAAATACAACCACTAACATTCATGAAATGACCTGCTTTTTCGACCATCAAAATTCGACACCGAATAAATCAACTGTATTCAAATGCCAAGCATGCAATTGCCGGAAGGGAAGATTGTTAGGATAAAATAAAAAGAAAAGAACAGAGAATAGGAAAATCATAATCTCATAGAGAAATCAATATAATACAACAAAGACAGTAAAAATCATCCCCCCAAAATACAGAGTACATCAAAATTAAAAACAAATCTTATCAGCCAGACAGTTATAAAATCCTTAGTTTACAATTATAGACAGGTGTATATAATACAATGGAAAGTAAAATATTACGATATGTGAACATCCAGCTCTACTCCATAAGCTCCATGTCCCACTAATAACAACTTGGAAAAATACTCGGTCTAACCCTGGCATTATAATAATATAACACTCAAATTGGTTTGGAAAACCAGCTTGAGAAAACTCAAGTAATGAGGATGGTATTAAATAGCCTATGAGACCACACCGCAAAATGCAGAACGGGTTTTTACCTCACAAGAAGAACATCCATATATTAAGAAATGAGAAACAATTAGAATAACAATCCAAACAAAAAGGATGTACGTGGATAATAACAAAAACCAAACTTGTAGAATGGACACAAATAATTAGACATCGAGAAGAGCTTCAGAAACTTCTCGATGCAAATTTTGAAACATAATTCAAAGATTTGATTTAATTAGGGAAAGAGAATTTTTTTCAACAAATGATTAGGAGGGTGCTCCCCCTTACTGAAAGAATACCTCTGGAAATATACTTGAGGACTATGATGGCTCTCGGACAAAAAAAAACCAAATCCCGCCAACGGTTACAAAGAATCGAGTATTTCACATCTTCGAACGCATATCATCAAATCCAATCTAGAGCATATGTGAAGATACCCTAATGGGAAAAATCCAACATAGCTTGGCTTCTACTCATGCATTGGTTTTAGTCATTTTTGGAAAAGAATAGCAACACTCGAATGAGTACAAATCGTCTTAGATTAATGCAACACAAAAGATGAAAAGATCAACTCTAAAGTTTGAGATAGAAACAAGGAAAATAAATCTATCCAACATAACTAGGAAGGTGCTCACCATTCAACAAAAGTATACATCTATATAAAATATAACTAATAGCAAATGCGTTGCTCTCGGGAACATCCAAGCTGGATCCCGTTAACTCCATAGGCATCCGAATATACTCACATCAATGCATGCATGCTATCAGCTTCTCTAGATATATGTGAATATATCCTAGTGGATGTGACCCACATCGCTTGGCTCCCACCTATGCTCTGGTTTAAATTTTTCCGGTGTTGGATACCCATGCTTAAAATGAGCGACAAATCGTCTTAGATCGACGAAGCACAACAATGACTAGGAGGATGCACCCCCTTTACAGGCGCCTTGGCTTCAGTTATTTTCAACAATGGATAACAAAAATAAAAAAGCGCAACACATCACCTTAGAGTAACGAAATACAAAAAATTATACTAGAATCAAAATTGATAGTCGATAAATCAACCATCGAGAAAAAAAAAGTTATTTGTCTATGGGAATTAAATCGAATATGCTTACCACTAATAAATGAATCAAACTTTTAAAATAGTTGATCCACATTTGGGTTTGATTTTCACATTTCAAATATTGTAAAACGTTTTTAAAATTCTCTTTGAAATATTCTTTTCAGATGGCAAATTATAATACCAAGTGTATTTAAAAACAAGGATCCAAAACAAATGTCATTAAAACATCGTTTACTGCCAACCCAAAACAATTTACCCTTGGTTTTATTTTTAAACAATTTTTATTAAAATATTTTCTCATTTATACGCCAGCATTTATAATTTTAAAACAACACTTATTATCCCAAAGGATAATAAATCAATTTAAATACGTTTATATATTTAAAACATTGTCAATTTTTCCCGAAGGAAAATTTATAGACAACTTTATAATCTTTTTATAATCAATTATCTTTGAATACTTTTGTTGAATTAATTAAATAACTTTAAAAACCCTCTTATTAAATCAATTTAGTAACTTTAATACATTTTTATTAAATAAATTTAGTAACTTTATAACTTTTTTATTAAATCGATTGATTTACTTTAAACTCTTTTATTAAATTAATTAGTTAACTTTTAAAAACACCATTAATTGAAATCATTAATCAAATAAAATATAATTAACTAAATGGATTAACTACATTCAAACATCATTAATTGAAACGATTAACTAAATTTAAAACATCATTAATTAAAATAATTAATTAAATTTAAATATCATTAATCAAAATGAATAATGAAATTAAACGTCTATTTTGTGAATATATAAGCTAAAGTTCAATACACAAAGGTTTAGGGAGATGATATTCATTAAGTAACGATATAGCAAAAAATCACTATTACGGCACTTAAACAATTGAATTAGATGTTCACAAACTATTTTAACTAAACATCAATATAAGCAATAAAAGAATATAAATGAGATGCAGATAATAGTGAGTAAATAATAGCGAGAAACCCCTTTGGATCTCTCTACAAACGTCCTCTGTAAATCATGCATATGTGTATTTTACGAAATGTTCCATTGTGGCTTGTTCGTTACGATAAAACTCCGACTTCTTTTTGTCCTCTGCAACAAAATGGTTATTTATGACATTCACTACTGGGCGTGAATAAACAATATTATATACAGTTATATGAATTTCCAAAATGGGAATCCCATCTAAACAATTAATTAAAAAACAATATAAACTAACATCCAAGTAGGCAATAAATAATGTTTATCAACTATATAATGCACCGATTAACCAAAAAGGTGAGATTAATTCATCGAAATTTCAGTTATCGCCGAAGCTTTTTAGTTTAAACTAAAATCGAATGAGCATTTGATTTTAACATAAAATTCCATTAGCTCCATGTTCGATCAATCCAGATCCTACATGTAGATAACATTACTATGAATCTGACGCGAATGACCATGTTAGATTTGGACCTAGAATGATCAAATTATTTCATAAATAAGATTAGCAAATTAAATAATATAATTATCACACTAATTGCACAGTTTTCTAATTAAACTATATTATCTTAACCCTAATCCCGATACAAACTCTCGGGCAGCCAACAACAAAATCCCGACTTCGACCAAACTCCGTCATCACTATCACCATCTATTGCCACAACTTTACCCAAGCCTCCAACGACCACGAGCAACCTAATGACCACTAATCTCACCGCCGATGCCCACCGTAGCTCGAAAACAAGCTTGATAAAACACTTGTCATTCAACTGCTCACCTGCGCTGCCGTACATCGCCATTCACTACCCAAACAATACTGAAGCATGCCCTCGCCATCTTCTACCCAACATAAATGGCCTCACCTCCTAACTCCGCCTAACGTCAAAAATCTAGCCCAAAAAGTCAACCACCATTGAACTTGAATCGTGGCCTCTACATGAAGAACCACCTCAATCCAACCATCCATCAACATCACCTCATCATGACGAATGATATTGTAGTTGGTCACTTTGCCTGAAATAGCACTGATTAGTTCTGATCATTGTAGGCCGTTGGATGGAGAGAAATGGAAATGACGGAAAGGGTTAAAATTTAGGGTTTTGGGAAAAAGGATGAAGGGTAAGAGTCCTTATATAGGACTTTCTCCAACACTATGCCCCTCAAAATTATGAACCTCAATCAAGTCGTGCTCACTGGTGGTCCTAACTAAATACCCCTTTTCCAAACTCAATGGAACTATTATCAGATTCTAATTCCATCATATATAGAAGTTAGCTTTTTAAAATCAAATTATGTTATTTTAATTCTCAAAAATTAAACGCTACGCATTTCGAGCTCGTACGATAACATAGTATGTCCGGTCGTCATGAAACTCATCGGCGTACAATTATTTATTATTGTATATCCAATGGCATTAGTGTCGCCAAAATCTAAGATAGTGCAGTGGAATTCTAATTTCAGATATTTAAACATCGTTTTATATTTTTCAATCACATTATTGATATTTCTCTGATCTATATATTATTGCTAATAAATTCACTAATTGAATTCACCAATATTATTTATTAATTAAAAGGAGTTAAATAAAATTAATTAATATTTACTTCACAATTTAAATATTTAAACGATCGCTATTTTGAATTCAATTTGTCAAATTCCAAAATCCAATTATTCAATATTTAAAATTAATTAAACACTTAAATTCAATGACCGAAATTTTGGGTTGTTACATTCTCCTTCCCTTAAAGATTTTCATCCCCAAAATTACCTAAGAAGAAAATGTCTCCATACCCTTAAGTTTAAAACTATTTATTAAGCTAAGTTATTAACTTGATAATTAAATCTCAAAATTTTATAAAAAATTTCGATAGCGTCTCCTATGCATAGCTCGATCGAAACAACTACAAATTACCTTTACGGGCTTTAAACTAATAAAAGAAAACAAAGTCCAAGTGGCCTTCCATATCCACAGCATAAAATCATCAACAAACTTCAATTTCAAAATCTACTACATTCCATTTTGCATTTTATTTTTATTTTTCCCAGCAATTTATTATCTTGATGCAAATGCAGGTGCACGAAAATCAAATAGCAATCTTGTAATGACCCAAAATTTGATCACTTTAACTGAGGGTATTTGATTAATTTTAAATATTCAAGTAAGGATAATTTTCAGAAGATCATCAATTTTTGTGAAGTAAATGATTATAATGGACCTATTTTGGAGAAATATTCGCAAAAATGTTGTTCCTTTGGAAAAATACGGATAAAATGGCCGAAAATTGTTTTATCAATAAACAGCTATATTGTTTGTGTCAAAATTGGGCACAACACTCGTCGGAAGTTTTTGAAGAGATAATAAATGAAGAAAGTAAATTAAAATGTGGATTATCTAATAAAAACTCCAAATAACAGGAAGTAAATTGCACGAGAGACAACGATTTAGAGTGGCTCGGCGTATTGCCTACGTCCACTATGAAGTTTTGTTACTTTATTGCCTGATATTCAGGGAATACAACTTTTTTATGTCAAAGTACAGCAAGTAGTAAGCCAAAATTCGAATTCAAAGGCAGCGGTGGTGCTCTGAAGCAATTCTGGCAGCGTCAGGACGTGCTTTATCTCTAAAATTCTCTGATCCCATTTCTCAATGACCAGGGGCTCTATTTATAGTTGTAGGAGGCTGATATTTCGCCTAAAATCAGGGGAGAACGCTTCTGGCACGTGAGGGGGCACACATGGCCGAATTATGGAGATCCGGGCCCACTTTGGGATCGATTCGACCCTTGGTTCGAATCGATCAAAAAGGTGTCCAATCGTGACGAAAATTGGCATGGACATTCTTCTGTGTATATGCAAGCTCCTGCGAAAATTTCATAGCATTTGGATTTGTAGATCTCGAGTTATGATCGATTCAAGTTGGAGTTTTTCGCCCCAGGGATCCGTTCGAATCGATATGGTTCGAATCCATAGGGTCGAATCCATGCTTCTGCACGTGAAAGTGATGACGTGGTGCGTATGCTTCGGGTCAATCCTCCTTTTTCTTCGAGTTTTCTGGGTCATACCCTTGATTTTAGCCGCATTTATCTGATGGATTCGAAGAGTTGGATTCGAAGGCACGCTTCCTTCGTATCGATGGAACTGGTACTCGTTCGAATCGGTCAAAGCATTTGATCGATTCGAGGTTGCCTCAATTGGGGGATTCGAAGACGAGTTTTGGAATGGAGCCGGGGCTTCTTCACTTGCATGGATTCGAGGAAACTTTCCCCCGATGGATTCGAGCTAGGGCATACAAGGATGGATTCGAACCAAGACATAATGGGATGGATACGACCTTAAAGCTTGCTCGATGGAGTCGAAGCAAGGTATGTTCTGATGGATTCGAACCATGGCTGACTATTGATGGATTCGAACCAAGGCCTTGTGGACGGATTCGACCCAATGTGTGGTTGATGGAGTCGAAACATGGCCACTTGGATGGATTCGAACCAATGTGTGGTTGATGGATTCAGAGCGTGACTTACCTCTGATCGACTCGAACCTATGCCATTCCTGAGGGATTCGAGCCTATATCACTTCATCCATCTCCCATTAGCGATAACTTGAGCATACTAACTCGGATTGCCCCGAAATTTGGAACGTTGGTTTCTACCACTTAGCTTAACGTGTCTTATCAATCGTAGCCCGATCCGGACTCGGCAAAATTCATCGATATTTGTAGTTGCCCCATCAATCATTCCAAACTGAGGACGTGTGATCTTGTCTTTTTCCAGTCAGTTCCTGGTTATCTCGGCCTTGCCAACAGGCGGGATAACATTTTCCCCTCAAAGTACGTCTTGTGTAAACATGACGTGCTTTGAAAAGCTGCAGTCTATCGTTAGACAATTAGAACATGCTTTGCTGAGAGTTGTATTCTTTATTGTTGTAGCCAATCGTCGTATGATCGCGATCGGCTGTTCATCGTCTACATCATGACGAAATGGACATTTGATCCCTGTGAATAATACAGATCAAACAATAGTCAGACATATGTGCATATATGTTCCATCTTGACTTTGGTTAACATTGCGTGACTGCAAGTCGTTGTCAGTTCGGTTTGTTATCGAATTCTACATTGGTCCTCTCCTGAACCGATCTTGAGATTCGAGTTAGAACACTGTTTTTATGATTGTCTATAATCGTCCTCTTGTATCGATCCTCTCCTGAATCGATATAAAAGGTAGACAAGTAATTTTTCAAATTGAAGCGATTCGTCCGTTCTCATTGGTGGATTTTGATGGATTCGAAGTCATGTATGTTCGAAGCGATAGCTTTCGAATCAATGGTTCAATGGTCTTCGTGCTTCGAATCGACACAGTTTTCAATCCAACCTTTGTTCGATGGCTCCTTCGAATCGATAATGCCTCGCATCGATCCTGCAGGGATGGATTCGAACGTGTAATGGATTCAGCCATGTGATGGATTCGAACACGATAGGTGATCGAGCGATCTTTCGAATCGATAGGATACTGCGAGTGACCGGTGGTAGAAGGTCAATATGACCGGGAGACGAAGAGCCTCAAGCGTTTTCTCGAACCCGTATAAATACGCGAGGTAAGCCTCACTTTCACTTTTTACTTTTTACTAGCACAATCGCCGCTTCTTCTAATCGATCCTCCAGAGCTAGAAACAACCGTGTCTTTGCACGAAACGATAAAATTCCACCAAGTCTTCTTTTGCAATCGAATCCAATCAGGTAACCAAGGGATCGATTCGAGCGTAGGGAATGATAAAACTGGAGTTTCCAGCATCGATTCAATCCTTTCTTCTGAAAATCATAAAGGGTTCTGAGATCTAGAATGGGTCGACTCGATGGACCCGAGGAACGAAACCATTCAATTCGTATCGATCGTAGAATGTTGTCTTGGAGGAGCGTAGATATTGATAGATGCTATCTTCCTTCATTGCTTCGCATCGATCCAGGAATGAACAGTTCGAATCGATCTTGAGTGCAAGGCTTCGAATCGATTGTTGCGAAAGAAGAAGGGTCTCGTGTCGATCGATTCGAAGTAACGATATTCTGATGGATTCGAAGGTGTTCAATATTGATCGATTCGAAGTTATGCAGAGCTCATGAATTCGAATTGCTTCTCTGTCCCAAGGTCTCATCGAGTCGAACTACATGGAGTCAGGGCGTACCGATTCGAAGTTCATCGATTCGACTCGTATCGATTCGAGTCGATCGATTCGAAGTTCGTCGATTCGACTCGTATCGATTCGAGTCGATCGATTCGAACGTCCTTGCTTCTAGGACTCCCACTCTTCTGATTTGCCCCAACATCTGAACTACGACCAATTTCAAGTTGAACTTTAACGAAGTCACTGAACTTTAGCATACTTGACTCCAGCGAGCTTCAGCCTTGCATAATCGAATTTGACTTGACCTCCCTTTTGGAGCTCGTCGATGGCACCATGACTTAACCAAAATATAACGAATTTATACTTTTATTGGTCAGTAGTATCTGGATGGCGTGAAAGTGACGGTCAGCGATGACGGTCATTTTCATTCTCAAATTCCAAAGTTTCATCGTTCGGGCATCTTGTTTCAACTTGTGAAATCTGCTTAAGTTATGCATAGCACTTGCATTGCACGACATATTCATACACTTTACACTGGGGGAATGCATGGGCTTTTTATGTATTTAACGCCGCTTTCTGGTGAGTTAGTTAATTATGGAATCTTCGAGTTCTCAACAACAAGAAGTACAAAGCTCGCCTCCTCCAGTGCTTGAGATTCCGGAAATCCCTCCTGAAGTTATAGATCTTGCTCCGGATGAGTTGCCGGAGGCCATATTTATCGAAGATCCTGTCGATTCTGTTCAGTCCAATATCTCGGAGTCTTTGTTGGGCCGGATATGTTCGAAACATAACATATCCCTGGACGATGTTTTACTACCTAGTGCCAATGACAGACCACATAACCCACCTGAAGGATGTACTGCCTTTTACCGCCATGCCTGCGCGGCTGGATCTCTCCCTCCTTTTAACCAATACATCAGAGAGATGCTGTCGTACTTAGGAATTGCTCCTTCACAACTCCATCCCAATGGGCATGCATTGCTGAATAGAGTCTTTGTCATATTTATGGATTGCCTTTTTCGCCCTCCAAGGCCAAACGAGATCAGGCCCATATTCAATTTCAAGAGTAGGGGTGATAGCCCATCTTTCACTTTTCTGGAAGCGGTCAGAAACTGTCAGTTTGTGACTGGGGCCTGGACCAGGCTTAGCTATTTCAAGAATGAGTGGTTTTTTGTTCGATGCCCCCCAGGGTTTGCCAGGAGATGGTTATCCAGACGTAAGTATCATAAGTCATCCTTGAATGGCCACTCTTAATACTTGCACTAATACTCTGTTACTCTTATAGCTATCATTTCGAGACCTACCGGTGGGCATTATAGAGGCATCGTTCAAAGCTTGCAAAGGGTCCCAAGCGACTCAAGGCACATCGACTTGCTGCTGACCGACGATAACTTAAGGACGCTGGGTTTGATTGAGATGAGCCAGAGTATTGCAATTGAAGGGTTGGCAAAACCGGCCTCGAGGAAGAAGAAGGAAGTTGTAAAAAGAAAAACTGACATTGTGATAAGAGAAACAAGCGATGATGAAAGAACGCCCACGGATACCGAGATAGCAGATGACCATTCCCGAATAGAAGAGGGTCGGAAAGGCAAGGCCGTTGTACCTAAATTTAAGAGATGGAAGTCTGTAGTCATAACCCGTTCCATACCTGGGGTTACTATCTCCAGCGCCGCTCCTAGCCAGTCCGGAGACTTTTTCAAAGGGCTGGACGATATTCCCATTCCGCCTACGTATCTTTCCACCACGGGTCCGGTTTGGAAGAGCTCCGGGAAGCGCTTGATATAAGCGAGTCTTTACCCGTTAGTGTAATCGACACTTCTGGTTGGTCGGGGGATTTGCGCACTTATACACTTTCACAACACTTCACGACCTCCACACGCATTGTAGTGCTTTTCCTTGGTACTTAACTGAATTGTTTCTTCTTTACAGGTGCTATGTCAGATCGTCCTTCTACACTTGATAGACTTCGACGAGTGCATCATTCTTCATCTTATTACGAATCTCGCCGTAGGGATTCTGATCGTGAACGTGAACGGAGGCATTATGAGCAAGAGCATCGTGAGAGGGACCATTCTTTATATTATTCTAGCCAGGAGCGTTCTGATAGGGACCGAAGGTACAGTTCACCCTCTCGTTCTCCTCCGCCACCCAGAAGCCATGCACCTACACTTGAACCTTCGCGACAACAGCCATCTTTACAGATCTCAAAACCTGGTCCACATCGTTCTAGGACTGATACGGCTATGACCGTAACTGTGGAGGAGGCCCCTCTCGAACCATCTGGTGAAGGGGCTATAAGAATTGCTCAATTGAAGAAAGATTTTCCAGTAATATGCTTCGATGCTTACATCTTTCCTCCCAATCTCAAAAGAATTCCCGAAGTGGCTGTGAACACCGCCCTCAGCTATACCCACGATTTCTATGTTCAATACAAAGAATGGTACAAGGCGGCTGTTAAAGCTTCGAAAGTAGCCTTCGATCGAGCCAAAATTATTGAGAAACTGAAAGCCGACTTGGCTCAGAAGAACCGCATTGTTGATATACTTCAATCTGAAGCGGAATCCTCTCGTAAGGCCGAAGTTGAGTCGCTAAAAAAGGTCGATGAGACATTAGTTGAGATGGCAAAGATGCAACAGGCGCATTGCACTTTAGTTGAAGACTTGGGCCATCGGTACAAAAATGTTGAGGCCGAGCGAGATGCGGCGGTCAAAGAACTAGAGGAATTAAAGGCTAAGTTTGCCGACATAAACAAGGAAAAAGATGATGCTAATATGGCCGCATAAGAAGCATGTGAGCAAGCCGTGTCTCTCCGAGCTGAGCGAGATGCGGCGGTTGCTAAAGTTGAAGTGGTGGAGACAGAAGTGGAGGGGTGAGTCCAGGCAGAGCTGTTCAGGGTAGAAGTGAGTTTGATGAGCTCTTTGACACTTATAATGCTAATGTGCATGAGCACGGGAATCTCTCGTGGCTCGGAGATTATTCTGTGCTTCTACTCAGTGCCTAGAGAAAATTGGTGGCGAACAAGAAAGCATCTCTCCCCGAAGGTGCCGTGGACGAATTTGAACTCGAGTCTCGCTTGTTGAGCGAGGAGGAAAGGAAACTTCTCCGTGAAGCGATGATTTCTGCTGAGAGAGAGAGACTCGGTTTTCACCATGTGGAGACTGGCGAGGGTTCTGGAGCTGCACATTGTAGCAAGGATGTTTCAGTTGCTGTCCCGACCTCGTCTGGAGTTACTGCTACAGTTGGTCCACATGTTGTTCCTGCTTATAACCCGGATCAACCTGAACTTTCTCTCGGTACAACTGCTGTTTCCGAACTCGTCTCATCACCGAGCCGAGGCAAAGAAGGTATTTCAAATATTCCTTAAGTGTTTTAGAATGACGAACTTGGAACAGATCGTTTGACTGATTATTCTCATTTCTTTTCGATCAGTGACTGAAAGTGATGCGCCAGCACTCCCAGTGCCACAAACTTCGCAGTCAATGCAAGGAGCTGTCGTTACTGAGGCTATTATGACCACCACCATAACCGAAGAGACTAGAGAGGGGAGTTCAATGTCGCTTGATGCTCAAATGATTGAGGAACTTCTCAAGCAGCCCTGTGAACCTTTTACCGATCCTTCTTTTGCAATGGGTGGAGTCGCTCCAACTTTTAGCTCGTTTATGCCGACTATCAGTGTGTCCAGCGCTGCTCGATCTTCCCGAGAAGAAGAAATCCTTGCTGAAATGGCTGCGGCGACGACGGTTGGTGGTTCTGGAAGTGATGTTGCTCCACCAAGCTTAACTCCTTTAATGGTTACTTCTCCTGTCGGCACAGCTATGACTTCTAGTGCCGAAGCTCCACCACCTGTTACGGCTCCTCTGCCTCTGGTTCGTCCTCACAAAAGGATCTCTATACCTTCCAGCTCTGAGAAAGACGTTGATATTATGCCAAATCCTGAGGATGTTCCAAAGAAGGACAAAAAGTCTCGCAGGAAGTCGGGTAGTGGGTCTAGCGGCTCAACTCTGAAGAAGAAACCTCGGAAGAAGGAGTGAACTTCTCGTTTTATCATGTGGTTGCGAAATGGCAATTCTTTTTTACTTTTTCTTTTGTTCTTCTAGAGTCGTGTATATATGTGGATTCGGCTTCCACTTAATTGAAATTTTTTTGTTTTGTTATGTAATCAAACTCCTTTTTTGTTTGTTGATAAAATGGAAAACAACTCTTTTCTCTTTTGCTTAAGTATTGCGTTGATTAGCTCGTGCTCACATATGTCATAAGCCTTGAATACATGTCCACACTCCGGGGACTTAACACAATTTGCAATTAACAGTTCGGCCCATACTCTGGGAATTTATTAATTATCAATGTTTATGACTTAGTTCGCTCTTCGGGAACCTGTAATTGATGTTTATACTCCAATTCACACTCCAGGAATTTGGAGTTAGTGATTGTATTTCAGTCCATGCTCTGGGGACTTAGGGTTATTTTTATGTTTGCACTCCAATTTGCGCTCCGGGAATTTGGAGTTGATGTTTATACTCCAGTCCGCGCTCTGGGAACTTGGAGTTAGTGTTTATACTCCGGTTCGCGCTCTGGGAACCAAGAGTTGGTGTTTATGTTCCGATTCACACTCTGGGAATTTGGAGATAGAGTTTTATATTCTGGCTCGCACTCCGGGAACCAAAAGTTGAAGTTTATACTCCAATTCGCACTCTGGGAATTTGGAGTTAGCTCACACTCTGGGAACGATGGATTTATACTCCGGTTTGCGCTCCGGGAACCGGGAGTTGAAGTTTATACTCCAATTCGCACTCTGGGAATTTGGAGTTGGCTCACACTCTGGGAGCGATGGATTTATACTCCGGTTCGCACTCCGGGAACCGAGAGTTGAACTTTATACTCCAATTCACACTCCGGGAATTTGGAGTTGGCTCACACTCTGGGAGCGATGGATTTATACTCCGGTTCGCACTGCGGGAACCGAGAGTTGAAGTTTATACTCCAATTCGCACTCCGGGAATTTGGAGTTGGAGGAGGGATTGTCGTGTATCAATCCCTATGAATGTTGATGTAGTGTTCTGCCCCCGAGCTTAGATTTCACTTAGCGAGTGACCGGTCGTATCACAGTCACTCCCTATTTGAATAAATCCCACCGCATGATGGAACTTAGCTCTCTGTGCATTGTGATATTGTACGTCATATTCAGTAAATCACAGCTCTAGCTCGAAGAGATGGCATTTTATTGCTGAAACGAGAAAATATGGCAAAGTCAGTTGCCTTATTACAAATTTAAATCTCGAAATGCTAGAATAAAATGCAAAGGGATAAATTGACAAAAAATAAATAAGTCTTTTAGATGTAGTAGCGACGAAGACTTTCGCTATTCCAAGCTCTCGGCAAAGTAAGACCGTCAACGGTCGCTAATTTGAACGTGCCATCTCCGAGCTTTTGTGAAATCACATACGGCCCTTCCCAATTCGGCTTCATGTGCGAAGGAACCGGATAGATTCTTTTGAGTACGAGATCGCCAAGTTCGAAGGTTCGCGGGCGGACCTTGGCATTGTACAGTCGGGCGACTTGACTTTGATATGTGGCTGCCCTCAAGTCAGCCTCTTCGCGCTTCTCATCGAGTAAATCCAAGATTCAGCAAGTAGTATGGCATTTGTTTTCGGATCATAATATGTTACACGATGAGAGTGCACTTCCATTTCGACTGGATAACGGCTTCGGAGCCGTAGGATAGAGAAAATGGGGTATGACCGATTGCAGTTTTATGAGTCGTTCGATAGGCCCATAACGCCATAGGAAGTTCGTCGACCCATTTGCCCGCGGCTTTTTCCAGCCGCTTCTTTAGAATGGATTTGATAACTTTATTAACAGCTTCGACTTGACCATTTGCTTGAGGGTGCACTACTGCAGAGAATTTCTTATGGATGTGGAATCGTTGACAGAAATTCTTGAATTCAGCACTGTCGAATTGGGCTCCGTTATCGGTGATGATAGTATGTGGGAGACCAAACCGGCAGATGATGTTACGTACTACAAAGTTGATTACTTTCTTTGTCGTAATTGTTGCAAGGGGTTCAGCTTCAGCCCATTTGGTGAAATAATCAACTGCGACGATGGCGTACTTCGCGCCACCTTTGGCCAGAGGCATTGTGCCGATGATATCTATTCCCCATGCCGCAAATGGCCAAGGACTGACCATTTGGGTTATCTCGGTATGCAGGGCTCTAGGAATTCGAGCGTGTTTCTGGCATTTGTCACACTTTCTAGCATAGTCTGCTGCATTGCGATTAACAGTAGGCCAATAATACCCATATCGAAGTATTTTCTTTGCAAGTGCTTACCCCCCAGTGTGATCGCCACATTCTCCTTCATGTACATCGTGTAACACTCGTTTGACTTCATCGTGCACGATACACCGGAGGAGAGGAACAGAGTATCCTCTCCGGTACATGACTCCATTTTGAATAACAAATCGCGAGGCCTTTCGTAGAACTTGTCTTTTCTCGCTTAGATGCTCGGGCAATACACCATGTTCGATATAATCTCGATAAGGAGTCATCCACGACTCCCTATTGGAGGTAGCTTCAAATGTGAAATCGCTCTCCCTTCAATCAATGCTCGAGGAGGATAGGGTTTCAACCGAAACAACCCCCAACTGCTGAGCTTCACCCATACTTGCTAACTTCGCCGACGAATCAGCTTTCTGATTGTGC
This sequence comes from Allium cepa, assembly GCA_030765085.1. Lineage (NCBI taxonomy): Eukaryota > Viridiplantae > Streptophyta > Magnoliopsida > Asparagales > Amaryllidaceae > Allium > Allium cepa. Next base: position 567,184,446 of record CM060943.1, read on the forward strand.
TCTCGGGGTATGTAGAAAATGGCATAGTAATCGAACTGATCAAGCATCTCCAAAACTCGAGTTAGATAAGCGGCCAATCTTCGGTCTTTGGCCTGATATTCTCCTCGAACCTGACATACTATCAACTGGGAATCACAGTAGATCTCTACAGCGATGATTTTCAGATCACGGGCAAGCTTTAGTCTGGTAAGTAGAGCTTCGTACTCGGCTTCATTGTTGGTTGCGCGGAACTCGAACTTTAAATCATAACATATGGATCGTCCCTCGGGGGTTTTTAAGCACTACCCCAGCTCCTGAGCATCGATCGTTTGACGCTCCATCGGTGTACAGCTTCCAGATGTATTCGGAAGATTTGCTGGTCTCGGGCAAGTCTTCAGGAATAGTGAATTCGGCTATAAAATCTGCTAGGACTTGGCCGTGAATGGCCTTTCTCGGAGTATAAGTGATGTCGAATTGACTCAGTTCGATGTTCCATTTTAGTAACCTACCAGACGTCTTAGGCCGCGTGAGGACTTGTCGTAACGGCTGATCGGTGTACACAGTAATAGGATGGGCCTGAAAATATGGACGGAGCTTCCTCGAGGTAATGACTAGGCAATATGCCAGCTTTTCAAGCTTTGGATAATTTCTCTCAGCTCCGGTCAATCGTTTACTCACGTAGTAGACCGGTTTTTGCACTCGGTCTTCCTCCCGAATTAATGCAGCAATGATTGCATTTTCAGATACCGCCAGGTAGAGATATAACTGTTCATGATCAATAGGCTTTGAAAGGATTGGTGGTACGGAAAGATGTTCGACTAGCGATTGAAATGCGCCCTCGCATTCTGCAGTCCGTTCGATGTTTCGTTTCCCTTTTCGAATCAAATCGAAGAAGGGAATGCATTTGTCGGTCGACTTCGAGATAAACCTGCTCAGTGCTGCAACTTTCCCATTAAGACTCTGAACTTGCTTTATGGTTCTCGGAGTCTGAAGATTTCTGATAGCCCGGATCTTCTCGGGGTTGGCCTCTATTCCTCGGGCATTGACAATGAACCCAAGGAATTTTCCGGATGCGACTCCGAAATGACACTTTAGTGGATTAAGCTTCATCCCGTATTTCCGGAGGATATTGAACATTGACTCCAAGTCCTTGACATGATCAATGGAGTATCGTGATTTCACCAACATGTCATCTACATAAACCTCCATAGTCTTCCCAATCTGATCAGCAAACATTCGGTTGACTAAGCGTTGATAAGTTGCGCCAGAATTCTTTAATCCAAAAGGCATGACCTTGTAGCAGTATAATCCCAAGTCGGTTACGAAGCTTGTGTGCTCTTGGTCGGGTACATGCATGGGTATCTTATTGTAACCTGAGTAAGCATCCACGAAGGATAATAATTCATGTCCGACGGTTGAATCTACCAGTTGATCGATTCGGGGAAGTGGAAAGCTGTCTTTCGGGTAGGCTTTATTCAGGTCAGAGTAGTCGATACAAGTTCTCCATTTCCCGTTTGGTTTCCGGACGAGTACGGGATTGGACACCCACTCTGGTTGTAAAGCGTCTCTAATGAACCCATTCGTCTTTAATTTGTCGACCTCTTCCTTAAGGGCAGCAGATCTCTCTGGATCCACACCACGTCTTTTCTGTTTGACCGGGATATACCGCGGGTCAATATTTAAAGTGTGGCCCGCGATGTCCGGCGAGATTCCACACATATCGGAGTGCGTCCAGGTGAATACGTCGTGATTCGCCCGGAGAAAATCAACCAATTCCTATTGTGTCTCTTGGTTCAGCTGAGACCCAATCTTCAACATTCTCGAGTCATTGTCATCATCGTCAATCGGGACATCGATGGTTAGCTCAGCCGGAGAAGCTTGACTTTCCGTAGATTCTTCTTTAGTATCATTGTCCCTTGGGTCAAGATCCTTTTGGAATTGGTTGTGGTGCCCAGGCCGAGGCCCAGGCGCTAATTGTTAATTTTCAGTGAAACGGACGCAGAGAGATTCCTCTACGCCCTTTCCTTTTTCTTTTCGCTGCGCCTCCCGCAGCTCGGCAACATAACAGGCTCTTCCAACAGCCTGATCTCCTTGTACAACTCCTATCCTGTGGTTAGTAGGGAACTTCAGAGTTAAACACCATGGGGCAATAGCAGCCCTAAATTCAGCAAGGGCCGATCGGCCCAAAAAGGCATTGTACGGAGAAGGAATATCCAAGATAACAAATTGCAACATCCGAACTCTTCGGCATTCTCCCACTCCCAATTCCACCGGCAATTCAACCATTCTGGTTGGTATTGTCGCACTTCCATTGAAGCCGTGGACTCGTGATTGACAAGGTTTTAAGTCCTTAGCTTCCATCTTCATTAAATCGTATGCTCTTTTAAACAGTATGTTCACGGAACTCCCACCGTCTACCAAGATCCTCTTCATCCAAGCAGGACCAACATGAGCGGATATGACCAGCGGGTCAATTGTGGGGGCTTCGACCTTATCGGCATCTCGATTTCTAAATACGATTTCGTCAGTCATCGTCTTTTGTTGTTTAGCCGGTGTTCCGTCTTTAGAGTTACTATAGCATTCAAAGTCCATATGCCTGATCGAGCTAGCATATGACTCCATTTCTCTCTAGCTTCTGTCTGTTGGATGGGGACTACCACTTATTGTATTGATAACCAACCTCCCGCCCGTACGAGCGGGTTCACCTTGTCTTTCCTGATTCTGCGTTCGATTTTGATTGGATGGGCCCGCCTCACCGGACTGCGGTGCCTGGACAAACTGATCCAACTTTCTTTCTCTGATTAATTTTTCAATGAGGTCTTGCAAATGCCTACACTCATCGGTGTTATGTCCATGATTTTCGTGAAATCTACAAAATTTTCCTGTTTGAATCTGCCTCTCCGACGATGGCTTCGGAGCAGGCTTTTTGTATTGCATAGTATTACAAGTCTGTAGGTATACATTTGCCAGTGACGTGTTAAGTGGTGTATAACTGTCAAACATTGCGATTCTACACCTCGGACCACGATTCTGGTCTTGCTTCTTGCTCCGGTTATCATCGTTCCTCTGTTGTTGAGTCTGCTTATTTTGAATATTCAACTGGACTTTTCCTGAACTTTCGCCAGAATGTTTAACCGCAACATTACTCTTAATGCCTTCACTGCTGGGCCTTGCATCGTCCTGCTTCCTAGACTGTTTCGCATCCTCTCGCCTCAAGAATTAAGCGGCTTTGGAATAGAAACGGTCCAACGATGCGGGAGGCTTTCCAGCTAACCAATTTCCAAACTCGGAATCAGGGTCGATTCCTTTAGTCAAAGCCATTAAGATAGAATTATCATTGGGGTTGGTGATCTCTGCGCATGCAGCATTGAATCTCTCCAAATATCGTCTAAGTGCCTCTTCGGGAGCTTGAGTGACACTTCATAAGGTATTAACATCTTTCGGTCTGGCAATATGCATGCGAAACGGCTCAACAAATTTGGTAGCTAACTGATCAAATGAAGAAATAGATCGTGGCGGTAATCGTGTAAACCACATCGTCGCAATTCCCTCTAAGGAAATGGGAAAACTACGACACTTTACTGCGTCATCAGCTCTCGCAGCAGTCATCGACCATTCGTATTTCAAAATATGTTGATTCGGGTCGGAATTCCCTTCATACATGGGAAGGGTTGGCATTCTGAATCGCCGAGGAGGTTCAGCATACAATATGTCATCAGTGAATGGGGTATGACTTCGAGAGATTCCCCAATCGTCATTTGTTAGGCCTTGACTCTCGCGAATCATTTGTCGTACCATGGCTGAGAGGTCTGGCATCGGAACATTCTGTGTGTGGTGAGCCAAAGTGTGGTTGGGTTCCACAGTGCGAGGTGGGATCGGGCGCTGTCGACGATCCGTATCTCGCCTCCTTGGCTCGACGTCTTCTGGGACATATGGCTCTGGTGCATGTCTCTGCTGATGATAATTTTGATTGGAATGATCTCGTGTATCAACTCCTATGTCAACTGCAGCGGCTGTGGAGGCACGATCATCTGTAGTGTATTGTGGAATAGTGCCTCCTCGGGAGGAGGGTCCAGTATGGAAGCTAGTAGATGGGCCAACTCTTACTTTCCCAACGGTTAATGCCTGTTGATAGTCAACAGCTTGCGCATGGTTTCCGTCTAGCCTGGGACGGGTAGATCTGTTATTGTAGTCAGATGAAGCAGAGCTTTCAGTGGAAGAATGAGGAGCTTGATCCCTTCTGGATCTTCTTCGCCTTTGGCGATTTAGTTGATTGGTCAACTCAGCGTTAGCGCGCAACTGCTCAGTTAGCTGTTGTCGGCTTTGGGTTAGTTCCTGGAGTAGCGCCTGGAACTCTAGTCTTGTGACCGGACCTGACTGATCCGTATGCCCAGCAGCATCTTGATTTGTTGACTGCGGCTGTGTGGGATTTTGCCTATCCCGACCTTCTTGATCACCAACGTTAGAAGTGGTTCTTGTAATCACCATTTTGAAGCATTGAATCCTTTCCTAGACTTTGAACAAATCTGAATAGAACGGAAGGAATCTGAAGATGAGGTCTGGATCTCTCTCTTAGATTTATGCAATCCGATATCGAAGATAGATCCAAGGAGTAGGAGAAAAACCGGGTTTTTCTCGGTGAAAGCACCAAAGTGTTTGTGTCAAAATTGGGCACCACACTCGTCGAAAATTTTTGAAGAGATAATAAATGAAGAAAGTAAATTAAAATGTGGATTATCTAACAAAAACTCCAAATAACAGGAGTAAATTGCACGAGAGACAACGATTTAGAGTGGTTCGGCGTATTTCCTACGTCCACTATGAAGTTTTGTTACTTTATTGCTTGATATTCAGGGAGTACAACTTTTTTTTGTCAAAGTACAGCAAGTAGTAAGCCAAAATTCGAATTCAAAGGCAGCGGTGGTGCTCTGAAGCAATTCTGGCAGCGTCCGGACGTGCTTTATTTCTAAAATTCTCCGATCCCCTTTCTGAATGACCAGGGGCTCTATTTATAGTTGTAGGAGGCTGATATTTCGCCTAAAATCATGGGAGAACGCTTCTGGCACGTGAGGGGGCCCACATGGCCGAATTCTGGAGATCCGGGCCCACTTTGGGATCGATTCGACCCTTGGTTTGAATCGATCAAAAAGGTGTCCAATCGTGATGAAACTTGGCGTGGCCATTCTTCTGTGTATATGCAAGCTCCTGCGAAAATTTCATAGCATTTGGATTTGTAGATCTCGAGTTATGATCGATTCAATTTGGATTTTTTCGCCCCAGGGATCCGTTCGAATCGATATGGTTCGAATCCATAGGGTCGAATCCATGCTTCTGCACGTGAAAGTGATGACGTGGTGCGTATGCTTCAGGTCAATCCTCCTTTTTCTCCGAGTTTTCTGGGTCATACCCTTGGTTTTAGCTGCATTTATCTGATGGATTCGAAGAGTTGGATTCGAAGGCACGCTTCCTTCGAATCGATGGAATTGGTGCTCGTTCGAATCGATCAAAGCATTTGATCGATTCGAGGTTGCCTCAATTGGGGGATTCGAAGACGAGTTTTGGAATGGAGCCGGGGCTTCTTCACTTGCATGGATTCGAGGAAACTTTCCCCCAATGGATTCGAGCTAGGGCATACAAGGATGGATTCGAACCAAGGCATAATGGGATGGATATGACCTTAAAGCTTGCTCGATGGAGTCGAAGCAAGGTGTGTTCTGATGGATTCGAACCATGGATGACTATTGATGGGTTCGAACCAAGGCCTTGTGGACGGATTCGAACCAATGCGTGGTTGATGGAGTCGAAACACGGCCACTTGGATGGATTCGAACCAATGTGTGGTTGATGGATTCGGAGCGTGGCTTACCTCTGATCGATTCGAACCTATGCCATTCCTGAGGGATTCGAGCCTATATCATTTCATCCATCTCCCATTAGCGATAACTTGAGCATACTAACTCGGATTGCCCCGAAATTTGGAACGTTGGTTTCTACCACTTAGCTTAACGTGTCTTATCAATCGTAGCCCGATCCGGACTCGGGAAAAATTCATCGATATTTGTAGTTGCCCCATCAATCATTCCAAACTGAGGACATGTGATCTTGTCTTTTTCCAGTCAGTTCCTGGTTATCTCGGCCTTGCCAACAGGCGGGATAACATATATAATCCTAAACCGTCATGCATGGAGCTGGATACATACACTTATTTTTTAATTGAACAAGAATATAAAATAAAATCAATTATTTTATTTTTGGGAATAAAATGTGTTTTGAACATCTTCAATGATGCCCTTATATTTAATAAATTGATTTGTTAGATTTAATTGAGATTTAATGATTTAATAATTATTGTAATTATTCGAATAACTATTTTCAAATGATGATAATTCATTTTAAATAGTTATAAAGTGATAATGAATTAATAATTTTTTGAAGATATATACCTGATTTGAAATTATAAGAAAATTTGCATCGCTTTATCGATATAACAACAATTTTTGTAAATTATTTTTAAATTATAATTTATATGATTTTATATAAAATGTGATCATTTTAATTAGCTAAAAATTATAAGAAATTTATTTTAATTTTTTTACATTTATATGTAATTTAAAATAGAAGTGAAAATGTGACCTAAAATCGAGTTCCTGATTTTACTTGGTTTAACGAATGAAAATCGTTTAAAGGTTGTTGCAACCTTATTTACATGTCATGCACACATATATAACATACATATAGACACTTCAACTTACACATAAACACAAACACACACACATAAATATATAGACACACACACACACACACACACACACACACACACACATATATATAAAAGAAATATGTAAGATATTTCTTAATTTCTTAAACCTTAAGAAAACTCAAAGTCAACAAGGACACACAAGTACACACACATATGGATGAGCACAAGGATGCACCCATGTGAAGGTCACTTCAGCCCATCCTAGGGTGATGTAGGTAGGGGGTGGATGTAATGATATTTGGTGATGATGGATGATGTATGGCGGAGATATTTTCTACCTCTTCACTTGCCTATAAATGCCCACTCTTTTTCATCTTCTTCATTTAACCAGATCTCATCAAAACCAAACCAAATTATGCGATCCTACATCATTTGAATTTCAATGGCTACAACTTTCTAGTTGACCACATCTTCCTATTCTAAGCTTAGATATGCTCAAAACTACATCCTCGCCAGAGCATTTTTGAACCCAGTTTCAAAGGCCAAGAATACCTCTTTTACATCTGAGCATTATTCCTTCAAAATAGATCCAAATAAAGTAATTCAAGTTTTCAAACCATGTAAAATTCCATTGGCTACAACTCTCATGTTTAGCACTTCGTTCAATTTTGAGCTCAACTACGTCGAAATTCTACTCCTTTACAGTGCATTTTTGAGCTTCATTTTTATGAACCTAAGAATACCCTCTCTTCTTTTGATCATATCTTCCCCATAAATAATTGAAATCAAGTGTTTCTTTTCTTAAAATTCTAGAGACACTTAACAACTTCTTAAAATTTTAAGAGTAAGAGGTCAAAATCCCGAGAGAAAATGACCTATTTTCAAGTCTAAATTTAGAGAAGTCAAGGTCGTAGCTTCACCACCTTCTTTCCAAAGCTTGGGCATAAGCACTAGAAGGTCTTGGAAGTAAGCAAGCATGGTGAAAAAGAGCTAAGATCGAGAAAAATAGCATAAATGAGGGGGTGGCCGAGCACTTGGATAAGGAGATTTAGTTGTTTAGGTAATGGTAGAAGTGCATAGGTGAAGGTTTGTGGCATATGAATGATGGTAGGAAGATTGGTATTAATTACATAAAGAATTCTACCCACAATTCACTATAAATAGTTATAAATATTTAACAAAACTATTTGAATGCTAGTGATGTTTGGTTGTTTGGTTGATGAATGTTTGAAAAAGTAATTATCAACATATAACTAAAAGCGAGAAACTCCGAACTATATATATATATATTATTAGACGATACATATGTTTGGACATGATTGATAATGATGGTTGTTTAATATGGTTGCTGAATATATATATGCAAATCACGTTAATACACGTCGTTAAGCACAAAGGAAATAACTTTCCTTTATTGAATGAAATGGTGTGTATAGAATATTTAATCTCCTTAGAAATGGTTTAATATGACTTAGAAATGTTTTATGAATATTTTAAAGTGTTTTGGCAACGTTTAAATGAATATTGAAAATTAAGTCAAAAGCTGACGCGTCGCGTAACGGCAGTTCGCACCCTGAAGATAAAATGAATATATAGAATGGAATATAGCTCGAAATTCTTAAAGATAAGAATTTTCCAAACTATTTTATCCATAGTCCTCAAACAAAGAAAGAAAAAATGTTTCGATAAGTAGATTTTGGAATACAAATGAAAAAGGTTTTTGGAAAAATCACGGTTTTGCAATTCGAAATCCATAAAAGGATTTTTTCAAAAACGATATTTTAAAATTGCTTAAAAATATGAAATAAATTCTAAAAATATTTTGAATCTTTTAAAAGTAATTTTAGTTATAATAATAAATTTCTAAATGATATAAAGTCATTTTGATCAATATACTTAAAAAAGCACTTTTCGTAGTACTTTTCTATAACTTTTGAAATATGGTTTTAAACTTAATGATTCTATTCCGAATCTTTTATAAATGTTTTAAAGTAAATAATTAAGTGTTTTAATAATGATTTGGAAGTTTTATAATTTATTTAAAAATGTTTAAATAGACGTTTAAAGAAAAGCTGTCCAAAATCAAGTGATTTAATCATGGCTCTAAGGGCCGACGAGTAGACTGAATTTTTCTATTCAAGAGATCTCAGTGTGGTGCTTAAACTAAGGATATGTTTAGAAGAAACCAGTGCCCAAGCTCACCTGACCTCTCCTGGGCGAGGAATAGGCAAGGTCGAAATGTCGGAAATGAGTTAAGAATAAAAATTAAAATTTCCAAATTTAAACAACGTGGATTTTATGGAGGTATTCTTCTTATACTAGGTGTTAAAACCCTATAAGGGAACTTGTACTATTCGTGGAATTTGAAAGGTGATTTCACCATTATTCCACCTATAGTACTTATTGAATACGAAAATTGATATTGAGTAGAATTAGACGATTTCTATAAATTCTGCTCACTTAATATTTATTGGTTTGGATTAACATCCTAGACAACTTGGTTTTAACTCAATCAAAGTTTTGATTTTTGAATTAAGAAATATTTGGTAAGATTTAAATGAAATGATTTGGAAATATTTTCCTACGTGAAAAATGAAACGATTTAGAATTATTCCAAGATTTAAAATGGTTTTAAGTAATAAAAGGATTTATAAGAGAGGTTTAATATTCCATATACACTGGAAAGAATGTTTTAAAGATATATATCTCCAGAAGATATTTTGATAAAAAGAAATTAATCAATAAAAGATGAATTCCCTATTCACCTAACATCTTTTTGTCGATGATCGGTTCGAAGGAACCGTGGTTGGATTTGGGTGATTCCTATCCGAAGACCGCTTTGAACTAATTTAGGTATTTGAAGTGAAGACAAGGAAATATTTTAGAAGATGGGATGTAGGGCTGCTTGTCACTGACCCCTGGAGGAAATTTCCTATATGGTATTATGTAGTAGTAGTTCTTCATTTGAGATCTTTGATGCATGGACTTTTCGCAACTAATCCTATGGGTAATTCTCTATAGGATGTGGTAGGAGAGTGCCTTTGGTTTGTCATGTTCCTGCTCAACTTGTATGTGACGAATGTCTAACATTGCATTTATATTTACATTAATTAATCTCTATGAACGTATCATCAGTTTGATGGCGGAGAAGGTAACTTCTCTTATCTAAACACCCATTCTTGAGACGTATGAGCTCAAGAGTTATATGTTTGTAGAAACCAATTGTGTGATCATGGAATGGCGATGTGGCTTTCAAAGTGAAATGTGTTATGTGAAAGGTAATCGCTGCCTCGGGCCACATCACCTGGTAATGGCTTTAATAGGGTAAGCCATAAGACTATGTGGTTTGCTAACATTATTGTATGATCATAACCTTTTTAGGTTAATCTTTATATGTCCAGTGTGTGGCTATGGGGCCCTGATAAGTCGATAATGACTGAGGTGATGACATATTCGGTGTTCATCCAGGCCATGTATGATTGCTAAATAAAGATAGATCGATCTTGCCAGATGCGGAGGATCGTTTGTGTATCCTTAGTACATTCCTCTAGAGATGTGTTGTACGGAAGGTAGTCCCTTACCCACCACTGTATGGAAATCTACTCTCCAATAAGTGCCTTCGGACCGATTGTAAAACTATTGTTCCGTCAAATTTAACTAATGTAACAATTTCAGCTAAGATTCATAAGTTTATTTAAAAAGCATTTTCAAAAGAATGTCATCAAAAATAATATTAATGATTTTACGTAGCAAATATTTTAGTTATCATAAGGTGAAAACCCGTTCCATATTTATATGTGGCTTGATCTTATGTGATACCTTTGTTTTCAAAATGCGTATTTTAAGTTTCTCACAGCAATCCCATGACTGATCCGGAGTTTATTCCCCTTTCCCCTTAAAATCTAGGTGCCCTAATTTTCTCGGGTAAAGTAGTAGTCAGGTTTAGTTAGAAGAAATCTTAGATGGAGCTTGAAGCATGGAGTTAGAAGATTCTTCTGAAGATTGTTATACGTTTCCACCACACTCATGTACTATTGTATTTTGCGTTTGTAAGGACATATATTTATAACCGCCATGTTTAAATCTGATGTATGTACTTAAGATTTCTATTGTAAAGATTATACGTTTAAACAATATATGTTATTCCATTCATGTGAGAATCTGTTCTGCCTTTATTTTCTTTCTTAATCTTGAGAATCCTCCTCTTCGCCACTTGGATTTATGGCACGTGAATACCGTCGATGTATTATTGTCGATTTTCAAGAGTCGAAGAAATGGGTCCTCACATTTGGTACCATTGTGCAAGGTTAAGTGAGAATCTTTGTTTTGGTGGGATAAATTCTCGTCAGAAATAGGGTTACTAATACCCTAGGATAAGTAGCTCATTAGAGATAGGGTTAGTAACACCCTAGAATGATTTTGAGAGTATTATATATGAGGCGTATTTGTTAATGATGTATACAAATGATTTTGGTTTTGAAAATTGGTAAATGAAATAATTTACCTACGACTATTAATATTTTTCAAATAATATAGTTATTTGATTAAGGAAATGATAATACTCACTTGTTCTCATTGATTAATTGGTTGTTTAATTTGAAAGTTTAAATATGAACACCTTGTAAATTTAGTTTCACAATTTGACTAGGGGGTATTCAATAAATAATAATGTTGGTTTAAGTTTAAAGGAATTTATTTAAGATTAAAAAAATTTATAAATGTGTTTTACATATGTGATTTTATGAATTTGATTTATAAAATTTGGTTTACAAAGGAATTTTTGAGAACTTAAATTTGACTATTTATTAAAGGAATTTCAAATCACTTTTGGAAAAAAATAATGGTATTATTTATAAAATTATGTTTCGAAAATAAAAAACAATCTTATCATTAATTGATGGGAGTGGCTCGAAAGTAACTAAAAGTGGGTAGGAGATGTTTTCCGATGGTAAACGCTTCTCTTAAGTATTCCCCATCTTGTTAAGGAAATATGTGATACTATTGGTGTTATCTAGTTCTTTAGTTTTATTTTTGAGTTACTCGATCTATATAATTCTCTAAAGTTATAAAGGATAATATGAATAATTAATTGATAAATTAATTAATGATCGTCAGTTTTTATCAAAGTGTATTATCTTAATTGATAAGCATGGGTTATGCTTTGATATTTAAAAGAAATGGTTAAAGTTATCAATGAATGGTTCTGGTTTTGTAGTAAACGATAACATTTTTTTAAACCATTGAATGACACTATGGAAGTAATCTTATAGGTATATTTAGATCTTAAATAATGGGATTTTAAAGATAAAAGCAAGTATTGGAATCTTTAAGAAGAAGATAGTAAATGCTAATGTTTATTTAGATGAAAACGAGTTCACTGTGACAATGTTTTGTATTTAATCTCTTTGATTATATTTTAAAGTAAAACTTGTTAAGTAAATTATGAATATATTTTAAAAAGTTGAACAACTACATGAATATTTTTATATATTGAAGCTGTAAAATTAAAGGAATAAATATGTGTAAAAGGAGTTTTAATTAGTAAAAGAGTATTAATTAATAAAGTAAGTTTTAACTAATAAATAAAGTTTTCACATTTAATATTAATTAAAGGAAGTTTATGGTAATTTATCAATTTGATGAATTATTTTGAAAACGAGTTTTTAAGAAATCATTAAGATATGTTTAGAGGTGTGTTATAATAAAAGATATTTATCTTTTGAAAAGAAATGTTTTTAAGTAGAAATATTTGGAAACAAAAATGTAAAGTGGTTATGTAAAAAGAAGTATATTTATAAAAGGTTGACTAAAAGATGAAATATTTTCATACTTGAAAAATTATTAAATTCGTATTGTAGGATCGACTTTACCCTAGAGGGGGTGAATAGGGCGATAGTATTAATTATAAAAATTTATTGCGGAAGCTTATAAAATATTCAATTCACAGTTCACAGCAGAATGATATGAGCGCAGAAAAAAATAGCAGAATAATAAAATGCAGAAATAGAACGACATATACCCAGCTTCGGCAAAACCCTGCCTACGTGCTGCCCCCAAGGTTTCTACTAGAAATTAGATAGTCAGACGCTTACACACGTAAACTCGCGACACCCGCTATCGACTAAACCTAACTCTACGCTCAAAACTCTGCACAACTCAGCCACTGAGTTGCGAATTCTCAAACTACGCCACGTAGTTTGCCCCCTAGTCACACGACTAGAAATTTAAACGGTTTAAAAACAAAGATACAAATTGAAAACAATTTAAATTAAAAATAACCCTAATTAAAATTAAAATCCCTTATTAAAAACGCCGGCCCCTTTTATAATTTGGCCCGTCTCTTTTATTAGCTCCTTTCGTTTATGTAAAGATGGCGGCCGTTCCTCTTTGCAACTAAATTAGGGCTTCGGCTTTTCGTGAAATTGAATTAGGGTTGTGTTCCTTCTTCGGTCCAAACTAGGGTTTTTCGAAGAGCTAACTTTATGTTGATCGATTGTGCGGATAATTCGTGAGTAGCTTCGATCAATCTTTTCCTTGTTGCTCACTTTGGCTGCTTCGTTGATCGAGTTCTATCCTTGCTTGGGTATGTAATTTTATGCTTTTGTGCTTTAGTGTTTTCGTACTTGAACTCGTTGGATATTGTCGATTATGATTATTGCAATTTATAGAGATTGAATCCCTGTATTTGCGTTCGTCTGGAGTTAGTTGAATTTGTCAATTGATATAGCTCAGCCATTCGATATTGATTGAATGTTGACGATGATTTCTGACTTTGTCAATTCGTATATTTTTGGTAACTTAATAATCACGGCGTTGATCTCTTTCGTGGCCACCACGGCTTCGATTTTGAACTGTTCCGTTCCTTGTCAACCACGGCTTTGATTGTTTTGGAATTTGACTTCTTCGACTTGTACCTTGCTATTTCAGATTTAATTTGGCCTTGACTCTGGTACTATGTTGTATTGATTTCTGAGTGTTTCATATCATAGCCTTGGTTTCTGTTATCATGTCACTGGTCTTGATACTTGTACTACTTGGTCTGGTTCTCGGCCTATAGTGTTCATGTAGTCTAATGCATTTGGTTCTTCACTTTGCATATTGCCTCGAGTACATGTATATAGTGATCATTTGATCTGTCCATTTGAGTCAGTGATATTGTCTTCATTCTGGCCTTATTGTATTGAACTTTGATAGTTACTGGCTTGCTTATGTCTTTGACTTCATTGGTGTCACTGATCGAGCCTGGTTCATGAGTCTGGGTTTTTGTTGCATATAATGCTATTGTAGATGTTCGACCTGGCACTTGGTCTGTAGTTGGTCTCGTTTCATGTTTGAACTCGTTTGAGTGGTCACTGACACTTTGGTTTTACTTTGAGCTACAGTTTCAGTTGCAAGTGCATTTGTAGTTTAATGTGTCTCTTTATGTATTGATGGTCTGATCATTCTTTGGTCTTGCTTGCTTGATGACATTTGATCTTAACTGGTTTTTCCTTTGTTGGTTTGTGATGCACTTGTTTTGTACTTCACTGTACTGCATATTGACCACCATCTTGCTTGCATGCTTGAAGTCGTAACCTATACAACTGCCCTGTATTGAATCCAGCTAATAGCTCGGATTTGACCTTGTGCGCGTGTTGTATTTTATTTATATTGCATTTGAGTTGAACCCGGCTTTTCATTTGGGTTTGACATGTGCTCACCTGTCCCCGTAAATCAATAAGTGTATATTTCGATGTGCATGGCCTTGTGGCATATACAGTGATACACTGTGTATGTCACAAGCTGTTCGTGTATGGTAAATTCAAATTTAAATGATGACGAACAACCCAAATAACTGAGGCAAATATTATTTTCAAAAATTCACATTTTACTTTATATTGCAAAAATATTTCTTTTTCAATTTTACTGCGTTAGTGAATATTTTTGCAGATTGCTCAGATGCTGGATTCTAAATGGAATGAAGTTGAAGATGAACTACGAATGTGAGTGATATGTAGTGAGGAATTTATGTAATTGAATTGTGATGTAATTAGAATCAAAATTGTATAGTGAATAGTGAGAGCTTGAATTTGTACTATTCAAAAATTGTAATAAATATTTGTTTGAATAAAATTTTCGTTTGAATTCAAATTCTATGTTATTTATTTCTATTCAGCAAATATTTATTTAGTCTATGAAAAATAAAATAGTACATTAACAAATACATTTAAACGGATATGTATATGTTTATTATCATCAAACAAAAATCATATAAGTGCATATTCAATAATCTCCCCCTTTTGATGATAACAAACATATATTTAAGATTTTGAATATGTTAAATGTATTTGATCGTTGATATGCTCTAATTGCTCCCCCTATTTAAATACTTCCTCTCTACACAAAGCTCCCCTACATATATGCATACAATTAAAAATATGCAAATGAGCCTAGATGCAAATGGAAAATATTTGACCTTTGCTTGATTTTATTTGAAAAAATCTTAACTTTTCTCTCCCCCTTTTGTTATCAGCAAAAGAGTAACAGTGTTAGAGAAAATAGAGATAAAGTGATCAATATTAATCCAACATTAAAACTCAATTGAATATAAATATTAAATTCCAATAAAAAAATCAAACAAAAATCATAAATATTTTGTTAGGCGCTTTTTCCACTTTAGGATGATGGGAATGATGTCATCATATAAAACCATACAGTTGTGTCTATTTGTGGTATATTTATATAAGGAATTTGAATATCTACTAACCATGCATAACCGTTAGGACTTTAAATGAGATTGGTAGTATTCCAATTTTATTTTAAAAAAAATGAATTTAGGTATCTTCTAACCATGCATAACCGTGAGAACTTTTAAATGGGATTAGAATCAACTTGTTTATTTTTAAAATCAACTTTTGATATGCGTTCCATACATGCATAACCGTGAGGACTTTTAAATGAGCATGGAAGCACATAACAAATTCCAAGTAATTCACTCATGCATAACCGTGAGGACTTTTAAATGAGAGTGAATACTTTGGTATTTATTTATTACTATTTTTTTTACTATATAAATTTTTTCTATTATTTTTAAAAAAATGTAAAAATAAAAAACGAACGATTCCTGTTTAAAGTACCACATATCGACAAACTATATAGTTTTGATGAGTGATGGTCGTTATAAATATGATCGAGATAGAGATGGTCATGGAATTTTTACCAACAAAAAGTTTTATTACTCTTGTTTAAATTTCTAAAGAAATTTACTAACTATGCCGTATCGAGTCATAATATATAATAAATATCAACACTCATCACTTTTTCAATCACTATTCATCTTTTCGATAATTATTAGGTAGTCAGATTAGTCAAAATAGTCATTTAAAATCAAATTCAAAAATAATTATGAAATTAATTTTTCAAAATGACTAATCTGAAAATATGGTCAAAAATGATTTTCTCGAGGGGGTTTATAAGAAAATTTTCTGCTATTTGAAAATTATTTGAAATGAAAAATATGCAGATATTTTCTTTGAAAAACAATGCAGTTACTAAATGGCTCAACAAAAATCACGTTCAACCAGTAATTTTTCTATTAACTAGATTACCAGTGTAATCTGCATCTGAATTTCTCTTTCACTCAAAATCATCATTAATTGAATTTGATCGACCAAACCATGAAGAGTGCACCAAAAATTTCAAACTCAATTTTACCAGAATTTAAATGACATTCTCTTGAATATGAATTGAAGCCGTGTTAATAATCAAAAAACCGTAAATATGGGGTTTGCCAAATTATAACCAAATGTATTATTATCCAACAAAACACTATTTTTAATCCAAACTGATATATATAAAGTAATTCAAAGAATCTATAGAATTTTATAGTGTTTTTGGCATAAGAATATAATTTAGCCAACTATGTTGCATAAGTCAGAATAAAAATCATCATCTTTTCATCATCTCATTATTGGCTGATTTAATTCAGAATATGGTGCAGATTATCACATTAGATATATCGTTCAAATAAATATACCTTTACCTGTTTTACCTTTATGATATTTTTCGTTGTTGTCTATTGTGATTCTGTCACCTTTGTACTAGGCTAAGGAACTTTGCTTTATTGCTCGGTGTGCTCTCGGAATAGCCAGAATCCAAGTAGCACTATTGTTGTTCCTTAGCCTGCCACCACACCTACACGATGAAAGATTTTTGTGACCTATTTGTTTTTATAGGTCCATGGTTGTTAGTGGCAGAATATTTTGAAAAATAATTTTGTGGAGACCCAAAACTATTTATATATGTTCCTTTAGGCACCCAAATTTGTTTAACTTTGTGAGATTTTATATTTGTACCTTTTGTAACCCAAATTGGTATAGTTTTCACATGTTTGGGTCTATACCAACAACTATTTTGAGCGTGTCCATATTTTCTACAAATCATGCACATAGAATTAACTTGATTAATATTTCTTTCAACATTTTCAGAATGATTATATCCAAGTCCTTGTCTTACCGTATTAACAGTTTGCTTTCCTAATAGCATATTCAACGATTTTTCACTTTTTTGAAAATTTATCTAAAGTCGTTGACAATTGTTGGACTTGTGTTTTGAGAGACTCATTTTCGTTTAACAATTGTGTGCACTTTTTAATAGAATTCTCTCTTCTAGTATTTTCATTCTCTTTTAAAATCATAATTTCATTTTCAAGCAATTTCATTTTAATTTCTGATTTTTTAATTTCTTCATCAAATGTTGGACACTTATCACACTTAGGGATCCTACTTTGATAGGTTTTAACTAATTGGTCTAGTTGTTCATTTAATTCTATCAAAGTGTGCTTTTGTGATTCAAGTTTAGCATATTTCTCCCTAAGTCGTTCAAAACAGCCATTTGCATCGTGGAAATAAATAAGTAATTCAGAGTGAGTAAGTTTTGATACCTCGCTTGGCTCATCATCGTCGCTATCGGTTATATTCCCATGAAGGCACATATCTGCTTTCTCACTTTCACTGCTATCGCTTTTAATCCACGTGGCTACAAAACATCTTCGTTTTGATTTCTTTTCTTCGTCGAGTTGAAATCGGGGATAATTGGGCTTGATATCACCGGGTTTGTTGCAAATGATCCCGTGTTCTTCTGAGTTGTCTTGTGCTTTGATTATTCTGCTTTTTAATTTTTGATTTAGAGCTGGATTTCCGTATTTTTGGTTCCATCTTTTGAATTTCTTTATTATTAATGCCAGCTCAGCTGCTCCATCATCATCATCCTCATCACAACTGTTTTTTACAAATCCTATTAAGCACATTTCTTTAACTGAGTCGGTTGTGGATGATTTCTCATTGCTGTTGACTTTTGCACCATATATTGCATCGAAAGTATTCCAGATTTCCTGTGCATTTTCGCAATGAGAAATGAAATTAAAATTATTTTGATTAACATGAGAATATAATATATGCATAGCAAGAGCATTAATCGAGATAATTTTCTTATCTGTTATATCACATCCATTTTCAATAATATCCCAACGTTTAGTATTAACAGATTTTAAATAAAATTCCATTTTCAATTTCCTATTTAAAAATTTTGTTCCATCGAAAATAGAAGGAATAATATTGGAACGACCCTCAAAAAAAGTATTATTAAAAGAAGCCATTTTAAAATTTTAAATTTTTAAAACAAAAACCGATTTTTGAAACACGAATTTTTAAAACAAAAATTGACTTCTATTCCTAGCTCTGATACCACTTGTAGGATCGATTTCACCCTAAAGGGGGGTGAATAGGGTGATAGTATTAATTATAAAATTTATTGCGGAAGCTTATAAAATATTCAATTCACAGTTCACAGCAGAATAATAGCAGCAAAGAGAAAAATAGCAGAATAATAAAATGCAAAAATAGAACGATACAGAATTTACCCAGCTTCGGCAACCCTGCCTACGTGCTGCCCCCAAGGTTTCTACTAGAAATTAGACAGTCAGACGCTTACACACGTAAACTCGCGACACCCGCTATCGACTAAACCAAACTCTACGCTCAAAACCCTGCTACAACTCAGCCACTGAGTTGCGAATTCTCAAAATATGCCACGTAATCTGTTCCCTAGTCACACGACTAGAAATTTAAACGGTTTAAAAAAAGATACAAATTGAAAACAATTTATATTAAAAATAACCCTAATTAAAATTAAAAGCCCTTATTAAACACACCGGCCCCTTTTATAATTTGTCCCGTCTCTTTTATTAGCTCCGTTCGTTTATGTAAAGATGGTTGTCGTTTCTCTTTGCAACTAAATTAGAGCTTCGGCTTTTTGTGAAATTGAATTAGGGCTTTGTTCCTTCTTCGATCCAAACTAGGGTTTTTCGAAGAGCCGACTTTATGTTGACCAATTGCGTGGATAATTCATGAGTAGCTTTGATCAATCTTTTCCTTGTTGCTCACTTTGGCTGCTTCATTGATCGAGTTTTATCCTTGCTTCGGTATGTAATTCTATGTTTTTGTGCTTTAATGTTTTCGTACTTGAACTCGATGGATATTGCCGATGATGATTATTGCAATTTATAGAGATTGAATCCCTGTATTTGCGTTCGTCTAGAGTTAGTTGAATTTGTCAATTGATATAGCTCGTGCGTTCGATATTGATTGAATGTTGACCATGATTTCTGACTTTGTCAATTCGTATATTTTTGGTTACTCGATAATCACGGTGTTGATCTCTTTCGTGGCCACCACGGCTTCGATTTTGAACTGTTCCGTTCCTTGTCAACCACGGCTTTGATTGTTTTGGAATTTGACTTCTTCGACTTGTACCTTGCTATTTCAGATTTAATTTGGCCTTGACTCTGGTACATTGTTGTATTGATTTCTGAGTGTTGCATATCATAGCCTTGGTTTCTGTTATCATGTCACTGGTCTTGATACTTGTACTACTTGGTCTGGTTCTCGGCCTATAGTGTTCGTGTAGTCTAATGCATTTGGTTCTTCACTTTGCATATTGCCTCGAGTACATGTATATAGTGATCATTTGATCTGTCCATTTGAGTCAGTGATATTGTCTTCATTCTGGCCTTGTTGTATTGAACTTTGATAGTTACTGGCTTGCTTATGTCTTTGACTTCATTGGTGTCACTGATCGAGCCTGGTTCATGAGCCTGGGTTTTTGTTGCATATATTGCTGTTGTAGATGTTCGACCTGGCACTTGGTCTGTAGTTGGTCTTCTTTCATGTTTGAACTCGTTTGAGTGGTCACTGACACTTTGGTTTTACTTTGAGCTATAGTTTCAGTTGCAAGTGCATTTGTAGTTTAATGTGTCTCTTTGTGTATTGATGGTCTGATCATTCTTTGGTCTTGCTTGCTTGATGGCATTTGATCTTGCCTGGTTATTCCTTTGTTGGTTTGTGATGCACTTGTTTTGTACTTCACTGTACTGCATATTGATCACCATCTTGCTTGCATGCTTGAAGTCGTAACCTGTACAACTGCGCTGTGTTGAATCCAGCTAATAGCTCGGGTTTGACCTTGTGCACGTGTTGTGATTTTATTTATATTGCATTTGAGTTGAACCCGGCTTTTCATTTGGGTTTGACCTGTGCTCACCTGTCCCTGTAAATCAATCAAGTGTATATTTCGATGTGCACGGCCTTGTGGCATATACAGTGATACACTGTGTATGTCACAAGCTGTTCGTGTATGATGAATTCAAATTTAAATAATGACGAACAACCCAAATAACTGAGGCAAATATTATTTTCAAAATTCACATTTTATTTTATATTGCAAAAATATTTCTTTTTCAATTTTACTGCGTTAGTGAATATTTTTGCAGATTGCTCAGATGCTGGATTCTAACTGGAATGAAGTTGAATATGAACTACGAGTGTGAGTGATATGTAGTGAGGAATTTATGTAAATTGAATTGTGATGTAATTAGAATCAAAATTGTATAGTGAATAGTGAGAGCTTGAATTTGTACTATTCAAAAATTGTCATAAATATTTGTTTGAATAAAATTTCTGTTTGAATTCAAATTCTGTGTTATTTATTTCTATTCAGCAAATATTTATTTAGTCTATGAAAAATAAAATAGTACATCAACAAATACATTTAAACGAATATATATATGTTTATTATCATCAAACAAAAATCATATAAGCGCATATTCAACACATATGAAGTATGTGGATTATCTTGTTGCATAATTGGATCTACGATTCGTGTGCAGAACTTTGAGGTGGTTTACACCGATCCGAAAAGGATTTATCACTTGATTCTTAACGACAAACATTGATGAAGATTTATAGTTAGATACTTGAGTTTTCTATCATAGCCAAGAGAATGCAAGGAAAAACTAAAGTTCTGATCAGAAAGCTTGGTCAAAGTCCGCATTAAAGGATCGGGGGATTAATCCTAGTACGGAAGTAAAGTTGTGAATTCGAATAGAAGATCGAATCAGATATTATGGATGGATGATCAATGTACATCACATGAGTGTAAGTTAATAATAAATATTTTAGGAAAAACCATTGGGTTTTTGTTTTGGATAATTTCAAGAATGAAATTCTTTTAAGGGGGGAAGTATGTAATAGCCCTAAATTTGATCACTATAATTATGGATGTTTAATTTATTTTAAATATACAAATACAAATTATTTTCAACAAATAATAAAGTTTTGCAAAGTGAGTGATAATAATGAACCTATTTTGGAGAAATATTCGTAAAAATATAGTTCCTTTAGAAAAATATCCAATAAAAAAATGGCCGAATTTTTTTTATCGATAAACAGTTGTATCGTCATAAAACGTCACACAAGAAGTTGGATACATACGCTTATTTTTATAATTCAACAAGAATATGAAATAAAATTAATTATTTTATTTTTGGGAATAAAATGTATTTAGGGCATCACCAGTGATGTAATAAATTGATTTACTAAATTTAATTGAGATTTAATGGTTTAATAATAATTATTATTATTCAAAAAATTATTTTTGAATGATGACAATTCATTTTAAATAGTTATAAAGTGAAGTAAATCATTTTAAATAATTTTATGAAGATATATACCTGATTTTAAATTATAAGAAAATTCTTATCGCTTTATCAATATAATAGAGATTTTTTTAAATAGTTGTTAATATTAATTAATATAGTTTTATAAATAAAATGCGATCATTTTAACTAGTTAAAATGATATAAAAAAATATTTCCAAATTTTTTTTAGATTTATATGTGATTTAAAATTTAACTGAAAATGTGACCGGAAATCGGTTTCTCGATTTTCAACGGTTTAATGAATGGAAGTTATTCAAAGGCTGTTCCAACCTTATTTACATGTCATGCACACATGTATAACATAAATATAAACACTTTAAATTACACATAAACATGTATACATAAACACACACACAGATATATATATATATATATATATATATATATAAGATATTTCTTAATTTCTTAAACCATAAGCAAACTCAAAGTCAAATAAGGACACACAAGTGCACACACACATGGATGCACCCATGTGAAGATCACTTAAGCCCATCCTTGGGTGATGTATGAAGGGGGAGGATGTAGTGATTATTGGTGACGAAAGATGATGTAAGGTAGATATATTTTCTACCTTTCTACTTGCCTATAAATACCTACTCCTTTTCCTCTTCTTCATTCCACCATATCTCCTTCAAAATTTAACCAAATTGTGCAATTATTTATATCAAACCATTCAAAATTTCAGTGGCTACAACTTTCTAGATTACCACTTCTTCCCATTCTATGCTTAGCTATTCTTAAAACTCCATTCTCTCTAGAGCAATTTTGAGCCCAGTTTTAAAGGTCGAGAATACCTCTTTTACATTCGAGCATATCTCCTCCAAAATAGATCCAAATAAAGTATACTTTTTTCAAACCATGAAGAATTCCAATAGCTAAAACGTTATGTTTAGCACCTCTTCCAATTTTGAACTTTATACGTCAAAATTCCACTTCTTTGTAGTGCATTTTTGGGCTTCATTTTTATGAACCCAAGAATACCCTCTCTTCTATTGATCATATCTTTCTCATAACAAATCGAAATCAAGTGTTTCATTTTTCCAAATTCAAGAGAAATTGAATTTCAACAATTTCTACTAAATAACTTTTTCAAATTTTGAGAGTAAGAGGGTCAAAAACCCGAGAGAAAGTGACCTATTTTCGGGTCTAGATTTGGAGAACTCAAGGTCGTAGCCTCACCACTTATCTTCCTCCGTCCCAAAGCATTGCCGTGAGCACTTGAAGGTCTTTTAAGTAAGTAAGCGAGCATGGTGAAAAGGAGCAAAGGCCGAGAGGAAAAGCATAGAAGAGGGATGGCTGAGCACTTGGATAAGGCGATGAAATTGTTTAGGTGATGGTAGAAGTGTATAATTGAAGTGTTGTAGCGATATAAATGATGGTAGGAAGATAGCTATTAATTATGGTGAGAACTCTAACTTTAAACCATTATAAATGGTTATAAATGTTTAACATAACTTTTTCGATGCTAATGATGTTTGGATGTTTGGTTGATGAATGTTTGAAAAAGTAATTAGCAACATTTAACTAAAAGTGAGTAATTCCCATACTACAGATATATATACTACTAGATGATATATATGTTTGGATATGATTGTTAATGTGGGTTATTTAATATGGTTGTTAAATATATATGCAAGTCCTGTTAATACATGTCGATAAGCACAAAGGAAAATACTTTCTTTTATTGAATGAAATAATGTGTACGGAATGTTTGAAACTCTTAAAAATGGTTTAATATGATTTAGAAATGTTTTATAAACATTTAAAAGAACTTTGGTAAAGTTTAAATGAATATTGAATCGAGTCAAAATAGGCATGTCGCGTAACGGTAATTCTCGATTTCATGTCTTAAAGATCAAACGAATATATTGAATCGAATAAAGCTCGGAATTCTTTAAGATAAGAATTTTCAAAAATATTATACACATGGTTTTCAAACAAAGAAAGAAAATCGAGATTTCGATAAGTAGATTTGGAAATATAAAAAAATTCAAAGAAATCGCGGTTTTGCAGCTCAAAATCCATAAAGCGATTTCTTCGAAACTGATATTTTAAATTATTTAAAAAATAAAAATTCTAAATATCATTTAAAACTTTTTAAAAGTTATTTGATTGGAATTCCCAATAAAACAGTCATTTTTTTCAACATAGCTTAAAAAAGTGCTTTTCGCGGTACTTTTTTTATAACTTTTGAAATGAGGTTTTAAACTTAACAATTCTTTTTCGTATTTTTTATAAATGTTTTCAAACAAAAAATTAAGTGTGTTAATAATGATTTAGAAATTTAGTAATTTGTTTAATTTTTTTTAATTAAATGATTTAAAGAAAAGCTGTCAAAAATCAAGTGATTTAATCTTGGCTCTAAAAGTCGACAAGTAGACTGGAATTTTATATTCATGAGATCCGGGGGAGGTGCTAAACTAAGGAGATTTTCAGAAGCAACCAGTTCCCTAGATAATCTGACTTTCCTTGGACGAGGGATATATTCGGTCGAAATGTCACAAACGAATCAAGTATAAAAGATTAAATTTTCCAAATTTAAACAACTTGGATTTTATGAAGATAAACTTCTTATACTTAGTGTTAAAGCCCAAAGAGGATACTATTCGTGGAAAGTGAAGGTGATTTTGCCGTTATTCCACCAATAGTACTTGTTGAATATGGGAATTATTATGGAGTAGAATTAGATGATTTCTTTGATTCTACTCACTTAATATTTACTGATTTTGGATTAACATCCTAGATAAGATGGTTTTAATTCAACCAAAATTTTGATTTTTGAATTAAGAAATCTTTGTTAAGATTTAATTGAAATGATTTGGAGATATTTTCCAAAGTAAAAAAATGAAATGATTTAGAATTATTCCAAGATTTAAAAAGATTTAAGTAACCAAAGGATTTGATAAGAGAGGTTTACTGATTCCATGTATACTGGAAAGAATGTTTCAAAGATATATATATTTGTAGAAGATATTTTGGTAAAAAGAAATTAATCAATCAAAGAAGAATTCCCTATTCACCTAACATCTTTTTGGTGATGATTGGTTTTTGAAGGACCCAGTATTGAATTTGGAAGATTCCTATCCAAAGACTACTTTGAACCAATTTACATATTCGAAGTGAAGACAAGGAAATGTTTTGGAAGATGGGATGTAGGGCTGCTTGTCACTAACCCTTGGGGAAAATTTCCAATATCATATTATGTGGCAGTAGTTTTTCATTTGGAATCTATAATGCAAAAACTTCTCGCTACTAATCCTAGGGATAGTTCCCGAGAGGATATGGTTAGAGAGTGCCTTCGGTTTATCCTGTTCATGGACAACTCATATAGACGAATGTCTGATGTTGTATTTCCAATTTCTTTAATTGATCCTTATGAACGTATTTATATGTTTGGTGGTTAAAAAGGCAACCTCTCTTAGCTTAACACCTATTTTCGAGTCGTACGAGGTCTGGATTATACGTTTGTGGAAATCAGTTATGTGATCATGGAATGCAGATGTGGCATTCAAAGTGAAATGTGCTATATGAAAGGTAATCGGTACCTTAGCCTCATCGCCTGATAATGGCTTAAACAGGGTACACCGTAAGGCTATATGGTTTGAAACTATTAGGGTATGATCATCACCTTTCTAGATTACTCTCTATATGTCGAGTATGTGGTGTATGCTATGGGGCCCGGAAAGTCGGTAACGACCAGGGTGATGACATATTCATTTTCTATCCAGACCATGTATGAGTGCCAAATAGGGATAGACTGGTCTAGCCAGATGTAGAGTATTGCTTGTGTATTCTCGGTACATTCCACTAGAGATATAATGTACATAAGGTAGTCTGTTACCTGCCATTGTATGGAAATCCATTCTCCAATAAGTGCCTATGGACTTGATTGTAAACCTATTATCCATCAGATTTAACCAATTATAACAATTTCGGCTAAGATTCATAAGTTTATCTAAAAATTATTTTTAAAAGAATGTCATTAAAAATAATATCAAATGATTTTACGTAGTAAACATTTTGGTTATCATAAGGTAAAAACCCATTTCGTGTTTATATGCGACATGGTCTTATGAGATACCTTTGTTTTAAAAATGCATATTTTGAGTTTCTCAGACAAGTCTCATGACTGACCCGAAGTTTATTTCCATTTTCCATTAAACTCTAGGTGCCCTAATTTTTCCTGGCAGCTTAGTAGTCAGGTTTAGTTAGAAGAAATCTGGATGGAGCATGAGGCATGAAGTTAAAAGATTCTTTTGAAGATTGTTATCCATTTCCACCATACTAATATACTATTGTATTCCGCATTTGTAAGGACCGATATTTATTATTGTCCATGTTTAACTGTGATAAATGTATTTAAAATCTCCATTATAAATATTATATGTTCAAACAATATATGTTATTCCACTTGTGTGAGATTCCGTTTTGCTTTTATTTTCTTTCTTACCCTTGAGAATCCGCCTCTCCAACGCTTGGATTTGCAGTACGTGAATACCGACGATGTATTAGTGTCGATTTTCGAGAGTCAAAGAAACAGGTCCTCAAAAATCTCTTGCTCACCTGTATTTATACATTCCCAAAAGTGAGTCGGGCTGATGAAAGCAATACACAAGCTAACTCTACCATAAGTTCAAATAGCATAAACAATATAAAATTCATAGGCAATAAGGTAATATGTGCAACTAATAATAATGAGGCAACTCTCTATATGTAAAAATTGGCATGATATAATTCTACGTGCAACTCTAATGAATAAAGCCACATGCAAACAGAAGAAACATATCAACCATATGCCATAAAACATAGAGGATATCATGTATTAAAGTAATATGCATCCAATTATTTCAAAAGATAAATTTAGAACTTAATTCCCATAAGTTTATATTCAATACATAATTTTAAATTTTCTTCGAAGAAAATATAAATCAAAATCAAACTCAATTATGACACTGATGCATGATATAACTCTAGAATCAAACAATATGGAACATCTAGGGGTATTTTGGTTTATCCTAAATAGCAGTTAGAGAAAACAAATATACATGGCGAGTCTTTCAAATTGAAAATCTCCCTTTTTTTCCTAACTTTAGTCATAACAAAAAACTTGAAAAAACCATTTCAAAAATATTATTTTCAAAACAATACTTTTATTATTTCTTTCCACAAATTCATTTGAAATCACTTTTTCATAAGCATCGGGATTTAAGTCCTAACAAACAACAATCCTAAAACCTTTGCTTATAAAGTTTTATTTATAAATTCAAACTTTATAAATAATGGTACATAAAAATCACACAACCAATCAAAACAAATCAAATTCCATATAGGAATATACTAACATTTAACACTATTAAAATGTTAAGTGACTTATTGAACATGATTTTAAAATTATGCTTATGTTCACAACTTTTCTTGATTGTCCAGTGATAGAGATGATTTCTTAAGAAAACATACGTGATATACAAATATATTCAAGCCCATATAATATACATAAATCATCCGTAAGCTATATTTGATCGGATCACTTGCTTGGATATGTAGACTTCTACTTCCAAACTAGTATTGTTCACTCGACCTCCCTAGTGCGGATCCCGATCTGGTTCAATGATTAGAAACTCCTTTCTCTTTACATTGCCATATACTACTATATAAAACTTCAGTATTATATCAAGGATCCGAATCAATTGTTCGCTTATAAGAATCAAGTGAGAAATCCTTTTTCGGACTGCTATTAATAACCTTAAAGCTATGTATTTGAACCCTAGATCAAGAAATATATGAATAAAATGATCTACGTATAATTTATATACTTAATTCGATTAGTTCCTTAATTATACCGATCTTTTTCTAAATCCCTTTCAATCTCACTAATTGTATGTCATTAATATGAAAATTATTTATGAATTATTCCCTAAATTTCCACTTAAGTTTACAAACATTTTATAAAGTCACATCTTTTTAAAACATTAGATTAAAACTTATTCCACTCTTATTTACTTGTATAATACACTTCTACATCCTAAAAGTATATACAAATACTAACTTTGTTTATTTGTTTATTATTTACCTATTTACTTTTTATTTTTCCTGAAATTTAAATTTAGAGGCCCAATATAATAAACAGTTTTCACAACTTATGATTAACAAAAACTATGGTTTTAACAAAATAAATTTACCTAAACCTTTCTATCTAATTTAAACCATTCAAAATTTGAGTTAAAACTATCCCTTCTCTATTAAAAAGTTTAAAAATTTTTCTTCTCAAATTATTTATCATAACATCTTTTATTTTAAAATCAATTCCCTTTATGGGAACTTGATAGCTAAATACCCAATTTTTATTTCAAATCTCCTTTCTGAAAACATTCAGTAAATATTCTATATGAAATAAGTTCAACATTTATTTATTAAATCTCACTATAGGTTCATCCGGATTTAAACTCATTTCGGTCGAATAATGATAAGGAGAATAATTTACTAAGTGCCCCACAATGTTTACTTAAGCAAACATCCGATCATCATTTAGAAGATTATTCAGATTACCACAAAACTAATTGAGATGATTTTCTTCGAATTACCCTAAAGAAATTGTTTTCCACCTAAAATCTCTCTTGTAAAATATTTATGTGTAGAGTTTTTCTTTCCATGTAGTACTTGTATATACTTTTCAAAAACCTTTCAAAATTATTTCAAAGAACTCCGGGTTTAAAATCAAAAATCCTTTTTAAAGAAAATGTTATAAATCAAATTTATATAAAATTACCTTTATATAAAATCACTTCGTGTTATAGTAATTTTCCTTTATTATAATAAAATTTTATCAAATATTTATTCTCTAGATGTCCAAGCTTACCATTTAGATTCCATTAAATAACTTTTACTAAAAGTTTTACCTTTTATTCAATATTCTTAAAAGATGACTTTTAACTTGGCATTTTCTCTGGACACCATATAATTTAATTGTGAAACTTAATTCACCGGGAAGTTCGTTTGAATACACTTACAATTATCGTTAAATGCTCATAACTGGACAGTGTAAATTAAAAAACAATAGTCAATGCTCCTAAACTATTTGAGCAAGATAAATCAAACAATTATGATAATAAATAAATATTATAAGTTTCAAACAAACACACCTTAATAATTATATAAATTTAGAAACTTATTACGTTATAAATATAAACATAATCCTAGGCAAAATATTTCATTCGCCAAATTTTCAAAAATCAATATCATGTCTATTTGCCTTGTTTGAGTGTTTAGAAATCTCTATCGACTTCATGGCTCACATATCTCGACCAGAATTCATAAACTACTCAATAGACTAATTAACATAATATATTTTTATAGCAATTACAAATACGCTCTCATATATATAATACTCTCAAACTCAAACTAGGTATCACTTACACTATCTCTAATGAGTCATCCCCTACCAAAGCCAAAGTTCACGCTTAACCTTCAAATCCGATACCACTTGAAAAGATCCACTTTTTCGACCATCGAAGGTTGACACTGAATACTTCCACATCCACTGTATTCAAATTCCAAACATCCAATCATTGAAAAGGCATATCGTTAGGGTAAAATAAAAAGAAAAGAACAAAGTACAAAAAATCAGAACCTCACAGCAGAATCGACAACATATAATATAACATACATATTAAAATTTGTATCCTCAAAATACAGAGACATCAAATTTAAAAACAAACCTTATCAGCTGGACAGTTATAAAATCCTGACCTTTCAATTGTAGACAAGCATATATAATACAAGGGAAAATAAAACACTACAACAGGTGAACGTCCATCTTTACTCCATGACCTTCATGTTCCACCAATGACGACCTGGATAAATACTCGATCTGATCCAAGCATTATAATAAGATAGCATTTGAATCGGTTTGACAAAATCAGCGTGAGAAAAATCAAGTAATAAGAATAACATTTAGTAAGTCTGTTAGACCACGCCGCTTTATGCAAAACGAGTTTTTACCTCACAAGAACAACATCCATAGATTAAGCATGAGAAATCATAAGAATAAAAATCCAAACAAAAAGGATGTACACATATAACAACAAAATCCAAACTTATAGAATAGGTAAATATAATAAGACATCAAGAAAATCTTCAAACACTTCACGATGCAAATTGAGAAACACAATTCAAAGGTTCGAATTAATTAGGGAAAGGGAATTTTTTTAATAAATGACTAGGTGGGTACTCCTCCCTTACTGAAAGTATACCTCTAAAAATAAACCTGAGAGCTACGATGGCTCTCAGACAGTACCAAACCAGACCCTGCCAATAGTTACCGAGATTTCGAGTACTTCACATCTTCAAACGCATTCCACCGAATCCAATCTAGAGTAGATGTGAAGAAACTCTAATGGGAATAATCCCACATAGCTTGGCTTTCTCTCGCGCTTTGATTTTATCATTTCTGGCAAAGGATAAATACTCTAATGAGTACAGATCATCTTGGATTGACATATCACAAAAGATGAAAAGATCAATTCCAAGGTTTGAGATAGAAACAAGAAAAATGAATTCATCCAACATAAGTATTTGGACCAAAAATGGGCACAACACTCTACGGTTGTAATTGAAGAGATTAGATGAAGAAGTAAAATGTAAAATGAGGCAAATCTAACAATCATGCCAAGAAAATAAGTAGTAACAGAAAGAAAACAAGATTTTATAGTGGTTTGGTGTAATTTCCTATGCCCACTTTGAAGGTTTTGATGTTTATTGCTGATTAGAATCTGAGTTACAATAGTACCATGGCTAATACTCAATTTACAATGGAGTTCTACTCAAGTGGCAGCATAAAAGTCCCTTTTAGTTGCAGTGGAGGTGCTATTTATAGGTATAGAGCTAGAAATATCTGCCTTAAATCTCGAAATATTCTTTCTCAAGTCCAGAAGGGCCCATATGATCGATCTGGAGTCATTTGGGATTGATCCGTAGTGAGTTTATATCGATCATAAACTGCTCCAATTGAACTGTGATC
The DNA here is from genome assembly GCA_030765085.1 of Allium cepa. NCBI lineage: Eukaryota > Viridiplantae > Streptophyta > Magnoliopsida > Asparagales > Amaryllidaceae > Allium > Allium cepa. The sequence goes on from CM060943.1 coordinate 567,215,175, forward strand.
GATCATGGATGTTCCTATGTGTGGTGCAATCTGCTATGAAAATTTCATTGCATTTGGTGTTGTGGTTGTGGAGTTATTGATCTATCAAGATTGCAAATATGGAGTGGTTGAAGCCCTCGTATCGATCCCTTCGTAATGATGACGCGACGTGCTTGTTTCGTCGAGATCCATGATTTGTGCATAGTGGTGAGACCGCTTCTTCTGGGCTGACTGTTTCTTTTGTATCCATCCTATGCTTTGCTATTTGGATCAATCTTGCGCTTAGCTTCTCATATTGATCATAAACTCAGCTTTTCATATCGATTGAATTAGTGATCGATACGGACCAATGGATGTTATATCCTTGAGTCATGTGCATTTCCTATCGATGTTGATCAATACGAAATGATGGATACGGAATGAAATTGTAATGGATCGCTGCTTTGCCTCTGCTTTTTTGGAGTCGTGTGTGTCTCGTATCGAGAGCAATCGATACGAAACATCGATATGAATTGTATCTTTAGGATTCTTGATTGATCCATGACTAGAGCATTCAAACTCCGATTGACTTGAAATTTGGAGTTTTTTTACACAACATTGTTTGTCGTATAATACAAATTATAGTTCGATCCAGACTTGGACCAATTTGCCTATATCCATCAAGAACTTGTAGCTAACTGATCTTCGGAGTAGATTGTCTTTAGTATCTAGTCAAGTCCTTGGTATCACAACCTTACCAAAAGGCAGGATAACATTTGCCCTACATAGTACATCCTGTGTGAACATGACGTGCTTTGAGAAGCTGCTGTATTCATTATGAAAGGACTCTATCTGATTCACTGAATAGTTGTTTCCCCTTCATCAAGAGATGTAATATTCAGTAGATGTGACCCCTGGTCGATTTCCAATAGTACAAACGTTGGGTTGTAGACTGCTAATGATTTTGCAGTTTCTGTAATAGATGAAGATCGAGTGTTAGTAAATTGTTGTCATTGTTCTAGTTGTCCCTAGGTAAGCAGTCAATTCCTATTAACTTCAAGAATCAAATGTTAGTATAGCATGTAAGATATTTATGTATATGGACCTGACTTCCATTCATGCTTACACGTTCATGGGGTCGTTATCAAGTTTTTTATTTTAAAAAGGAGGATTTTGGTGAAAAAAGTTCTTTCCATTGATTGATGGTTCTTTTTGGATCAAGTTTCATATCGATCCTCTCCTGGATCGATGTGAAATTTGAATTGTAATAACGATCGATGGTCGTTTTGATGCCCCTCTTCGTATCGATCATCTCTTAGATTGATCTAGGGTGCATTATAGTGGATTCTGTATCGATGGTGATCGATATGAGATGAAGTTGCAAAAGGCGTGTTCGATAATGATGAATACGGATTAGTTTAAATTGTAGTATAAATGTGCCCTTCGTATCGATTGATACGAGAGTTACAAGCATAAACACATTGGAATGTTTCGTATCGATGGATATGAGATATAGGGATTCAAATGCACTCGTATCAATGGATATCTACTATCTGAACACAAGAACATGGTGCATTTGGAACGATGGGTGCTTGACCCATTCAATTGGTGAGAAAACTGGGATATGAATTGTTTTTTACATTGGATACAAAGGAGCATATATATACTTTTCTGTACTTAGCATATTTTCTTACCTTGCTATTTCGTATCCAAACAATGAAAAGGAAAAAAGAAAAGAAGAACTGTTCTTCATCTCCAACCGTAACCTGATTACCCAATCCATGTCCCCTTAAACCATAGGTAAACCACCGATTAAATCCTGTTTATATGGTGAGAACCGATTTTCGCGCCCTCTCGTTCACTATAATCACCATCTCCGGCATCGTTCTCGTCGAAGGGTCGCTGAGGTAGAGTGGAGAGCATTGCTAATGGTGGAGATTTGGAGAAGAAGGAGTGGTTCTAGAGAGGAAAAATGGATATGGAGTCACCGACTCCGGATCTGACTAACTTAGGTGGTGATCTCACATCAATGCAAGGGGATAGATGTGGAATCGACCTAGATGTATGAAGTCTTAGAGATAGTGGTAATTTCCATGGATCAATTCACTACATCGCACAAGCGATCGATACGAAAAAGCGTGTCGGTGGATGTGCTGGAAAGCATTTCCCATGATCAAGGAGAAAAATAGGCATCTGGAAATGATGTGGAAGAAATAGTTAGATGATCGATCTAAGGCGAAGCAACTCGTATCGATATGGGGTGATGTGTCTTCTGATCGATTCGAAGCTAGAGCTTATGGATCAACACGAAAATACCATTTCTAGACCGGTCGGGTGTTGTCGTCGGGAACAGAACAATATGAAGCGATCGTTATGGAATGATCGATACGAGAAGATCAACACGAAGTGCTCGGTTGATACGAACTAGCGATCAGTCTGACTGTTTTGATTGATATGAATATTATCTTTAGGAAAACGATCTGAAATGAAATATGATGGATATGAATTTTGTGATTTTTTCAAACTCGAATGCCTGACCCGACGAGCTTTAGTCTTGCATATTTGGACTTGACAGTAGAACTACATATATGACTATCCTTCAAAGCTCATTGATGGAACTATAACTTGTTAAACGTAACAAAGTTTAATATGGATCGTTCTCCAAAGTGGAAAGGCTAAGATGGTCAACAATGATGGTCGCTCCAGTCTGATCTCGAAGTCTCATCTTTTTACCATTTCTTAACATTATAGAAATTTAGAGTATTATGCATCGCTTCACTACAAAACACGATCACTCACTTTGAACTGGAGGATACGGGTTTTTTCCATTTCATAGTGGTTTTTAACGAGTTTAATAGCCATGGATCCTAAAAGCTCGGAACAGCAAGAAGCTCAAAGTCCTCTATTTCCCAAAGTAGATAGGCCGAGCGTCCCGGCTGATATAGTGAATCCTGCCCTGGATGAGCTGTCGGATGCAGTAGTGATAATGAATCCAGTAGATTCCGTCTAGTCCAAGATTATAGAAGAGATGCTAGGTAGAACTTTTATCAAACATAGACTGTCTTTGGAAGAAGCCTGGTTACCAGGACCAGAAGATAGGGCACATAATCCCCTGGAAGGGTTCAACGCATGCAATAGATTTATGTGCTGGACTAGAGAAACACCTCAATTCAACTAGTTCATTAGGGATGTGTTGTTTTATCTGAGGAACGCACCTTCTCAGCTTAATCCGAACAGATACACGCTACTCAACAGCTTGTGTGAACATAATATTTATGGAACATCTCTTCCGTTCCCTGACTGTCGACTAGATTAGATATTTATTCAATGTTAAGAGTCAGGTGGATAATCCATCATACACCTTCCTGGAAGCTGTTGTCAACTGCCAAGTGGTGACAAGCACATGGATCAAGTTGAGCTACTTCAAAATGGAGTGGTTCTATGTGAGATGCCCACTAGGATTTGTCAGGCGATGGCTGGTCAAACGTAAGTGATATTAGTTGTTTCGTTATTTAACCATAACTAAATAATATAGATCGATGCCGAATACATTGTTGTGTCTCTTTTATAGCTTCTATTCCACAGCCCCAAGAAGCGTAGTATAAAGAGTTATCGAGGACACTCCAAGCAATGCCTGTTGAATTAAGGGAAATAGATGAAGTTCTCACTGATGACAACTTGATTTCCACGGGGATTTTAGAGAAAGGATAGAGCATGGGGCTCAGGGGACTCTAAGAGTAGCCCCGGCAAGACAAGGTGGAGGATGGGCTCCCATTGTGCCCCCAACCGAGGGAGCTCAGGCTACAGTCAGCATTATAATCAACGAGCCCCGCGATGATGAAGGCACAGAGGCTGGTCGCGAGCCTGCAGTCGTGCCTCCGTAGGGCCCTTAACCATCTGAGTTAAAGAAGAAGGAAAAGGCTCTAGCTTATAAAATCAAGAGGTGAAAAACTACCGAAGCAACTCCACCTATGATTACTTCCATAGGTTCGCAGTCCTCTTTCCAGCAGATACAAAGCTCATTAAAGGGGCTATCAGATACTCCTATCACGAACGACATATCATCATTCCTTGATCTTGGGTTAGAGGGGCTCCCTTCCCCTTCAAGAACTAACGCGGGCTTAACCTTAGTAGACACGGGAGAGTCAACTCTAATAAGTAATGCTGCTATAACCAGTCAGTCGGGGGGTTTGCACATGCATACACGCACTCCACGGCACTATGTGACATTTCTTCATATGCTCCTCAATATTTGGCAATGACTGACTTCCTTCCTCCTTATGTAGATATAATGGTGAAGCAAGGTTCCATGCTTGGTAAACATCGCTCTACACGCAAGTCGTTTGGATTGCATTTTGAATCATACCGCTGTAGGAGTGAGAGACATTATGGCCATGGCTAGCATTCCAGCTACGAATGTGAGTTCTACAACAGGGAAAAAGAAAAATCACACCAAAGCAAGCATCGCTACAGGTCGCGATCTCTGCTACCGAAAGTGCCTTCTAAGCCTTATGGCCCCAGTAGGCCCTCTTTTGAATCATCGCACCAAACATTGCCACCTCACGCTCCAAAAACCAGTGAACAACGCCGCAGAAGTGAAACAGCTGTCCCCACTGGCATAAAACAAACCGCAATAGAGCCAACGGGGGAAGGATCCAACCGCATTGTTAAACTAAAGAAGGATATCCCAAACATATGCTTCAATGATTTCCACTTTCATCGCAACTTGAAGAAAATCCCAAACGATGTAGAGAACTGGTGCAAGATTATGTGCACGATGCATATAACCAATATCATGAGTGGGTCAAGATGGCAGAGCGGGTCTCGACTGTGTCTTTCGAACGAGCCAAGATGATTGATAAATTGGAGGGCGATCTCTCTTACAAGGACAAGAAAATAGAGGTGCTCTTGAATGAGCTCGAGTCCTCAAGAAAAGTTGAGATGGAGGCCGACCAGAGAACCATGGAAGCTAAGAAGTCCATGGAGGAAATGAGAAAAACTCATATAGACTTGGTGCAATAGATGGGGCACCGTAACACCGTGATCATTCAGGATAGGGATGCCATGCTAAAAGATATTTCCGAATTAAAGGAAAAGCTAACTGAGGCCACCAAAGAAAAGGATGAAGCTAATAAGGTTGCTTAGGAAGCATGTGAGGAAGTGGTGAAGCCTAGAGAAGAGAGGGACACCGCATACCACAAGGCCGCGGCAGTCGACACTAGTGTCGAAAGGGAAGTAAAAGCCATCGAGGCCAAGATGGAAGATGAATTCGAGGACCTTTTGGTCACTTACAATTCCAATGTTATCAAATCCTGCAATCTAAACTGGCTCAATGAAGATTACCCTTTCAGTTGTAAAAGGCCTAGAATAGCCTGGTTAAGGAAGAAAAGAAGACTTAAAAATTCGAAACTATTGATGAATTTGTATTGGAAGCTCAAGTGCCGATTGGAGACGAGCCCAAAGTCCTTCATGACACAACTATCTAGCTCTAGAGAAAAGCCCCGGCTGCTAAATACCAGAAGCTGAAGAAGGATCTCGGGACGAACAACATGACATTGCTTCTGAAGTGCCTCCAGCATCCCAATCTGTTCCCACATCTTATGTCGACACCCTAGCCATCCCACGGTATGATCCTGACAGTCCACATCTTTCTCTAATCATCAAGCGCAGCTCGAAAGGAAGTCGGCTCAACCCAGGAGCCAATCTGAGGAAGGTATTCCGAACACTTCTCCTATTCTTCAAAATGTAGGGACGTTATCAAGGATATTACTTATATATTCTCTTATCTTTGTTCATCCTTAGATTCTGCATTGGCCAACCCTTCTACAACTCAGGAAGCTCGTTACGACCAGGAGGCATTAACAACAGAGGACACAACTGTCACGATTACTACTTCGGCTGGGAGACGCATGATAGCATATGTATGTTTGATGACCAAATGATGGAAGTGCTTCTCTTCCACAAAAGCAATCCGAGCCTTGAGATGCCTTTAATGTGGATGAAGACGTTACTATTATAGGCTCCTCGTGTTCGGCTAGCAGTATCCCAATGAATGAGCGCGTGGACCGGGAAAAACAAATAATAAGGGAGATCAAGGCTGAAATTGAGCAGAATCTTAGAGCCGGCAGAGGTATGGTGGGTCCAGGCCTAATTCTGATTTTTGTGATTTTTCCAGATGGCACCATGATTGAGACTAGCGGGCCTTATTCTTCTGGTATCGAAAGTTCCACTATTCCACCAGCTTCACACACAAGGGATACTTCAATCCCCATAGGCTCCCAAAGGGAAACCGCATCGATTCCCCCGACTAAAGACAAGCCAACTGAAGCGAGTCGGGGAGGTAAGGGTTCCAAAAGAGGTTCGAACAGTAGCTCGAGTGGATCTACTCCAAAGAAAACTAAAATGGATAGGAAATCGAAGGTGCAGATTCTCATTTTGAATTCCTCTTTTTTAGATGGTTAAAATAAGCTTCTTTTCTTTTGCTTTTTGTAAGCCATGTATAGATGCGGGCTTGGCCCCCCGCTTGTAGGAATTGTTTGGACAGATTTTGTACTTCCTTTTTGGAGAATAGTATGAATAAAACTCCTTTTTGATTTTAGCATAACTCTACGTTTATTTGTTTAAGTATTTAAGCATTCACATTTCCATTCAATGTACTCATGAAGCTTTAGTCTCTGAGTCGAACCTGAGTTTGGTCTTTACGTCCTAAGGTCATGGCGTCGGGTCATAATCAAATGTTAAGTTGAGTCCCAAAGTTGGGCTATCTCAGTCAGCAGTTGGTACTTGAGGTACGCCCCTAGTTTTGGGCATGGTCGAATTAGTTATTTGGCAGTTGTCCTCCACATTAACTTTGATTTAACTTAGTCGGAACCAAGTTAAAGTAGCACAAGTTTGAGCGGTCAAATCACACTCACTCATTTGCTACAAAAAGTTGCATCCACACTTAAGGGATTAGAATTTTATGCTGGTGGTCGATCATGCCTGCTTATTGTTTAGGATTGCATCCACACTCAGGGACATAGTTTATTTTATGGGTGGTTGATCACACCCATTTTATGTTTATACTCTAGTTCACACTCCGGGAGTCTAGAGTCAGTTGACAGACTGTGAATCACATCAATTTATGGATTAGGTATTATTCAAGTTTACCGAGCCATCCATGCCGAGCAACTTATGCCGAGCCATATAAAAGACTCGATGAAATCATCCACACGACTCGAAGCTCGACTCCATACAACTCGAAGCAAATCCAAGACAACTTGCTACTCATCGAAACCCAAGTTTCACGTATCCAATAACCCTCGTCCATCGACTATGCCGAATCCCGACTGTAAATGCAAGATTTTTATCCATGCTTGATTTTCCATCCATCCAGTTGACTAAAATCCATCGTATATCGATCTCGACAACCGGGCAACCGATTTAGTTAAATCCACCTGTCTACGGCCTTGCCAAAAGAAGGGTTAACACTGTTGTTAATTATTGATTGATGGTTTATTTTTGATTGATTGTTTATTTTTGATTGATTGATTGATTGTGGTTGCTTAATTACTGATTATTGATTTTTTTTTTGTTTATTGATTGCTCGTTGTTGATTATTATTGCTAACATATTATGTCAATTTTCCTTTTTCATAGAAGAAGTGCATGACATATTTAATGAATTATGTTTGTATAAGACTATTATTCTAGTGACATCATCATGGTGAGTCGACTAGAGAAAGTGGATGTTAAACAAATGCAGCTTTAGACGTCAAGAGCCTATTCATTTAGAGAATAGGGCTATATGGCTTCAGACCGATGGCGTTAAGTTTGTCCGTGTTCGAAGAAGCTTTTATTGGTATGTCTCCAATTACTTAGGAAGATTTCTTTTCCATTTTTTTAAAAAAATTTAAGAAATCATCGTGTAGAGCTTGCTTTATTGTTACTTTTATTTTTTAAGAGTGCTTATTGTTTATTTAAGATGCTTGTTGCATTAGATGTTTGTGTTGCACAGTTAGTTGTAACATGTTTATTTGAGATGCTTGTTGCATAGTATAGTATAGTATAGCATATTTATTTGAGATGATTACTATATATGATTTAGCATGCTTAAATCCATGGTTTAAAGTTGCAATTGTGTTTAACTGTGAAGATCGCCTTATACCACTGGCATCAATAGTATATAAATTATGTGCTGCTGTCATGCCCAGTTGATGTAAGACGATCATCAAGGTTGAAATATAGCATATGACCTATCATATCTCATAGCGCATGGATAAAATATAATATCATAGATATAACAGAAGAGATAGTAATAATAGCATGAACAAACCATCATCATCGGACCATAATATCCATAGAGCTATACATTAATAGTAGATTTTATACAATGGAAACAATCTCAAATAAACTGTCTCAACAAATAGTGATAAACAAGCAGTATCATGGACTCCACTGCATTGCTCAACAGAATAAGCATAGACTCCATATGTGTATATAATATGGGATAGCTCCATCCAGCTCTTCCTCTAAACAAGTATTGCGCTACCTTAACCTATTATCTAGTCTACTCATTTTAGAGTGTCCAAAATAACAAGAGCAAAGCATAAAATCTTAGTTCAGACGACCGACATGTATGAGTGGTAAATGAGTCTCAAAATACTAAATAGGTAAATATGATAAGGAACAAGAGTACACAAACCATACCTGACATGTACCTACAACAACAGAGTTAGCATATAACACTATAGTATGCGACTCTACATTATCATAAAGATATACGACAAAAAAGATAAATGGCATCAGTCTTCTAGGTATTCTTGTCTCCAATACCTACTTCACCTAATACCCATGAGTGATAGCTACTAGAGAGAGTAACTAAAGGATCTATAGCATCCATCAAACAATCATAACTATCAGTCCTTGTGTAATGAATATATGATAGCTCGTATTGCCTCCTTTTTACCAGAGAACAATGTAAATCTCGATTCTCATTTGTACTCTAGTATCTTGCAGCCCAAAGCAAGATACGTATTTCGCAGCCGAAAGATGGATACGTGTCTCGTAGCTTGAAGCTACAAGTCCTTAATTGACCTATGGGCATCCCTACTTACAATACCCCAACTTTGAGTATCACAAAAAACACTCTGAGCATCAATGATTCCTTAGCACATACTCTCGAGCCCATATTTGCTTCATTTGGTACTGAGCCCTTCATGCTCGATCCGATTTTCATTATTCAAAGGGAACCATTCCACATTCCCCGATCACATGGCCCACCCCCTTTTTTAGCCGCCATTTATGGCTAAATTTTCTTCCACTTAGCTAATTTATGGCAAAATTTATCCCACACATTCCTCGTTTCTAGTAATCCATGCCCAGATCTTTGACCCTGATTTCTCTGCATAAATCAAGTCATCATAGAACAAGTCCTCTCTTCAAAGTACTCTACTTCATATTCTAGAAACAAGTATTTATAGCCTCTAATACTTAGCCAATCACATATCCATCACCTTAGGCAACCTCTACTAGCAACATCCTTGCTCTTTCCAAAATCGCCTCCACCATGGACTAAACAACAAATGTCGATGTTGACCTCTTAACTCTATGCTAACTTGTGTAGTTAAGGAATTTGACATCGCCTTAAACCATGAGCTCTTCCAATACACCAGTGCCTCCCTTCCAAATTTCATTCAATTCCAACCAACTTTGGCTCCAATTTACTCAATTCTCCGACCTAACTTTCTGTGTAATCACAACACTAGCAAACAACATAAAATCATGTCATCCAACATAGAATAATAAGTAACTACATCCAATTAAACATGCAATCCATCAAAATAAGACAAAAAGGTGAGAAATGCGAATTACGGATCTTAAGGCTAGAATAACAATAGAGGCGGGTGAATAGTGTTTTATGTATGTTCTAAATCTTTTTGAAACTTATGTAATTTAATCACCAACAAATGTTATTCACAGACACAGATATAATACAGGATCATACACAGATGCAAATACTAAATAAAAGTAGTAAAGGAAAGAACATACCAGGATTATATATTGGTTCGGAGTTACCCTACATCCAGTCCCGTACAATCATACGGACTTCTTATCAAAATAATCTCTAGGATTACACCCTCGGTTTCAAGGCGTACACCGTCCTGTATTCAAATCCAGGGAAAACTCTCTTGATTTAACCAGGCTACAAGATCACCTAATTGTTTTCCGGGGCTATAATCACACCCAATTGGTTTCAAGGCTCAACCGCACCTTTTACTCAACAGTTTGATTTACAAAAGATTCTATAACTCTGAATAGCATGGAGATCTTATGGAGAAAGTGGCAGAGAATCAAACAAGAGATAATCTAGTTAGATTCACTTGGTATTTTGGCAGAGTATTATTTAAGATTCTTTAGAATAAATGTGGAAGATGAAGAGGAGAGGGAACAAGTAAAAATTATGACTAAAATTCGATCAAAACAACAGGTGTATATATAGTAGAGCAACTGTCATATCTCTTCGCGAAAGGTTACAACGAATAGACACTTCTTTTGAAAACTTGAATTTTGAATTTAACGGACACCATGTTGACATCGAGGGTTAAGAGATGTCGACATGCTCAAGGAAAAATTGATGTTTTGATTTTCTTATTAAAATTGGTTTCTATAATTTGTCAAAACAATTTCTAAACTTTGTAAATATATTTGAATATAGTTTAAACATATAAAAGAGTTTAAAAAGTATTTTTTTAGTATACATAATCTTAATCTATAAAGTGATTTAAAATATGAGTATATAAATATTTTAAAGCTAAGTATTTAAAATAAGAGATGGTTTAAAAACAAGGAAAATTTTGAAATCAAAATATTAAAAATGATAAAAATAGTTTTGAGACTAAAATATTTAAAACTAAGAGAGATGTCTTTTTGAAAAGAAAATTTTGAAAACATTTTTTAAAAACAAGAGATATAATTTTTAAAAGCAATTTTGTAAAAATTAGCGGATATCAAAATATGACCACTATATGTTGCACTAGATACTCGTGAGTTCCATCTCACTGGGATTCCATCCCTTTAACAGGCTCGATGTGGATTCCATTCCACGAATAAATTTCGAATAAAGATATAAGTGCTTTCAAGAATTTTAACATAATTCTAGACTCAATACTTATCTTGTACTCTTGGAATCTTGAACTCTTGATATCTTGATACTAGTGCATTCAAGAAGTTTTAACATAATTCTAGACTCAATACTTACCTTGTACTCTTGAAATCATGGACTCTTGATATCTTAATACTCATGAGTATTCAATCTTGATATCTTCAGTCGTATATCTCTATACTACAATCTTCATTCTTGGTGCTTGCATGTCAATATCCTGCATACACACATATATATCTAAACTATGATTTTAGTATTTATATTTTATAACAAGTCCTAAGATTGTTGACATCAAAACCATCATCTCGAGGACTAACAATCTCATCCATTTTGATGATGACAACCTCTGTTTATAAAATATACTTCTCCTTCATAATAACTCCCCCTAAAACTAATAAATCCCCCTTAATCTAAGACTAACTACCCTATTTTATATCTCTCCCCCTTTGCCATCAACAAAAACTAATCCTAAACTAATATAACTCCCCCTTAGTCTTATACTGGGGTGCCTTTTTCTAGATTCGTATCTCCGAGATCATCGGAATCAAGAGTAGTCGTAAAGCACATATTTGAATTTTTCATCTTCTGATCATCATCGCTTGAGGATGAGTCTAAGTCTGAGTCGCCTAGTGTAGCGGTATACTCTCTTTTCTTTGTATAATCATTAATTATAGGAAATCTTTTCTTATCAGGATGCGGACAGTTTCTTTTGAGATGGCATGGTTCTTCAAAGTTGAAACATTTGACGTGGTTTGGTACTTCATTATAAATTATAGAATTCCTGTGATCATTCTTTTTGAAGTTGTTCATCTTTCTGCACTTCAAAAGCTTCTGAAAATTCTTTGTCATGAAAGTTATTTCTTCATCATCATCAATTCCCGAGTTTGATCCATCTGTTAATGCATTGAACGCAATTGACTTCTTTTCGAATTCCTTGCTATCTCTTATCCCTTGCATTTGTACTTTGAACAACATTATATTTATAGTCGATTCTTCAATCTTTAAAGTATTGATATCATTTGCTTCCTCGCTTGCAAGAGTTTTCCGATCCCATTCTGAAGTAAGAGAATTTAGAATTTTTCTGACTTGATCTTCTTCATAAAAACTTTTTTCCAATGATAGTAGAGAATGCACAATATCCATAAATCTACTATACATATCTGAAATGGACTCGTTAGAATTCATTTTGAATAATTGAAACTGATTTGTGAGTATGGATATTTTGGTTTGTTTGACTTTGCTTGTTCCTTCATGAGTAACTTGCAAAGTTTTCTAGATATTATATGCAGACTTACAAACAGATACTCTATTGAATTCATTCCTATCAAGTGAACAAAATAAAATATTCATGGCTTTAGAATTATTTTGTGCAATAGTCTTTTGCCCAGCAGTCCACTGTGCAAAACTAGTTATGCATTCAGAATATTCAGTTTGTGTTATATTCTAAGGGTCTAATCCTATTGACTGTAAGTATATTTTCATTCTACATGCCCAATATGCATGGTTGCTTCCATTAAAAAGTGGTGGTCTGGCAGTAGACTGACCCTTTGCAAATGAACTAGTGATAATTTTAACAGAACTAGTGTTGGTAGCCATTTTTAAAACTTTTCAAAATTCAAATTATTAAAACATTGAAAACTTTGCTTTGATACCAAATGCGAGAAATGCGGATTATGGATCTTAAGCCTAGAATAACACTAGAGGGGGTGAATGATGTTTTATGTATTTTCTAAATCTTTTTGAAACTTATGTAATTTAATCACCATAAATGCAATTCACAGAATCAAACACAGATGCAAATACTAAATAAATGCAGTAAAGGAAAGAACAAATCAGGATTTTATACTGGTTCGGAGTTACCCTACATCTAGTCCCATACAATCGGACAGATTTCTTGTCAAAATATTCTCCTAGATTACACCCTCAGTTTCAAGGCTATGTGGTACACCCTCCTGTATTCGGTCCAGGGCAAACTCTCTTGATTTAACCAGGCTACAAGATCACCTAATTGATTTTCAGGGATACAATCACACCCAGTTGATTTCAAGGCTCAACCATACCTTTTACTCAACAGCTTGATTTACAAAAGATTCTATAACTCTGAATAGCACTGAGATCATATGGAGAGAGTGGCGGAGAATCAAACAAGAGATAATCAAGTTTGATTCACTTGGTATTTTGGAAAAGTATAGTTTAAGATTATTTAGAACAAATGTGGAAGATGAAGAGGAGAGAAAACAAGTAAAAATTATGATTAAAATTCGTTCAAAACAACAGGTATATATAGTAGAGCAACTGCCAAATCTCTTCGCGAAAGGTTACGATGAATAGACACTTCTTTTGAAAACTTGAATTTTGCATTTAACGGACACCATTCCAACATGAGGGGTTGAGGGATGTCAACATGCTCAAGGAAAAATTGATGTTTTGATTTTCTTATTAAAATTGGTTTCTATAATTTGTCAAAACAATTTCTAGACTTTGTAAATATATTCGAATATAGTTTAAACACATAAAAGAGTTTAGAAAGTAATTTTTAATACATATAATCTTAATCTATAAAGTGATTTAAAATCTGAGTATATAAATATTTTAAAGTTAAATATTTAAAATAAGAGATGGTTTAAAAACAAGGAAAATTTTAAAATCAAAATATTAAAAATGATAAAAATAGTTTTGAGGCTAAAATATTTAAAACCAAAGGAGATGTCTTTTTGAAAAGAAAATTTTGATAACATTTTTTAAAAACAAGAGATATATTTTTGAAGGGCATTTCTATAAAATCAGTGGATATCAAAATAGGACCACTATATGTTCCGCTAGACATATTGTCGTGGGTTCCATCCCATTAGGGTTCCATCCCTTTAACAGGCTCGAAGTGGATTCCATTCCACGAATAAATTTCGAATAAAGATGTAAGTGCTTTCAAGAAGTTTTAACATAATTCTAGACTCTATACTTATCTTGTACTCTTGAAATCTTGAATTCTTGATATCTTGGTACTCATGAGTCTTCAATCTTGATATCTTCGGTCTTGAATCTTTATACTTTACGGTATTCATTCTTGGTACCTGCATGTTTATATCCTGCATATACATATATATCTAAACTATAATGTTAGTATTTATATTTATAACAAGTCTTAAGGTTGTTGTCATCAAAACATCATCTCAAGGACTAACACAAGTCAATTTCTAACATAGATTTACATATAACATAAATATATGAGCATAAGCAAGGGAGATATCCAATCAATCTAGGCCATATACATAGTTTAACATGTAATTAAAGTTAGAAAAGGTTTGATGGCTAAAAACTGATCAAAAACATGTTAAATCTTATGATTCTACCATATGAACATTTGTATTATAGTGAGAAGGCATAAACCACACACCAATTACCAAATTCAACCAATACGATTGTAAATCCAATCCAAACAGCAAGGAAATGCACTTCAAATCAATAAGAACGATGATCTCTATCTTCTAGTTTATGATCTAGTCTCTAATCCGCTATCTATATTGATTTAGAGAGCAATTTTGGGTGATTTTGGATTAAATTAGGATGAATCTAGGGTTAATTAGGGTTTAGACTTGATTTAGAATTAGAGGGAAAAGTTTAAACTTGACTCTTCTGCCCTCTATTTATAGTATTCTCTAGTGAGACTAATGGACCAACTAATGAGATTCACTACATATTAACTTTGGCCAGCCGTTTTAAAAACTTATAACAGGTATAAATGTCTAACTGTAAGTCCGTTTTTCTGTTTGACCACTTTATAAAATGGGAAACCATCATTCTAAAGCAATGGAACTGCTTTGAGACCCTAATTCAACTTCTATCACAAGTCATATCCAAAAAAGGTTTCCAGGGTCAAAATCTTCGTATAGACATTCTACAAAATCGTAGATGTGTAAAATGTTTCTGTTATCCCACTTTTTGGTCAAAACTGGAATATCAACAAATTGGCAAAGGATGATGGATATTGGGATTGGAGATCGATTGAAAGCAAGACGGCGATCGATGTCGTCAAAATTTGGTTGAACTCCGATCGGGACGAAATTGATTGGAGATGATGATAAGGATTAGGAAAGGCTATGTTTCAAATTTTAGGTTAATCGGAGTTCATATGAAGGATTTATGATCGATGTAAGGTAGGAAAGTCATGTTGTTCGAATCAATCAAGGGGTCAAGGTGGTGCTCGTTTCGAATCCATCGGATTTGAACCCATCAGGTTCGCATCGATCGAAGGCACGGCGCAAGGATGGTTCGAATCGATACACCTCGTATCGATCAGGAAGTGATGGCTTCGAATCGATACCTTTCGCATCGATCAGCTTGCACATGGCTCGATGGTCTTCGTATATGGGAAGGATAGGTGGACTTCGACTCGATGACAGCATGGATCTCATTTGTATCCATAAGGAGTACATAGGTTAATTCATATCGATGGTGGTTCGAATCGATAGGATTCTGGAATCGTACCTATCGATACGAAGAGAGCGTTCGAGAACGATACGCGGGGAGTCGACTTCATGGATTCGAAGGACTTAGGGACAATTTCGAAGCGATCGATACGAACCAAGGAAGAAATATTCAACGTGGCAGTAAAGGTGGATCAACCTGGAGAATTCGCGACACGTCATCGATGCGCGCGCGCTTTGGATGGAGTCGAAGGGGATGGATTCGAAGCATGGATTCGAACCAGGCAGAACATACGGAGCTTTGATCTCGAATCGATCATATCTTCCAAACCGTTGATCCAAATGCAATGAAATTTTTACAGGAGCTTACATACATGTTGAAGAATGTTCTCACCATATTTCAGCTCAATTGGATGATTTCTTTATCGATTCGAATGGAGTTCGAATCGATCCCGATGTGGGCCCGGATCTCCAGAATTCGGCCGTATGGGCCCTCTCACGTGCTAGAAACGGTCTACCAGATTTTTTGGAGAAATTTCAGCCTCCTACGCTTATAAATAGAGCCCCGGGTTATTCAGAAAAGGGATCGGAATTCTGAAGCGCCCAGACTCTGCCGGATTCAACTATACACTTCACCATCGCTATTGTAATCAAATTACCCCATCGTAATCGCTGCATTTTTCTGTAATCATCGAGGATAATCAATAAAAGGATAAAAGCTTTGGAGTGGACGTAGGCCGAAGATAGCCGAACCACTATAAAACTTGTGTCTTTGTTCATTACTTGCGAATTACTGTTTGTAATCTGTTTAGATCTGTGATTTGTGTTTGAATATTGCTGATTCGTATTCATACACCGGTGCTTTCACGGTATTTGGGGTTTGTGACCAATTTTGACGCAAACACTTTGGTGCTTTCACTGAGAAAGACTAGCACCCGCTACATCTAATTTGAAAGTTGGATTTGAAGATTTTAAAGAGTTTGGATTCAAGGACAATGACTAGGCAAAATAGTAGAAGGCAAAGGGCTGAGAGAAGCCAACAGGAAGGAAGTCAACAAGCATCCTCCGGAGCCGGGGAAGGACAGGCTTCAATCTATATAACTCGGGATGAAATGGAAGCTAAGATGAATTCTTTGCAAGAGAGATTGTTGAAGAGCCAACAGGCAATGATGCAGACTTTCTTTGAGCAAATAAGAGCTGCAGGGATGCAGAACTTAGGAACAGCTACAGCCGCTGTGGATGCAGGACAGGGGACTAGGGTCGTGGAACCCAATGGAGGACGAGATACGGAGCCAGAAGGCAATCAACAAGGGCTTGGGGGCAGGCCCACGGGATCCAACACAGGGGACCTTTGGAAGGAGTTCAACAAGCAAGAGCTAATGTTGCTGCTAGTGAACCACACGAAGAATATGTGCCAGAGTTCCCTCGGGGGCATGGGGGCAACCCCCAACCGACAATACTGGATTAGTAGAAATCATCAGAAGAACTGTGCGAGGCGGTTTGACCAACAGAGACTTGGAAGGAGTGAATAGGAGTCCGTTCGCTCGGGAAATAAGGATGGCTCAGAATCCACCTAAGTTCAAGCTACCTAGCGTGGAGGTATATGATAGTAAGGCGGACCCAACTGATCACTTGATGAGGTACACCAGACACATGGAGGTACTGGGGGCATCGGAGGAAGTGATGGCCCGATGTTTCCCTTTGTATTTAATGGACTTAGCTGCAATGTGGTTTAGGCAGCTGGGAGAAGGATCTATAAGGACTTGGAGGGAATTGGTAGAAAAGTTTTTGGGACAATTTCGGGTTCACGTCAAGAGGCCAAAGAATGTGATGACATTAACATCGGTGAAGCAAAGGATGGATGAATCGCTTAAAGCTTTTCTAACTCGATTCAGTGCGGTAGTCGCTTCGGTGGATCAGCCTGATCTGTCGATGGTTTTAATGGCAGCAGTATCAGGAGTCTGGGAGGACTCGGATTTTAAGGTGTCTCTGATACGAGATCCCCCACAGGAGCTCGACGAATTCTTTCATGAGGCAGAAAGGTCCCTTCGGCAAGAAGATGCGAGTACGATTTAAAGGTGAAAAAGATTAATGCAATTCAGGATATAGGACTATCCAGCAAAGGCTTGGATAAAGACAAAGGGAAAAGGAAGCTGGACGATGATTCTGGAAACGCTAGGAAGCGATGGAAGGATCCAAAGTTTTCCACATACACAGGATTGAACGAGACGCTGGAGCGGATATACCTGGATACCCGGAATCGCCTTCCTTACCGGAGGCCGGCTAGGAGAGAACCATCAGAACGGGAAAGGACATCAGGAAGGCACTGCCTCTTCCATGATTTAGATGGACATGATACCAACAGCTGCAGGCACTTAAAGGATATAATCGAGGAGCATGTAAGGAATGGACAGTTACAGCAATATGTCGGAACTCGGAATGCAACGGTGGAGCAGGAGCAACCACCGACAACCTCACGCCGTGATGATGTGAGGCCCAGGGATGGTGGTCGATTGATCATCCACTGATCAGGATAATGTGAAATAAGTAGCGAACTACTGGTAAGCAACCAAGTCATTTACACATGTATGGGGACGGAGATAGCCCCTAGGCATGCTCTGAATGCTGATAAACTACGATGCTGTAGTTTGTGAAATTTATCTTTTGCTTTTTGATTGGACACTTCTTTTCTTTTTGGATTTGGATTTGGTTTTGGAGTTCGGATCGAACTCCTGGCTTTGCTTGCTTTTTTATTTGGATTTTCCATTGGATGATTGTTTTTGGTTCTGGATGCTGGTTTGGATTGCTGATTCTTTGATTTTGATTTGGTTTTTTGGGTTTTGGATTCTGGATTGGATTTTGATTGGATTTTTATCTGGTTTTTGATACATGGTCGTCGGGTATGGATTATGCCTGGCAAGGGGTGAGTCACTTTGTCCGAACATGGTAAATTGACTCATTCAGGTCGTCGAGTATGGACTATGCTCGGCAAGGGTCCGGAGTGACCAGGATTCGGCCTAGGACTTAGGCCCCATATTATCGATTATTGTTTCAGGTCGTTGAGTAAGGACTATGCTCAACAAGGGTCCGGAGTAACCAGGATTCGGCCTAGGACTTAGGCCCCATATTATCGATTATTGTTTCAGGTCGTTGAGTATGGACTATGCTCAACAAGGGTCCGGAAAGACCAGGATTCGGCTTAGGACTTAAGCCATGGCTTAGCTCAACGTCCAGGGACACTGGACCACGGTCGTCAGGTGTGGATTACGCTTGGCAAGAACCCGGAGAGGTTATGGATTCGGATATCGACCCGGAGAGGTCCTAGATCTGGTTATTGGATAAGGATGGATTAGGACTCGGCTATCGAGTTCGAATGGATATGGAATTGGCTAAGGCTTTGGTTATGGGATTTGGAATTGGGCATCGGCTCGAAGCAGTCAAGGCATACTCTGGCGATATGGCTATGGGCTTTGGATATTGGAATCGGAACTATTCAAAACACGCCTTCTTATCAAAAGGCATGTTTTGGGGGGCAAAGTGTTATCCCACTTTTTGGTCAAAACTAGAATATCAACAAATTAGCAAAGGATGATGGATATTGGGATTGGAGATCGATTGAAAGCAAGGCGGCGATCGATGTCGTCAAAATTTGGTTGAACTCCGATCGGGACGAAATTGATTGGAGATGATGATAAGGATTAGGAAAGGCTATGTTTCAAATTTCAGGTTAATGGGAGTTCATATGAAGGAGTTATGATCGACGCAAGGTAGGAAAGTCATGCTGCTGGAATCCATCAAGGGGTCAAGGTGGTGCTCGTTTCGAATAAATCGGATTCGAACCCATCAGGTTCGCATCAATCGAAGGCACGGTGCAAGGATGGTTCGAATCGATACACCTCGTATCGATCAGGAAGTGATGGCTTCGAATCGATACCTTTCGTATCGATCAGCTTGCACACGGCTCGATGGTCTTCGTATCGATCAGATGGGAAGGATAGGTGGACTTCGACTCGATGACAGCATGGATCTCCTTCGTATCCATAAGGAGTACACATGTTAATGTTAATTCGTATCGATGGTGGTTCAAATCGATAGGATTCTGGATTCGTACCTATCGATACGAAGAGAGCGTTCGAGAAGGATACGCGGGGAGTCGACTTCATGGATTCGAAGGACTTAGGGACAATTTCGAAGCGATCGATACGAACCAGGGAAGAAACGTTCAACACGGCGGCAAAGGTGGATCAACCCAGAGAATTCGTGACACGTCATCGATGCGCGCGTGCTTTGGATGGAGTCGAAGGGAATGGATTCGAAGCATGGATTCGAACCAGGCAGAACATACGAAGCTTTGATCTCGAATCGATCATATCTTCCAAACCGTTGATCCAAATGCAATGAAATTTTTACAGGAGCTTACATACATGTTGAAGAATGTTCTCACCATATTTCAGCTCAATTGGATGATTTCTTTATCGATTCGAATGGAGTTCGAATAGATGCGGATGTGGGCCCGGATCTCCAGAATTCGGCCGTATGGGCCCTCCCACGTGCCAGAAGCGGTCTACCCGATTTTTAGGAGAAATTTCAGCCTCCTACGCTTATAAATAGAGCCCCGGGTCGTTCAGAAAAGGGATCGGAATTCTGAAGCGCCCAGACTCTGCCGGATTCAACTATACACTTCACCATCGCTATTGTAATCAAATTACTCCATTGTAATCGCTGCATTTTTCTGTAATCATCGAGGATAATCAATAAAAGGATAAAAACTTTGGAGTGGACGTAGGCCGGAGATAGCCGAACCACTATAAAACTTGTGTCTTTGTTCATTACTTGTGAATTACTATTTGACATCTGTTTAGATCTGTGATTTGTGTTTGAATATTACTGATTCGTATTCATACACCGGTGCTTTTGGGTTTGTGACCAATTTTGACGCAAACAGTTTCTAAGGGTCATATTCCAAAATTATAGAATCATACAACCTCATATGAATAAATTGAAAATAGTTTACGATACTCCGATACATAAAATACAGGTCCTTGCATCCTCCATGACCCTTGGAAATTTCACCCTGGAAACCCCCAAACAAGCCAAAGTATAAGCAACTATGGGCATCCTGCATGCTACATAAGCAACCATCAAACATCTAAAACAAATAGCCATGCAATCTACAACCGTGAAAATAAAAACGATAAACGACAGGTCTTACCATTCAAAGAGCTCCAAATACCATCTCCCACATACAACCGTCCTTACTTCCGCTCCAATGTAGCTTAACTAGATACATTATTTTTCCTAAGCTGTTTCATATCATACCCAAAAATACTAAGCAGCCTATGCGATATAGAAAGTTCAGGTTCTACCTCAGCATTTTCTAGTTGATCCGGTGTAATATGTATGCTTGAGTCATGCATAAACTTCCATATATAAGAGACATGAAAAAATTTGTGCACGCCTACCATCTACTAAGGCAAGTCGACTCTATATGCTAGCTTCCTGATTCTCTTGAATGTTGGGAAAGGAACTACGAATCTTGGTGCCAACTTCCTTTTTATACCAAATTGAACTACATTCTTTAGAGGAGAAACCTTTACAAAAACCACATCTCCAATAGAAAACTCTAACTCTCTTTATTTTTTGTCTGCAAAGATCTTGAGAAACTTTCATCTGTTACTGAATGATCTCAATCTTCTTCAAAGTTTCTATAATCATATCTGGCCCAAGTATAAGTTTCCCGTCCGCTTCCCACCTACATGAAGGAGCGTTGCATGGTCGGCCATACGATGCTTCGTATGGAGCCATACCAATACTCAACTGATAACTATTGTTGTATGCAAACACCACCAAATGCAAATGACCATCCCATGATCCACTAAAGTCTATAATGCATGCCTACAAGAGATCTTCTAATATGTAATTTACTCTTTCAGTCCACCTATCCATTTGCGGGTGATAAGCTATACTAAGATGCAACCCCGTCCCTAATAACTCTTGTAAGTTCGTTCAAAGACCACTAATGAACAACCGGTCTCCATTGCTCACAATGCTCCTCGGCACACCGGGAAATCATACTATCCACCTTACATACAACTCTACTAGCTTGGATGTCGTTCTACATGACTAGACGGGCTTAAATTTTGCACTCTTGGTCCGATCTACTATGACCCAAATGCCATCATACCCTACTCGAGTCCTTAGCAATTCATCAATAAAATCCATCGATACTTGTTCCCATTTCCATTTAGGAATCTCTAATGGTTGTAATAATCCACTAGGTTTCTTCTGCTCTGCCATTATCGGTTGACAATTTATACACTTCAAGATGAATACCCTAATATCCCACTTCATACCTTCCCAGTAGTAAGTTCGCTTTAAATCTTGGTACCATTGGGATGAATAGACAATCTGGAATGATGATACTCTCTTAGCACTTCATCTCTCAATCCATCAACATCAGAAACAAATAATCTTCCATCCTTATAAAGCCAACCTTCTCAATTGAGTTCGTAATGTTTCATGTCTTCAGATTCTTGTCCTTCTTCTATCTTCCTATGATCTCCACCAGCCTACCATCCCGCTTCTGATTAGTACCCATCCTTTTGATTAGAGTAGGTCTAATCGACAAACTTGCCAATATTTTTGGTTCTAACTCACAGTGAGGCAATCCAACAATATATTCTATATGCTTCCATTCCAAGAATATTGCTCCCAACCTAGCATGTCTTCTACTGAATGCATTAACGACTGCATTCCATTTTCCATGAGTGTAGGGAATACTGAAATCATAAGAGACCAAAAACGCCAACCACCATTGTGTCGAAGGTTGAGATCCTTTTCAGAGAAAATGTACTTCAAGTAATTATGGTCCATAAATAGCTCAAACCTTTCTCCCAACAAATAGTGTCCCCACATCTTCAAAGAAAAACAGTTACCGTCAACTCCAAATCATGAGTTGAGTAATTCCTTCGTGCAACTTTAGTAGTCTACTTGCACAAGCGACAATCCTTCCCTTCTGTGTTAATACCGCACCTAATCTAGTACCACAAACGTTGGTGTATACTATCAACTCTTCATTTCCACTGGAATGGTCAACACTAGTGCACTCGTCAACCTCTCCTTCGGACTCACAAATTATGCTCACACTTCGCATCCCATACAAAAGTCTGATTCTTCTTCGTCAAAGTAGTCAACGGTACTACTACCTTGGAGAAGTATTTTATGAAGCTCCTATAATATCCTATCAATCCTAGGAAACTTCTCACATACTTAGCAGTCTTGGACTAATTACAATCTTGGACTGCCGCCACCTTCGCAGAATCCACTTCTATACCCTATCCTGGAACATTGTGACCTAAGAATCTCACTTCTTCTCTCTAGAAGTGACACCTAGAGAACTTTGCGCCCAACTTGTTCTTTCTCAATATCTCTAGTATAATCCTAAAGTGCATCTCTCCTGCTTCAATCTACAGTAGATCAGAATATCATCCACGAACACAAGCACGAACTATTCAAATTATCTTAGAAAACCCAATTCATGAGATCCGCAAAGTAGTTGGAGCATTGATCAATCCAAATGGCATCACTAACCACTCATAGATACCCAATGACATACGAAACGCATTAATAAACACATTCTCCACTGCTAATCTCAATTGGTGAAGTCCTATCGACAAATCCATTTAGGAGAACACCTTTGCATCATGTAGCTTATTAAACATGCCATCAATGCTTATGAGTGGATACTTGTTCTTCTTCATCACTTTATTCAGCTCACGATAATCCACATACAACCTCAAAGAGCCGACCGCCTTCGTTGTGAATACTACATTTGTTCCTCACTTAGATATGCTTCTTTGAATGACCCTTTCCTCAATGGGTCATTCACTTGCACCTATAATTCATTTTTCTCTTTGAGTGTCATAAACCTCGAAGACATGACCATTGGTCTAACTTCCTTCACTATGTCTATCCGAAACTCAATTCTCTATGCGATGGCGATCCAGTCACTTCTTTGAAAATGTTTGAATATTCTCTAGCGATAGACACAGATGAAAATCCCTCCTATGGAACCATAAGCGAATATAAAAAGTTAACCATCACTCCATCCTCTGGTAGACAGCCAATCATTACCGTTCACCCATCCACATCTTCGATTATCACCAATAGCTTCAGCGCAATCCACTATGGACGCATACTTCCTAAGCCAATCCATACCAAGATAATCCCTAACCCAATAAAGTTCAAAACAAAGCAATCACAAACTAAAGAACATCCATGACTCGGTGAAACTAGGCCACGAAAAACTATGCAAAAACAAGTAGAGCCTCCAACAGGGTTCATCATCATTAGGGGTCAGTTTAATATCTCAAGTTCCAATCCCAGTCTATCTATTAGGTCACTACTGATGAATAAATGAGAAGCATCGGTATCAAACAATAATCAAATAGGAACATCACCAACAGAAAGCATACCTAGAATGACGAGTCCCTTCTCCTTCTTTTCAAGGGAGCACTCAACAAAGTTTGGACTACATCAAAATCATACGCCTTCACGACCTGATTATCCTTCACTGATTCTGGACAATTCCTCTTCAAATGCCTAGGATTGTCATAGTTGTAGCATTTCTTCTGCTTCCTTTTTCCATTGCACTTCTTTTTGCCTTCACCGCCTCGCTTCGGCTTTGTCTCCTCTTCCTCGGTGGAAACAGCAGTAGCAATCTTAGCCTTAGGGTACAAACTCTCATGGCAAAGCGCCTTCTCTACAGGCTTCTCAAACAGCTCATTTATGTGGTTCACTAGCTTTTCCCCAAAGTAGTCACCTAAACCAATGATGAATTGCTCATTCTTTCTTAATGGAGTATCGATGAACGACATTCCATACTTAGACAAAGCATCCAATTCCACCACATATTCATGAACTGTCGTCTCTCACTGCTTGAGATCGGCAAAATTTCTAAATAGAGCCGACTTCTGAGTAGCCAGAGTAAACTTCTCCTCGAACCTTGTCATGAACTGGTCCCAACCAAACTAATCCTCTGGAGTAGCAATAGCAACATCATTCCACCAATTCATGAAATAGACCTAAAGTTGCCTCAAAGCCAACTTTCTTTTCATAGCATTTTCTACCTCCACATCATCAAAGATGTATTCATAAGTATCCAACCAATCTTGCACTTCTATGGCCGACTCCATCGCATGAAAGAGCTTCCTTCCAAAAGTAAAATAATCTTCGCTCAACTTGGCAAAATCATCCCTAGGCGCTTATACTGGAGCACCAATTCCTATCAACACTCCAAGAGCATTCCTCATTATATTAACCATAATAGCACTGAACATGGTTTGGATATCAAGTGTAGCAGCTCCTGATCCTGCTCCTTCCTCTACTTTTGAAGTAGAATTCCTCATAGAATTTCTTATATGTTGGCCCGTTCTTATCTGTAACAAGAACGACTAGTCCCTCCTAAAAAAACTGTATTTATAGTGCTTGTGTGCATGCGACTTATACTATATAATATATTACTATATAGTTTTGAAAACCAAACCTGTAGCAATTGCGCGCTCTATATATACACACACACTCTCTCGATTCAGTCTAAAGTGATAATACATTCCCTATCTCTACTGGATAACGGTATGAACTCAAGTTAATCATGTAACCAAAGATCTAATATTGAATGTGAAGACCACCCTATACCATAGGCAATAGTAGCTAACAAATAGTGTGGTTCTATCATGCTCGACCGATATAGGACGATTATCAAAGTTGAAATATAGCATATAACATGTCACATTTCACAACGCATGGATAAAATATAATATCAAAGATATGAAAAAAGAGACGGTAATAATAGTGTGAACAGACCATCGTCATCAGAGTATAATATCCACCAAGTTATACATCAATAGTAGAGTTTATACAACAGAAACAAACTCAAATAAACTTTCTTAACAAATAGTAATAAACAAGCACTATCACTGGCTCCATAGCATTACTCGATGGAATAAGCGTAGACTATATATATATATATATATATATATGAGATGGCTCCATCAAGCTCATCCTTTGAATAGCTACTCTATCACCTAGACCCGTTATCTAGTCTACTCATTTAAGAGTACTCAAGATAATAAGAGGCAAAGCATAAATCCTTAGGTCAGACAATAGTCTGGTGTAAGCAGTAAATAATAAACAGGTAAATATGGTAAGGAACAAGAGTACACAAACCATACCTGACATGCCATTATAATTAAAGAGTTAGCATATAATACTATAATATGCTACTCTACGCTATCATAAATATATACCACAAACTAGATAAAGGATATCAGTCTTCTAGGTATTCCTATCTCCAGTACTTACTTCTCCTAGTACCTATAAGTGATAATCTAATAGAGAGAGCAACCAAAGCAACCATGGCATCCGTCAAATGATCCTAACCATCAATCTATGTGCTTTGAATATATGATACCTCGTATGGTCTCCTTTCTACTAGAGGCTAATAGAAATCTTGGCTCTATATTTTACTCTTGTATCTTGCAGTCCAAAGCTGGAAACATGCCTCGTTGCGCAAAGATGGACATTAGACTCAAAGCTACAGGTCCAAGCTATATAGGTCCCTTCATTAACCCATGGGCGTCCCCACTTACAATACCCCTGCTTCGAGTACAAATGAAAATACTTCAATCATCAACAATTCCTTAGTGCATACTCCTATGCCCATTTTTTCACTATTTGAATACCAAGTCCTTCATGCTCAATCTAGCTTCCATTATTCATGAAGAACCCTTCCATATTCCTTGATCACACGGCCCACCCCCTTTGCAGGCCGCCATCTCCAGAACTTACTCCAACATGAGCCAATATCCGAAGACCATAGCTTTTCATCATGTTGTTATATCGCAATCCAACTTAATGCAAATGAGTCGGCACATCCAGCATGATCTACATGACATCTGCTTTACCTCCTAGAAGTTTCATCGTATTTGGAGCTAACCTTAAAACTCAGCATCGACCTTTGATCTCGACACCAACTTTTCCACTTAGCCAATTTATGGCTAAGTTTTCTTCCACTCATTTACTCCATTCCCATATGCTTTGACCCTTACAACTTTACAAACATTGAGTTTTCATAGAACAAGTCCTCCCTTCGAAGCTTTTTACTTCATATTATAGAAACAAGTAGTCATAGCCTCCAACACTTAGCCAATCACCTTAGGTAACCTCTACTTTGCTCTGCGCAAAATTTCCACCACCATGGACCAAAATATAAATGTCAGTGTCGACCTCTCAACTCGGTGCCAACTTGTGTACTTAAGGAATTGGAACTCCACCTTGAACCATGAGCTCTTCCAAAACTCTAGAGTCTTCCCTTCAAGTTTCGTCCAATTCCGACCTAATTTGCCTCCAATTTGCTCAATTCTTCAACCTAACTTTCTATGCAATCACATATTAGCAAACAACATTAAATCATATTGTCCAACATAGAATAACAAGCAATATCATCCAACCAAACATGCAATCCATCAAAATAAGACAAACAAGTCAATTTCTAACATAGATCTAGCATGACTATATTAGCATAAGCAAGAGTGATTTCTAAGTAGGCTAGGCCATATACATAGTTTAACTTGTAATTAAAGTTAGAAAAGTTGTAATGGCCAAAATCAATATAAAACTTGTTAAATCTTATGATTCAACAATATAAACATACGTAGTATAGTGAGAAGGCATAAACCACTCACCAATACCAAATTCTACCAATATGACCGTAAATCCAATTCGAACAGCAATGTAGTGCACTTCAAATCAAGCAAGATGATGATGTCTATCTTCTAGTTGATGATCTAATCTCCAATTCGTAATCTAGTTTGATTCAGAAGCAATTTGGGTGATTTTCGATGAAATTAAGATGGATCTAGGGCTGATTATGGTTTAGACTTGATTTAGAATGAGGGAGAAATTTTTTAACTTAAGTCTTTAGCTCTGTATTCATAATATTCTCTAGTTAGACTAATGGACCAACCATTGGGATTCACTAATTATGCACCAACTTTGGCCAGCATTTTTAAAAACTTAAAACATGCATAACTTTCTGACCGTTAGTCAAATTTTCTACTATGACCACTCTACGGAATGACAAACCATCATTATGAAGCAATGGAACTAGTTTGAGACCGTAATTCAACTCCTATCAAAAATTATGTCACCAAAAAGGTTACTAAGGTCAAAATGGTCAAATAGAAATTCTGATAAAATAATTGGTGTGTAAAATATCTCGTAGAGTCATATCCAAA
The DNA here is from genome assembly GCA_030765085.1 of Allium cepa. Classification (NCBI taxonomy): domain Eukaryota; kingdom Viridiplantae; phylum Streptophyta; class Magnoliopsida; order Asparagales; family Amaryllidaceae; genus Allium; species Allium cepa. The sequence goes on from CM060943.1 coordinate 567,242,995, forward strand.
ATTATAGGATCATACGATCTTATACAAATGAAATAAAAATATTTTCAATCATCCAATACATAAAATATGGGTCGTTACATTAATTCTCTTTGTCGATTTCATGATTAGGTACATGGAAGCATTTATGCGCTATTAGGATGCTCATTCATTTGGATTTGCATCTCAATGGCATACCCGTGTTGTAAATGTGGTCCATAAGATCTATAGTGTGGATGGTGTGGATATATATATTTGTGTGTGTGTGTGTGTGTGCTTGTATGTCCATAGAAATGAGATGCCTTGGATATGGGATGCCTCAGACATTAGATGGGTGCGTGTTGTTTTGAGATTTATTACGGAGCTAGCCGTGCAAAGGAGATGCTTTTGAAATTTCCCAAAACAAAAGTAACTTTAAAATCCTAAGGGTTGGAGTTGTATTATAAGCTTTGGTCAGTTGGTTGCATTGTCACACTTCTAGTAATTTTAAGGAAAAAATTCTTTTAAGGGAGGAGGATGTAACAACTAACATTTTCTTGATGATCCAGTATTTAGATAATTAATTTAAACATTGGACTGTTAAATTAATTAAAGGTCCAAAATCTGTTTTTTCACATACAGTCGAATTTGGACTCAAGATCACTTCTGTTGAGTTAAGGTCGACGTTGCGAATTAAAATGAGTATAGATATCGCTATATTTTAAGTCATGGTATTTTTATGATTTGTTATTATATGTATTGAATAAAATACATGCGCAGTTGAGTCTAGTAGGATGTTGAATGCCATGGTGAGGAATTTTTCGAATTAGGCTATCCCATAGCCAAAACGACCTAAAATTGCATGAAATTATCATCCCAAAAGGCTATCTTAGATGTCAATGAAATTTATACCATCGGGACTAGAAAAATGAGGTGTTGTGCACCGACGATTTTTATGGCGATCTATGTGTTGTGTGATCTACAAGCTCAAAACTTGATGATTTATTTGAAATCAAATAAATTATATATATTATTATGTGTGTGTACACATGCGCACACTACTCCTTTGGGAAATATCTTTCTATCTATTATCCCAATTCATTTTCTCCTACTCCTACAAACATTTAAGCTTTCACCTTCATTTTATTTTATTGAGAGCTATGGGCGATGATTAATGTTAAGGTCGGATCTGTTGGACTCAGGGAGAAAAGGATAGCAAATCTATAATGGCATCGTCATGTGCGTTGATGCTAGGAGGGGTCGATGTGCGATGATGTCTACTGGGTTTGAAGTTTTCGACATTTGAGGAGAAGTTAGGTGAAGTGGTGTGTACCAATATTCTTCTCTCAACGACAGGCACCTTCCTCGAAAGCGTCGCATGAACTCTAACGACCCCAAAAGATTCATATCATGTATGGCCTAGACTTTTGATTTCCCCTGTGGGTCTAGGCCTGACTTCAGGTGGCACGTTTTGAAGAGCATAGAACGTGGAGTATGTACGAATCGACGGTTCGTCGATTCATTGACAAGATGGAAGGGTGGATGTGCTTGGTGGAGGTGGGGTTGTGTGCATATAAGGAGGTTGTGATTATGGGGGAGAAGGATTTATAAGGTAATTAACTAATTAAGTGATTAATTAGCTTAATTAATTAATTTTTATATTTCAATTCTTATAAAGTTCATATCTCTTGCATACGAGCTCTAATCGAGACACGGTTCTATGTCGTTGCACTCATAGTGAGTAGAATTATAACTCTAAATTTATATACCAGTATAAATGCCCATAATTTTGTATATTGGAAAACATTACATAGGACAGGTATATATAAGTAATTATTTCCCGATTTGATGGGATTGGTTTGAGTGGATATTCAGGATAATTGATTAAGATCTCTTATATATAGATATTGCGTTATATTCATATTGAAAAGAGTTAGATAGAGTTGATATTAAATTATAATATGGTTATAAATTAATTAAACTCTAATTTTTATCTAGATTAGCGATAGAAATATGATTATATATTTTATTAATGATATACGAGATAATTAATTAAGATCATATATATATATATATATATATATATATATATATATCTACTACTAATAAAAAAATTGATTGAACTAAGTTACTTGGTGTCTTTTTGAAATTCCAAAAATACCCTTGCTTTCCGTTTACATGTTTTGCACTCAAACAAATATCAACGTATATAATAATACAAACAGCCCGTGTATGAAGCATGGGTCCATACTTGTATATATTATGTTCTGTTAGTATTGCATAGAATTAGATGGAGTTGATATTAATTCATAACAAGGTTATAAATTAATTAGAACTCTAATCTTTAGTTATATTAATGATAGAAATATTATTATATATTTTGTTATTAATTGGAAATTAGAAGTATGACCTTTAAAATAAGCTACAGGGCTAAAATAATGATTTAGCCAAGTTAAACTTATATTAAAATGGCTTTGAAGTTTATCTAACCTTGATAATGATTTATTATAATGAAAATCAATAAATAACCAACTAGTGAATTTATGTAAAGGTGGTTGGAGAAATTAGAAAATACAATGAAGTATCATATTATTTAATAAGGTTTGATTAATGTTATAAAATATCGAATATTGTAATAACATGACTTATCAACTTTAAATCCTAAGAAATGGTTTGAGATATACGTGTATACATATATGTAGAAATTATACACACGATCTATATAATATTTTTTTATGCCTTGTTAATAGCTAAACTTGATTTAAATAGAAGAATTAAGTGAAAATAAGCTATAGTATGTTGATAGGCAAGTGCATTATTTTATGCAATAAGTGTAAGACTTTTATAAAATAATACAAAGAAGATATACAATTGTTAAGTTGGTTACTTAAGTATGATGCATTTTGTTGAATTATTTATACGGTTATATGTATGAATTGTAAGCGATATTGAGATGATCGACTTGTTGCTTTGGTTGTGCGTTTCCTTTGTGTATTTAAATGTGCATGATACGTGTTTATTAGTCTAATATAGTTGGACTAGTTATACACAAACACACATACACACACGTATATATACACACATACAATTTATATATGTATAAATATAGTTCTGGTATGTCCACTTGGGGTTACTGGGAGATGCATGGATTATTATTATTATTATTATTATTATTATTATATATGCAATTAAAATGTTTATATATATATAGCTTCAGTATGTCCGACTTGGGACTATCAATTGATGCAAGGAATCCATTGCATCGTTGAGATACACGACCTGCAAACATGATTCTGAAGAGAGGGCGGAGAGAGATTAGGATGCCAATCTATAGTAGATCATATACTGTTGCATTATAAGAATAGGTGATTCCATAGGAACTACAAGCCAACTTCTTTTGAGATGTTGGTTTACAGAGGAGTCCGTAATAGTTATGGTCCTTTATGGGTTTCTTTGGCTGATGGAAATCCAATGTGATTTATCGATATACAATTTAATCTTATGTATTGTTTCAGTGTGCCCGACTTGGGGTTGTCGAATAGTGAACAAAATATATTATGTAGATATATAAATATGTGGTTCAAGTGATATATATATATATGTATATATATATATATATATATATATATATATCTGTGTGTGTGCGTATGTGTTAAATAATTTCTTCATTAACCCCAAAAGTGCAAGGACGAGAACCTTGGCTGATGATGGAACTTGGAAAGCATAAGTTTAACCTCTGAGTGTTGGCAAAAAGCGACACTTGGGTGAGTTAAGGCTTAAGAGGAGTGACAAGAAAGTCTAGGTTTATAGAGAATCATATGCAATGATACATCATATATGCTTGAAGTAAAACCATTTTAGACAATCATATGATCGAAAGAGAAATCAAGAATATGAGTACTTTTGGAATTCGAAGCAATCTTTGATTAGCAAATCATATAGGCTTATGAATTCGAAAGTAAGTCATAATTCTAGATATCTTGATCTTATTCAATATATTGTTGAATGTCTAATGTCCAATAGTTCAAGTGCTATAATCGGATCTATATACCAAAATCAATTTGGGGTTACAAAGTTTAAAATGTAAGAAAGATAATAAATGATCCACCCCTTCCATAGCGCCCCTAGGTCTGTATTTATAGTGGGAAGAGTTGCGGCATAATATTTCAACTTCGGCATTCATAACTCTTGGCATTCTCAGTGCCACATAGGGCTAATCTTTGCTCAATCATCACCTTCAGAATTCTTGGGTATATAATAGTGATTTAGAATTGTCCCATTAACAAAGATATGTGTTGTCAATGTCTTCCGACATTGATGGCCCGAGTTATAACGATCGATGTCCTTTATTAATGGGTGGCGACATCAGCTTGAATCAATGTGAGTATGAAGCAATATCGATAAGGAATGGCTTTGATAGCTTTTGTGGATATTGACGATGTTCAACATCAACATTGCATGTATTAGGAGGCGGTGTCCTTCAAGTATTGTTGAAACGCGCCATATGAAAGTCGACACTGTAATGTGGTGGCATTGACCATTGGCAGCATCAGTGATTGGCAATACTATCTGAAAGACGATTCTAAAAGTGGAGATGTTGGAATGGGAACAACATCAAAGAGACACGACATCGTTGCTTAATGGATTTGGTTGCAGATAGTATCAGTGATAAGCGATGCTGAAAGAGTGTGACACTAATGTGTTGCGACGTTCATTTTATTTTAAAGATGAAAGGCGGCATTGATAAAGAACGGCATCAATGAGATGCGGCATAGGTCATGTTTGCATAGCACTAATGTCTTATGATGCTGGTCACATTTGACATCACCTTTTTTTGAAGAGATGCGGCACTGGTCACATGCAATACTGATGATGAACGATATCCCTAGGTTTTGTAACAACAGGCGGCATTGCATATAATTATTTATTGATGAGATGGGGTATTGATTCATAGCCATTCTTTCGCTATTGAGTATTTTTGTGGCATCATGGTTAAGTCGCATGCCGCAAATCTTCAAGATCAATAACGGTGATAACATTTTCCCTCCAAGTGTAGAAAAAGCATTGCTTTTTCAAGTCAATTCTGTCGACGTTAAGTTTACCACCTATCGGTATTTCGGGCATATCCAGCCATTGATTTGAATTCATCGACGATGACCTTTTATCTTCTTTTATTCTATAAATAGTAGAGCTCCTTCCTTATTCTACTTTTACCTAAAATTGAGATCTCAAGCAAGAAATCATAATCCTCATTGGAATTTAAAAAAATTCTTAAGTCTAAGTAAACCGAATCTTCTAGGAATGATATTTATCTTATTCCAATTTAATTAGTGAGTTATGCTGAGTGATTTTGTGTTGAAATCATTGCTAGGGGTTAGGTTAGATTTTTACAGATTTTAAATTGGAATTTGATTATAGGGTTTTGACGCTTATTACTTAGGTTAGTAATCAATTTAGGTTATATCATCATTAGACCTTTATGTAGTGTGAATTAGGTTAGATCATCATTAGACCTTTATGTAGTGTGAATGGATTTTAATGCTAGTCGACATTGGCATGAAACCGGGTATGTTCTTAGTTTATTGATGAAGAAGATGACCTATTGGAACCGAAACCTGATATCTACTTATGCACTTCCAACATCGATCATTTTTGACATTGTTATAATGATCAACATGGATTTATTCCACTTAGTTTTATGTCAACACTGACAATTTACGATATTGTCATGATATTCGACGTTGATAAAATTCTCCGTTGAATGACTAGCATCTATAGCACAAAAAATCTTTCACATAACCTATGGTTAAGTCGAGGATGGCAACCCCGTATTGGGAATAAGAGAGTCACTAACAATGTGTATACCGATTAAATGCAACATTAATAAGTTCAATGGCAGTTAAAAACGATGTTGCTCATTTTCTATATTAACCTGGGTTAGGGTTTAATGCCCATAGCCTTATTATTTATCACAATTATCCGTAGCTAATCTTAATATTACAAATTGAGCTTTAAATGATATTGTCACTAATGACATTGCTGTTTTAACATGTTATAAGTTATTTAACCGATTAGCACATTATCAATTCATATCATCGCTATTCATTAATATCGATAACCCTATTTCTTTGACATCGGTTATAGTTGCGGTATTTATCGTTGTTCTATGATTTTTATCAGTGATTTATTTAACTGACATGGACCTATTAATGTCGCATGTTAACCTTTATTCAATTTTATACATTTTCCTAAGGAATTCCTTTATTAATGTTAAGTTCGAGTCTTTTAACGGATCTGATATGCATCACTTAAGGGTTATTAAATTATGGAAAATGTAGGATTATATTTTAACTTAGAATATTTTGATGTCATCAATAAGTAATTCAGTTAGATAATAATTTTTATTTTCGCATGCAGCAATTATTCTATACAATATGAGTGTTATTATTTTTAAAATTTGGAATAATATCGTCTGGTAAGTAAATGGAGGTTAGGAGTCAACCACAAACTCCATCAAGAAAACTGGTGTAGAACCTAAGGCTTCACCCTCTGCTAGTAAGAAGGGAGATCATCTTTCAAATCCATTATATATAATGTCTCAAGCTGAGGTGGATTCTATTTTGGAACAATTTGGACTTAGTGGCATCAGAGCAATTCCTGCTTGTCCTACAGTTAACATTTATAACCCACCAAAGGATCTTTTGCTTTCACTCCTATATATATCTAGCACAGTGGTTACCTTCCCTTTCTTGATTTTCTTTTGAAATACTTGAAGCGTTTGAATATTGCTTTAATCCAGTTCTCTTCAAATTCATATATGTATTTGACTTGTTTAGAACTCTTGGCTCAAGAGACAGAACTTCGATCTTTAAATGATGAAATTCCACATTCAATAGCTGGTCCTGCTAAGACTAGTGACTAGCAAGATCTTCCCTTGTATCAAATTCGTCCCCTTCATAAAAGTTTTAATCTCTAGGAGTGTTAACAAAACAAGGGGATGGGAGACACAGTTTTTCTTCGTTATATGCTACCCTAACATTAGAGGGACATTCTCTATTACTAGTAAGGCATTATCTTTGGTTATTCATAATCGTTTAATATTTTTTGCTAATGAATGTTTCTTTTTAGATCCCGCTCCTAAAAGCGAAGCTCCATCAATCAAGAAATTGTGTGCTCCCTAACTCGAGCAGCAGATAAGATAGGGAACATGCTTAAACTGTTAGCTCCAGCAAAAATTCTTCAGTATTCCATTATTTTGGATCACCATAAGATTTTGGGAGATCCTTCAATGGTGAAATGTAATGCTCGAGGAAAATGATCGTTAGTTGTGGGCAAGCCAGGATCATTTTTTGCTAACTCTTCGGTTCAGCTTAAACCTAATGGTAAGTTCCAACATAGCTAATACGGAATTCCTAGTGTTATTTTTTTATTAACTTCTATTTTCGTTTTAGACTCATCTACATCTGTTGTTGCTTCTAAGATGCAAAGGTTAACTATAATGTTCCTAAAAGGAGGAAGAATAAGGATGAAGTTTCTCCACCTTCTTGGTCGAGTAAACCTACTTCCATTAAGAATTCCATTGTCATAGCAATTGAAATATTAGAGAAGATTCTGGGTGAGGATGTCATTACTGATATTCCACCTTCTTCCCCAAACGAAAGACCCACTTTGCGGGGGATTTCACCACTTTGTTGTAGATGAGGAGGAACATGTAAGCATCGATTTGAGTCCTAAAGCAAAAAATTTGGGTAAAGCTCTGAAGCATCCAAAGAAGGCTCAAACTCCTGAGCACCTTGTAAACATTAATTTTCCTACCTCTCCAACAGCCGTTAACCGCATGTGCGCTGATCTTGGTTTTTTCTTTCCCTAAATGATCATGTTCTTTCAAAGGTTCGGGCTTAGCCTCCTATGATGAATTTTAATGAACTTGTTCGGTTGGTCATCCAATCTCCTTTTGTTACTTCTCTCAGATCATGGCTTCCTCCAACTTATTCTAATGATCACATTTTCATCATTCTTAAACAATTTTGATCGGTATGTCTTTCTGTCTAGTTAGTTAATTTTAACTTTACAGACCTCGTCTTGACTTAGACTTATTATATATTCTAGGTGGGAAAGCATATGTTTCTTCTCCATGATGCTTCTTAGGGGCCTTCTAACTCTGCAACCGAGTATAAAAGGTATTGCTTCACTTAATCATAGAATAATCGATATCGGATCAGCAAGAGATGAAGTTGTCACTGAAAAAGTAAAGCTTGCCTCCTTTCTCAATGAGATGAAAATTGCAAAACAATTGCTAGAGAAGGAAGCACGTGCCTTGAAATCAGACCTCGAGAAGTCCAATAAAGAAAATAGGTTTGCTATTGCTGAGAAAAGGATGAGTTGGCTGGCAGGAACTAATCCTTAGAGGATATGATACAAAGAAAACCTACTATTTTGGCCTACTCGAATAGTATTATTAAAGACGCCAAGAAAAAAGTTGCTTCTTTTATTATAATGCTCTCCCCAAAATTATAGAGAAGTGTTACGAAGATGCTTTGTTCATGGCATATGTTGATATATTCGAAAATGCTCAAACTTAGACTTTCCATCCCTCCTTGATTGGAATAAAGAGTTCAAAAAATGTTTAGTCTTAGGCTGAGAAAGGACAAAGAGACTCTTCAAAATGAATTTCCTGTTGAGTAAGAGGTCAATGTCGAAAATGTCTAACCTTTGATTACCCTCAAATCGATGAAGAGACCAAATCTGATAGAGAAGAAGATGATGATAATAATGATGATGACAATGATGGCAATGATGATGATAATAGCGAAGATGGTGATGATGACAATAACGATAGTGATAATGACGATAATGGTGGTGGTGATGGAAAGGGTCTCTCTGGATCAGCATATGGGAAGGACGGATCAGGAGGTACTAACTCGGACTTGGCAGTAGACATTACTGAAATTCTCGACTCCCCAAATAAAGGTTCTTTTCAGAAAGACAGCGCTCCTCAAAGCCATAAACCCAAAAGGAAGGAGCAAACTCCTTCGTCTTTAATTCCACTCTCTCAACTATGGATATCTTTATTTACATGTCCTAGGTTATCAAATAGCTTTTGGTTAATATGTTCATTAATTTAGTCAAGGAGAAAATTGAAATATCATTATAAAGTTATGCTTGAAAAGAAAATTAAAATATCACTATGAAGTTATGCTTGAAAAGAAACAAAAGGATATAAATCAATTGAATAGAGAGTTGGATAGACAACTAAAAGAGTATAATGAGTTGTTTGAGAAACATAAGAATCTCGCTATTAGTGCATCAAAACTAATATTTTTCAAAGAGAGGCAAGTTGCTTCATGGATGAAAAAGGCATGCCTTCATCAGGAGGAACTCTTGGTGGAGAATGTAGAGCTAATGACCCTCTTTTAGATGCCGATTGATTATAGAAACGCTTTGGAAGAATTTCTCTACGAAGTTTACTCCAAGGGTATATTTGTTGATTTTTCCTATTTGGCTGATAACTACATGGGTTTACTTTGGCACTTTCATCGTAGATACTTGGATGAACATGGGTCTAATCCTCATCATGGGTTACTTCTATTCCGCTTTCTGCTTGTTCTCTTCTCCTTGAAAAACTCAAGTATAATAGAAAAGATTTATTTCCAAATTGTATTAAAATAAAATCAATCTTGTATGAATCCAAATGATTATGTAATTGTAATATGTAACCTGAGCTGCTTATGAACTTTATTGTTTTAGTTTTTTCCATCTTGGTCCAATTTTAACATATCGTATAGACTAAAGAAACCATAAGCAGTCCTGTTTCCATAGAACTTTTGAGTAAATTTGTCAAATTAAAGACGAATTTTAAAGAAAAATCCCTAATTCTCAAGGCATCGAAGTTAGTGAGATACTGCTGTCTTAAGTACCTACAAGAAGTTTACATGTGGTTTCTAAACTTTCGCTTCAATTTTTTAGGTGATGAAAAGGACAAATTACTGAGTGAAATCCAAATTTATCACGCCAAAGTGATATGTGGTCATGTTAGCTCTCCAGTTGAAGAATCAGAGTATCATTAATTCATTCCTGTTAATACCCTAGAAGGGATTAAAGCTTCATTTAACTCTACTGTTACCCTATCTTTTGGATCGTTTAAAGAGGCCAAAATCGTTGTTTCAAAATTTTAAGAGTTAATTAAATGTTTGAAAATAGCACGATGATGTAATCAAATTTCTTTATCATCTATAATTTTTTATTAATAAAAAATATTTTTTCATGCATTAATTCCTGTTTCGCTTAATCAAAATAGGAAACCCGGTTAGTATGTGCATTCAATCCTTTAGATATTTTCTCACGGGTGATTGAAATTAAAGATAGACTATTAGATGATATTGAAAAGAGGCATTCTTTCCATAACGCTTGAGCTTTATGATTTCTAAATAATCAGGAGGCATAAGAATGGCATAGAAAATACTTCTAACTGAGATTGACCTTTAAAGGTCTAAAGAAATGAACCTTTAGCTTAGAAGAGGAGATTAAGAAGAAGGGCAAAAGAATTTTAAAGTTAAAGAACGGATAAACTAGGCCTTAGAATCCAGGCCTTCGGTTGAGATTGACGCCAAAATGGCTAAATTACATCAGTGAATAAACGATCTCGGAGTTAGGTTAATAAAGAGTCGAGTATCTTACCAATCCCTGGGAGTCATTGTCAATGAAGGAAACTCTAGTCTTCCCACTCTGACTTCTAGAAGACAACAAGATCTTAGTCTATTGTTAGTTAAAAATTTCCTACTTTATTAAATCCATCTATGGGTTTAAGTGATAACGTGATCTCTAGATGGGGCAGACAAGTTAAATTCGAGTGCATGTAATTTTTTAGCAATAAGTAAAAAAATAGTATCTTAATGTCTTAATGAATATGAAAGCAAAGTTCAAAAGCTTGAGCATGAGAAATATACTCTTAAACAAGAGATTAAGGAGTTTAAATACATGTTTTGAACTTTAAGAGGAGCCAATAAGGCTCTTCAGCATACTTTGAAAACCCAAATTGATTCAATTGATGATGCAGATATTATTTGAAGGAAGGAAAATAAATTCAAAGAGCTTTTGGATGTGACCCATGGCCGTATTCCTGATCCTTTAATTATTAAAGATTTGGATAAGACAGCATGGAAACTCGAGCTTTGACAAAGATTTACTTAAACGGATTCTTCTTTTTCTTATTTCTATACCTGTAACTTTTTATATGATGATTAAATCATAAATGAATTTGTAGTTGAATGAATGTTACCTTGGATGTAAGGTATGTAGCTTTGGATCAAATATTGATTCTTATTTGAAATCGCTTAACAATCAATATCTTGCTTTCCTATATTTTGAGCTTCTGGTGTATAAATGGATATTCTGCTTGTTAAGAAAACTAAGAACCTCGCAAATTGAGCTCTTTAGAACTTGATATAAAGATCTTCCTTTTCATTAACAAAAATTCAACAGCTTGTTTAGTAATGGAGATTCCCATTAAATAAATTTAAATTTGAATTGAGAGCTGATCTAACGAAGCTCCACTGCCAGAAAATCCTTTTGATAATAATTTAAATTAAAACCCAAAAAGCCATTCTAGCTATAATATAAAAAGAAAACTAGAAATCCCACTTGGTAATTAATAAGGAAGACTACATCTAATAATAAAGAAAACTAGAAAACCAATCTAGGATTTAATAAGGATGGCCAGAAAAACCGTTCGATATAATAGAAGGCTAGAAATCTTCATCCTTAAAAGATAAAAAATCCTTATATGGTAATAGAAGGCCATAAAACCCCTTTGGCAATAGTGAAATAGAAGATCAGGAAATCAATCTAGAAACCGAAGATTATGTCTATTGTGGAGTACAAATAACTCATATTTTATAGATCTTCCTGTAGAAGATTGTTTGTTTCGAAGCACTACTTGGCTCTGATTTTGATAGATTTTTTCAACACCGTCCTAGGTGATGATCTCTACTTGGATTGGACCCAGTATTAGCGTAATAGATGATGATTTAGGTCCATTATCTGGTGCATTTGATTTGCTATTTTTAAGCAGAAACAAAGATTTACCCAACCTCCCTCCAGGAGGCATTTCAGTGGGGCATTTGACGATGGCACTAAAGGCTGATTTGGTACTTTGGCCAGGTTATCTTAGATGAAGCCAACGGCTTACTCCATTCTCCCTTTAGGAGGCGTTTCAATGAGGCATTTGATGACGGCACTAAAGGCTGGTTCGGTGCTTTGGCAGGCCATCATAGATGGGGCCAAAGACTTACTCCATCCTATCTCCATGTGGTACGTAAGTGATGCCTTTAACGACGGTACTGAATGCTAGTTTGGTGCATTAGCCAGGCTATCTAAGACGGAGCCAAATGCTTACTCCGTCCTTCTTCCAGGAGGCGCTTCAATGATTCCTTCGATGACAGCACTGGAGGCTTTTCTATTGTGTGGCCTTTGATGGCCAGATCTTTTGCCTTAGAAGAATCTTACTCCCTAATCATAGAGGTGCACTTATTTTGTTCTTGGAAAGTCATGAATTTTTAGAGGATGGCCCTTTTGATTGGCATTTAATTCTTCTATTGCTTTATACATATCCCTCATCTTCAATGACTAGTTTCCTTTTTAGGGAGCTTTGTGTTGCACTAGTTTTATAGCATCGATTAAGCACGCTCCTCCATTTTTCTAGTAAACCATTCAAAGTCCCATTTTATATCCTTTTCAAAAATGATCCCTCGGCTTTGAGTTTAATCACTTTTCTCATTTTCCAGGAGATCTTTTTAATTTCCTGCCTAAGGCAAAAATTAGTGTTGGCCCCACATGAAAGAGATTAAAACTCTATTTTTTTGGAATATATGGAGCCACTGTATTTTCTTTATCTTTTATCATCTGTAATGCTACAAGTCTTAACACTTTTTCTTCATGAAGACGAGGATAATTAGTGCTTTACTTAGTTGACTTGGTCATTTAGGACTTGGAGGATCCTTATTTGGAGATCTTAACACGATTAATTGGCATGAGTAAGAAAAACTTAGTTAATGCTATTAATTGGTGTTAAGAATCAAAGGTAGGTTTACTTCCAATGGATTACACTTGGTAAGGACAAGTCCTTTAAGCCTTAAATATGCAAACTAGGGTAGTTCCACTTAGGGTTTAATGGAGATGGAGGTTCGAGCCCTCTTGTAGCATCAAAATGTTAACAAAATTTCTTCATTAACCTAAAAGTGCAAGTATGAGAACCTTGGCTGATGATGGAATTTGAAAAGCCTAAGTTTAACCTCAATGAGTATTGGAAAAAAGAGACACTTGGCTGAGTTAAGGCTTAAGAGGAGTGAGAAGCAAGTCTAGGTTTATAGAGAAATCGTATGCGAAGCTATGCGAAATCATGTATTCCTGAAGTAAATCCATATTAGACAATCATATGATCAAAAGAGAAATCAAGAATATAAGTACTTTTGGAATTCGAAGCAATCCTTGATTAATAAATCATATATGCTTTAGAATTCGAAAGTAAGTCATAATTCTGATATCTTGTTCTTATTCACTATATTGTTGAATGTACAATGTCTAATAGTTCAAGTGCTATAATCGGCTCTAAATCCCCAAATCAATTTAGGGTTACAAAGTTTAAAATGTAAGAAGAGTAATGAGAAATGACCTGCTCCTTCCATAGCGCCCCTGGGTCCGTATTTATAGGGGTAGAGTTGCAGCACTGCAGGTCAACTTCGGCATTCATAACTCTTGGCATTGTCAGTGTTGCGTGGATCTAATCTTTGACTAGTCATTACCTTCGACATTCTTGGATATATGATAGGACTTTAGCATTGTCCCATTAACAAAAATATGTGATGCCAATGATTTCTTGCATAACGACTCCAATTATGATCATCAACATCCTTTATTAGTGGGTGACGACGTTGGATTGAATCGATGTAAGTATGAAACAATATCGATAAGGAACGGCTTTGATAACTTATGTGGATATTGATGACGTTCATCATCGGCATTGCATGTATAGGTAAACGATGTCCTTTAAGTGAGACATGTCAGATGAAAGTCGACACTGCAGGGTAGCGGCATTGACCATTGGTGGCGTTAAAGATGGTAAATACTACCAGAAAGACGATTCTAAACTTGGCAAGGTTGGAATGGGATCGACATCAAAAAGACACGACCTCGTTAGTTCACAATTTTGGTTATTGGCAGTAACAATGATGAGCGACACTGAAATAGTGAAGCACTAATGATTTATGACGTTTATTTTATTTTCACTAGTGAAAGGCGGCATCGATAAAGCATGACGTCAATGAGATGTGCCATAGTTCATGTTTATATAACACTGATTTCTTACGATGCTGGTCACATTCGACTTCACCGCTTTCTTGAAGGGATGCAGCATTGGTCACATGCGGTGTTGATTATGAACAATATCCTTAGCTCTAGTAATAACATGCGGTGTTGATTATGAACAATATTGTAATAATCCGCTTTTCCGTACCCCTTGAATATACACTAATCTCCATAGATTAACTCAAGATGAACAGAAATACGAACCATTAGGGTTTAAGAAAAAGAAAGAGGTAGAAGAAGATAGAAAAAGATAGAACAGAACAGAAGAAATAACAGAACAACATCAGAATCTCACAATTCGCAGCGGAACAACATATAATAGATAAATGAATAATCTTTAAACAAAGAACTATATCAGTTATTACATTACATTTCATTTCATTACATCATATCATCAGAGTGTACAACAACATAAAACAACAAACAATGCAGCGGAAAAAGAAATACTATATAAATTAGTAATACGCCATGCCGTCCAGCTTGCCTCGAGCAACTCCTGAATATCCTGAATAAACCTTAACTCTTGACTGCCCGTGTGGAAATTGGTGGACACCCAGAGTTTAGGAAGGAAAACAATAAACTCCGAGTCAGTCATAAGACTGGTGTGAGAACTCAAAACAGTTTATTTTTCTTTAAAATCAAAATAGAGGAATATTTTTAATTCAATTCTCAATGCTTTTAAAAATATGAGACTACCATAAGGCCTCCCGCACACACACACATGCAAACGCAGAATCGGAGGAGATTTCTCCTTATGATAGTCAAAGATGCTTGATACGCATTAAAAGAACATTTGATATTATTACAAGTGCATAGTGTAGGCAAAATTCATTTCGAAAATAGAATATAAATCTTAGCCAACATAGACATTTCGAACTATGTCTACTATAGCTACCATTCAAACAGTGGGGAGCCACCATAAGTGAATGGCAGGTTCTACAACTAAAACCGTACAGGGTTTCGTATTGGGAATTGGATTTCCAACAAATGGTCAGGCCAAGGAACTTCCCATTGCCACATGAGAATGCCTCTGGAAGGACATCCCCGAGAACCAAACCGGATCTCTGCCAACACAAGGCCGGGTTACCCCTAACTGGGTAACTACTGACACGAATATGTCATCCCCCGATTGTAACCGATCTATCCGAGGATCCTCGATTTCCAACAACCACAAAATATGCAGTAACAACATAGGTTAAATATCTGGGCTCCATACCATGATACCACCTCTATCCAGAAGGAATGACATACACTAAAGGGCGCTACCCCTAATAACCTTGCCGCATCCTTCCTGTTTTGACCATTTCCGGGGTGTGAGGTCCGACGAAGTCTCGTCCACAAAAACATACTTTATACAAAAGCCATGCTTTGGGTCCACAAATGATCATAGAAATGATCACAAAGATAAACGATCAAATAAATGATCATATCACAAATGATCAACACAATGATCATTTCACAGCAACACTCTGCATGCCACACTACCAAATTGGGAGTATATCACTAATAACCTTCAACTATATAACCTCTGAGCTCGTACGTCTCAGAGAATGGTGTTAAGCTAAGAGAATAAATTCTCCGCCACCAACAGAAATATATTTGAAAGAAATCAGCTTTATATCTCAATTTGTAATGTCAGACATACAATCATACAAGTCTGTTCCGGGATCGAACAGAACCGAAGGCACTTACAAAGAAGTCCTTGCAATCCGGATATTCACTAATCACGACCGGACTTCCCGTCACTAAGGGTGATAAAACCTCTATATCGGAGATCAGCCGATGTAGAGTAACTCGACGGTAATCCTTCCGTTTTCACAAACATCCGGTCTTCAACACCGGTCATCAAATGCAATCCATAACGACATATCACATACTCGGAATGGGTTATACGACCCCATGGTCCTTTCCCGGTTAACCCGAATAGTGAGCGCTTATTCAAAAATAAGTGTGGCATTCAAATTCAAGCAATTCACAACAAATACCTATTTAAAGGTAAATATTGA
Organism: Allium cepa; assembly: GCA_030765085.1. Taxonomy (NCBI): domain Eukaryota; kingdom Viridiplantae; phylum Streptophyta; class Magnoliopsida; order Asparagales; family Amaryllidaceae; genus Allium; species Allium cepa. The sequence goes on from CM060943.1 coordinate 567,259,317, forward strand.
TAGTCGGATTATTTAACTATCAATAGGCATGCTCAACATCACCAAATCCAAATAATTTCCCAAATTATTTACTTTCCAAAATATCTTTACTGGAATATATAATTTTCCACACTTCAACCATTTGAAAACAAATTTTCAAATCACTTTTCCTTATGCGGAATTTCTTTCATTTCAACACGGTTCATTTAAACCAATTAAATAAATCCCTACCGATTTATTTTATATATTTACGTTCGAAATCCGTAAATTTATTCTCACACTTTAAAAATAAATCAACGTTTATTTTTAAACTAATTCCCCTTTCTTTTATAAATTCCATAGTGAATTTATAATCCCAAAATATCTATGATATACGATTTTCAATCGATTTTCAATATTCATTTTCAATTTATCTTACAAGGATAAATTCTAAACATTCATTTCACATTGGAAAAACATTTCCATACTTATTTAATAATAAGTACATCACAAATCTATTTATTTTCAATACTTAGAAAATATTCCATATACTTAATATCGAAATTAAGTATATATTTCATTCTTTAAGAAAATCATTCTCTTAACACATTTATTTGGGTCAAAAACGAATGTTGTGTAAAACATTGTTACGACGACCCAAAAATCACTAGTATAGGGATTCAAAGATTAAATAGATATATAAATCCCAATACTATACAAAACATTTCCTTTCGGAAACCATTTACTATAACAACAGTGTTATAGTCCACCATTTCCTTCTATTTCTCGAAAATGTCTATTTCAACAATAAATGTTGAAATCTATGTACTCGATACTTAATGCATTTTAAAACGTCTTTAAAATCATTCACTTCATTTCATAATGTTCCTTCCGCAAAACATATCCATTTCATTTAATAATATATTCACTGTCCAAAATCGTGAATATAATTCCTTTCAAATATTCCTATATCCAACTTATCAAATTCAATTGATTTCGGATTTATAAACAACGTTTATAAATTCCATTTATATTTTTATAAACTTCTATTTATAAAGATCCTTTTTATATCTCATTTTAAATGCCGAAATCCCGATTTATAAGTTGATTACTTATAAATCTTTTATTTTACAAAACCTATTTATATTTATAACTTCACGATTTATAAATCTATAAATCTTCATTCACTTATAAAATCCATTTATATTTCTTTTTAACACTTATAAAACGGGTTTCACAATTCCTATATTTTTAATCCATAAATATCAATAATTTAAATCTTTTATATAAATCGTTTATAATGATTCAAAAATCCCAATTAAACCATTTTATAAATAAATCACTATTTATTTCAAAAATCTTAATTTGGTTATATTTTACAAAAATTATAACTTTTATAACATTAAACTTATAACGTTAATTTATTTAAAATAAATCAATTCAAAATTTTAAATAAAACATATACTTTCAAAAATCACTTTGAAACCTTTTTTTTTAAACCAAATCATTATTTTTAAACTTTAAAACGGATCCGATGATGTAACATCACCAAATAGTCAATCACGACCTTCAAATATCATATATCGATATGATAATCAACAAATATCACAATATCTGTAAATAAATCAATACAGTTGAGGAATCCAGTTGGATCCCTCTAACCTGTTTCCTGCATCACAAACATTAGCACAATACCAATTCCGCTCCAGTACGGAATTATCGCGGTATATGGGATTTAAAATATTATCCGCTATTATGCGGCGCAATAGGGTCTCATCCGCTAAAAAAATGCGGGAAATCAACAACTGCAATATATACATATGCCAATATATATATATATATATATATTGCTATTATTTATAATACCAATTTCACTGTTTATGAAATATTCGCGGTATATGTTTTTAATAAATAACATCCGCTTAGTAACGGTGTCTATTTTAACGATCAATAGATAACCATCATCATTCAAACATGCATTCAAGTATTTTAAATATAACTATTTAAAATAAAATCGAAACCGATTCGATTGAGTGAGAAGTTCTCACCTTGATTTTTAATTTCGTTTTAGCGATTTATTTCGAATAAAATTAAACGCGCGTTTAATTTTACCCAAAATTTTCACTAACTCCAAACGACTCCAATCCAACTCCATTGCGTAGTGCTCGTCCATACGATTCCAACGCAACTGGTTTCGCGCGTTTTCGACCTCGTATGAAAAAGATATGAATTTTCTAAGATTTCACGATTTTTAATATATAAATTACAACTTAAATTTTCTATTTATAAACCTATTCAATCCTAGCCCTTGGATCCAACCCCAAGCTATCCAGACCGCATGACCCTTCTCTTCCCCCACGTCTTCTTTCCAGGTCGAGCACGTATAGAACCGAACCCATGAGCTTCACTTAGGGTTTGATTTCCAAGCCTCCACGACGCACTAGAGGTTGATCAGGAACTTGCAACACGAAGCTCGTCTCCTCCTCTACCCACGCCTACCTCCCCCTTGAGCTCGGCCACCCATAGCTTGTGGAATGTCGTGCGCAAACCAAGGCCGACGGCTCCTTTTATCACCCTCCACGTCACTCCAAAACCCATCATAGCCGTATAGATCTGAAGATCGTTGCGTGCTCTTCAACTTTGATGTTGAACGATCTTTGAATCGATGAATGGATTGAAAGAAATTAATGAATGTAATTCGAAACTTTCTGGCCTTTGGTTTCTATGGTGGCGGCTAGGTTTAGGAATTAGGGTTTATTTTTTTTTTTTTAATTTATGTGAAGAGAGGGGCTATTTATAGGAAATAAAACGACACTATTCATTTCGATTTTCCAAACTCCGATTTACGCGCAGTGACCGACATTCCTAGGGTTTATCCCACGTTTCGGACACAATGGAATAGGTTTCAGAAGCTAATTCGGTCATCTGTGCGAGATATGGCAACAAACGATCGATTTAAATTAAACCGATTTAAACGATTTTCTAGGCGTTTTAGTTTGTACCGGACAAACGGTAAATCCAGTTGACTTGAAATTTGAAACCTTATAATAATATCACATTACGGATCCGATGAAACTAGTTTCGTCGAAATCCGAGACTTTTCGAAAAATGGCTATTTTAACTCGCCAAATTAATATTAAAAACAATTCGATGCGTTTCGAGCTGCCACGATCAAACGATAACTCCGATTGCTACGAAAATTGAAATCCGGTAATAGCTAACTATTACGGATCCAATGGAACTAGTTTCGTTCAATTCTAAGACTGTTCAAAAATTGGCTATTTTCACTAGTCGATTAAATATTAAAATATTCAATTTTCACAAATTAACTTTTAATTCGATTTTAAAAGTTCTAAAATATCATTCTAACTTCAATATGATAAAATAAAATTTTACAAATCATTTTCAATCATATTTAACCCAATTTTCAATTATTTCCATAATTTAACATATTAAATTATCGATTTAATTATTCAATTAAATCCAATAATTCAATATAAAATTTATTCGACTTATAAATTTCACTTATTAATATTTAAAATTAATTAAATATTCAAATTTAAATTAATAAAAATTCTGGGTCGTTACAATCTTCCCCCCTTAAAAGAATTTCGTCCTCGAAATTACAAAGTAAGAAAGTTACAAAATCTATTAACTTTCCAAAATCCATAGTTAAACTTCTTACAAATCTCTACTAAGTTTTCAAATCCCACTTAGTTATCTTTTCAAAAACAATTACTATTGTTTAACTTTCAACTCCAAAATCAAAGTTAAAGTTTTCAAAATTTTCCCAATTTTTCTCAAAATTTTCTAACGCCTTAAATTTTAGGAAAAATTCGCCATAGTCTCCTTTGCGCGGCTCGATCCGAGAAAAAAAAATGACGGTATATATATCACAAATATACATCTCATCAAGTAATGAGGCATCCCGCAGGGAAAAAAGTGTAAAAGTACGATATTTAATCCAAGATATGTACCTTATATTTTATTAGCAAGCATATACGGCTAATATAGAACGAAAGCGAGCTCCAAAAGCGAAGCAAACGCGATCCGCACCTACTAAACACTCAACAACAACATGAGAATCATGCATATATGAAAGTAATCTCAATATACAACATATATCTCCATATGCTAACATAGCAAATGCAACAAACAACGAATGCATACATCAACCAACTATCATCCAACTAACCAATAAATATTCATTCATATTCTCATTAATATTCAATGAAATGGTTTTCAATTCAAATCACATTTGATTCATTAACATTGGATGTTTTTACTAACATTCATTTTCAATTAGTTTATATTCACTAATTCATATTCAAGTTGGTTCACTTCCAAATCAAATTCAATTTCATTCAAGATTCACTTAACTTCCAGTTGAATTTCAATTACTTTAGCTTCCAATTTCATTAATTCAATTTCATTAATACTTAATGAATTCATATATAATCAATCAACAATCAAATAACAACCAATGTTTAATCAATACAACCAAATTATTTCACTTTACATTCATTTTGGTTCAACCCATTTAATTCCATTTGGTTTAACATTAAATTGATTTCCATTCCAATTTATTCAACTTCCAATAACATTAGAATTTAATGAATTAACACTTACATTCATTATTTCCATATCAACTTTATTTTTACATTCAATTCATTCATTATTTCGATAGCTAATTCCTTTATCAATATAAAGTTGAATTTCACTTACATAACTCAAGTTCACATTTATCACTTAACTTTATTAATTTACTTTGATACCTATATCAACTTCATTCAACTTCTCTTAAGTTATACTTCCATTTAACTTTAAATTCATTTTCATTTACAACTCATATTCATAAAAATATTCATATAGTTTCACTTCTTATATATATATATATATATATATATAAGTTTATTTCACAATTGTAAATCACATTAATTATAATTCAATTCATATAATTCTTTTTACTTATGCAATTAGTCTCTTATTTAGATTATTCAAACAACCAAACAATCAACTTATATACATTCCTTTAATAATTCTGAAAAATTATTCCTTTATATATGAAATATAATCAAGGTAAAATTATTTCATTTACCCAATTTAAAATCAATATTGTGCCGAATTGTTCTATTCAAGTTTTTAGAAACCCCTTCGGCATAGTTGTCGAGACCGTGCTGATGAAGGTTCATATACCACTCAATAAACCAATCATCACAATATAAAACAATTTTATATTCACTAACAAATACGCTCTCATAGCTATTATTACACTCAAACTCATTCTAGAGTACTACTAACTCTATCTCTAATGAGTATCACCCAACAGAACCATGGTTGTCGCTTAACCATATGCTCTGATACCAAATGTAATAATCCACTTTTCCGTACCCCTTGAATATACACTAATCTCCATAGATTAACTCAAGATGAACAGAAATACGAACCATTAGGGTTTAAGAAAAAGAAAGAGGTAGAAGAAGATAGAAAAAGATAGAACAGAACAGAAGAAATAACAGAACAACATCAGAATCTCACAATTCGCAGCGGAACAACATATAATAGATAAATGAATAATCTTTAAACAAAGAACTATATCAGTTATTACATTACATTTCATTTCATTACATCATATCATCAGAGTGTACAACAACATACAACAACAAACAATGCAGCGGAAAAAGAAATACTATATAAATTAGTAATACCATGCCGTCCAGCTTGCCTCCAGCAACTCCTGAATATCCTGAATAAACCTTAACTCTTGACTGCCCGTGTGGAAATTGGTGGGCACCCAGAGTTTAGGAAGGAAAACAATAAACTACGAGTCAGTCATAAGACTGGTGTGAGAACTCAAAACAATTTATTTTTCTTTAAAATCAAAATAGAGGAATATTTTTAATTCAATTCGCAATGCTTTTAAAAATATGAGACTACCATAAGGCCTCCCGCACACACACACATGCAAACGCAGAATCGCAGAAGATTTCTCCTTATGATAGTCAAAGATGCTTGATACGCATTAAAAGAACATTTGATATTATTACTAGTGCATAGTGTAGGCAAAATTCATTTCGAAAATAGAATATAAATCTTAGCCAACATAGACATTTCGAACTATGTCTACTATAGCTACCATTCAAACAGTGGGGCGCCACCATAAGTGAATGGCAGGTTCTACAACTAAAACCGTACAGGGTTTCGTATTGGGAATTGGATTTCCAACAAATGGTCAGGCCAAGGAACTTCCCATTGCCACATGAGAATGCCTCTGGAAGGATATCCCCGAGAACCAAACCGGATCTCTGCCAACACAAGGCCGGGTTACCCCTAACTGGGTAACTACTGACACGAATATGTCATCCCCCGATCGTAACCGATCTATCCGAGGATCCTCGATTTCCAACAACCACAAAATATGCAGTAACAACATAGGTTAAATATCTGGGCTCCATACCATGATACCACCTCTATCCAGAAGGAATGACATACACTAAAGGGCGCTACCCCTAATAACCTTGCCGCATCCTTCCTGTTTTGACCATTTTCGGGGTGTGAGGTCCGACGAAGTCTCGTCCACAAAAACATACTTTATACAAAAGCCATGCTTTGGGTCCACAAATGATCATAGAAATGATCACAAAGATAAACGATCAAATAAATGAGCCTATCACAAATGATCAACACAATGATCATTTCACAGCAACACTCTGCATGCCACACTACCAAATTGGGAGTATATCACTAATAACCTTCAACTATATAACCTCTGAGCTCGTGCGTCTCAGAGAAGGGTGTTAAGCTAAGAGAATAAATTCTCCGCCACCAACAGAAATATATTTGAAAGAAATCAGCTTTATATCTCAATTTGTAATGTCAGACATACAATCATACAAGTCTGTTCCGGGATCGAACAAAACCGAAGGCACTTACAAAGAAGTCCTTGCAATCCGGATATTCACTAATCACGACCGGACTTCCCGTCACTAAGGGTGATAAAACCTCTATATCGGAGATCAGCCGATGTAGAGTAACTCGACGGTAATCCTTCCATTTTCACAAACATCCGGTCTTCAACACCGGTCATCAAATGCAATCCATAACGACATATCACATACTCGGAATGGGTTATACGACCCCATGGTCCTTTCCCGGTTAACCCGAATAGTGAGCGCTTATTCAAAAATAAGTGTGGCATTCAAATTCAAGCAATTCACAACAAATACCTATTTAAAGGTAAATATTGATAGTCGGATTATTTAACTATCAATAGGCATGCTCAACATCACCAAATCCAAATAATTTCCCAAATTATTTACTTTCCAAAATATCTTTACTAGAATATATAATTTTCCACACTTCAACCATTTGAAAACAAATTTTCAAATCACTTTTCCTTACGCGGAATTTCTTTCATTTCAACACGGTTCATTTAAACCAATTAAATAAATCCCTACCGATTTATTTTATATATTTACGTTCGAAATCCGTAAATTTATTCTCACACTTTAAAAATAAATCAACGTTTATTTTTAAACTAATTCCCCTTTCTTTTATAAATTCCATAGTGAATTTATAATCCCAAAATATCTATGATATATGATTTTCAATCGATTTTCAATATTCACTTTCAATTTATCTTACAAGGATAAATTCTAAACATTCATTTCACATTGGAAAAACATTTCCATACTTATTTAATAATAAGTACATCACAAATCTATTTATTTTCAATACTTAGAAAATATTCCATATACTTAATATCGAAATTAAGTATATATTTCATTCTTTAAGAAAATCATTCTCTTAACACATTTATTTGGGTCAAAAACGAATGTTGTGTAAAACATCATTACGACGACCCAAAAATCACTAGTATAGGGATTCAAAGATTAAATAGATATATAAATCCCAATACTATACAAAACATTTCCTTTCGGAAACCATTTACTATAACAACAGTGTTATAGTCCACCATTTCCTTCTATTTCTCGAAAATGTCTATTTCAACAATAAATGTTGAAATCTATGTATTCGATACTTAATGCATTTTAAAACGTCTTTAAAATCATTCACTTCATTTCATAATGTTCCTTCCGCAAAACATATCCATTTCATTTAATAATATATTCACTGTCCAAAATCGTGAATATAATTCCTTTCAAATATTCCTATATCCAACTTATCAAATTCAATTGATTTCGGATTTATAAACAACGTTTATAAATTCCATTTATATTTTTATAAACTTCTATTTATAAAGATCCTTTTTATATCTCATTTTAAATGCCGAAATCCCGATTTATAAGTTGATTACTTATAAATCTTTTATTTTACAAAACCTATTTATATTTATAACTTCACGATTTATAAATCTATAAATCTTCATTCACTTATAAAATCCATTTATATTTCTTTTTAACACTTATAAAACGGGTTTCACAATTCCTATATTTTTAATCCATAAATATCAATAATTTAAATCTTTTATATAAATCGTTTATAATGATTCAAAAATCCCAATTAAACCATTTTATAAATAAATCACTATTTATTTCAAAAATCTTAATTTGTTTATATTTTACAAAAATTATAACTTTTATAACATTAAACTTATAACGTTAATTTATTTAAAATAAATCAATTCAAAATTTTAAATAAAACATATACTTTCAAAAATCACTTTAAAACCTTTTTTTTTTTAAACCAAATCATTATTTTTAAACTTTAAAACGGATCCGATGATGTAACATCACCAAATAGTCAATCACGACCTTCAAATATCATATATCGATATGATAATCAACAAATATCACAATATCTGTAAATAAATCAATACAGTTGAGGAATCCAGTTGGATCCCTCCAACCTGTTTCCTGCATCACAAACATTAGCACAATACCAATTCCGCTCCAGTACGGAATTATCGCGGTATATGGGATTTAAAATATTATCCGCTATTATGCGGCGCAATAGGGTCTCATCCGCTAAAAAAATGCGGGAAATCAACAACTGCAATATATACATATGCCAATATATATATATATATATATATTGCTATTATTTATAATACCAATTTCACTGTTTATGAAATATTCGCGGTATATGTTTTTAATAAATAACATCCGCTTATTAACGGCGCATAATGTCTATTTTAACGATCAATAGATAACCATCATCATTCAAACATGCATTCAAGTATTTTAAATATAACTATTTAAAATAAAATCGAAACCGATTCGATTGAGTGAGAAGTTCTCACCTTGATTTTTAATTTCGTTTTAGCGATTTATTTCGAATTAAATTAAACGCGCGTTTAATTTTACCCAAAATTTTCACTAACTCCAAACGACTCCAATCCAACTCCATCGCGTAGTGCTCGTCCATACGATTCCAACGCAACTGGTTTCGCGCGTTTTCGACCTCGTATGAAAAAGATATGAATTTTCTAAGATTTCACGATTTTTAATATATAAATTACTACTTAAATTTTCTATTTATAAACCTATTCAATCCTAGCCCTTGGATCCAACCCCAAGCTATCCAGACCGCATGACCCTTCTCTTCCCCCACGTCTTCTTTCTAGGTCGAGCACGTATAGAACCGAACCCATGAGCTTCACTTAGGGTTTGATTTCCAAGCCTCCACGACGCACTAGAGGTTGATCAGGAACTTGCAACACGAAGCTCATCTCCTCCTCTACCCACGCCTACCTCCCCCTTGAGCTCGGCCCCCCATAGCTTGTGGAATGTCGTGCGCAACCCAAGGCCGACGGCTCCTTTTATCACCCTCCACGTCGCTCCAAAACCCATCATAGCCGTATAGATCTGAAGATCGTGCGTGCTCTTCAACTTTGATGTTGAACGATCTTTGAATCGATGAATGGATTGAAAGAAATTAATGAATGTAATTCGAAACTTTCTGGCCTTTGGTTTCTATGGTGGCGGCTAGGTTTAGGAATTAGGGTTTATTTTTATTTTATTTTTTAATTTATGTGAAGAGAGGGGCTATTTATAGGAAATAAAACGACACTATTCATTTAGATTTTCCAAACTCCGATTTACGTGCAGTGACCGACATTCCTAGGGTTTATCCCGCGTTCTGGACACAATGGAACAGGTTTCGGAAGCTATTTCGGTCATCTGTGCGAGATATGGCAACAAACGATCGATTTAAATTAAACCGATTTAAACGATTTTCTAGGCGTTTTAGTTTGTACCGGACAAACGGTAAATCCAATTGACTTGAAATTTAAAACCTTACAATAATATCACATTACGGATTCGATGAAACTGGTTTCATCGAAATCCGAGACTTTTTGAAAAATGGCTATTTTAACTCGCCAAATTAATATTAAAAACAATTCGATGCGTTTCGAGCTGCCACGATCAAACGATAACTCCGATTGCTACGAAAATTGAAATCCGGTAATAACTAACTATTACGGATCCAATGGAACTGGTTTCGTTCAATTCTGAGACTGTTCAAAAATTGGCTATTTTCACTAGTCGATTAAATATTAAAATATTCAATTTTCACAAATTAACTTTTAATTCAATTTTAAAAGTTATAAAATATCATTCTAACTTCAATATGATAAAATAAAATTTTACAAACCATTTTCAATCATATTTAACCCAATTTTCAATTATTTTCATAATTTAACATATTAAATTATCGATTTAATTATTCAATTAAATCCAATAATTCAATACAAAATTTATTCGACTTATAAATTTCACTTATTAATATTTAAAATTAATTAAATATTCAAATTTAAATTAATAAAAATTCTGGGTCGTTACAAATATCCTTAGTTCTAGTAACAACATGTGGTATTGCACATAACTCTTTATTGATGAGACGCAGCATTGATTCATAGCCATTCTTTCACTATTGAATATTTTTTGGCATCATGGTTAGGTCACATGTCACACATCTTCGAGGTCTATAATAGCGATAACAATATATATATATATATATATATATATATATACACACATACATATATACATATACATATATATAATTTTAAATGCATGGTTTGGGCGATTTATATATATTGGTTTGGTATGCCTGACTGGGGCAACTAGGTATTATGAGGGACTTCAAAAACGAATCACAATCCATATGGTGATAATACATCGGTGTTGTGTATACATGTAGAAAGGGTGTACACAGGGTAGCCTAAATACTGATTGTCTATCCACAGACAACGGGATGGTATTGGTATTTTAAAAAAAAAGAAATCATTGCATCATTAAGATGCATCACTTACAAATGTGGTTTCGAAGCAGGAGCGGATAGAAATTGGGATGCTAAAGTAGAGTAGGTCATATACTGTTTCATTGTACGAATGGGTGCGACAACAGGACCTATATGCCAACTTTATTTGTGGTGTTGGTTTTTGGGGAGTCCATAATATAGTTGTGGTGCTCGATATATCTCTTTGGTAGCTAATGACAATTCAAGATGGGTGATAATTATAGATATCTATGTTTCGGTTTTGGTTTGGAGATGCTATATTAGTAGCATTGTAATACTACTATATTGGTTTTTCATTTCAAATGCTTTGATAGGGAACATTAAATCGATCGATATCCGTAGCGGGCTCCACTCATCAGCAATAATGGGTATAAACTTATTCTCTGTATGTCTCTTATCATTGTGATTATGCCTGTATATTGGTTGGTAGATTATGATTGTGGAACATTGAGTGTTAGACTTATATTGGGATGTTTATATTACTCTGGCATTGGAACATTGGGTTACCTCTATCGCAATAGGTTGTTAAGATTCAGTCACATTATATTAGTTGTGTTGACTCATTGATCACAAGAAAGGAGCAGGTTATGGTATGATTCGCCACCTTGATGATATATAATTGTTTATAGGCAGTCTAGATTATCCCTGAGCCATATTTGTAGAAGGGACTAGTTGTACTTCAGTAGTTTTTTGCTTAATTGTATATGGTTTTGATATACAATATTTTGAGATAGTTCCCCTCACACCAGGCTTTATGTCTAATCCGCATTTTATCTTTGGTTATCTGTTTCATGCCAACTCCCGGATACTCGATTGACTAGTTTGGGAGCCTACTACTTTTGAGGATACGCTTTCAGGACAGCTGAAGCACTTTGGAGGCAAAGACGATGCTTTGGATGTATACTTGATATTGTGATAGTACATGGAAGATATGCTATTATATATGAGACTTGTCATATCAGATATTGTATTCCGACTTCCTATATTGATATTTATTTATCAGTTACTTCCATAAATACGGTCTCTTATATATTTCTTATCCTATTATGCTCATGTGTGTTCAGTATATTATTTATCATCGTTCCATTGTGAGATTTTTTTTTATTGCGCCTTCGTATGATGTTTAATTTTGTTATTTTACCTCGACGGACTGTCTTTTGTGATATTCAAAGTCAAGCATTGCCAATCATTTTTTATTCAGTAAATTACAAAACGTGGGTCATTGTAGACAGTAATAATTAAGTGAACCTAATATTAAAGCATAGATCTACAGAGTTATACAATAGAATAATATACTTTATACAAATGGAAATAAACTCAAATAAAACTATTTCATGATATAGCAGACATTTCCAATGCTCTACGGTGTTGCACAGTGGAATAAGCATAAGTATGCAAACATAGATACGTGAAAGCACCGTCATATGCTTATCCTCTGTACAACAACTGCGTACCACCTAAGCCTACTCTCCGGTCTACTCATTTAACCCAAGATAATAAGAAGCAAAGTATAAAACTCGAGTAAGACAACCTTCCAGTGTGAGCGAAAAACAAATCTCAAAATACTATACAAATTGATATAGTAAGGAACAAAGGTATAAGAGTGATACCTAACATGCCACCGCATTCAAAGAGTTAGCACATAACAAATATAATATCCTACTCTACAATGATCACAAAGGTGTACTACATCCTATGTACAATATCAGGTGTCTAAATATCCCATCTAAAGAACCTACAGCATATGACAACCCTAGATTGACAGACGACAAGAAAAACAATCATAACAACATAGCATCCATCAAACAATCCTCATTATCATTCAATGTGCCTTGGATATATGATAACTTGTATGACCGTTCCTTTGCCAAATATTAGAGAAAAATTCCTAGTTTTCAATGCACTCGTTCACTAGCTCATAACTGACAATTGATCCATTCCACTGATCCATGTTATATGCATCCATTCCACCAATCTGTGATAGCCATTTCAAGTACCTAATGAGTGTCCTTACAATACCCTTGCTTTTGATTATATCATAAAACACTCTGAGTACCAAAATCCCTTAGCAAGTATATCTGTGTCTTTTACTTGCTCCATCTAGTTTCATTCATCCTTGAGGAACCATTCTACATTCCTTTCTTTCCACAATAGAATCTTCCAACATTATATCCATGGGTCATCCTTCTTAGAACTTACCCTAATGGATAATCATTCTTACGTCTCCTCAAACATCATACCATCATCATTAAGACACAACTCCATCATATTAGAATTATGATCGCCATGTCGTGAAGCCATCATCCTTCATCACATTGTCATATCGCAATCGAACATCAAGGAACGAAAAAATATCTTTAGCAGGACCAATAAGACCTTCTAAGCATCCCTTGGAAATTTAGCCAAGAATGGCCAATCCTATTCATATTGGTACTGATACGAAGTTAGGCACTCAAATTAACTCCATTTCACCGGCTGTGACCAGAACTGTAGCCTCCTTTACTCCTCTAGACTCCCTTCTCCAAGTTTCATGCAATTTTGAGCATTTTTAACCTTGTTTTGACTAAATCAAAAACCGCATCCTATCTACTTTAAAATCATTAACAACATATCAAAGCAACACATGAAATTGCAACTATCATCCATAAATATATGTTCAACATATATGATTCATCCAAACATGATTAACATACAAGGCTATTTCGAGATCTAGTTTCATACCAAAATGACAATATGATTTCATAAAGGTTTATAAAACCACCTTAAAATCCATTTTTATCTTTTTAAATCTTGTTATAAACATATATAAAGGTTAAACTAAAGTTAAAATTTGTTTTAACACAGAAAACATATTGAAAACATCATTTTTTTTAACTCTGTGGACATGTATAGAATAGTGAAAGATCATTACATTCACCTAATACCAAAGTTGCTAACCCTAATGCCAAGATTTCAATGGACAGCAATAAACCGAGTCCCAAAACACCCAAAATGATAGATCTATATCCCCTTTACACATCATCCTTCTATAATGGTTTAGGCTAGGCTTATTATGAAAATATTAGCTTTTTGATGAAATCTTGATTAATGGAGGTTTAGAACTATTTTTGGGAAGTAGAATTGATTTAGATCAGTCCTATCAGTCCAAATTATGCATAATTCTCCAAATGAGTTTATGGGCTTAAGTTTGGGCTTAACTAACAACCACTAATACCGCCAATAGTAATCTAACTTAAAATCACCATATCTCCTAAACAATATGTTTGTTTTCCTATTGTGACCAATCTTTCAAAAGAGAAACCACCATTCTAATCTAATGGAAGTGGTTTCAAACCCTAATTCAATTTCTGTCGAAGTTAATGGCTTCACAAGACTTATGGGTTCAAACTATTTGATAAACATTTGAATGATGGAACATGCCCTAGTAATCATTTCCTAATATTTTAGAGTCATACGATATCATATAATTTAAATAAATAATATTTTACGATCCTACGATATGTAAAACATGGGTCGTTACTACGCGATGCCTCTATCTCTCTTCCATGTTCCTACATGTCTAATAGGTGATTGAGTGTGCCCCAATAATAATAAGAGCTTCTAATTGCACTACTAATGCATGCTTTATCGAGTCCCAAGTTATGCCTGCCATAAAGTGATCCTACTCCTTGCACCTACTCCACGCAGCTACGCAAACTCCTATAAGTTAAGAAAGTAAGGACCGATTTCCTTATTCGCCCTTCTTGACCTAACCAGGTCTAGGTTCGACCTAGTCTTTCTAAAATAATTTAGACATCTGAAAATTTGGTTCAGAAGTCTGACCATATTAAAAAAATACTGGTAAGTATTCAAACGTCTAACTTCCTTTCTCAAACATCAGACTTCTATCCTAGACGTCTGAAAAAAGATTCAAACATTTGAATTGAGCCATATTCAAACTGGTTTCTATCAAATTTAGATTTCCTAAAATCTTGACATCTAATCGTCTAGTTCGATTTCAAACGTCTGATTTTGGTTTTCAGATGTCTGATTGGTGTTTTTCCAGATATTTATAATTTGTTTATTTTGGTTATTTTCATTCATCTTTTTCATGTTTTGGAATATGGGCTTAAGGACTTTTTAGCCAGAATCCTATGTATAATCCACACCGTGTTTACATGATTTTAAATTGTTGATTTCAATGATTTTCATGTATATTTTGCACCTTTTTATTTAAAACAATCGATGATCTTTCAATGAAAATTCTACTTATATTTCGAGTTTCAAATAAATTCACAGTAAAATAAAAGGTATTTGATTTCTTCATTTATCCAAATCAACACAAAAAATATCAATAAAAATTTATCTTCATAGATTTAATTAAATTTCACTAGTCTATTCTCTATCCCTTTTTCAATAATTATTATGCTCTACTAGCAATTAGGGTTTTCCATTAGAGTGTTACTATCTACACATGCTGAACTAACACTCTGCACCCATTTAGGTCCCCACCCATCCAAACATTTCAAACATCTACCTACTTTATTTTTATTTATTTTCTACAAACTCATTTAAAATTTTCCTCTTCCCAATAGTAAATCTCCTTCAAGTATCCTTTGTCGATTCCATTTCTTTGATTTGTAGGCATTTGGAATCAATTGTAAATGGAAAATCATCTTGGTCCTTATTCATTTCATCATCCAACTTTTATTCGTCGATTCCAAGAAAATTACGTCGACAGCAATGGTTACAGAACCAATTAAAACTGAAACCGAGCATTTTAATGTAAATTATTTATAGACTTATCTATTATGTGATCTAAAAAATAAAAATTAACTATTATCTTGCATCAACACGATAATAAATAATAGAATAAATCCAAACATCAAATTAATGAGATCACAACGAATAAATTCCATTCACTGTTTGCATGTGAATAGAAAATCCTGCTTTTAATCCAATGAATTGTTCAAAAAGTTTAAAATTGGTCTTCCTTACATTATTACATTGGACATACACTGCCATTAATTGAACCTTTAGTTGTTGCTTTAAATTTTGAGAACTAGATTTTAGCTGCTTTTATAGGCTTAAGTTCATTTCACCGAACCATTTAGCTATTTCTTCACTCGGTTTCATATATCAAACCAAAGTGGGTTCTTATAGTGTTTTTACTAAATTAATTTTAATCTCTCTTTAAGTGGCGTTAGTTATAATTTAAGCATGTGTAGATGGTAACATACTTTCCATTATCATCATTCATTTTAATTCATAGATGAAATGGAAATTCAAATAAATCTAGTTGGAATTATTATTCAGATTCAACAATTATATTTATAAATCATATAGAATCGTAAAGGAACCCGATTTCTTATGATCAATGTAAATATTGTAATCAACCCATTGATTTCGAAAAAGTTCCTCTTCTAGTTTGATTGGAATTCGGTGCTTCCATTCCTTGTTAATGCATCCCTAGATTCATGGCTTCTCTTCGTCTTTAACTTGTTTCTCTTCTTTGTTTTTCTTTTGTTTTTTATTTAGAATTTTTTAAAAGGGCTGGAAGAGTTTTTTAGATTGACAAATTTTTTATAGAGAAAGTAGAAATGTACATATAGGCTATGGCTAGGGTTTGGGATAAGAAATAATGGAGGGTAAGGTCTAATTTATAGCTGAAAATATGGTCTTCTAACTTAGGCCCGAAATCCCTATTTATGAAAATGACATAGTCATATTTTCCATTATTTTCAATCTGTTTTATCAAATTTAACAAGTTATATGTTTCCTAGCAATAACCGACATTAGGACACAATGTAATATGTCCTGCAGCCTAAATACAATGTTTGCGAAAATTTATATTTATATCCTTTAATATTAAGTTGCATTTTTACCTTAATCGTTATTTTATTATTAAAATTTATAAGGTGTTACAACATCGAAAAGGAAGGAATGAAAACTATATTTAAGATGAATACAAGCACAATTAATGAAATCAAACCAAGAAATATAGGATGAAGAAGAGCTTTTAAGACATTTAATAAAGTTAATAAATCTACTGAAACACAACAACATTGAAGAAATACTCAAAGATAGACCAACCAATACAAAAGTTAAGTATGTTATTTATCAAGTTCTTACCAAGTACTATTTATTTAAATTTATTGAAACTACACAAATGATTCTTGAATCACTTCAAACATCGAAATAACCTTCTACATGTCCAAAAGTGTCTTCGTGAATACTTTGGGATTTTTTGGAGAAATATAAAAGGTAAAACAAAGAAGAAAAATATGACATAAGGAGAGATATTCACATAGGTCTACATGTGCCTTGTAGATATTGACTTATGTATCTTCCATCGGTCAACCTATGGAAGAGCTGATGTAAACTGGTATAAGACATAGAGGACAACATTTAATGTCCTGGTCGTGATATTCAAATTTTGTTCTTCTTTGGTTTGCATCGCTTCATCTATTTTACTGCTTCACTTCATTTTACACTGTTTCCAACCATTGCAAATTATCAGTAGCAACTTCACAATATCTATATAAAATCTTAATATGTCTTAGAGAAACTCGCCTTTCTTGCTCTCTGATATTTTGGCCTATCGCTCTATTATCTTACCATACTTTTAAATTTCCTAAGCCATCATATTGTGCATTCAATTCCATTTGATATTCTTTCTATACCATTTATTATTCATCTTGAAGATATACCGTGTGGGCTATAAAGACATTGTATTGAAAATAGAAATATGATAGTCAAGATGCAAAAGCTTACTATTCACTTTTTAAAAAGTTGTAGTCAAAGCCCTATTCAATTGTTTAGGCAAACTGGCGTTGAAGTCCTGTGCAGAGTCTTGGGTGGAGTCTATAAGATACATGTTGCCTAAATCATGTGAGGGAAGTTAGTGAACTTCTAGAAAAGGTTTCTGAGATTAGACATAGGATGAGAGTTCAAATCGGTATAAAAATCTTATTACGGTTTACTTTAAGTTTTTTTTACTTTTTGCTACTTATACTTAGCTAGTTATTATACAGGTTAAAATATATTCAAATATATTGGTTAAGTTATAAACAGTTTCCATGTTACTCGATCCTCCTTGAACTTTAATTACAGACCATTGCAATCGTGTTTGCTTCGATTTTCCCTTCATGCACATGTATATCATCTTTGCATATGTCAATTATACAATTTGTCTTGGTTTAGAAACTGCATATCGCTCAATTTCAACCTGTAGTATTTGCTACATTCATCAGTAGCATTTTTGTATGGTTGTTATCATCAAAATACTAAAATCTTGGTTATAATAATACTTATTACAATTAGTATATAATTAATAGCTGAAAAAGTTAATGTTTTGTACATATTTGAATTGAATTCATGACCCGGTCTATAATATTAGTAAGGAAGTTGCAAATCTATTGTAATTTAATTAAAATGAAGGTATAAAGAAAAAGGATATAAACTGTGTACGAATATAAATTCAGATTCATAATCTCATTTATATCTAAACTTCCAGTTGAAAATAAATATGAACTTTTATCAAAGAGATTAGGGCATATGAGTTTATTTGCATATATGGACAATTTGATAAGTTAACGGACCAAAAACCTTAGATTTATTGCAATTTCTAAAATATGGTTTGTAGTTGCCAACTATAATTAATCCTAGCAACCCTAATAAAAAATCTAAAGATATGCCATTGTCCCAAATGGACTATCCAAATTTATTACAATTATCAATAAAAGTTAATGTAGATATATACCAGTATATAAAATTAAGTGCAAATTTGGGTGACACCGCTAAATAAAATTTGGCATACCCACAACAATCAAGTTTATAAACGCACCCTCTTGTAACTAGTTTTAAATATTTTTTTATTTTTTTATTTTGCACTTATTTATATAAGAACCCTAACCGTGCTTTTTTACATGTGAACCCTAACTTCATTTGTTAAATTTATTGGTTTGATTAAGTTTTTCAATCTTTCATTTCATTAGTTCTTCTAATAAATTCTTCTTTTCCCGATGTCACTTTTTAAGCGAAGAACATTTTTTCCCTTGAAAGCAATTTTTATGCAATAATATTTTTTCTTAAAAAAATATGTTTATATTAGCAATGTTTTGAATTTGATTTGAACATTTTTGCATTTCTAGCCATTTGGCAAGTAGTAGAACTATGCTTTCATTTTGCAATATTTGTTGAGCTATGCATCATTTTCAGATATTTGCAATTATATGGATTCATTTTGTTGCAGAATTATGCTTTCTTCTTGCAAATATATAAGAATACTTTTTTATTGCTATAGAAAATATGTTTTGTTCAGTGATTTTTTAGATTTTTGCAGAATTATGCAAAGATTTGCATAATTTGTTTATTTTATCTGAAAATACACCTAAAAATATTTATAAAACATACTTATTCCAAATGAAAATAAGTTTATATCCATACGTTTTGATAATGTTGGCAAAATAATATTTACGCAAATATTTGCGAAATGTTCAGTTTGTGTATATTTGTAAAAATATGCATTTTCTCTTAATTTTATCATCCGTATTGTAAATATTGTTATAAACGTGCATATTAACTCCTAAATGAACTTTTGCCACACTAACGGATGAAAATTTTGGTTTATTTTTATTTCTACATATTTTATGATTTCAATCAAATATATCTTTGTGTTTCTCTTTGATTTATCTTTTCTGGGTTTAATTGTTAATTAAAAGAAGATAAAATGAAATATAGAGGATATGAAGGTATGTGTGAAAAGAATATATCAAATCGGGTATAATGATTTCGGTAATTTTTAAAATGCATAATCAATAACGGTTTTATACATTTTAAATGAGAGTGGTATCTATTAAATAATAGTAAAGATGAAAATTTTCTTGCTTTCTTATTGATTTTAGGATTTTTTTTTTTCTTCTACTTAATTTTCTCTTTAGATGTTTCATTTTCAAATTCATTAATTTACCATTTTACCATTATTTTACTAATTGTTTCCACCGTTTTACATTTTGATACGGACATTTTACATTTTACATAATTAGTTACATATAATTTATCAGTTACCACCAAATATTTTAAATTCAATCCATACAATTATGTTAATTAAACAATCCAAAATTTAAGCTATAAAACTAATTCAGTTAACTAATATTTATTCATATTTTGTATAAATACTAAAGAACAACATTTTAAATATGTGTACCGTTTTTATAACAGCCAAAACCGTAAAATTAGTTATTTATTCAATTATAAAGATATATAAGTGTAACGTCCCGTCTTTTCGCACGCTTCAAATCGACACACATGTCAATTCAAACCATACAGAAAGGTAGATTGTTATGGGGTAAATAAGAAAAACAAGGAAGAATTAAAACAAACAGAATCTCGCAGCGGAAGGATAAAATATAATAATCAAATATACAGTTCATGAAGCTGTTTTACAAATAATTTGATTTTACTTAAAACATACATATCAGAGTACACATACCAGAGAATAATAATAAATGCAGCGGAATTAAATAGTGTAGTGGAATAATATAGTAGGTAGTAATACTACAAATCTTCGTCTTCGTCCTCCAGAATAAAATCTTCAAATCCTGAAACGCTCGGACTGATCCAAGCGAATTTGAAAAGACAAAAACACTCGAGTCAGAACTAAAAGATCTTATGTGAGTTAAATTAACAGAAATAAATATGAGTGCAGTAACTCAAGAGATGCTCGGGATTTACATCTTCTAAGGATCCGTTAAACTATTTACTATGTAGTATATTTCGCTATTATAATAGTGTCTATAGTAAAATAAACTTACTTTAAAATAGTGTTAAGGCTTTACATTTTCCACCTTAACACATTTATATATTTCCATAGTCTATACAGTACCGTAATCTCCCCCATACTAGGCGTCGTCAGAGGGCACTCCATAGGTATGGTACAAAACCAAAATGGTATAAGGCGCGCTAGGGTAGGTGACACGGCACTACTAGGCAATGCCAGGGTAGATATACCAATTACGCTTCCGGGTCGGTGGTAACGCGCAACCGCAGCTACCGCCCACCTCGAGCCACACCCCCAATTAAAAAATCAAAGTGGACACCGAATCAATCCAAGAGTCAAAGTATAATATCGAAGGGATGTGTCTGATCAAAGGTGCTACCTTATTAACCCTTCAATCGCTCCTGTTTTACCCACCTTATGCCAACTCACGGGAGTTGGGTCCACGTATTCACCTTACAGTAAACGCCGCCACCAACCTACTTCATTCTGGAATCTCCCCCGCGTACACGGTTGTTAAAGTGGTTTTCGGAGTTGGCAGAGAGTATGACAACTTCCGATCCCGGTCTCTTTAACAACCAAACGTTATTATAACACCGCATTCATTTAAAAATAATTATACTTTCAAACCCAAAAAATAATTATCCATTTCAAAACCCATAAATACGATATCATTTCATTTTAAAACCCAAATAAATATGATATCATTTTATTTCAAATATATTTCTTTTCCAAAATCATGCCACTTTTAAGATTTATAATACCTCGAAACCAAATATTTGAAATTTTACTTCCAACATAATACTTCGAAATCCATAGTTTTAAAACCAAACTTTCAAAACTTAAATGGTTTGGATATTCAACAGTATATAAAATAAAATAGTTGAATTTAAAATTTCTTTAAAAGTAAATAATTTCCAAGCCTTCACAATTTTTATTCATTTTAAATTCATTCTAAACCCATAACTTTTAGATTCACTTTCAGTTTGAAATAAACACTTCGATTTCAATATTTTCAAACTTTGAGTATTTAATGAATTTCAAAACTAAGGATGGGAATTTCTATTCAATAATTCATTTTCCTATTATTTAGTTTTGAAAGGTTTACATGATAAATCCCTAACCATTTAAAATAAAACTCAATTTATTAACACTAAATATTTCCTTCCATTTATTTATACTAGAATCATTCATTAAATTCAGTTATAAATATCATTCCTTTAAAATTTCCAATTTTAATAAGTTAACATCAACTTATGGAGTTAAATTTTTAAATAAGCTCAATTCCAATTAATTTCCAATTTATCTTTCAATCTTAATTGATTTGAATCATTTAAAACTCTATATATATATATATATATATATATACACAAGATCTTAAACCTGTACTTAATCATATAATATAAATTATCAAATTTCATTTTTCAACTTATGCATTTTTATTTAACAGATTTATGCATAGCTTAAATTCAACAATTTAACAATATATGTATATATAAAATATATGTATATCATATCCAAATTTAATATTTATTAAACCATATCATATCCAAACCATAAAAATCATTTCAAAAAAAATTTATATATATATACCGCGGTGTCTGTATATAATTTTCTATCCTATGGTCAAGTAATACGTATATTTATCATTTCAATCCGCAATTTAAAAATAAAAATTTGCGGTTGTATATCATTTCAAACCGCAATCCCGAATGAAATAAAAATGCATAATAACTTGCAGTTTATACAGTATAAAATATAGCATCCATTCATCCAAATATCAATCATCAACCATTTATTACAATCATCATCCAGTTTAAACAAACATCAATATAGAGCATATAAAATACACAGGTAATGAATAACAGGTATTAACAAACAATTTATATTCAATAATTAATTTAATAACTGTTTAACTTGCAGTTTATATGCAAATAAATAAATATTAACTATCAATTTATATGCAAAAATAAAATTAATTAACAGTTAAATTAAATAAATGCGATGTAACTGAGATGATGAATAAAACATGTCAAACAGTCATAAATAAATTTCTACTCATATCAAAAATCAATTTAACAAACATAAGAAACCTTAGAAGTTGTGAGTGGGTTAAAACACTCACCTTTTGAATTTAAATTGAATTTAAATCCAATTTGAACCCAAAAATTTGACCGTCTCAGAATTCGTCCAAACCAGCGTCATCAAGTTCGGAATTTCAATACGATCCTAACAAAAAAACCACTTATGAAATGGAGTTCGTATGTGAAAAATATAGCGAAAAATGCGCTTGAATTTCTAAAATAAAATAACACAAAAAAGAACACAATTCACCTAGCAACATGCCACGTCAACCTCACTCCCCTCTTTCATGAACGCGCGCACAGCAAGTGGAACCCAACACACCTCCGTTTGACCGATCTTTGACCACGCCTAGCCACCAATTCGATCGTCAATTCGCCACAAAAATTCGCCGATGAACAACGTGCTAGCCCCTCTACATAACCCAGAAGGGATTTTCCGATCAAACGCACCAGTCAAAACGCCCAAATCAATTTTGACCTCGATTTCTGGTCAAACAATGCATCGAATTGAAAAATGAATTACACCATTGAATTACGCTCGTCGAGAGCTTCAACATATATTATTTTGATATTTTTCTGATGACTTTGACTTTTTGACTCTGATTTTGAAATGGATTTGGATCTGAAATTTTGTCTGCTATTGAGGAGGAGAAGGAGTTGAAGAAATTTTACGCGTAGACAAATGATAGTAGGCAGAGGCTAGGGATTAGAGGGGTATTTATAGATGAAGTTGGAATAGACAGATGGATCCGAATTTAAATGAATTCACAATTTGTCAATTTAAATTCCAAAAATCCATTTATTTGATTTTTAGATCTTATTATGAATAAATGGTTAACTTACCATTTCTATCATTTCTGATTGCAATTAGCTTCAAATTTATTAACCAAACCTCCATATCAAATAAGGATTTATTGCAAAAAATTTAGTGTTTACCTTTAATTAAAGTAAATTCAATAAATTATAAAATCTTATTTCAATGAAATTTTATACCATTCGTATTCAATTCTCTTTATTACATCAACAATCATCATCTTATGTATATATTTAACATTAGTATATATCCAATTATCCTAATTTCTTTGCAGTTATCAACTAAATTCATATTAACGTAGTTTTATAATTTCTTTTAATTGCAAAACATAAAATTTCAATTGCTACAAAAATTATATTTATTATAAATTGAATCCCAATCAATTTCAACCTTACAATTTAAATTAAATAGTATTGCACTAACCTTATTAAATTACATCCAGTTTCAATTAGTATAGAATTTGATCCTGGTTACTTACCATCAAATTCATAAGTTATCGATTACCTTCCAATTAAATAAAATTTTATTACAAATTGATTTACATCCTAATATAACATTTACATTAAACCCATTTCATTCCACCCATTAATTACTAACCTTAAATTAGCCCATCTTCATATTATAAATAATCCTTTCTTTTTAATGATCTGATTGGATCTAAACATAAGTTTAAATTTAGGTATAAACATATATGCAATAAACTAGCATTAAATTTTAAAACGTGAACTGATTTAATTGGAAATAAATCACCCAATCCAAATTTATTTTAATAAGTTTCCAATTAAACTGATTAGATTTAATTCCAACCCTTTAATTGAGCCTATCATTACTTTGTAATGCAGTTAACACTTGTCTCACATTTCATTCCATATATATTCAAATTTCCAGCTTCCCTTTGTATAAATTATTATTTCCAAATATATTGAAGTTGTTATTCCAAATTATTATTCCAACGTAACTATGTACATGTGCTAAAATTAGAAACTCAATTAATTCATTAAATTGGTTTCATTCTTGTATATTAACTTATGAAATAAATATGCATTTCCGTCGCTCATTACCTTTATACTTTTCAATTACAGTTCTCACCTACATAAATGAGACAATTAATTTCATCTAAATGTAATCGTTTCCCAATACGTTACTAACTTTATTTCAAGTCTTATATTACAACAAACTATCTAATACGAAAAGTCTTAACATTGTTACAAATACTACTTTAATTAACATTAACGCAATACTCAATTAAAATTACTGTAACTGATTTCAAAATTGTAAATTAACAAGTTACCAAAATAGGCAACATACAATAATCGTTACTCTAACCTTTAGTCACATTAATACACTTTAATTTCTCAAAATCAAAGTTCCCATTTGTTTCTAACATTTCAAACTCAAAATCAATTATAACAAATTTCAATAATTCCCCAGACCTTTCCTTTCCATTTATCCATTTATCAAGTTTACATTAATAAATCTTTTCTTCCATTCCTCAAATTCAACAACTAGTTCTATTATGAATACCGTTAGTTATTTCCAAATATCCCTTAACTAATATTATCGTGAAAATTTATTTATTTTTATTCCAATTGATTAAAAATTCAATTTCTAAGTCTTAATATACACTAAATTAACAACTTCTAAACATGGTATTACTTCTCATATTAATATAACTTTTATTTATTGTATTAACATTTATTTCAAGTTCTAATTCTATCAACCAATTAAACAGTTAACTTATAATATATGCTTACAATCCAAATATTACACCCATTTGTCATATTCTGAATGGAGTTCGCATTTAATTCCAAAATTTATCTAAATTTTACATTAAGATAATATTAAATTACCTTTAATGAAATTAAATTCCCAATTTATTTAATGCAATCAATTTTTGACCTTTCAGTTATTTCGATAAATTTAGGGTTGCGCAAGATTAATTATTTGTTAACATACATTAACATAATTGCATTAATTTACATTCAGTAACAAATAAATCAATATATTATTCCACACAATAATACACTGATTGCATTTGTTTATACTATGCTCCATTTAAAACTAAGTCATAACAATTGAATGATTGTATTACATTGGAAATGTTCATTAATTATTAACTTGCAAAAACGTATTTCCTAAATTTTCATCCAATTATTGTTAACCATGTTTTAGTACATTAATCTTTTGAATACTTACCTCTAATTTCACATACTCGCTTTATATCCAGGTGTAAACCCTTATATCCCATTATAACTTAATGCATACAATTTACAACTTCCATTTTTATATTAATTTTAATTCCATTCTAGTTTTTAAAAAAAAATCATTCACTAATTCAACATTCCACTTCGTTTCCTATATTAAACTTAAAGCCAAGTTTGATAATTTACGTTACTTCAATAAATTGCCATATAAAATTTAAATTGTTAATTTTGATTACAATTTCTACTGCTCTAATATAAATTATAAAAATTTTATTTTCTTCTCTAAATTTAAATTACAAAATCTTAATTAAATTAAAAAATTTATTTACCAAAATTTACGGGTCGTTACACTCTCCCTCACTCAAAACTTTTTGTCCCCCGAAAAGGAAAAGAAGGAAAAAGAAAGAATTAAATAGACAATATATCTTACTCAAAATATCAACTTTATAAAACAATAATTTACCAAATTAATTAATTAAAATAAAATATAACAATTTATACCAATTAAATCTTTTTATACTCAAATTTAATAAAGTTTGAAAACATTTTCAAAATATTTTCTAAGTCCAAAATTATTACGGAAAATTTTGGCAGAGTCTCCTTTGTACGTAGAGGCTCGGGAGAAAATATAACATCAAATATAATAATATATAACATATATTTTCCAAAATAATATATATCCCAACACGGGAAAACAATATAATTGTGCTATAAACCGTAATCCGAAAAAGTACCTATTTGTCGGGCAATTAACGCTTATTTATGGAACCAAAAGCAGTAGCAATTGCTTCCATAACCTGCATTTCACTAATATAATCTAAAAGGGTTAACAATTTATATAAGATGAAATATTTAAGGTTGTTTCAACCACAACAACAATCAATACAACAAACACTTGCAACAAGGCATACAACCATAAAATCAATCATTCATTCATATCAAACAAACAATAGTTGTTCGGGTTCAAACTTTAAATTGTACAGAATGGAAAATAAACTATTTATCGCACCTTTTACTCAACAGTCTTTGATGAAACTAAATAGGTTATTTATTCGTCCAACCAACTTTAAGGTATCCTTACCCATCAACCACAAAACAAAACAAAACAAACAACAATTTCAATCAATAAATTAAGTTCATTCTTATTAATTTCATATCATACATTGTTGTTTGATTTCCCTTTTTACTCATATAATGATTTCTTTTAATTCTCATTTATTTTTTTATTTGTGTTACATTCGTTCATTTCTCAATTACATTTACTAGATTTTATTTATTCATTTATTAATAATATTCATGTTCAATTTTAGTTACTTGGCATAACAGTTATACAAGTTTTTCTCAATTCCTCTAATTGATTAATGGTTCAATATTTACATTATTTGTTTCATAGGTTACAATTCCAAGTTTCTTTTAAATTTAATTTATACCCTTGCATTTAATCACTTATTTTTAGTAAAAGTTCCAATTATAAATTAGTAATATTCCAATTTACTATACTTAATTGAAACTATTAATTAACAAAACTTAAGAATTAAGTGCCGGGTTAAATTTCAAATCATTTTAAAATAATAGATAAATATATACTTAAAATTTATATATCCAATTATATTTAAAACAATTTAAAAATATTTATTTGTCTATCAAAATAATCTTGTAGTAAAACTACTACAGTGGCCTTCCCACTTTGAAACTCGAAAATGAATGTCGATAATGCGGCCGCCATCACTGAAATTATTTTCCAGCGACAGAGAGGGGAGTACAACTTGTTTCTTTTAAAACATTTCTTTCAAATTCTAATGAAATATTTATATCAGAAAATACTTCTAACAATATTATTATTATATTCCAAAATCCATTGAAAGAAATCTTCAAAAGCCCCGGAACTTAAGTTCTAAGTTTTCACTTTTCATTATTTTATTTTTAACTTAGTTTCAACTATTATTTATATTTTCATTACCTAACACCCAATCTATAGAATATATGTCTTTATAAAATATTTTTATATATAGAAATATAATAGGAAAAGTTATTTCATTCACCTATATTAAAAACAAATATTATGTCGGTCTGTCTTATTAAGTGTTTAGAAATTCCTATTGATGTCACAGCGTCCCATGCACCAACCAGAATTAATAAATACAAAATGGAACAGATTAACACAATATTAAAACCTTTATAACACTAATAAATACACTCTCTCATATATACACTCAGCGACTCCCATAAGGTATTACTACCCTATTAGTAAAGAATCAAACCCCACAAAGCTAAGGTTTATCGCTAAACCAAAGCTCTGATACCAACTTGTAACGTCCCGCCTTTTCGCACGCTTCAAATCGACACACGTGCCAATTCAAACCATACGGAAAGGCATATTGTTATGGGGTAAATAAGAAAAACAAGGAAGAATTAAAACAAATAGAATCTCACAGCAGAGGGATAAAATATAATAATCAAATATACAGTTCATGAGGCTGTTTTACAAATTATTTGATTTTACTTAAAATATACATATCAGAGTACACATACCAGAGAATAATAATAAATGC
This sequence comes from Allium cepa, assembly GCA_030765085.1. Lineage (NCBI taxonomy): Eukaryota > Viridiplantae > Streptophyta > Magnoliopsida > Asparagales > Amaryllidaceae > Allium > Allium cepa. The sequence continues at coordinate 567,287,951 of CM060943.1, forward strand.
AGCGGAATTAAATAGTGTAGTGGAATAATATAGTAGGTAGTAATACAACAAATCTTCGTCTTCGTCCTCCAGAATAAAATCTTTTTCAAATCTTGAAATGCTCGGACTGACCCGAGCGAATTTGAAAAGACAAAAACACTCGAGTCAGAACTAAAAGATCTTATGTGAGTTAAATTAACAGAAATAAATATGAGTGCAGTAACTCAAGAGATGCTCGGGATTTACATCGTCTAAGGATCCGTTAAACTATTTACTATGTAGTATATTTCGCTATTATAATAGTGTTTATAGTAAAATAAACTTACTTCAAAATAGCGTTAAGGCTTTACATTTTCCACCTTAACACATTTATATATTTACATAGTCTATACAGTACCGTAATCTCCCCCGTACTGGGCGTCGTCAGAGGGCACTCCATAGGTATGGTACAAAACCAAAATCGTATAAGGCGCGCTGAGGTAGGTGACACGGCACAACTAGGCAATGCCAGGGTAGATATACCAATTACGCTTCCGGGTCAGTGGTAATGCATAATCGCGGCTACCGCCCACCTCGAGCCACACCCCCAATTAAAAAATCAAAGTGGCCACCGAATCAATCCAAGAGTCAAAGTATAATATCGAAGGGATGTGTCCGATCAAAGGTGCTACCTTATTAACCCGTCAATCGCTCCTGTTTTAGCCACCTTATGCCAACTCACGGGAGTTGGGTCCACGTATTTACCTTACAGTAAACGCCGCCACCAACCTACTTCATTCCGGAATCTCCCCCGCATACACGGTTGTTAAAGTGGTTTTCGGAGTTGGCAGAGAGTATGACAACTTCCGATCCCGGTCTCTTTAACAACCAAACGTTATTATAACACCGCAGTCATTTAAAAATAATTATACTTTCAAACCCAAAAAATAATTATCCATTTCAAAACCCATAAATACAATATCATTTCATTTTAAAACCCAAATAAATATGATATCATTTTATTTCAAATATATTTCTTTTCCAAAATCATGCCACTTTTAAGATTCATAATACCTCGAAACCAAATATTTGAAATTTTACATTCAACATAATACTTCAAGATCCATAGTTTTAAAACCAAACTTTCAAAACTTAAATGGTTTGGATATTCAACAATATATAAAAAAAAATAGTTGAATTTAAAATTTCTTTAAAAGTAAATAATTTCCAAGCCTTCACAATTTTTATTCATTTTAAATTCATTCTAAACCCATAACTTTTAGATTCACTTTCAGTTTGAAATAAACACTTCGATTTCAATATTTTCAAACTTTGAGTATTTAATGAATTTCCAAACTAAGGTTGGGAATTTCTATTCAATAATTTATTTTCCTATTATTTAGTTTTGAAAGGTTTACATGATAAATCCCTAACCATTTAAAATAAAACTAAATTTATTAACGCTAAATATTTCCTTCCATTTATTTATACTAGAATTATTCATTAAATCCAGTTATAAATATCATTCCTTTAAAATTTCCAATTTTAATAAGTTAACATCAACTTATGGAGTTGAATTTTTAAATAAGCTCAATTCCAATTAGTTTCCAATTTATCTTTCAATCTTAATTGATTTGAATCATTTAAAACTCTATATATATATATATATATATATATATATACACACAAGATCTTAAACCTGTACTTAATCATATAATATAAATTATCAAATTTCATTTTTCAACTTATTCATTTTTATTTAACAGATTTATGCATAGCTTAAATTCAACAATTTAACAATATATGTATATATAAAATATATGTATATCATATCCAAATTTAATATTTATTAAACCGTATCATATCCAAACCATAAAAATCATTTCAAAAAAAAAATTATATATATACCGCGGTGTCTGTATATAATTTTCTATCCTATGGTCAAGTGATACGGATATTTATCATTTCAATCCGCAATTTAAAAATAAAAATTTGCGGTTGTATATCATTTCAAACCGCAATCCCGAATGAAATGAAAATGCATAATAATTTGCAGTTTATACAGTATAAAATATAGCATCCATTCATCCAAATATCAATCATCAACCATTTATTACAATCATCATCCAGTTTAAACAAACATCAATATAGAGCATATAAAATATACAGGTAATGAATAACAATTATTAACTAACAATTTATATTCAATAATAAATTTAATAACTGTTTAACTAGCAGTTTATATGCAAATAAATAAATATTAACTGTCAATTTATATGCAAAAATAAAATTAATTAACAGTTAAATTAAATAAATTCGATGTAACTGAAATGATGAATAAAACATGTCAAACAGTCATAAATAAATTTTTACTCATATCAAAAATCAATTTTACAAACATAAGAAACCTTAGAAGTTGTGAGTGGGTTAAAACACTCGCCTTTTGAATTTAAATTGAATTTAAATCCAATTTAAACCCAAAATTTGACCGTCTCAGAATTCGTCCAAACCAACGTCATCATGTCCGGAATTTCAATACGATCCTAACAAAAAAACCGCTTATGAAACGGAGTTTGTATGTGAAAAATATAGCGAAAATTGCGCTTGAATTTCAAAAATAAAATAACAAAAAAAAGAACACAATTCACCTTGCAACATGCCACGTCAACCTCACTCCCCTCTTTCATAAACGCGCGCACGGCAAGTGGAACCCAACACACCTCCGTTTGACTGATCTTTGACCACGCCTAGCCACCAATTCGATCGTCAATTCGCCGCAAAACTTCGTCGATGAAAAACGTGCAAGCCCCTCTACATAACCCAGAAGGGATTTTCCGATCAGACGCACCAGTCAAAACGCCCAAATCAATTTTGACCTCGATTTCTGGTCAAACGATGCATCGAATTGAAAAATGAATTACACCATTGAATTACGCTCGTCAAGAGCTTCAACATATATTATTTTGATATTTTTCTGATGACTTTGACTTTTCGACTCTGATTTTGAAATGGATCTGGATCTGAAATTTTGTCTGCTATTGAGGAGGAGAAGGAGCTGAAGAAATTTTACGCGTAGACAAATGAGAGTAGGCAGAGGCTAGGGTTTAGAGGGGTATTTATAGATGAAGTTGGAATAGACAGATGGATCCGAATTTAAATGAATTCACAATTTGTCAATTTAAATTCCAAAAATCCATTTATTTGATTTTTAGATCTTATTATGAATAAATGGTCAACTTACCATTTCTTTCATTCTGATTGCAATTAGCTTCAAATTTATTAACCAAACCTCCATATCAAATAAGGATTTATTGCAAAAAATTTAGTGTTTACCTTTAATTAAAGTAAATTCAATAAATTATAAAATCTTATTTCAATGAAATTTTATACCATTCGTATTCAATTCTCTTTATTACATCAACAATCATCATCTTATGTATATATTTAACATTAGTGTATATCCAATTATCCCAATTTCTTTGCAGTTATCAACTAAATTCATATTAACGTAGTTTTTTAATTTCGTTTAATTGCAAAACATAAAATTTCAATTGCTACAAAAATTATATTTATTATAAATTGAATCCCAATCAATTTCAACCTTACAATTTAAATTAAATAGTATTGCACTAACCTTATTAAATTACATCCAGTTTTAATTAGTATAGAATTTGATCCTAGTTACTTACCATCAAATTCATAAATTATCGATTACCTTCCAATTAAATAAAATTTTATTACAAATTGATTTACAGTCTAATATAACATTTACATTAAACCCATTTCATTCCACCCATTAATTACTAACCTTAAATTAGCCTATCTTCATATTATAAATAATCCTTTCTTTTTAATGATCCGATTGGATCTAAACATAAGTTTAAATTTAGGTATAAACATATATGCAATAAACTAGCATTAAATTTTGAAACGTGAACTGATTTAATTGGAAATAAATCACCCAATACAAATTTATTTTAATAAGTTTTCAATTAAACTGATTAGATTTAATTCCAACCCTTTAATTGAGCCTATCATTACTTTGTAACGCAGTTAACACTTGTCTCACATTTCATTCCATATATATTCAAATTTCCAGCTTCCCTTTGTATAAATTATTATTTCCAAATATATTGAAGTTGTTATTCCAAATTATTATTCCAACCCAACTATATACATGTGCTAAAATTAGAAACTCAATTAATTCATTAAATAGGTTTCATTCTTGTATATTAACTTATGAAATAAATATGCATTTCCGTTGCTCATTACCTTTATACTTTTCAATTACAGTTCTTACCTACATAAATGAGACAATTAATTTCATCTAAATGTAATCGTTTTCCAATACGTTAATAACTTTATTTCCAAGTCTTATATTACAACAAACTATCCAATACGAAAAGTCTTAACATTGTTACAAATACTACTTTAATTAACATTAATGCAATACTCAATTAAAATTATTGTAATTGATTTCAAAATTGTAAATTAACAAGTTACCAAAATAGGCAACATACAATGATCGTTACTCTAACCTTTAGTCACAATAATACGCTTTAATTTCTCAAAATCAAAGTTCCCATTTGTTTCTTACATTTCAGACTCAAAATCAATTATAACAAATTTCAATAATTCCCCAGACCTTTCCTTTCCATTTATCCATTTATCAAGTTTACATTAATAAATCTTTTCTTCCATTCCTCAAATTCAACAACTAGTTCTATTATGAATACCGTTAACGTGATTTCCAAATATCCCTTAATTAATATTATCATAAAAATTTATTTATTTTTATTCCAATTGATTAAAAATTCAATTTTTAAGTCTTAATATACTCTAAATTAACAACTTCTAAAATGGTATTACTTCTCATATTAATGTAACTTTTATTTATTGTATTAACATTTATTTCAAATTCTAATTCTATCAACCAGTTAAACAGTTAACTTATAATATATGCTTACAATCCAAATATTACACCCATTTGTCATATTCTGAATGGAGTTCGCATTTAATTCCAAAATTTATCTAAATTTTACATTAATATAATATTAAATTACCTTTAATGAAATTAAATTCCCAATTTATTTAATTCAATCAATTTTTGACCTTTCAGTTATTTCAATAAATTTAGGGTTGCGCAAGATTAATTATTTGTTAACATACATTAACATAATTGCATTAATTTACATTCAGTAACAAATAAATCAATATATTATTCCACACAATAATACACTGATTGCATTTGTTTATACCATGCTCCATTTAAAACTAATTCATAACAATTGAATGATTGTATTACATTGGAAATGTTCATTAATTATTAACTTGCAAAAACGTATTTCCTAAATTTACATCCAATTATTATTAACCATGTTTTAGTACATTAATCTTTTCAATACTTACCTCTAATTTCACATATTCGCTTTATATCCATGTATAAACCCTTATATCCCATTATAATTTAATGCATACAATTTACAACTTCCATTTTTATATTAATTTGAATTCCATTCTAGTTAAAAAAAATTCATTCACTAATTCAACATTCCCCTTTGTTTCCTATATTAAACTTAAAGCTAAGTATGATAATTTACGTTACTTCAATAAATTGCCATATAAAATTTAAATTGTTAATTTTAATTACAATTTCTACTACTCTAATATAAATTATAAAAAATTTATTTTCTTCTCTAAATTTAGATTACAAAATCTTAATTAAATTAACAAATTTATTTACCAAAATTTACGGGTCGTTACAATAAGTCACATAAAACAACTAAAGTAGCAATAATTTGTACTTCATTTATATCAATAAATTTATTATAAATTTAATTGTAAATTATACATTTAACTTCGAATATCTACATTTAAAAGTTGCCACAATTACTTACAAAATTTATATCGCTTTTCTCCTAATACTTTACATTCTAATTCATATATTTCAATTAATCAAGTGATCTTAAATTTAGACTACTTATACAAATCAAATAAACTAATATTCGTTAATTCATTTACTAATTTATGAAAACTAGAAATTTATTTCTGAACCTTATTTACAGATTTGGTACATGAAAAACTTTTGTTATAAACATATTCTAAATTGTGATACTATTTTAAATTTTGGTAAAAAAATTGTTTTTATGGAAATCAAATTTGAACACTAGTCGCATGTTTTTATGAGAAAAACAATTTTTTTTAAGAATTTTTTTGACAAAATTCAAGTATTTGCAGTGTAGAAACTTCAAATATTTTCAGGTTTTTCTATCAACAGATACTGAGTTTACAAGCACCATTGTCCTAGTGGTTAAGTGATTCGGTTTTGGTGTGAGAGGTCATAAGTTCGAAACTTGCATAGCATGATTTGAATGTTTATTGATATGTGCTAGTTGTGCCAGTGACCATGTTGTATACAAAGTACCATTTCAAAAAAATCATATACTGAGTTCTCTCCATATACTTGTAAAACAATTTCGCAAACATCCTGAAAGTTAAAAACAATGGCCTTTTAAAAAATCCTTTTAAAGAGAGGTGACCGTGCAGTTTGAAATATACAAAGGTATTTTGATGAAAGTTCCCTTATGAAAATATGAAAATTACAATATGTACGTCATATTTATATTAGCACAATTGATAATTTCATTAATGTGTAGATCCATAAGTCACATAACTTAAAGCATATATAAATAATAATAACAAATTCAATTTACATTTTATCTTAATAAATTTATCATACAGTGCATTACAAAATTATGTTTTTTTTTACTATAAATACATATATTTTTGATTTTTCAAAATCATCAACAAAACCACTCAATTCTCTTTAATATTTTATGTTTATGTTCATATAAAACAATTAATTACGTAATCGTAAAACTATTTGGATAAATTTATTAAACTATTATTCGTTGTTTCGTTTAATAAATCATAAATATTTCAATATTTGTACTATATTTATATTAGTCAAATGGTGTAAAATTTATTTTAATTTACAAATACATCGATCACGTAATATAAATAATAATAATAATAAATTTAATTTATAATTCATTTATACAAACATATTTTGCATTATGGCTATTATGGTAATGGTTACCCTTATCATTTCACAAATACAATTACCGTACCATTTTTACTGGTGAGCTAAAATTGCTTACCATTACCAATCGGTTAGTATGTCCAAGACTGGTATACCGATAATATGTTAACCATTACACTAGTAATAATAAATTACCGTTTTCTGAAAAAATCTGTAACTTAACATGTTTTTATACTATAATGCATCTTCATTACACTATTTATAGTGTTACATAATAAAATATATAAATGAGTTAGAAAAGAAGGGTATTTGATATTATTTCACCTAATTACTAAACTAAATTCAATAATTTGTTTGTTTTTAAATGTAGGTAATAAAGAATATCACATGAATATACATGTGTTTTAAATTGATTGGTAAAATTATCATTATGGATGGTTTTGAAGAAATGTTACCGATAATTTATCATATAAAATGGTAAATTTACCCTTACCATACTGATTAAAATAGTATACCGATTTCGATCAAAAATGGTTACCAATTGGTTGGTAATGATATAATAATGGAAAATACACTATTACCATAACAGCCCTATTTACCATGCATTACACTTTAAAATTCCTTTTTAACATTAAGTGCGTACATTTTGAAATTTCTACAGTTATTTACAAAACTCTCCTCAATATAACCTAATATTATACATTTAAGTCTATATATTTAAATTAGTTATATGATCTTGAATTTAAACTATTTGAATAGATTCAGATAACAAATATTCATTGATTCATCTAATATGTATATATCACATTCATATCATCAGGTGGTAAAGTTTTTTTCACTAAATTAAAAGATATAAAAATCGCATAACATCACATAACATGAATAATATACATAACCAGTATTAACAAATTTAATATATTATTCATTTATCTTAATAATTTTTCATACATTGGATTGCAAAACCTAATTTTTAACTTCAAATACCTACATGTTAACATTACCATAATTATTCACACCTCTTCGATTCTTTCCTAATAATTTTATAATTAAATCGATATGTTTAAACTATTTATAGAATCTCAAATTTGAAACATTTAAATAATCTTTGTAAACACTTAGTCTATTCTTCTAATTAATCCCTAAAAATATAAGAAGGTTATATTTACATACACAAGCATACTCACACATAAACATATATACACATACACATACACACATATATATATATATTAACAAAAATATTAAATAATTTATTCAATTATGATTATATATAGACCACAAAACATAAGTTATGTACATAAAAAATAATGATAAATTCATTTTGCAAATCAAGTAAGAGGATTTATTTATCTCAAAAAATTATCATATATTGCACAATAAAATTATGATTCTAACTACGAATAGCTAAGCATTTATGTATCTAGTGTTTTCTCACAAAACGCTTCTTAATTCTTTCTACTTTCTACCTTTTTTCCTTATATTTAGACCAATTAAACATTTTTGAATTTAATATACTTAATGTTAACAAGAAATTTTATCAACACCCCAAAGTTGTGTTATGGAACAAGGTTTATCCCTTAGGTAGATGGGAAAGAATGGAACGGGTATATCCTCCATGAACTTCCTTTCGAGTAGACTGTTGTAAAAAAAAGTTGCTCGGGTCTACCTTTCGACTCAGTCAAAATGGTTATTTCCTTTTCGTATCTGCCTTTCAACTTTGCTGAGATAGCTGGGTTTTCCCTTCGAAAGCTTACCTTCCGAAGTGGCGGCTTAATTCAAAAGGATAGTCTACAGAATCATTGATTGAGGACTGGCTTTGAGGGTTTTGACTTTTAAGGGCTTAAGCTATTGAATGGCTTAGGCTTTGGTTAAGGATCTAAGGTAGAGGTTTCAGCCTTGTCGGAAGCAGGATCCATAGGTTCCTTTTATCAATCCAACGTTTAAGTGGACTATGGTTAGGTTTCGACCTTATCGAAAGCAGTAGCCCAGGGGAAGGTAGCTTGAAGCATTTAACTAAAGTTATTTGAATACGCCAGGTTTTGACTGTGTTGGAAGGATCCTTTCGATATAGGAGACATCTGAAACACAAGGTTAAACCTGACAAAAGCTCTAAAAATAGTAAAATAGTCTGGAAGATATAAGACTTCCCTTTACAAGCTAAAGAAGACTTTATTTATCAAAATCCCCAAATCAATTTAGAAATTAGGTTTTTTTTACAACTCTTTTAATTAAGAAAATACAAGTTTAGAATGATCAGACTTAGATCCCATAAAACCTGACCCCTTGGGTCTTATTTATAGATGCGGGTCGTCAGCATTCGACCCTGATGCTTTCTAATTGGTCGAAAAGTGGCTGCCAAATTGACTCTAAGACGCTTTCGCCTTTGTAGAAAGGAACAGCCATGCTTCTCTTCTTTGTGTTGCCTTGTAAGAGCTTCCGACTCTATTAATAGGCTATGTTTAATGGCTTCGATGGCGTTGAAATGCTGATGATTTCGATATAGTTGGTTGCTTTTGAACTCTTGTTTGTGACTTGATGCAGAACCTCCCTGGACAATAATTGCTTTGACCGGTTCGAAAGACTTGGTATAGCTTTTGAAAGGGCTGTTCAAGCCGGTACATGCCTTTGACTGATTTGAATGAAGGCGAAACTTTTGGTTTTGGAAGGTTTTGTGCATGTACAAAGAGACGTTCTTTATTGCCTTCAAAACTTGTTGCATTGACTCATTCGAAAGGTCTTCATGCATAAGGAATTACCTAGTCGAAAGGTGGTTACAAGAGGCAGAAGGGTGCTTTCGACTCCTTTGACTCTTTAGAAAGGTAAGGACCTACTGGATATTTATTGTAGCGTCCTTTTGACACCTTCGAAAGGTTTTGAAAATTTGGACTTTGGTTGTGTCATCCCTTCGACTCTTTCGAAAGAACTAGCTGGAGCTCTTTTCTCTTATTCTTCTTAGTTCTTTGCTTAAACATGTATCGTCTTAGTCGAAAGCAGTTTTTGGTAGTAACATTTTCCTCCCTTTGCAAAGGGATTCTCTTGACTTTCTAAGTCATCCATGTTGAAAACTAAAAGTTTCCTGCCTTTTGGTCTTCCCGTGTGAGTCTAGACCATTTATTTGAATCTGATCGAACGACACACCGCCTTCTCTGACTTTTCTTATAAAGTACGTCTTCGTTCTGAAATTAGGGTTTTTCTATTTTGAGGTAGCCGACTTCGTTGATCGTTCGAGTGAATGTATTCGTGTTTCCAGCTTTGACGATCGACTTTTCTTCGATTTGCACATGGCTCCTTCTCAAGTTCACTTGAATTGGTACGTGATTTCCCTTTTTTCTTTTTTGGTTGATTTGCTTTGAATTCGATTGCTTATTTTAGGCGGATGATGATTGGGTTTTATATATGGTTTGAATTCCTATAATTTCGTTCGAATATGTTTTCTTGAATTCATCAATTGATTTATCTCGACCACTTGATTATGATTGAATGCTATGATTTGTATTGACTTTTTCAATTCGTACATGTCGTGTTTACTTGATTATCACGAATTTGAATTACTTTGACGATCTTTTCTTAGTCCTCATGGCTTTGAATTTGCTAATAATCTGAAAGTTTTGATTTTTATTGTTTTCTGTTTTTGAATCTAACTTGATTGAACTCTTCCTTGATTGACTTGCGACTTGATTTGTTGTTGTATCGTGACTCAAGTAAATACTTGTTCGATTGAAACCGTTCTTGGTTCAAAACTACAGTACACTATGTTATTCTCTAGTCTACCTGATTCTGTTAGCTTGTATTATGTAGTCTGGTTATTCTATGTTGCATTTTGTGTCACTTCTGCTTATCACATCCATGCTTATACTTATTGAGGCTGCTACACCACTGTTGTCACTCAAGTTCATTATTGACTTCATTGTTGTTCTATTTTCTTGAGTCTGATATGTGTACATGTGTGTACTGCATTGTTGTTACTTCGACTGCTTGCTTTCATGCGGTAGCTGGACTTGCTCGAGTTAGTTTGGTTCATTGTTCTGATTGACATTGTTTCAACTTGTATACATACATACAATTATGTGTGTATATAAGTGTGTGCTTATGGAGTCTGGTTTCATTTTGGTTGATCATTAGCTTGCAGTTGCCTGTGGTTTCATGTTTTCAGACTTCGAGTTTCATACCCATTTCCTTATATCTGAACCTTTTGTACTTCCTTTTGTACTTGAATGCATGTTGAACTTGGCTATGCCATCTGCACTGTATATTTCACCTGGTGTTTGCATTGAGTCATGTGCAGTTTCACTTGTGTTTTGGTTATATTTTTTTCGTTGCAATCTTGTTTTATTAGCATTGTATTTGACTTGTGCAGTCTGCTTTGTTATGCACTACATGTAGATGTGTGTATACATATGTGTGTGTGTATACATACATACATATGCATACATACATATATATATGTATGTATGTATATGTATATGTATATGTTTGTTGCACCGTGTAGACTGCTTGCGTTCCACTTATGTTGAGTTCGTTTGTTTTGAGCTGGTTCGATTTGATTTCACTGCACTGGTTTAGTACATTTGTGACTGCACTTGATCCTCTGGCCTGATTTCTTTGTTTCGAGTCATGTAAACTCATTGTATACTTAAATATTTGTGTGCTTCATGGTTGATTTGGGTCTGTTCTTCTTTCTCTTGATCGTTTTATTGAACTTGCCCTGTGTTGAATCCATCTTATAGCTTGGGTTTGACCTTGTGCTCATGTCGTGACTTTATTTGTATTGCACTTGAGTTGATCCCAGCTTTTGATTGGGTTTGACCTTGTATTGACATGTTCCTGTAATTATATCAAGTGTATATCGGTGTACACAATCTTGTGGCATGTACAGTGATACACTGTGCATGTCAAAAGTTGTTCGTGTATGATGAATTCAAAATTAAATGACGACGAACAACCCAAATAACCAAGGAAAATAATATTTTCAAAATACATTTTATTTTACACTGCAAAAATATTTCTTTTTCAATTTAACTGTGTCAGTGTTTTCATTGTAGATAATTCAGATGCTGGATTCAATCTGGAGTAGAGTTGAAGATAAATATGAGTGAATGAATGATATGTAGTGAGGTGCAAATGTAAATGATAATTATATAGTGACAAATTATATTGTAATTGAAAACTCTGTGTGTGTGTGTGTGTGTATAGTGAGAGCACAAACTTGTACTATTTAAAATTGTAATAAAATATTTGTTTGAATTTAAATTTTGTGTTATTTATTTTATTCAGCAAATATTTATTTAATTATGTGAAAATTAAAATAGTACATTAACAAATACATTTAAATGAATATGTATGTATATATGTTTATTATCATCAAACAAAAATCATATACTCGCATATTCAACAGAATCCTGGTCTCTCCGGACCCTTACTGAACATAGTCCATACTCGACGACCTAAATAAGTTGATTCGTCACGCTCAGACGAAGTGACTTACCCCTTTCCAGGTATAATCCATTCTCGATGACCTTTTTACCAAGAACTAGATAAAAATCCAATCAAAATCCAATCCAAAATCCAGATCAATTTAGAAAACTAGAAATTCATATCAAAAATCCAAACCAAAAAATCAACAAAATCAAGAGTCCAAACTGAACTCCAAAACAAAACCAAAAAAAACAAATGTCTAAACCAGAAAGAAAAGCAGATTTCACAAACTAGAGTATCATCGTTTATCATCATCTCATAGCATACCTAGGGGCTATCTCCATCCCTACATGAGTAAGTGACATAGCCGTCTGCCCAAAGTTTGCTACTTATTCCATAATACACCGATCGGTCGATGACCAACCGACCATCATTCCTAGGCCCAGCGCCGTCATTGTTTGAGGTACACGGTGGTTCTCCTATTCTACTTCCCAACTATGAGTCTCGACATATTTCCACAACTGACCACTCCTTGTGTGCTCCTCAATTATATCCTTTAGACGCCTGCAGCTGTTAGTATCATGTCCGCACAGGTCATAAAAGAGATAGTTCCTTCCTGATCCCATCTTGTGTTCTGAGGGTTCTCTCCTTGCCGGCCTTCAGTAAGGAAGGCGATCCCGAGTATCCAAGTATATCTGTTCCAACATCTTATTTGGTCCGGTGTAAGTGGAGAATTTTGGTTCTCTCTAGCGCTTCCTTGCTCTGCCAGAATTGTCATCCGACTTCCTCTTCCCTTTATCCTTATCCTTACCCAAGCTTTCACCGGATGGTTCTCCATCCTTAATCATATTTACTTTCTTTGGTTTCATATCCAAGCTTGCATACTCCTACATAAGAAACCTCTCAGCCTCATGAAAGAATTCCCCGAGATCCATTGGTGGATCCCGTATCAATGATACCTTGAAATCCGAGCTGTTCTTGACTCCCAACACCACTACCATTAGAACCATTGATGGATTTGGCCAATCCACCGAAGCAACCACCGCATTTAACCGGGTTGTGAAAGTCCAGAGCCATTCTTCTGTTCTCTTTTTTACTAATGTCAATATGATCACATTTTTCGACCTCTTGATATAAACCCGAAACTACTTTATAAACCTATCCACCAGTTTTGTCCATGTCCTAATAGATCCATTCTCCAACTTCCTGAACCACATACTTTATACATTAAGTACAGGGGAAAACATTGATCCATAACCTCCTCTGATGCCCCCCAACAATTACATGTGTCTTGCATACCTCATCAAATGATCGGTAGGATCCGTTTTACCGTTGTATACCTCCAGAGTAGGCAAATTAACTCTGGTGGATTCCAAGCCATCCTGATATTATGGGTGAATGGACTCATGCTTACTCCTTCCAGATCTCTGTTTGTCAGACCACCACGAATAGTCCACCTGATAATTTCAGCGAAACTAGTGTTGTCCACCAAGGGTTGCCTCCCGTCTTCATTTCCCAACTGCCCCCAAGCCCTTGAGGGAAATTTGGTACGTACTACTCATCACACACTCCTGTATTCCTGCTGGCGCTGGGTTATGCAGTGTCATCTGGCATCCTAGATCCATCTAGATTGATAGTTGTGTGCTGATTAGGGGCTGCCCTCTGCTAACTGCTATATTTGGTTGCCTGTTGAGTCCCTCTGATCCAGCTCCATGGATCTGACCTCTGCAGCCCCTATTGCTCTCGCTTTTCCAAACTGTTTGAGAAGGTTTAACACTATCCCTCCTACCTTTTCATCAACTGTTCCTACATGGAACCAATCGCAGTTTGCATCTCATCCCCAGTGATGTAGATGGATGTCTGATCTGCTCCAGCTCTAGAGGAAGCCTCTTGACTTCCATCTAGACGGCTCATTTCTGGTAATGTCTTCTTAACTAATTGCCTTACCATCGTTCCTCCTAGATATTATCCTTTGGCTTTCCAAATTATATATAGTGGGTGCTAATCTTCTCAATGAAAGCATAAAGTGTTTGCGCCAAAATTGGTCACAAATATCGAATGTAATGAAAGCACCAGTGTTTACACACAAATCCTTAGTATCCAGTCATAGATCCAGATGATGTAGAGAGTAAAAACGAAGAAATAACGAAATTAAAATGAAAGAAAGTAAGAGAAGACACAAGATTTATAGTGGTTCAGCCATCTCCGACCTACGTTCACTTTGAATTGATCCTTTTATTCCTTTTTATATTGTGATTACAATTACAATCCTTTGAATATCAGTAACCAAAATGGCAGAGTTTCGCCGAAATAGAAGAAGAAGATCCCCCCATTTTTTAGCTGCCATAGAGTTGCTATTTATAGGAGTAGATCTGGAAATATCTTCCATAAAACTCGGAATCCCTTTTCTCACGTGCAGGTGGGCCCATATGATCAATCTAGAGTGGTTTGGGATCGATCGTTGATCGATTCATATGGATTTTGTATCGATCAAGAGTCACTCCAAACAAGATGAGATCGATTATGGTGAAAGATGATAGTGCAAAGTCCTTGCTCTCCAAATTTCATGAAATTCCAATATGTAGTTTGTGAGATATGATTAATCCAAGTTTCGATCTTCCAGTGCTAGCTGATGACTTCGTATCCATGACTCGTATCCATCACTTTTGCATCGATCTGAGTCTTCATATCCGTTATCCCGTGTCCATAGCTTTCACATCGATTCGCTTCTTATACTGTGATCCATGTTTCGTGCTCCATCTTGACTGTTTCCTTCATATCGATCGATATGAAAATGGCTCTTGAATCTTCCATATCCATCCATAGATTTGTTCATTTATTGATCCACGCATGCCTTCCTTCATATCAATCCCTAAATGCCCGCTGCCTTTTGTATCCATCCTCTATATCTATCTTCGTATTGATCCCAAGCGCTCCAGTGAACGACTTCGTATCGATTAAGAATATGATTGATACATACTGATCCGAAGCCAGGTGCAAAGTGTGTTATCCATTTCCATATCTATTTTGATCAATACGAAAGCGTCGATATGAAAGCATCGATCCGAAGTACACTCTCCACGTCCATTTTGATCGATATGAAAGTATCGATACGAACTAGTTTTCCATGAACATTGATCCATCTATAACTTTAGCATATGAACTCCGATTAACTTGAAATTCAAAGTGTATCCTCACCAAGTCTTTTTTTATCATTCCAATCAATCCTACCTTGATTGGACCTTGGTCCAATTTTGACGGTATCAATCATAGCCTTATTTTCAATCGATCTCCAATCTTATTATCCATACTTTTTAGCCAATTTGTTGATATCTCGGCCTTAACCAAAAGGCGGAGTAACATAAAGTATTTCATAAACCATGCTCTGATATCAAGCTATAACATCCTTTATTTAGAGGCCCAAAACTAAGCGCTACAGATGTTGTAGTCATCTATAGTATTAACTTCTGACGAGTAAATACGGCTATGTGAATGATATCAATTATATCAAAAGCACCTGAATATGAAACAAACATAAATTTCAAAACAAATTTTACTTCATTACATTTCAAAACCAATTATTTCACATTCATAGCACATAATCCCAAACCGTTCCCAGGCATGGATAAAATATAACAATTACAAATTACGCCAAGAGCAGTATATGAAGATACCCCCTAGGATGGTTAGACTCATTTGGTCATCATAGACATAATACAATCACAATGGAAATACATCAAAACATAACGCGAATTACAAATCCTAAATAGTTGTCCATTTGCCTCCTGCTTTGGTAGCCTTATTCATCCTCCTACTAAAACCTAAAAAATTCGCTAAGCCCTTAGCTTACTCAGACTAATTTTAAGCGCTCAAGAGTTTAAGGGAAAAACATAAACTTTGAGTCAGGCGTAAAGCCTGGTATGAATAATACTGTACATACCAGTTAAACATGTTAAGTTAGACCATGCCGCTTAGCGGAATGAGTTTTCCCTCGCTAATATCCTTTTAAAACATATCTGTTGCTAAACCTTTCATAAAACCATATGTTGTGCTCCTGCATCCACAATGGTTAAAACATGTATTTATAAAACATTATAGTAATATGCATACTTGAAAACAATTCAAATTTCCCATCCCACATTAGTTAGTCTAACCATCTAAGTTTCAATTGACTATCCATCTTATATTTTCAAGGACTACCCATCCCATTTTAGACTTTATTTGCATCAAAGAGGGACTATCCATCCCACAATCATTTTGATTAAACTAATGCGGACTATCTATATCACATTCATTTTACTTAAACTGACGTGGACTATCCATCTCACATTCATTTTACTTAAGCTGATGTGGACTATCCATCTCACATGCCACATTTTTCCTAGGATAACTATGAACCTTTCTTTAATCATATGGAGACTATCCATCCCCGACATGATGCTGACTATCTATCAAACATCCCATATTTATCCTAGGATGACTATGGACCCATCATTTTGCCACTTGATTCATGTTAGCCACATGAATCTAATTATCTCATGTTAGCCCCATGATTAACCTATTTCCATTAGTGTCCTTAACTTAGGTTATATTCATTTATAGTTTTCATTAGTATCCTCAAACCTCTTGAAAATCAAACCTTTCAAAACCATTGAACTTCAAACCACTGAAAATCAAACCTTTCAAAACCATCAAAATCGTTTCTTTCGAAAGCAGTAAAAGCTTAGACATCCTATTTTAAAACCACTTGGTACATTGCCTTGTAAACCCTTCCATTTAAAACCTTCCGAAATCATTCAGAAACAAAAACCTTTCGACCCCTTCAAAAGGTTACCTTCCGACTTCATCAAAAGCTTGGCTTTCTACCCCTTCGAAATCTTTGCCTTCGACCCTTTTTAAAACCATTCGGTAAACAAAACCTTTTGAAAGCATTAACCGTCTAAAACCTTTCAGAAACTTACCGGGTTCAATTTGAAATGGGTGGAAATCCTTCTTTTAAAACCTTTCGACTTCATTGGAAGCAACCTTTCGGCTAAGTCGAAAGTTCTGCTTTGAAAGCTTTAAAGCATATTTTAAAACAGCTCTTTCGAAAGCTTTGGGTTATAGTTCAATTTATAAAACAATGGTAAGCCACCTAAGTTGAAAGCTTCCTTTCGAAAGCATGGAGAAGCGGCTAGTTTTTAAAATAAGCAAACCTTTCGAAATCAATCATAGTAAACCCTTCGACTTTGTTGGAAGGTTCAAAAAAAAACGTTTATATAAAGTGGCAGTAACCTTTTGACTATGATGAAAGGTTTCAAGAAAAAGTAGCGGTAGTAACCTTTCGACTGTGTCGAAAGATTTAAAACCTTTCTTTTAAACATTTTGACCTGGTCAAAAGCAACCAAGTCGAAAACTCTAATTCGAAAGCAAAGCAGGTGAAAGCTTTTGGTTTAAAGCAAACATACCCTAACCTCTTTGTCCATGAACCTTTCGACCAAGAACCCTTTGACTCTTTCAAGTTTATTACATACCAAGTAGCTTGATACCATATGCCTTGGATTGACCTTGACGAAAGCTTAAAACCTTTCGACCTTATCGGAAGGTCTGGGTCGGAAGGTTTACTACTGTAATAGGCCGAGACATGGTAAGAGTATGATTTCTTTGTTTTTAACTTAAAAAGGATAACTTTTCAACTAACCTGTCTTTGTTTGTCAAATTCTTATTGGTTAACAAATTCTATTCAGGAATGTGCTGCCACTATTTTCAAAATTAATAATCATTTTATTTTACAAAATGTTTCTTCTCCTTAATTAATTATATAAAACATTTAAGGCCTATACCTTAAATTATTTTATATATTCATCTATACACCTAGGAAAAATCTAGAAAAATATCAAAAAATCTATTTTAATATGTTGCCTAACATATAAAAATTTCAACCCCAAATAATAATTACTTTAGCCGTAAATAATTTATAACCCAATAAATAATTTCCTTCACTAGAAAATTAATATTAAATCCATCATAATTCGGAAAGTTATGAAAATTGAAATCATTTCTGAAGTATCATTTCTGACCTATATTTAAATTTTCAAGGCAATTGGATATCATCAAATAAGATTTGCATATCGAACTTATCATAAAACAAGTATGAACATGCATATTTCACCAACCAATAAATATATGTAACTTTAATCATCAAAACATGGCATATACTTGCAAAAAAAATTTGGATCTTGGTCTTGAATCCAAAAACCAAAAGGAAATGGGATGTAGTAATTATTCACCTTATATTTGAGATTGTAGATGTGAGATTTGATGTTGATTTAGTAGATTATCCTCCTTCTCTTGAATCCTAGCTTTAATCTTCTTCTTGAGACTTAAAATGGTGACCGGCCTTAGTGTTTTTAGTTTGAGTAAAACGAAAAAGAATGTGGGTTTCTATCTCATAAGGGTTTAGGGTATAAATTCCAACTATTTCCCATACTGCCCTTGTTATTTCCTAACACCTTTGTTTAGGTTATTTTATATTAATAGTCACACTATTATGGCACGGCTACCCTTAATTTAATCAAATCTCAACCTATTAATCTTTGCATTATTTTATTTTATTTAACTAATTAAATATCACAAATAATGTTATGAAAATATGGGGTGTTACAAACCGATAAGGAGAAGGCTCGTATGGCTGCAAAGACGCCTCATTCAATGAAAAGTTAAAGAAAACCAAGGCTTCCCTAAAACTTGTTGTCGATACCCTATCAGATGCCAAACAGCGAGTATCTCTGTTGCTTGACACTACACTTGGGAAGATGATGTTGAGTTCTTTTGAAGATGCCTTGATGTTAACCTATGTAGATAATATCGATGAATGCTTAGATCTCATATTTCCTATGCTCGATTATGCCCTCGTAGATAGAGTTATGGGAAAAATAAACCAGATGAAGCAGGATGCCTAGGCTGTTGAAAAGGAAGAAATCGATGCCTCTCGGATTCTCTCTTTCGAAGTCCCTTCTTTTGAAATCGATTCTGACTTAGAAGATGAGGGTGACAAGAATGACACGGTCAGAGAAGTGGGTGATAATAATGATGTCGATGACGATGATGACGATAAAGATGATGATGACGATGATGACAACGTCGATGGTGGTCAAGGTTCAGGTGGTGATATAGGGGGCCACACTGAAACCTCTAAGAAGGATGGTGATGATGATACTAGAGCTCCTAAGAATGAGCCATCTTCCCAGAAAGAAATCCCGCCTAAATCTACTGGGGCCTCTGCTCCTCAAGAAGAAGAGCCTGCTTTCATGCATGTTAAAGAGCCGGGAGGAAAAGAGCACGCTTCTTAAACTTCTATCCCGATATCTCAGGTATGAGATTCTCTATTTATACAACTTTTACTTCGAAAGCTATAATAGTGTAATTCTTTTGTTTAGATTAGGAAGAAATCCATCCTCCCCTTTAAAACCAAACTTAAGAGAAAACAAGTTGGAATATCCTTATCTCCGCTTTGACTTCCTTGGTGATGAGAAAGAAAAGCTTCTTAAGGAGAATAGAACATTTCATACAAAATTAATTTGTGATCGTGATAGTCCTCCAACTGGGAAGTAGGACTGTAGAAAATATCCACCAGTTATCACTTCCGAAGGAGTTAATATTCCTTTTGATTCAACAATTACCATTTTCGCTAATCATTAGGTAAAGTTAGAAATGTAATTTCTCAACTTTAGATGTAAATCAATTATTTATTGTATCTTTTAGCTTTGTTGTTGTTTGAGTTGTAATCCGCTATTATAATAATAAAGAGAATTTTCATCTTGATTTTGACTTTATTTTGTTTCTTTTTGCTTAAATAGGAGTTACAATTATCTACAGCTCCTCTCTCCCTTTATTTAACTTAACGCCTCTTTAGTCTTAGAGATAGACTATTAAAATAATGTGGTAGGAGTGAATCCCTGGATTATTTCTTACTAGCATGCTCCCATGGCAATGCTGAAGCCTTGAAATGGCATAAAAGATATATTTACTTCAAAAAACCATTGTTAATAATTTTAAAGATCAAATTGCCTACCTTGAGGCCAATGTCAAAAGCAAAAGTGAAATGATTTCTTCACTAAAGCGACAAGTAAAGTCAAACCCTTCAATCGACTTCGATCATAAGATGTTGGAACTTATTCAACAAATTAGTGACTTGGAGTTGAAATTAAAGGACAGTCAAGCATATTGCAAATCATTAGAATACATTATGGGAGATAAGATTTCGAGCATTGATTTACCGGCTCCTCGCAATACTCCCTCTGTTTCTAGACCTATGAAGTCTACTTCCCTTACTGCCCAGAAATTCCCCATAATGCTCAACCCTCCTCCTGGCTTAAACGAGAACGTTGTGGGTGAATGTTGCGGGAAAGTTAAGTTTGAAATAGCTAGGTATTTTGAGGAGCAGCAAAAAGAGAAATATTCGCAAAGTATCAATGAGTATGCTGCCAAGAATCAGAAACTTGAACATGATAATTATTTCCTTCAGAAACACATCGCGGAATTAGAAAGGGAAAACAATACCCTTAGGACCGCAAACGGAGCTTTCAGCCATGCTCTGAAGATAAATATTGATGCAATTGATGATGCAGACAGGATAAGGAAGAAGGAAAAGAAACTTAATGAAATTCTCCGTGCTGCAGTTTGTCACATAGTTGACCCTTCGATTGTTGAAAATCTTAGCAAGGCTACTCAAGGCTTATTACATATTTGTATCTTTTAAATGTATAGGCTTGTCCTGTATGTATGTGAATGACTTCATAAGTTTTGTAAATAATTTCATGATTTATGTAAATCATATAAACTTTGTAAATATAACTTGATTTGTAATTCTTTTCTGTAATGTCAATTCTGAAATGCTTTTTGATAGCTCGTTCATTAATTTCTATAATTGCTGAATCCTTTATTTCTCTTTGCTATGCTGATCTCCCTGAAATGTATAAAGGAAACAATATTTTCAATTATTAGCTTGAAATTGACATGCAAAACTACGTATATCATTTGTATAGATTAACAAATCTTCTTGTTACTCCCATGAAAATTAATTTATATTAAATATCTAAATCCCATCTTTAACCGTTATGAGATGTAATTAAGAATTTAACTTCAACCATTTGGTTGGAATGTCTCAAGTTTGTAGATAGGAAATCTTCCCCTATCATAAGGGCATAAATGTTGGAGAGTGATTTTGAAGAGAGATTAATAAAGAGCTAAATCCAGGAACCATTATCTGAATATTTGCAATAGAAACTCAGTAACCCGATCCTGGGTACTAATAAAATCTAAAGATTTTGAAATCCGAAACCCAGACTCGGGTATTAATAAAAATCTTAATGATGATCTTCTTGAAAACATTCTTCGGCCTAGATTTGGGGACTTATGATAAAGGTTCACATAGAAATCCATTATAGAAATTCTCACCAAGCCCAGATTAGGGCATTAACAAGTAGTAGCCTCACAATCCAGATTCGGGTATGATAAACATAATTTATAATTGATAAAGACCCGAGATCCAAATTTGGGTATTAATAAATGAAGTCCAAAAATGGTAGTCTCGAAACACAGATTCGAGTATAATAAAGATTATAAGTAATTGATGATGACCCGAAACCCAGATTCAGGTATTAATAGATGAAATCCTAAGACAAGAAACCCGAAACCCAAATTTGGGTATTTAATTGATGGAGTTTGCCTTACTCCCTAGATTCCATCTTCCTTGACATGTGTAAACCTTGTAGGCTTTGTATATAATAATAATCTAATCGCCTGCTTCTCGACCTTAAACGTCTCAGTCCATAATCAGATCTGCCACTTCTTGGGCCTGAACATCGTATCCATTAAAGATACACCGCTTCTCAAGTTTGTGCATCTTAGTCCACTGTCTGCTGAGCCTCTTCTTGGGCTTGGACATCTTAGTCCATTATTTGATGAGCCTCTTCTTGGGCTCAAACATCATAGCCCATTGTTTTCCAGTGCTTTTGGTTAGCTCATCTTAGAGGCTAGAACCATGGACTTACCCGACCTTCCTCCAGGAGGCACCCTGCCCTATCCATAGCATGGCACGGATATGTGCTTGTTTGGTGTTTTACCATGGCTATCTTATCTCACGAATAAAGGCTTACTATGTCCTTTCTCTAGGAGGTGCCTTACCCTAGCTATAGCATGGCACGGATAAGGAATTGTTCAATGGTTTACCATGGCCATCTTATGGCACAGATAAAAGCTTACTCCATCCTCACTCTAGGAGGCGCCTTGACCTAACCAAAGGCGCAGCCAAGGGATTGTCTGGTGCTTTAACCTGGCCATCTTATGGCACAGATAAAGGCTTACTCCGCCCTCCCTCCAGGTGGTGCTCTGCCCTTGCCATCTTGGCACGGATAGAGGCTTTCTACCATCTTAGGTAGTATCCAAATATAAGGAGTGTTTCACTCCCAACCATGTAGATCTTTCTTTGAAAAGCAACTCTATATTAATTTTTCTCAAGCTCTCTTTACAAATTCATTAATCTTTCCTTGTCGAAAGAAATTGATTATCATCCCCTCCAGGGCTCTGCAATGATTGGTTTCATGATCATTCACCATGTGGTAGTACCAGTAGGATCCCTCAAGATTCCTTTCATGTTTTGGCCTCTTTTTCTATGATAGCTAATAGTTAAGCTCATCCTTGATTAGCAAGTGACATTCTCTATGCTGTCATCAAGTTGCATTCATTGGGAAGTCTAGAATTGAAGCTTGATTTTGAGGATGGCTGTTCAATTTTTTGTTCCTTGGCATTGTAGTTTCACAGTCTTCAATTACTTTTCTTTTTGCCACCTTTTGGAATTATTCTATCGGAAGTGTCCTGGTATTAGTTTTTTTGCCACTTATGTGCAAAGACATTGTAGTCGGCCATTATCTCTTTTTCAAAGATCGTGCCTTTGGAATAGTGTTGGATAGTTCTTCTCATTTGATTGAACAAATTGTCACTTCCGTTTGTCCTTTTTCCTAAGGCAAAGATAAGGATGGGGCCAATATGAAAGGGATTTAAACTCCATTTCTTGGGATTGTATGATTCTGCTCTTTTCTCATTTATAATTCTTAGAGCTTCCAGCCTTAGCCTTTGCTCTTCATTTTGGTTGGAATCCTTGATGGCTTTAGAGAGGAACCTTATTTCATGTGGTTGAGATGATCCTTGCTGGGACCTTATAATTCTTCTTGCCATGATGTCGTTGGGCAAAAGTAGATAAGCTTGGGATTTGAGTAAGTTGGGTAAGAGACAAGTAGTGTAGGTGTTTAAACAAATCGGAGGTTCTGGCCTTCCTTCCAGTGCCGAAATGTTAACAAGAAATTTTATCAACGCCCTAAAGTTGTGTTATGGAACAAGGTTTATCCCTTAGGTAGATGGGAAAGAGTGGAATGGGTATATCCTCCTTGAACTTCCTTTTTAGTAGATTGTTGTAATAAGAAGTTTCCCAAGTCGACCTTTTGACTCGGTTGAAACGGTTATTACCTTTCGACTCAGTTGAAACGGTTATTTTCTTTCCGTATTTGCCTTTTGACTTTGCTGAGTTAGCTAGGTTTTCCCTTCGAAAGCTCACCTTACGAAGTGGCAGCTGAATTTAAATGGACAGTCTTTGGTGTATGACCGATTTCACCCTACAGGGGGGTAAATAGGGTGATGCTATTAATTATAAAAATTATTGCGGAAGCTTATAAAATTATTTCAACACAGATATATCAAAATTATAGCAGCACAGATAATAGCAGAATAATAAATACAGAAATAGAACGACACAGAATTTACCCAGCTTCGGCAAAACCCTGCCTATGTCCTGCCTCTAAGGTTTCTACTAGAGATTAAGTAGTCACACGCTTACACACGTAAACTCGCGACACCTGCTACTGACTAACCTAACTCTACGCTCAAAACTCTGCCACAACTTAGCCACTGAGTTGCGAATTCTCAAACTACGCCACGTAGTTTGTCACCTAGTCACACGATTAGAAATTACAACGGTTTAAAAGAAAAATACAAATTAAAAAACAATTAAAAACAAAAACCCCTAATTTTATAAACTAAAGCTTTGTTAATATAACCCGGCCCAAAGTATTATCAATAAAGAAAACGTGGCCCCGTTATCTCCTTTATCTATTTTGCTCTGTAAAAACAATGTCGGCCTGGTTCCTGCTTTCGTTCCTTTTAGCTATGAAATTGGGGCTTTGTAAAGTCGCTGTTTAATTGAAGGTTGATTCTTCGATTGCTTACTTAAATTGAATCAATCGCGACTCCTCCTCCTTGATGGAGTCTGACTTTGATTTGGTATGTAAATTTTCCTTTTTGCTTCTTCTTATTTTCTTTCTTGAACTCGATAATAAATTGCCGATGATATTACTTGTTTATATAGGATTCGAGATCCTTGATTTTCATTTGTATACATTTAGTTGAATTCGACTTCGGCCATTCGATTTTTTTTAATGCTTAAGATTTATTTTTGACTTTTTCAATTCACGTGAATAACACAGTTTTTGAATTCTGACTTAGTTCGATTCCTTGATTGCCAAGGCATTGATTTCGTTCGTTCTTGTTCTTGTTGTCTTCGGCTTTGACTTGATTTTAACGATATTGATTTTGTTCGACTTTGGCCATACTGTTCACTGCCTCTGGTAGCACTTTCGACCTTATTCGATTTTACTTGCATTTTCATGACTCTGGCCATTATGTCTTTGACTGTTGTATCACTTTGATAATGCTTGAGATTGTTCGACTTTGGCCATTTGTGTTTATTGCCTCTGATCATTTGCAACCTGTAGCATACTTGACTTATTTGTGAATTTTCATTGTGCATTCATGTGCACTTCGTTCACTTGATGGTTACTGGATGGGTGCTTTGCTCATTTTTAGCTTTTACCTGCTTTTGCAGTTCCATCTGGTTCATTGTAGTTTGATTTGGGTTGTTGTGCCATTTACTAGTTCTCTTGAACTTCATGCAGAGGCTGCATTGTGTATGTACATTTGGATTTTGGTTATGCAGTTTTGGGTTCTGTTGCTCCACTATTGTCATCTGTGTATATATGTTGTAGTGTTCATTGTGTGGTTGTTTTGAACACAGCCATTTCATTGTTGAGGGTGTGCCACTGACTTGAGTTTGAGCATTGTTCATGTCTTCACTGATCTGATCATGCTTGCATATCACGGCTGGTTTGAGTTTTGCTTGTATCAGTCATTGTTGTAGCATTGTGTACATGTGTCCTCATTGATGTGTATGCATTTTCCACTGTTTGTTCACTTTGATTCTGCTGTGTTATGTAGTAGCCTAGTTTGCTAGTGCATATGTTTCATTTGTTGCCAGACCTTCATGTATTTTGTACCACTGTTTCTATTTGAGCTTGCACTGTATATTAGTTCATTTGAAGTTCTAGTAGCACTCGAGTCTTGATGCACATATATATGTACACTGTGTATATACATATTCACTTGGTTGTCACAGCTATGACTTTTGATTCTTCGATCACTTTCCTTGACTCTCTGCGTATTGAAGTCTTCTTGCTTCACTTTGGTATTTGCAGTTTCACTACTGCCTCTTTAACTTGAACTGGTCTGGTTGTATTGAGTCACTAATTGTATGTATACATGTGTATATACATATGTGTGTGTATATTTATGCATTGTCAAGTGATGCATCGCTTGGCCATATGTATTTGATTGCAGTTTAGCCCCTGTTTAGTTTGGGTTGTACTGATTTGGTATTTGCTTCAATTTAATTTGATTCACTTTGAACTTCACACCTGAGTTGAATCCAGCTTAAAGCTCGGGTTTGACGCTAATATTGTGACATTATTTTTATTGCACCTGAGTTGAACCCAACGTTTTGGGTTTGACCTGTGCTCACCTGTCCCTGTAATTCTATCAAGTGTATATATTGATGTGCACGGCCTTGTGGCATATACAGTGATACATTGTGTATGTCACAAGCTGTTCGTGTATGATGAATTCAAAATTAAATGATGAAGAACAACCCAAATAACTGAGGCAAGTATTATTTTCAAAATCCACATATTTTATACTGCAAAAATATTTTATTTTCAATTTTACTGCATCAATGTATATTTCTGCAGGTTGCTCAGATGCTGGATTCACATTGGAATGAAGTTGAAGATCAATACGAGTTGAGTGAATGAGTGATATGTAGTGAGGTGCAATGTAAATGTGAATTGTAATTTAATCAAATTTGTATTGTAATTGAAACTGTATGTATATATATATAGTGAGAGCTTGACATTTGTACTATTTAAAAATTGTAATAAATATTTGCTTGAATAAAATTTATGTATGAATTCAAATTCTGTGTTATTTATTTTATTCAGCAAATATTTATTTAATCTATGAAAATAAAATAGTATATTAACAAATACATTTAAATGAATATATATATATATATATTTATTATCATCAAACAAAAATCATATAATCGCATATTCAACAATCTCCCCCTT
This sequence comes from Allium cepa, assembly GCA_030765085.1. Taxonomy (NCBI): domain Eukaryota; kingdom Viridiplantae; phylum Streptophyta; class Magnoliopsida; order Asparagales; family Amaryllidaceae; genus Allium; species Allium cepa. Next base: position 567,314,855 of record CM060943.1, read on the forward strand.
TTGATGATAACAAACATATATTTAAGATTTTGAATATATAAAATGTATTTGATGATTCCATTTTCTCCCCCTATTTGAATGCGTCGTCTCTACACAAAGCTCCCTCTTCATATATGCATACAATTAAAAATATGCAAATGAGCCTAGATGCAAATAGAAAATATTTGACCTTTGCTTGATTTTATTTGACAAAATCTTAACTTTTCTCTCCCCCTTTTGTTATCAGCAAAAGAGTAATAGTGTTAGAAAAATGGAGATAAAGTGATAGATATTAATCCAACATTTAAACTCAATTGAATATAAATATTAAATTTCAATAAAAATCAAACAAAAATCATAAATACTTTGTTAGGCGCATATTCCACTTTTAGAATGATGGGAATGATGTCATCATATAAAACCATACAATTGTGTCTATTTGTGGTATATTTATATCAGGAATTTGAATATATACCAACCATGCATAACCGTTAGGACTTTTAAATGAGATTAGTAGTATTCCAATTTTATTTTTAAAAAAAATGAATTCAAGTATCTTCTAACCACGCATAACCGTGAGGACTTTTAAATGGGATTAGAATCAACTTGTTTATTTAATAAATCAATTTTGATATGTGTTCTATACATGCATAACCGTGAGGACTTTTAAATGAGCATGGAAGCACATAAAAAATTCCAAGTAATTCACCCATGCATAACCGTGAGGACTTTTAAATGAGAGTAAATACTTTGGATTTTATTTTATTATTATTATTATTATTATTATTATTTTATTTAAAAAAATGTAAAATGAAAAACGAATGATTCCTGTTTAAAGTACCACATATTGACAAACTATATTGAATTTTGATGAGTGATGGTCATTAGAAATATGGTAGAAATAGAGATGGTCATGGAATTTTTACCAACAAAAAGTTTTATAATTCTTGTTTCAATTTCTAAAGAAATTTACTGATTATACCACTTCGAGTCATAATGTATGATAAATATCAACACTCATCACTTTTTCGATCACTATTTATCTTTTTGATAATCATTAGGGAGTCAGATTAGTCAATATAGTTTATCAAATTCAAAAATAATTATAAAATCAATTTTTCTAAAAATGACCAATCTGAAAGCAAGGTCAAAGATGATTTTCTAGAAGGGGTTTTATGGAAAAAAATTTGCTATTTGAAAAAAATTATGAAATGAAAAATATGCAGATATTTTCTTTAAAAAATGATGCAGTTACTAAATGTCTCAATAAATCACGTTCCACTAGTAATTTTTTTATCAACTAGATTACCAGTGTAATCTGCATCTGAATTTCTCTTTCACTCAAAATTATCATTAATTGAATTTGATAGACCAGACCATGTAGTGTGCAACAAAATATCTCAAAATCAATTTTAACAGCTTTTTAAATGACATTCTCTTGAATTTGAATTGAAACCGTGTAAATAATCAAAAACCGTGAATATAGAGTCAGCCGTAAAATAACCAAATGTATTATCATCAACCAATAAAACACTGTTATTAATCCAAACTAATGTATATGAAGTAATTCAAAGACTCTAGAGATTTTTATAGTGTTCTTGGCATAAGAATATAATTGGCCAACAATTTTGAATAAGTCAGAATCAAAAACATCATTTATTTTATCATCACATTATTGGCTGATTTAATTCAGACTACGGTGTAGATTATCATATTTAATATATCGTTCAAAATATACCATTACCTGTTTCACCTTTACGATATATTTTTTTTGTTGCCTATTGTGATTATGTCACCTTTGTACTAGGCTAAGGAACTTTGCTTTGTCTCTTGTTGTGTTTTTGGAACAACCAGAATCCAGATAACACTGTTGTTGTTCCTTAGCCTGCCACTACACCTACACGATAGAAGATTCTTGTGACCTATTGGTTTTTATAGGTCCATGATTGTTAATGGCAGAATATTTTGAAAAATAATTTTGTGGAGACCCAAAAGTATTTATATATGTTCCTTTCGGCACCCAGATTAGTTTAACTTTGAGAGATTTTATATTTGTGTCTTTTGGAACTCAAATTAGTATAGTTTTCACGTGTTTGGGTCTATACCAACAATTATTGTGATTGTGTCCATATTTTCTACAAATTGTGCACATAGAATTGACTTGATTATTTTGCTTTTAACAGGTTCTGATTGATTATATCCAATTCCTTGTCTGACTATATTAAAGTTTGTTTCCCTAAGAGCATATTTAACGATTTTTCACTTTTTGAAAATTTATCTAAAGTCGTTGCAGTTGTTGGACTTGTATTTTGAGAGATTCGTTTTCTTTCAATAATTGTGTGCACTTTTTAATAGAGTTTTCTCTCCTAATATTTTCACTTTCTTTCAAAACCAGAATTTCATTTTCAAGTGATTTTATATTAATTTCTGATTTTTTTAATTTCTTCTTCAAATGTTGGACACGTATCACACTTAGAGATCCTACTTTGATAGGTTTTAACTAATTGGTCAAGTTGTTTATTTAATTCTATCAAAGTGTCTTTTTATGATTCAAGTTTGGCATACTTCTCCCTAAGTCGTTCAAAACAGTCATTTAGTTCGTGGAAATATATAAGTAATTCTGAATGAGTAAGTTTTGATACCTCGCTTGGCTCGTCATCGTCGCTATCAGTTATATTACCTTAAAGGCACATATCTGCTTTCTCACTCTCACTTCTAGTACTTTGATTATCTTCATCACTTGTATTCCACGTGGCTGTAAAATTTCTCCTTTTTGATTTCTTTTCAAAGTCGCGTCGATTTTGAGGACAATTGGGCTTAATGTGTCCGGGTTGGTTGCACTTGTGGTAGATGATCTTCTGTTCGTCTGAGTTGTCTAGTGCTTTGACTATTCTGCTTTTCAATTTTCAATTTAGAGGTGGATTTCCGTATTTGTAATTCCACCTTTTGAATTTCTTTATTATCAGCTCCAATTCTGCTGCTCCATCATCATCATCACCACCATCATTTTCTGTTGTTCCTTTAAGAGCTATTGATTTCTTTCGAGTGTCACCTCCTTCACGCTCTTGCTTGAATTTCATTTCTAGCTCATAAGTGGTGAGATTTCTGATGAGTTCTTCAACTTTGATTTGTTTTAAATCTTTTGATTCTTGAATGGCAGTCACTTTTGCTTCAAAACTTCGTGGAAGGACTCTGAGGATTTTTCGGACTATCTCCAACTCTGTGTATGACTTTCCAAGAGCTTTTGATTTGTATACGATATTGGAAAGTTGTCGATACATCTCTTTGATATTTTCTTCATTCGCCATTGTAAAATTCTCGTATTCGCTGCTTAGCATGGCAAGGCGAGATTCTTTGACTTGAGATGTTCCTTCGTGAGTCACTTCTAGTGTGTGCCATATTTCCTGCGTAGTTAGACAATGTGAGACACGATTAAATTCAAATTGATCCAATGAACAGATAATAGAATTCATAGCTTTAGCATTTTGTAATTTATTTTCTAGTTCTGTCCATCGATCCTTTGGTTTATCTATTTCCTGATTATCTACAATTATAGTTGGTGCTCTATAACCTGTCTCAACAATATTCCAAGCGTCAATGGTTTTCAGAAAAATTTTCATTCTATTTTTCCAGTAGGCGTATTCACCATTGACATTGGTGGTCTAACTATGGACTGACCCTTAGCAAAAGCAATATTAAAAGAAGCCATTTTAAAAATTCAAATTTTTAAAACAAAAATTGGTTTTTAAAAAGGAATTTAAAACAAAAACAAAAGTTGACTTCTATTCCCAGCTCTGATATCACTTGTAGGATCGATTTTACCCTAGAGGGGGTGAATAGGGTGATGCTACTAATTATAAAAATTATTACGGAAGCTTATAAAATTATTTCAACATAGATATATCAAAATTATAGCAACACAGATAATAGCAGAATAATAAATACAGAAATAGAACGACACAGAATTTACCCAGCTTCGGCAAAACCTTGCCTACGTGCTGCTTCCAAGGTTTCTACTAGAAATTAAGTAGTCACATGCTTACACACGTAAATTCGCGACATCCGCTACTGAATAACCTAACACTACACTCAAAACCCTGCCACAACTCAGCCACTGAGTTGCGAATTCTCAAACTACGCCACGTAGTTTGTCCCCTGGTCACACGACTGGAAATTACAACAGTTTAAAAGCAAAATACAAATGAAAAAACAACTAAAAACAAAAACACCTAATTTTATAAACTAAAGCTTTGTTAATATAACCCGCCCAAAGTATTATCAATAAAGAAAACGTGGCCCCGTTATCTCCTTTATCTATTTTGCTCTGTAAAAACAATGTCGGCCTGGTTCCTTCTTTCGTTCATTCCTTTTAGCTCTGAAATTGGGGCTTTGTGAAGTCGCCGCTTAATTGAAGGTTGATTATTCGATTTCTTACGCGACTCCTCCTCCTTGATCGAGTCTGACTTTGATTTGGTATGTAAATTTTCCTTTTCGCTTCTTCTGATTTTCTTTCTTGAACTCGATAATAAATTGCCAATGATATTACTTGTTTATATAGGATTCGAGATCCTTGATTTTCGTTTGTATACATTTATTTGAATTCGTCTTTGGCCATTCGATTTTGTTTTAATGCTTGAGATTTATTTCTGACTTTTTCAATATACTTAAATAACACGGCTTTTGAATTCTGACTTGGTTCGATTCCTTGATTGCCAAGGCGTTGATTTCGTTCGTTCTCGTTCTTGTTGTCTTCGGCTTTGACTTGATTTTGACGGTGTTGATTTTGTTCGACTTTGGCCATACTGTTCACTGCCTCTGGTAGCACTTTCGACCTTATTCGATTTTACTTGTTGTTTCACGACTCCGGCCATTATGTCTTTGACTGTTGTATCACTTTGATGATGCTTGAGATTGTTCGACTTTGGCCATTTGTGTTTATTGCCTCTGGTCATTTGCAACCTGTAGCATACTTGACTTGTTTGTGAATTTTCATTGCGCATTCATGTGCACTTCGTTCACTTGATGGTTACTGGATGGATGTTGTTCTTATTTTTAACTTTTACCTGATGTTGCAGTTCCATCTGGTTCATTGTAGTTTGATTTGGGTTGTTGTGTCATTTACTGGTTCTCTTGAACTTCATGTAGAGGCTGCAATGTGTATGTACATTTGGATTTTGGTTAGGCAGTTTTGGATTATGTTGCTCCACTGTTGTCATCTGTGTATATATGTTGTAGTGTTCATTGTGTGGTTGTTTTGAACATAGCCATTTCATTGTTGAAGCTGTGTCACTTACTTGAGTTTGAGCATTGTTCATGTCTTCACTGATCTGATCATGCTTGCATATCATGGCTGGTTTGAGTTTTGCTTGTATCAGTCATTGTTGTAGCATTGTGTACATGTGTCCTCATTAATGTGTATGCATTTTCCACTGTTTGTTCACTTTGATTCTGCTGTGTTATGTAGTAGCCTAGTTTGCTGGTGCATATGTTTCATTTGTTGCCAGACCTTCATGTATTTTGTACCACTGTTTCTATTTGAGCTTGCACTGTGTATTAGTTCATTTGAAGTTCTGGTAGCACTCGTGTCTTGCTGCACATATATATGTACACTGTGTATATATATATTCACTTGGTTGTCATAGCTCTGACTTTTGATTCTTCGATCACTTTCCTTGACTCTTTGCATATTGAAGTCTTCTTGTTTCACTTTGGTGTTTGCAGTTTCACTACCGCCTCTTTAACTTGAACTGGTCTGGTTGTATTGAGTCACTAATTGTATGTATACATGTGTATATACATATGTGTGTGTGTATTTATGCATTGTCAAGTGATGCGTCGCTTGGCCATATGTATTTGATTGCGATTTTGCCCCTGTTTAGTTGGGTTGTACTGATTTGGTATTTGCTTCAATTTAGTTTGATTCACTTTGAACTTCACACCTGAGTTGAATCCAGCTTAAGTCTCGGGTTTGACCTTGTGCTGATATTGTGACATTATTTTTATTACACTTGAGTTGAACCCGGCGTTTTGGCTTTGACCTATGCTCACATGTCCCTGTAATTCTATCAAATGTATATATCGATGTGCAAGGCCTTATGGCATATACAGTGATACCCTGTGTATGTCGCAAGCTGTTCGTGTATGATGAGTTCAAAATTAAATGATGGCGAACAACCCAAATAACTGAGGCAAATATTATTTTCAAAATCCACATTTTATTTTATACTGCAAAAATATTTTATATTCAATTTTAGTGCATCAATGTATATTTCTGCAGATTGCTCAAATGCTGGATTCACATTGGAATGAAGTTGAAGATCAGTACGAGTTGAGTGAATGAGTGATATGTAGTGAGGTGCAATGTAAATGTGAATTGTAATTTAATCAAATTTGTATTGTAATTGAAATTGTGTGTGTGTGTGTGTATATAGTGAGAGCTTGAAATTTGTACTATTCAAAAATTGTAATAAATATTTGTTTGAATAAAATTCTATTTGAATTCAAATTATGTTATTTATTTTATTCAGCAAATATTTATTTAATCTATGAAAATAAAATAGTATATTAACAAATACATTTAAATGAATATATATATATATATATATATGTTTATTATCATCAAACAAAAATCATATAATCGCATATTCAACGTTTGGAATCACTGAGTAACGACTTGTTTTGAGGGTTTCGACCTTGTCGAGGGCTTCTTAAGCTGTTGAGTGGCTTGGGCTTTGGTCAAGTATCTGAGGTAGAGGTTTCAACCTTGTCGAAAGAAGATCCTTAGGTTCCTTATATCAATCCAAGATTTAAGTGGACTATGGTTAGGTTTTGACCTTGTCGAAAGCAGTAATCCAAAGGAAGGTAGCTTGAAGCATTTAGCTGAAGTTATTTGAATACGCCTAGTCTCAATTGTGTCATACAGGTCCTTTCAATATAGGCGACACCTGAAACACAAGATTAATCCTGACAAAAGATTTAAAAATAGTAAAGTAGTTTGAAAGATGTAAGACTTCCCTTTCACAAGCTAAAGAAGACTTTATTTCTCAAAATCCCCAAATCAATTTAGAAATTAGTTTTTTTACAACTCTTCTGATTAAGAAAATACAAGTTTAGAATGACCAGATTCGAATCCCCTAAAACCCGGCCCCTTGGGTCTTATTTATAGATGCGGGTTAGCACCTTTCGAACCTGATGCTTTCGACTTGGTCGAAAGGGGCTGCCGAATTGACTCTAGGATGCTTCTGCCTTTGTCGAAAGAAACAACCTTTCTCTTCTTTGTGTTGCCTTGTAAGAGCTTCCAACTCTATCGATAGGCTATGTTAATGGCTTCGATGGCGTTGAAATGCTAATGATTTTGATATTGTTGGTTACTTCTGGACTCTTGTTTATGAGTTAATGCGAAACCTCCCTGGACAATAATGGCTTCCACCGGTTCGAAAGGCTTGGTATAGCTTTCAAAAGGGTTGTTCAAGCCGATACATGCCTTTGAGTGATTTGAACGAAGGCGAAACCTTTGGTTTCGAAAGGTTTGGTGCATATACAAAGAGTTGTTCTTCATTATCTTCAAAAGGTATTGCTTTGACTCATTCGAAAGGTCTTCATGCATATGGAATTACCTAGTCAAAAGGTGGTTACTGGAGGCGGAAGGGTGCTTTCGACTCCTTCGACTCTTTCGAAAGGTAAAAACCTACTGGATATTGATTGTAGCGTCCTTTCAACACCTTTGAAAGGTTTTGAAGTTTTGGACTTTGGCTGTGGCATCCCTTCGACTCTTTCGAAAGGACTAGCAGGAGCTCTTACCTCTTATTCTCCTTTGTTCTTTGCTCAAATAGGTTTCGTCTTAGTCAAAAGGAGTTTTTGGTAGTAACATTTTAAAAAAATTCAAAATATTATTTATTAATTCATTTAATAAATCATTAAAATATGTCAGTTTCAAGATGTATACCATAGGAAAATCGTTTAACACCCAAACCTTTGTTGGTTTTGTCCCTATCTTTGCTTCTTTTATTAGGGTTTGTTCATTTCATCGGTCCTGCCTCGGATGATGGTGGTGGTAGTTCCTACTCTTCTGGCGAGAGATAGTCATGGTTGTTAGTAGTTTAGGCGTGTTTATTTATCATTTGTGTTGTATTTTTATTTATGTGGTATGGCCAATATAAAACTATTATAGTTGTTCTGTGTATATGTAGAGTACCAGTTTACATTTTTTTATAATAGTGGTACGACTAACTACAAAGCCGGCTAGTTTTGCTAAAAAATAATAATTTTTTCCTCAATTATAATGATATATAAGCTACATAACATAAATTATACATAAAAATTGTAACAATCTTATATTATATATTTCATTGAATTTATCGTACGTTGCATAACAAAGTCCTAACTCTTTATTCATTCTAAAATTTTTCTCCCTTGTTCATAATCTCTCTCTTGATATTCTATTTTCAAATCCTTTTAATTTATCAGCTGACCTATATTTTACTAGTTCTCTCTCATCATTTTACATTTTGATATGGATATTTTAAAGTTTATACAACTATTTACAAATAATTTACAATTTTTTTATATCAAGAATGCATCATACATTATATTATAAATTTTGTTTTTAACTTCAATAACACCACGTCAAATTTATACAACTTTTTAACAAAATTCTCCTCAATTCTTGCTTTTAAGCCTATAAATTTAAACAAATTGCATAATTTAAATCTAACTTATTTAATAAATTCTGTTAAATTACATTTGTTAATTCATCTAAAATATCACTAACGTACATCAGTTGCGTCAGTTATACTATATTCACATTGATAAAAATAATACGATTATTTTATTTCTCAAACGCACACATATATATGAGGAGTGTTCAATGGCACCTCAAACAGCGCGGCACCCCATTAGCCCTCCAATTTCCATTACAGGTTCCAAATTAAATGATATTAATAGGGGAAAGAGAGAGAAAACCCTATTATTTAATTCAGAGCATCTGGTGGAAATTAGAGGACTTATAGGTTACCACTGAACGCTATATATATTGCACACGCACAACAATAACAATTTTAATTTATAGTTCATTTATGTTATTGAATTTATCCTACATTGTATAACAAAGTTCTCATTTAACTTTAAAGTACAAATATATTATTTTATTTATAATAGTAGAAATTAGGTTGTACTTATTTTATGATAATAAGTTTTAAGGATAAAGCTTATGAATATTTAGTTTTAACAACAATTTACAGGAAAATTATAAATTAATTTATTTTTTTAAATCATAGAGAAAAATGATAAATTCATTTATCATTATATCTGTATAACTGAAATTGATAACTTCATTTATCTTTTTTCTATAAATTGTCATTAAAACCATTTTTTTTTTTAAATATGGTACTTAAAACTTATTATTTGCACAAAGATGCCACTTACGGGTTACGGATCAGTTTTGTTGATTTTGTAAAATAACGGAGTTCCAAATTTTAAACAGCTTAACGTTTTCAATCACCATTGTCCAAAAACAAGAACACATCAACCAGCTACCCATCTGTCATCACTGATTGTGTACTGTTTGTTCCCACCTTTGCCCACTACTTCGTCATTCTAATTGAAAACCCAAGGGCATTTCCGTCATTCCCTCCGCCTTCCACTGTCCCCGCCACCTTCTGATCCAACCGTAGCCCGTACTCCCCAATAACCCCAATCAGAAAAGACGAAAACGTCCTTCGCCCTAGATCCTTCATCTACCAAAAATGACAGCAAGCTGCTAAGTAGGCGACGCGCACCCCACGTGTGCGATTTCAATGGATGCCACGTGGATCCCACCAAAGTGGCTAATGATGTTACGCAATTGAATCCACCAAGGAGGCGGATAGGAGAACAAATGATCATTTACCTCCATCCTTGTCTTCTTCGATCTGTGCTCCCATTCGGGTCGGATTTTCTGTATTACGGGCCCAGGTGGGCCTTAACTGCCCAGATTTGACGTCATAAATTAATCGACTGTATGTATATATCTGATGATTGAGCTGAAGTGGTATACGTGGGCCCCTGAGTTTTATGTGCAGTGTATGTACATTGCTTTGCCGAAGTTAATTAGTTGCATGCATCTATACATGTCCATTCCACATTGTTGCTGCATTATTATGTTGGTTGAATCAACTATTCATGATTTGGATGTATTTTATAATTCTTGTATGCGGCCGAGTAATTCGGATGCCCTAGTCCAGATTTTAGGTAATATAACCAAAAATATTGCACTTTGCTGGGAAATGAAGCTAGGTTGCAATTACCACTCCATCACACACTCAATTCTTAAAATGTTCTACAAAATATTTTTATCTTCATAAAATTCTAAACAACCACCATCACCACCGTTTGCTCCTGTCGGATCCGTTGTCTTAGACGACCGTCTTACTCGTCTTGCTCTAGGTCCGGTCCTACTTGTATGCTAATGCTGATAAATATATTTATTTTCTAAAAACGACGACAAAGTGGAAGTCTGTTTACAGAAAACGTTTCTTTTAGAATAATTGTTTTTATTCACATGCATTTACTTTAAAAAGTTGTCATTAATTGTAATAAATATGAACTAGACGACTCATTTAGAATTTTAATAATTTATTTTGTCCGTCGGCTTGACATTATCTTCTGCATAATATTTGAACTAGGTAGATATATTTAAGTATTCTAGTTATTACGTTTACGTAGATTATATATAGATAGATCAAATTTTGTAGCTGGACAATGTTGACTTAAGTTTATGTATTTTGATTGAATTTACTGATGTGAATAAAGTACATGATTTCCCATCTGAACCATCCGATTTTAAACTTTAAAGATTTTTATTGTTTATATTTTCGTTTAACCATGTTTTCCTAACAGCAACCATAGTACCATAAAATCTTCATCTAGATTTTGCGCTCCAATGTATATTGGGTTGGATCGAAGTGACAAAGGCCATCATATAAGATTGACAAGTTAGCAGTGGATTGTAATGGGCTTTAAGCCTAACAGTTCGCTATTTTATGTTTTTTATATGAGTTACGTGGCAGTGTTTTATGTAGCTTTGCTCCTACTCTCTTTCCCCGCCACGCTTTTAAAACAACAACGACCCGCTCTTTTCCATCTCCTTGATTACTTCTCAGAACACCAGACAACCTCCTCACAACTAATCACTTGCCACGTGTCGTTCTGTGTCTTTTCCTTTCTGTTCTCGTGGCTCATCTCACTATACCTTTCCTCCTCCTTTGTTCCTTTTATTTTGCTTTCTCCAATTTTTCCCTCTGTTTATTTCATATCAAAAATTACTTTTTGGCTATTGAAAAATGTTATGCTTTTCTGCTTCCACGTTGATTTGTCTTATAAAGATTTGAAGTTGGGTGACTTGGTAATTTCTTCCTTCTATTTGCAGTGTAATTGTGGAATGCATTGGTTTTTGTTATAGTTTATTGGTACATTAATGATTACTATGTTAGTTTTTATTGTGCAAAATATTATGTTTTCCTTTTTAAGTCCTTAAATATGTGGCTTTTTAACAGGCCTGTTATTTTCTGTTGCATAATTACTATGGCAAAATAAGCATACTGGGAAATTGGAATATACAGATTGCATTCAGATTTACATAAGTAACTCCATGTAAAGTTCAGATCATTTGTCGGCAAATCATCATCATCCATCCAAGTATAAAATATAGATTTTATACTAAGTAGATAAATGCATTATATTTTATGTACGATTTAGCGCTGATTTTACCATGAATAAATGCAGAATTTGAAGCTAAATCAAAAATATAGCGAGATCTCTTATTAGTTTGGAAAATGGCTAAGCCAGTTGCAACGAAAGATGTCGATCCTGCTTTTCAGGGAGCAGGTCAAAAGCCGTATCCTTACGTGCAACTTTTTTTCCTTCTACCTGAACAGTTATGATTCTAGAATTTCCATACTTTTACTATTTTATCTAATTGCACTTGCGATTTAAGCTTCTGGATGACCGTGTTTCTTAATAAGTCATAGCGGGTTAGAGATATGGCGCATAGAAAACTTCAGTCCTGTTCCAGTACCCACGTCTTCTCATGGAAAGTTTTTTACAGGAGATTCTTACTTAATTTTGAAGGTATAGTAAATTTAGGAGTCCAAATTATATATATGACATAGAGAGAATATGGGGCAGCAGTCACAGATTGGACTAGCTTTGATAACATGTTAGAGTTCTCAAAACCTCTTAATACTTGTAGACATCTCATTATATTATACTTGCAGACGACGGCATCAAAAAGTGGTGCTTTGCACCATGACATCCACTATTGGCTTGGTAAAGAAACAAGTCAGGTTGGTATTTAATCCTGCACTATATATTATGTGCAATGAGCATACGTAAAACCCAACTTTCTGCACATAAAAAATTTGAACTTTGTAATGCAAATAGGATGAAGCAGGGGCTGCTGCTATGAAAACAGTAGAACTAGATGCAAGCCTAGGTGGGAAAGCAGTTCAATACAGAGAGGTGCAAGGGAAGGAGACTGAAAAATTTCTGTCATATTTTAAACCATGCATTATTCCACAACCAGGAGGTGTAGCTTCTGGATTCAAACATGCTGAAGTTAATGAGGATGAGCATGAAACACGGCTATTTGTTTGTAGGGGAAAGCACATGGTCCATGTCGAGGAGGTAACTTTTATTATGTTGCCTTGGTAGAATTTGTGTTATTTTGTATAAACTTGTTGCATTAGAGCTGCTGTTTTTAGGTTCCTTTTGCTAGAACTTCTCTGGGACATGACGACATATATATTTTGGATACAAAGACTAAGATATTTCAGTTTAATGGTTCGAAATCTTCTATACAAGAAAGAGCAAAAGCTCTCGAGGTGGTGCAATACATAAAAGATACATATCATGATGGAAAATGTGATGTCGCAGCCGTTGGTATGTTTTCTGTTATCTTGAGAGTGATTCTACCAGTAGAGTTACCAATCATGGCTTTTGTATTCAACTCAGGCTTCATTTTTACGCAACAATATATTCAAAATGCTCATATCTATTGTATTTATCGATATGATATTAATGTTAGAGGATGGTAAGTTGATGGCTGATGCTGATGCTGGAGAATTTTGGGCTCTGTTTGGAGGTTTTGCTCCTCTTCCTCGAAAACCTGCAGTCACTGAGGAAGGACAAACAGAAGATGCATGTTCAGCAAAATTGCTATGGTAAAAACATGAATTCAGAAATTTAAAATTGCTATAAAGGTTCTTTGTAGCGGTTGACACATTTTTTCTTCTAAGTTAACATATACGTATCTGCAGTGTCGATAATGAGCAGCCTGAGCAGGTCGAAGCTGATTCTTTGACAAGAGATTTACTCGAGACAGATAAGTGCTACATTTTGGACTGTGGAATTGAAATTTTTGTTTGGATGGGGAAAAATTCACCTCTCGAGAAAAGAAAGCATGCGAGTTCTGCTGCAGAAGTATAGCCCAAAACTTCAATTTACATGAAGCTATGCTTTACGTACATGATATGGAGATCGTATTAGCCTAAATAATACTAGTACTTGATCATGTGTATATAACTGATGTGCAGGAGCTAGTTCGTAGTCCAGACAGGCCTAAATCTCACGTAATTCGTGTTATGGAGGGATTTGAAACAGTAATGTTTCGGTCTAAATTTGATTCATGGCCAGAAACAACTACGGTAAAAGCATCAGAGGGTGGTCGAGGCAAAGTTGCTGGTTAGTAAGCAGATGTAGCAATCATTCAATGCGTTTACCTTTGGTTAATATCATTTTTAACCGTTATGAAAACTCTAACTCGAAACCACTCAAATCAAAATCCCAAAGCACAGCAGAAAACGACATCGTGATAAGAAGTGCAAAAACAATCAATCAATATCTCAATCCAAATCTCAATTCAATCCAATATCAATCACAATCGTCAAACAAGTAATAGAAAACCAAAACAATAACTATAAAATAAATCATACATTGATTTATTGTTGTTCCACTAACGTCTTGTTAGTGTAAATCCATTTCGAGATAGAGCCTTTATTAATACCAAGGAGAAATGGACATGAGATTGATTACAAATATCAATATTCAAATAGAATAGATTTATTGAGAAAAGAATTGAAGAAAACTAGCTTTTGCTAAACCCTGGATAATGGAGGATAAAACCCTTGATTAAGCCCTCGTAGTCACTCGCTTTGAATGCAAATAGCTTATATAGTGAACTATCTTTCCTATACAAATACCGGATTTGACACTTGAAGTCTTATAAGCAAATACACAAATTCTGGACCGAATAAACGAAACTGCACCTCATCAGATGTCTGTCACGACCTCTCAGACGTCTGTCATAATTTTTGGGCTGCGGTAAACCTGCTATCAAACGTTCGAGGATTCCTGTCAGACGTCTGACACAACTTCAACCTGTGCATCTTCAAATCGCGATACTTGAGCATCCGAGCACCGATTCGGCGTCGTTTTCACGTTATCTAGCTATTCTTGATCTCTTCAATTCATCATATAGTGTTGCCAAAATTCAACACTCCACCTCGACATTATATCCATCTCCAACATCAAAAACCGATAGTACTAAACTATTGTCACTTCTATCTTCAATCAAATAAGTCTGAACACTTTTTCAATGAGCTCCGGCAAAGCCATCGTCCATTACACTCCGTCAACGAGCTAAGGCAAAGCCCCCATCCGTTAACGAAATGTTGAAAGCACCCAAATCCGAAACCATCTCACCAAAAGATAAAAGCACCAGAGAAAGTAAACTAGTACTCACCACGAAGATAGAACCACAATCTCTCACCGATACTCTTCATCATCCATAACCAAGCTCCTCCCTCAACTGTGTCACCCCATCGCACCTAGCACTTCAACAATAGAATAACTCGAACTTTCCAACCGGCAAAGCCTTAGTAAACATATCCGTCGTGTTATCCTGTATGTGCACTTTCCAAAAATATACTTGCTTATCTTCATCCGTGACTACTAAAAATGACTCTCTCACTTCAATATGCTTAGTCCGTGAGCTAAATGCCACATTCTCTGCCAAGTGAATAGTATTCTGGTTATCACATCGAACATCGACACATCATACTCGAGTCACACAACAATCGCCTCAAATAAAGTGTCTCCTTTGCCGCTAAAAGGGATAGCGGATTATGGACCTTAAGGCTAATTTAACACTAGATGGGGGATGAATAGTGTTTAATGAATTCTAAGACTTATACGAACTAAATTGAAATTATGACACAAATAAATGCAGAACTTAATCACAGAACAATCACAGAATTAAACACAGATGCAAAAGTAAATAAAAAGCGGTAGAGGGAAAAACACACCGAATTTTATACTGGTTCGGAGATAACCTACATTCAGTCATGTACCAAGGCGAACCACCTCATACAAATTTTTATTAAACCAGTATCGAGATTACACTCCTCAATTTATAAAGGCCTTGAGGTACCCTCCTGTCTCACGAGTCCAGAGCAAACTCTCTTGATTTATAGGCCACAAGATTACCTAACTGATTTCCAGGCACAACCACACCTTATAGAGAGACTGAATAAACTTTTGATTACAAATTGATCCTATAACTCTGAATAGCACTTTGATCTTCAAGAGAGGACAGAGAATCAAATAAGAATGAACTTCTAATTTGATTCATTTGAGAATTTGGCAGAATTCCGACACGATCTTAAAAATATGATAATTATAGAACATGGATTTGTGGAGAAGAAGAAGAGAAGAAAATATGATAATAGTATATTAAAAAATTCGTTTGAGATGGCTATTTATAAAGCACCAACGGTCATAACCATTCATGAAGAGATTTAAACAAATAGACGCCTCTTTTGAAAATTGAAACTTTTGAATTCAACGATCACCATGTCGACATGGGGTATCCCATGATGTCGATATCCCCTTGTTTAAAAAAATGAAAAACTTTTTTTGAAAATGGTATTGAATTGAAAACTAAATGAAATGACTCTGGAGTAAAATAAACTAATTTTACTATGTTTTAAAACGCAAAAACAAAGTATATTTTAAGGCTAAAACATCTTTTTAAAAATCATTTGAAAAGATAGTTTTAAGGCTAAAACATTTTGAAAATCAGTTTTGAAAAATCATTTTGAAGTAGTTTTGCAAGCTTTTTCCTACAGAATATCTCATCACATTAGGACTCGAGAACTTGTACAAAACTAGGATATTCGTGGGTTTGTAAGCCACTTGTCGTAGGTTTGTAAGCTACTTGTCGTGGGTTTGTATGCCAATAAGAAGGTAGGAATGGTTTTCATCCCAAACGAAATTCGAAATGAAGATTTCCATGCTATTATGAAGTTTTAACAAAAAAAACTAGACACATATCTTGAAATCTTGATCTTGATACTCATGAGTCTTCAAACTTGATTTCTTCATTCATGATCTTTGTACTGTACAGTCTTCGATAATCAGTACCTGCCTTATATATATATCCTGCATAATAATATTCATATATATCTAGACAATAATGTTAGTATAAAATAAGTTACAAAGGTTGTTGTCATCAAAACCACTATCTCCAGTTCCTAACAGCCGCCGCCGCCGTGGCTATCAACTCCGCTTCCGTAGTGGATAAAACAGCTACGGTCTGCAATCTCGATTTTCAACTTATGGTCGTACCATCAAGTGCGAAAACATATTCGAAAGTTGATTTTCTCTGATCCATATCACCGGCGAAGTCCGAATCATGATAACTATCCAACTTGCAATTCATCCCCTCATTAACACAAAAAACAGGAACATGAGATGATGTACCTCTAAGGTATTTCAATATAAACTTTATAGCTTTCCAATGCGATTTCTCTAAATTAATCATATACCGACTAACCATACCGATGGCATTTGCAATATCGGGCATTTGTACACCATGTCATACATTGAAGTTCCAACCGCACAAGCATATGAAACCATTGTCATAGAAGTCTTGTCTTTCTCCAAGATAGGTGTCTTTGCATTCTTCATGCTAAACCGACAAAGTGCTTTCTTTGTACACTCCTTTTTAGACAATTTCAACTCAAAATGATTTCTTTCCACCCAATTTTCATGCCTAATATTCTCTTTGCTTCTCCAAGATCCTTCATTTTGAATTTCGATTTCAAACTCAGCTTTAACTTGTTGATTTCATTTTTATTCTTAGAAGCAATGCATCTCATCCACAAAGAAGAGTAAATACACCCAACTATCATTTTTCAACTTCTTGAAATATACACAAGCATCTTTGATGCTTTTATCAAAAACATTTTCAAGCATAAAATGATAAATCTCTAATACCATTGTCTAGGTGATTGCCTTAGTGATTTCTTTAACTCGCAAACCAAATTTGACTTACCATCTATACAAAAACCTTCTGGTTGCTTCATGTAGATTTTTTCATCCAAGTTATCATGCAAGAAGGCAGCTTTCACATCAAATTGTTCCAACTCTAAGTCGTGAACATCAACTGTAGTATGTAATATCCGGATTGAAGTATAGTGCACAACCAGTGAGAATATCTCATCATACTCATTTCTCTTCCTTTATGCGAACCCCTTAATCACTAACCTAGCTTTGTATCTTCCATCGTCCATCTTGTATATCCATTTGCATCTAATAGCACGGTTTTCTTTTGGAAAGTGGAACCAAATACCAAGTTTAATTCTTCAACAACAATTGCATCTCTTCCTTCATTGCACAAATCCACTTTGAATTATCACTCGACTCCATTTTTTTCATCAAGGTCCATCGGCTCATCTTGAACTACGTGAAGAGCATGGTTCAAATTATCACAAAAATTAAGATAGTTCCAATCACTATATCTATCGGCTGGCCTTATAGCATGTCGACACACCCAACTAGCAATACTATCACCCAAATTCCTTTCTGCTCCACCTTGAACTGAATTCTCTCTAGAATCATATACATCACTAACACTACTAGAGGCACCCTTGGACTATGTGATATAACATCGACTGTTTTCTCCTCATAAGCATCTCCAACTACTCTACTCCTTGGACGAAAGGTTGAGAACAACTTTCTTCTCCTTTCATTCACAATGAATCCTGGAACACCCGATGAGATCTCAATCTCCCTGAACAAAACCAACTCATCAAAAGTAACATGACAAGAATTCACAACCTTCTTCGTATTCGGATTCCATATCCGATGGCTTTACTCCGTCCATGCAGGACCACTTTGAAAGCTATAGGCTCAAGCTTATCATTTTCCAGATCATGCACAAAAACTGGACTACCAAACGCACGATGAGAACTTAAGCCAATGCTCTTTCTTTCCACACTTCCTTTGGAATTTTGTTACCAATAGCCGAACGCGGGATTCGATTCACAATATGCATTGCGGTTGATAAAGCTTTGGCCCATAATCCCTTAGACAAACCCGATGTCAATCTCAAGCATCGAACTTTCTTAAGTAGAGTACGGTTCATTATCTTCGCAACACCATTCGACTACAGATCTCCCGGCGTAGTGAAATACCTTCAAATACTATGATGTTTGCAAAACTCCGAGAACTCTCCAGAAACATACTCTCTGCCATTGTCGGACCTTAAAATCTTTAAAGATCTGTCACTCTCATTCTTAACGAGAGCTTTTCATGCTTTGAAATTTACAAATACTTCTGACTTAGCCTTCATTACATACACCCATACCTATCAAGAAAAATCAACTATGAAAGAAATATAATAGCGAGCTCCTTCCAAAGAAGTTACCGGTGTCGGTCCTCAAACATCCATGTGAACATACTCAAGTATTCTTCTCGATTATGTTTTTCTTTACCAAATGATACTTTAGTTTGCTTTTCCGTGACGCGTTCCTCGGAAAACTCTAGTTTGTTGAAACCCTCTCCTTCGATCATCTTCCTCTTTCGATGAATATCCAAACTCCTATTCGAGACATGACCTAACCTTAAATGGCACAACCTAGTCGCACCCAAGCCACAGGAGCTATCAAGTCATACACAATTTTCACCTTCAATAGTCACTCCTTAAAGCAAATAAACAACATAAGTCCTAGCACCCTTCATCACCACAAACGCACCCTTTGAACTCGCAAGCTATCACTCTCAATAGTGATCTTACAACCTAAAGAATCTAGCAGCAGCAAAGAGATAAGGAACTTTCGAAGTCCTGAAACATAGCGTACATTAGTGAGAGTACGAACCATTTCGTCAAACATTCAAATTTGCATGTAACCAATGCCTTTCGACCTATAAATAGCACGATTATGCATAACGATTGATTTTCTTCTTTGTCAACATAAAAAGTAAAACAATTCTTATTCATCGTCATATGATAAGACGCCCCCAAATCCAGCACCCATTCGCTACCTAATATCCGATGCTACCGCCGTCAAAACATCCACGTCTTCCTCACCAACTCCACTCTCCACCGCTACGGATGAAGATGCTACTTCTTTGCCTTCTCCTTGTCCGGACACTCATTCTTTCAATGATCAGGTTTCGTACAAATAAAAGCACTTGTCATTTCTTTCCTTTGACTTTCCTCTCCAACCGTGTTTCCTTGATCTAGAATACCCTCGGTTTCCTTTTTTCTCATATCTATCATTCTCCGTAAAAAAATCGTCATCAAAACTAGCACCACTGCTTTCATCACTCAACTCCTTCATTTGATTCTGCAACTTTTCGCTAAGAAGACCCATTTTGACATCATCAAGAGACATAGTATCCTAGCTATAGATCAAACTATTTGAAAACCTGTAACGATCCAGCAACGTGCACAATAATATCATCGTCTTTTGCTCTTCCTCAATCTTTAAATCTACCACCCTCATCTTCGTTAGCAAATGATCAAAAATATTCAAGTGTACCTTTGGCGATGTATCATCCTTCATCTTATATGTGAAGAACGTTCGCAACAAGATCAAACGATTAGTTAGTGACTTTTTCATATACACAACTCCTTCAACTTGTCCCAAATCCCCTTAGCGGTAGTCTCATCACTAATTTAGGAGATAACATTCTCCCCATAGCAAGTTGAAGTACAGTGAATGCTCACTCTTTCATTTTCTCTCTCAATATCCTAGATGTCCGCCAGCAACAAATGTGTATCAAATACTACCCGATGCATTCAATTCCACCTAAGAACCGCTTTCATCTTCCATTGTCACTTTTCAAAATCATTATCGTCATTCCACTTGTCTATAACCAACTGTGATCACGAAGTCGCGTACTATCTACGTATATACGGCGCTACACCACTTGGACTAACCATTGAGGGACTACCTGAGGTATTTTCTGATTTTGGCATTTTCATAACTTCCTGCCAACATCAAATGCTCGGAGACCAAATGTTATGGAAATTCTAACTCGAGACCACAAAAATCAAAACCCCAAAGCACATTGAAAAACGAGATCGTAGTAAGAAGCGCAAAAACAACCAATCAATATCTCAATCCAAATCTCAGTTCAATCTAAAATCAATCAGAATCATCAAACAAGTAATAGAAAACCAAAACAATAATGATAAAATAAATTACATACTGATTTATAGTGGTTTCACTAACGTCTTGTTAGTGTACATCCATTTTGAGAGAGAACCTTTATTAATACTAATGAGAGTGGTACACAAGAGATTGATTACAATGATCAATATTCAAATAGAATAAATTGATGGAGAAGAGAATTGAAGAAAATTAGGTATTACTAAACCCTAGATAATGGAGGATAAAACCTCTAAGGATGTCCGCTAGAAACAAATGTGTATCAAATATTACCCGGTGCATTCGATTCCGCCTAAGAACCACTTTCATCTTATATTGCCACTTTTGAAAATCATTATTGACATTCCACTTATCGATAACCAATTGTGATCCTGAAACCACATACGATCCACATACATACGGCGCTACACCACTTAGACTAACCATTGAGGGACTGCCTGAGGTATTATTTGATTCTGTCATTTTCATAACCACTTGCCAACATCAAATGCTCTGATACCAAATATTATGAGAGTTCTAACTCGAGATACTCAAATCAAAACCTCAAAGCACATCGAAAAACGAGATCGTAGTAAAAAGTTTAAAAACAAACAATCAATATCTCAATTCAATCTAAAATCAGTCACAATCATCAAACAAGTAATAGAAAACCAAAACAATAACGATAAAATAAATCTAGTCTTGGCAACACATTGTAAAAAAAAGAATCTTCAATGTTACATGCCGCGACTATTTCAAATATCCTGCGATGTGAGACTTTTAACCGTCCAATCCACGCATCCACACCTAACATTAACTTTTGATTTTACCTTTTTTTTGAAAGAATTGCTGAAACGCCAAGGAGTTGATGTGAAGGGCCTCGTGAAATCCGAACCTGTTGAAGAAGAAGCTCAACTATACATTGACTGCACAGGGGATTTGCAGGTGATTTGTCATGCACATTACTCATTAATCATGATACTACTTAAGTTTCGTGAGTTCTTTGTGTTCCTCTTATTTTATTAGTCCTTTTCTGGGTACAGGTTTGGCGAATAAACGGGGAGGAAAAGACTCTTCTGTCTTCAACAGAGCAATCAAAATTTTATACCGGAGATTGTTATATATTTCAGTATGCTTATACAGCAGACGACAGAGAAGAGTTTCTTATCGGTACATGGTTCGGGAAATGTGGCACTGAGGTGAGTTTTCTCCTTCAAAGGAATATGATTTTGCATAATGGTACATCATTTTAAATGGTAAGAATAAATTCTGAATAAAACATTAAGCATTATTATTTAAGGTGCTTGGATATAGGCACATTGGATATCATTCGTGTTGCATGCACGAGGAAATGACATGAGACAAACCAGACTTGGAATATTGAAAAAGGAAGAAAAAAAAGTGATAAGAGTCTTAAGACACATCCACGATAAGTTGCAGGTTATGAGAGAAAAGAATGTTTAAATGTTCATATATAACTCCTTAAATGTTAGAAGCTTTTATACTTGCCTTATACTACACAAACTTCAATTGAATATGTCTTCTGTGCAATGCCATATGTGCCTGATATTTGTCCGATATAAAACTGAAACTAATTTGCATGATACTGTTATTCAATGCTTTCAGGAAGAAAGGGCTGCAGCTATTTTGCTTGCAGATAAGATGGTTGAATCTCTTAAACATCAAGCAGCCCAGGTAAATATGGCTAAAACGTAAAGCCCTGCTTCAATTTTACTGCCTCAGTTATATATTTCTTCCTTGACTTAGCACTGCGTAATCCATATTTTCAAAAGAAGGTTAAAAAAGTGGCGTGTTGACAGGTCCGCTTATATGAAGGAAACGAACCTATTCAATTTTATTGCATTTTCCAGAGCCTGATCGTGTACAAGGTTGTTTTCTTTCCATGTCTTAAATTAGATAAACTTCTAAGTGAAATACACGAAGAAATATAGGATTTACAAAAATATACAGGGTGGTCTAAGCACTGGATACAAGAATTATATTTCTGAGAATGAGTTAAATGACGAGACCTATAAAGAAGATGGCACTGCGCTGTTTCGAATCCAAGGTTCTGGACCGGATAATATGCAAGCAATTGAAGTTGACCCGGTAGGTTTTGCAATACTAAATGACTGTAATAAGGAAGAAATGAATAGTTTTAAGAATCTAAGATATGTTTTTCTGAATCATGTGTTTTTTTTTTTCCTTAGGTGGCATCGTCCTTGAACTCATCATATTGTTTCATATTGCATAGTGGCAATACTGTTTTTAATTGGACAGGTAGCTTTACCACTCCTGAGGATCAAAATATTGTTGAGAGACAATTAGATATTATAAAGGTACATTTCTCTTATAAAGCAATCCGACTCTATCACATGATACAAAAAAGAACTGTACATAAATTAAACCCTGGCCTGAACTTGAGCAATCTCTGTGTTATGAGTTATGGCTCATGACATCATTTTTTACTGAAGTCAAAAATCAGAATTTATATACAAGCAAATGTATTTTCCAAAATATTGTAATGCTATTATTCAGTAGCAAGAAATAATTTAAAAAGGTCCTTTAATACGAGTTGAATAATGCTACAATATTATTAGGAAATTCTAATCCTTGAATTTCTACAGCCTGAAGTACAGTCTAGACCACAAAAGGAAGGGGCAGAATTTGTAGAATTTTGGGAAATACTAGGAGGTAAACAGAAATATTCTGGTAAAAAAATTAAGAGGGTACCTGAACAGGATGCTCGACTATTCTATTGCGATTTCTCAAACGGTATGAGCATAATTGAACCTATGTTTATACATTTCTTTAGACAAAGTTTGTGCTGATTAGTCTTTTATATTCTGTATTGTGCAGCGAATTTAAAGGTGTGTACTGAAACATTCTAGTTACCTGTTTTTGGCCTAAAGTTCCCAGTATAAAAAATTAATTTATCATGTTAATTTCAGATTAAAGAAATATTCAACTTCACTCAAGACGATTTGATGACTGAAGACGTATTCATTCTCGACTGTCATTCAGACATATTCGTCTGGGTTGGGCAACAAGTCGACTCCAAAACTAAATCACAAGCATTAACCATAGGAGAGGTAAATGCTATTACATATCATGACTGACCATTAAACATAGCAACTATTTATTTGCTTATTATACTATATTTCAAAATATTGTAATTTTTCTTGTTCATAACAGAAATTTCTTGAGAATGATTTCCTTATGGAGAAAATATCGCGGGAAACACCAATTTACATAATTACCGAAGGAAATGAACCTCAACTCTTCACTCGCTTCTTTTCTTGGGATTCTGCCAAATCAGCTGTAAATTTCTTTTGCTTGTGTGTTTTAGTGTGTAGGTTTATAGATTGTACAAACTACAAACACAATTTTCATTTCTTTACCAAGAAGAGTAGTTAAAGTAAGGTTTTATCTGTTGTAGATGCATGGCAATTCTTACGAAAGGAAGCTTGCAATTTTGAAAAATGGTCGCCCTGCAGTACTAGATGTAAATTGTTCTTTTCTTTTTCCTTTTTTTTTTTTACAAAAACAAACAATATGCAGCTAAATGTGTAAATATTCACTGTACTTGCATACTGATTGTGTTTTCAGAAACCTAGGCGGCGTATACCAACACATGGAGCAGGAAGATCGAGTATTCCAGACAAATCTACAAGATCAAGAAGCATGTCATTCAGTCCAGATAAAGCAAAAGTAAGAGGAAGGTCGCCTGCTTTTAATGCATTGGCTGCACAATTTGAGAATCGAAATCCAAGGACTAATCTGTCAATGCCACCTCCAATGGATCGAAAAATACACCCGTTATCTGTTAAGTTGGATGCCACCAAGTTATCTTCTAAATCAGCAGCTATTGCTGCTCTAACTTCTAATTTTGAATCACCAAAGAATAACATACCAAGGTCACCAGGTACTTTCCTATGTTTCATGACACTAGAAAATAGCAGCTACTCTATCTATTTAGGAAAGCTTTATATATAATACCATACATAAAACTAATTTCTACAATTGACTACTTTTAAAACTTATTGGGGAAATAGATCCGATATTCAACTAGTAAATATTATATTTGATCAGTTTAAAAATGCACAAGTTCAATTTTAATATGTTAGCTTTGTAGTTTCAAAGTGTGCATGATAAAGTTGATAAGGATTAATAATGAATTCGACTCAAAGTTGTTAAAGTGTTCAAATACAATTTTTGACCAGCTGAAATTTACGCCCATTTCTGTTTCTGAAATTAGTTTAAGGAAACTTATTTTGCAATCAATTTTTTATGGGTTTATATATAAAGTTTATCCATACAAAAATTCATCCAAAAACCAAAATCATCAAACTTTCTTGGTATATAAAAATATGAAGACCAAAAAATATTTTAGGGCTGTTATTGTAAAGTTAAATTTACCATTACCATACCAGTACCGAGCAATTCTTAACCAATATCGAGGTACATCGATGTACCAATGCTATCGATAAAATAACGGTAAATCTACCATTATTAACGTAAATCTACCATTATTAACGGTAGATGTAGCGAAAAAGAAGTGTCAAAACTGGCAGAATCGGTAAATATACTCGTTATATTAATTTTGTTTTTTTTCACTATTTAATTAATCCTAACCAAAAAAACCTTTGAAGATTTATTGGATTTTAAGCAGAGCTTGTAGTATTATTTATGATGATATTTCCTGTTAGCTTTATTACCTTCAAAGTTTAAGATTAACAAAATTATTATTTCATATTATTGTAAATAATTTCTAATGAACCATGAAAATTTTCTATGTCAAGTAAAATAAGTCAAAATATTTACATAAGCATTAATGGAGTTAAAATTAGTAACAGAATATTCCTTTTTTTTACCATTATAAAATTTTAATGTAGTAAAATTTTGATAGTCTTATGTAATGGTAAATTTATCCTTACCAGTCAATAGTTTACCAGTTTATTAGTATACCAACGAAAATTTTACAAGCGACAACGGTAAAGTATTGATAGTCATTTTTGACTTACCAATGTTATCATTAAGTTAATAGTTTTTTTCGTATCCGTAACGGTTACCATTACCATAACAACTCCAAACTACACCATGAGAAGTGTGTATACATTCCCCTAATGTACACAGTACACCTAAATACATCTACGGTTAAATACTTTGATAATGATCGTTTATATCAAATGGGTATGAATATTCGTAACATCTACGGTCATCAAAGCTAATTAACCTTAAACTCGACTGTTTTGGATGAAGTACGCAAACCAAAAAAAGAAGAGACGATCCAGGAAGAAATGAAGGAAGGCGAGGCCGCTGAAGATAATGAACTAGAGAAGCTACCAACATTTCCATATGGACAATTAAGAATATTATCTGAAGATCCTGCTCCAGATATTGATATAACCAAACGAGAGGTATATGAACTAAAACTCATACTGGCAGTAAAATAAAACACACACGTTATATTATGACTCACATTTTGAAATTGCAGGCATATTTATCTTCTGAAGAGTTCAGAGAGAAGTTCAATATGGATAAAGTTGCTTTCTACAAGCTACCTAAATGGAAGCAAAACAAACTAAAAATGGCAGTTCATTTGTATTAAGTTGAAAATTTTATGGCAGTATATTCTGGAGTTGTAATTTTGACCTGCGAAGTTGTTTTTTCTAGGCAAGAGATTTCACAATAGTTGAAATTGTAGTAGATGGGACAATTAAAAAAAAAATTAGAGAAGTATATGAACAAGATCCTTGCTAGTTTTGCACTGTAGAAATAAAATCATATGATTGTTCGGCAATTATTATCTAGTTTGTTCCTTCATGTCATATTGAATAATAGACTGATCATTTTAAAAGCAAGCCGGACTCTACAAGTAACAAGTAATGTGATGATGGTGAACTTAGAATATATTATATGGAAATTGACATTTCAATTAAAAATATATCTATGAAACTCATATATAACTCAAGCGTGTTGTTGATATGCATAAGCTGATCTGTTTCACAGCCGTCTCTTTTTTAAAGTGCAAGGATAGCAATTCAAAGACTATCTTGTATGTCTAGTGGACCAACAATCTTTATATTTAAATTAATAGGAACTATAACTCATGCTGTTTTTCTAATTAAAATTAATATATAAAAGAATGTCTTCACGAGAACCTTCAGCTTGAAAGTACCTTTAAGTTTTTGAAAGTAAAGCAATAGTGGGAAACTTAGCGAAAGCTGGGCATGCATTGTTCTTTTAAGCAATGATAGCGTAGAATTAGAAAAAGAAACAGCACCATTTCTTGTTATTAGATACCTACTTTATTTATAAGAATTGTACTAAAGGAAATGATACTTAAAGTGGTGGAGAACGAGAGACATGTGTAATCCCATATGATGGTTGTGCAAATAGACAATGGAAAAAGGTCTTTGGCTGAGTTAGATTATTGCAATGATTTGTAGTGGAACATTAATGAATTAATTTGCTGTCAAACATTTGATGTTTTCTTGGCTTTTGGACATTTGTCGAGAAGCCAAATAGATTTATATGTGACATAACTGGTGATTTACCTGAAACAGTTTTGTTATTTCAGTAAACCTTGATTTCTTAATACTTCTTGACACAAAAGAAGCCAAAATATATGGTGATCAGTTTTGATGTTTTTATTTTGTTTGGAATTATTCATGCGCATAACTAGTGGAGCTATTTGCATTTAAAAAGAAACAATTGTGATAAAGAATCATCTCTGTTTTTGATAAAACTAAAACTATTGTTTCTTGTTTCCAGGTGAACTTCTATATTTTATTTAGTTCGTATTGCTTTGCTTTTGTACTTTCGTGCTGCGTCATCTATGATAGAAAATCTGAAATAGAATATGCAAGTTTTAAAGACTTAAACCATCAACTGATTGTCTAAACGTGTATTGAGCATGACATGTGGTGTTACGTGACTACATTATACCCGGTTCAAAATGAAATAGACTCGAGGTGAACATAGCTCAAATTAAAACAAAATTTAAATAGACTGTGTAAATTAC
This sequence comes from Allium cepa, assembly GCA_030765085.1. NCBI lineage: Eukaryota > Viridiplantae > Streptophyta > Magnoliopsida > Asparagales > Amaryllidaceae > Allium > Allium cepa. The sequence goes on from CM060943.1 coordinate 567,342,332, forward strand.
CGAACAGATCAGACAAAACTAAACATTTTGACTATCTTCTTAATTTTTATGTTTGATAAAATGTCAAATAGACATAATGAATATATCATCGAGCAAGATTTTCACTGTATATTAGATGGTTTTATCCAGTTTACATTATCATTAAAAAATATTCGTAATCAGCGGTGAATATTTACAATTTTAGACAGTGAATTGATTCATAGCAAGTGAAAGAAATGGAGCAACTATCGTGAGCACACGTGTAGTGCACTCTGAACGGACGAAGTTTTGTGCGACTGTCAAGTGAAAGCTGACTTCAGGTTTTACTTTATGTTTGTTCATGTATATCTAACACAAGAAAGGGGCTGTAATCTTTTTCTTTTTTTTCCCAATGTTGTTATAAACAAAGTTCATGTGTAAATCAAAATATAAATTTGATCTTTACTTTTTAAAAATAAAAAAGCAAGGTGCTTCGAATTTTTCTGACAAAAAATGCAAAGTAAATTACACTTTTCAGATTTTGAAATTATTTTTGAAATTTTTGAAAAATTTCAAAAATTCGAAAATTTTAAAAAACGCAAGTTAACTTGCACTTTCTATCAGAAAAGCGAATGCTAGTTTGCGCGTTCTGATTTGAAATTTTTTTTCGAAATTTTTGAAAAGCGTAAGTTAAGCAAGCCCGTTTGCGCTTTTTTTTTTGAAAATTTTCAAAATTTTGAAACTTTTAAAATTTTTGAAAAGCGTTTTATCTGTAAAGTGTAAGCTAGTTTGCGCTTTTTAATATAAAAAAACAGAAACCTAAAACACATACCCATTACTACAGAAACTTTTCTTATAACAACATCAGAAATATGGATCTTCTATGCAAAGCCCTTGTCTACAATCATCGGTTGACTTTATAGTATCGGATTCCGAACCAAAATGAAGGAGATGCATTAAAATGCAATATTAGGCAAATCAAACATTTATTTCGAAAACATTGTCGTCCATCCACTCGACACGGTACAGCTAAACATTTATTTTGTAAATAATTCATCAAAAAGAAAAATAGATTAGTTTTTTTTTTTTGCAAAATTTCAAATATTTTAATTGGACAGACACATCGGAGTACCAAACTTTGAATTCGGATGGTTGTTCCCGGTGAATTACATTGTGAACGCGTTAAATACAAGGACATATAAACTTTATTTTACTCTTTTTCAATCATTAACCAATCGACTGGTTATTGGGTTCATAGTACAGTAAAAACATGGATAAAATGAAGTGTGCAAAATTTAAAGATCTAACTTATTTACAAATCTATCGAGGTAAGACGTTATAATCATGTAAAGATAAACATGAATAAAATGCTAAGTTTATTTACTGAAATATAACTTTAGTATGATGCTAAGGGCATATTAAAAAGTGCTTACGAATATCATTACTAGAAAATACGATACAATTTTATTCTATATTTTTTATAATACCAAACTTTTTAAGAGGCTATGAAAGACATTAATTTCGATTTTTTTAACACGGCAATCAACCATCGACCAGTATCATTTTCCACGAAGATCAACCATCGAACAAGGTAATTCGTGACCATAGAAAACAATGTTGGTTGACGGTCATTCGCCGTGCGGAATAATTTTATGCCATGGTTGATTACCTTATGAAATGACTTTGGCATTATGAAGCACATAAATTTTATTGTATTTATTATTGTTTCCTATGGTATTCATAAGCACATTTCATGGTACCCTTATGCTAACTTTATATTAGAACAAAAAAAATAAAAAAAATCTTCCTTATTCGCATGCAGAGGTGAGAACAAAGAAAATAAATGTGAAGCATGCATCCAAAGAATCAAGAATGGTTGAGACATTTTAAGGAGTGTTTTTCTTCTTCTTGTTAGGATTTTAGTTATAGCAGGCAAAAATTAGTCGAACCCTTTGAAATCCTCCCTCGTCCTAAATCGAAGGAACTCGTGAAGATAATGATTTTAAGTCGTTATATTATATCAAATAATAGTCAATCGATAGAAAAATGTATAAAATTAGGAAGAAGAGAGTGAAAAAGGAATTATAATGCTTTGACTATATCTACATCCACTTTAATGTGATTTTATTGCTGATTGCACAAAAGATCCAGAGAAAAATAAATTAAAACCTCGAAATTCAATAAGAAATTGCAATTTCAGCACTTCCATAGTATGAGCAATTTGTCAAAAGTCCTTTCTGTAACATGTAGAGTAGTTTTTATAGCTGTAGTTGATTATTATTAGGCTTTTAAGTCATTACATTATATTGTCGATCCATTAGAACTCATCTTAGATCAAGATCCAAGAAGATATGAGAAGTACATGACAAAATTCACCAGATTGATGGATCTACACGGTGGAAATTGCATTTGCCTTTCTCTTTTCAGAAATTTTTTCCTCTTCATGCCATGTTCATCCTTGATGCTTCTTAGCTTGGTGTTTCGCATATTTATTGAGAAATGGTGGTAAATGAGGGAAACCCACGGATCGGTATCGATCTATGGAATAACAAAACTTTCCATTTTTCTTCTAGTTGTGCTTCATACTCAATCTTCATCAGTCCAACATCCATTCCCTAATCATTTTGAGATCCAATATCGTTAAATTGTCACTTAAGAAAAAAACCGGACAACAACTACCCTCATAGTACGCAACAGTGAATACAATTATACAAAGCGTGCTTTGATTGAAGAAAAGTGACCACATCTTGATCTTCCATACGCTTCCGTTATTTAGACCGCTTACATGGAATGTCATGTTTTTAGAACACTTCACTTTCACAAATCATTAAGTAACATCTTTTCGGTAGATAAATCTTGGAGTTTCACAATCATGAAAGCTCATTCATTATGTTCATCACTGAGAATCACTTTGATTGGAGGTCTGATGAATACAGCCGTTCATTTCCATTTTCTTAATAATGAGGGGTTTTTATGGATTGGTACTGACCACTCCTTGTATATGATACTTTTGGACTTAGAAAATATTTTCATCTTACTTTCATTTTCTTCCCTCGATTCTTATTCCAACCTTCGCACAACCCAGGTTTTCAAGCTCTAATCTTTCCAGATCGATCCTTGTTGAATAATTTTCGATGTCTACCTTCATTCTTAGTTACCTGAAAAAGATACATCATTGCTCTCTTTGTCGTGCTCGCCGCTCTCCGATATATTCCACTCCCTAATGACACTTCTTCCCCTCCACTCCATTCTGCGAGCATACTCAAGTGGCGTCAATTTAGCTAGGGAGATGATAAATTATTTGATATAAAGAATAGGGATTGGTCGAATGCTACCTACGATTTCTCTTCTTTTGAACTGATTTCATACAATTTTGATGACTTAGGATCACTTCAAAAACCCTACATCAATCGATGTCGATTGATGTAAGTAATACCTTGGATTTGAATATTTTGCTTGGCTACGTCATAAAAATGTTTGGGAATACACACTCCACTAATGTTTACTTCAGCGGCTCAAAATTTCAATTTCCAAAAAAAAAACATTTCTTCATCGAGAAAAACCAATTAAGAACCATATTTTATGTCTATGTCGGATCAATCCAGAAACGTTAACATAGTTATTACATTAATAGTTTCCATTCCACAAATAATCTCATCATGTGCCAAGACTCATTTGCAAGCACAAGCAAGCATTCCGTAACACTCCATATTTTTAAAAGCATTATTTAGAATATTTGATTAGCTACATGAAATAAAACAATGTAAGATGATTAAGAGATTGAGATTTGATTTAACTAAGGGTAGTCGTGCCATGTTAAATGTAAATCAAAATAAGATAACATGAATAAAAGTGTTAGAAAATAAGGGAAGGCAAAATAGAAAAATGATAGAACTTTTACCCTAAACCCTTTGGAATTCAAATGCATGTTCATTTCATTTTTCGCAAGCAAAAATATTCTAAGGCCAGCCACCATTTTCAATCTCAAGAGATAGTAAAGCTATGATTTCAAGAAGAAGAAGAAGTAAAATCAACTTGTTCAACATCAAATCTCATATCTTTAATCACAAAGCCAAGGTGAATGATTACTACATCCCATTTTCTTATAGTTATCGGATTTAAGGATAAATCGAAATGATTTTGGATGTTAATGTCATGTTTTGGATGATTGGAAGTTTATATATACTTGTTAATGATTTATACATATTCATATTAGTTTTTATGATATGTTTGATGTGAAAACCCTATTAAACGACATCCAAATGCCTTGAAAATTTTAATGTAGATCTGAAATGATATTTTAGAGATAGATTTCAATTTTCATAATTTTCTTAAATATGGTGGATTTTATATTAATTTTCTAGTGAGAAAAATGATTTATCGGGTTATAAATTATTTACGGTAAAATAAATAATTATTTGGCCCCGAAATTTATATATGTTAGAAAACAAATGAAAAGGATTTTCTAGAATTTTCCTAAGTGTTTTGATGAATGTATAAAATATTTAAGGTATGAGACTTAATGTTTTACACATTTAATTATGGAGAAGGACTGTTTTGCAAATGATTTAAATTCATCAATTGGCTCTAAAATGTGTAGCACTTTTTAGTGGTAAAGAAAAGAGGCAACCAAATAAATTTTACATGTAAAGCGGGTTAGGTGAAAAGAAATGTTTATTTCAGGCTTTTTAACTATTTTATTGCTTTCGGCATCTGATTCCGCCTTGGTTGGATTTCGACCAAGTCCCTACGCTCTTAACTACATTGAAACCAATGCGTCTGGTATCAAGAAATTGGTACGTAGCGAATTGGATAGAAGGCGAAGGGTATGAGTTCGAAACCATAAGCTCCAAAGGGGTCGAAACATCACTTTGTTTTTAAATTAAGATGTGCCTGCTTGCTTTCGACTAAAGCTTTTCAACTTAGTTAGCTTTCGACTGGGTCAATGAATTCAAAAGAAACAGTTTCGAATGGTTTGCACTTTAATTTTAAATGTTTGCTTTCGACTAAGCCGAAAATCATTTTAGCTACCGCTTTCAACCTTTCGACTACAATGGTTTCGAAAGGAATACTTTGCTTTTAAATCTTGGCCACTTTTCTAATGCTTTCGAAGGGATGGTCTCGACACCATTACTTTTTTACTTAGGAAATGGTTTCGAAACAGATGCTTTCGACTTAAACGTTATAAAGACTCTTTTTCTATATTTGATGTATAACCCAAACAGTTTCGAAAGAGATAGTTTTAATGGTTTCGAAAGAAGTGTTTCGACTTCAATGGGCTTCTTATCCTTTTACTCTGCTTGAAGGCATAATTCAAAAGTTTTTGACCCAGATGGTTTTTAACGGTTTCGAAGAAGTAAACTTTAAATGGTTTCAAAAAGTTCTCACGTGTTTTAAATTGATCCCAAAGGCTTTCGAAAGTTTTAGTATTTCAATGCTTTCGAAAGAGTTTTAATAAATACTTTTGAAGGGTTGGTTCCCTAGGGTTTCGAAAGCGTCGAAAGGGAAGGTTTTCCTGCTGCATCAAAGCCGACAACGTAGGAGAAAGGAAAGGCTATATTAGGAGGTACGCTCCAAGTCCATGATACATCCGTTAGCATTTTATTTGATACCGGTGCATTTAATTCTTTTATATATCGATGTTTAGTAGATAAACTTAACCTAGAACCAACGTATTTAGTAACTTCCTTAAGAGTTGCAAATGTGATGCTTGGGATGAAGTGTGACCACTTAGATTTTGACCTGCTAGGTTACATCTTTGTTTGTAGTTTGCATGTATTTGATTTTGTTGGGTTCAGAATTATATTGGGTATGGATTGATTAAGTAATTATGATGCTAGAATATTTTTCCTAGGTAGCAAAATATCACTTAAACACTCGGATTGTAATGATCGGATAGTTTATACCATAGAAAACCCCAGTTGTGAGGCGAATTCCTTATTGGGTGTTATAGAGTTGGAAGATGAATTGAATTGCATTTTCGTAGTTAGAGAATAAGCAGAGGTGTTTGAGCATTTGCTTGGATTGCCGCCGGAACAAGCTATTGAGTTTAGGATTGATTTAGTGCCAGGTGCAGAACCTGTGAGTAGGTGGCCAAGTAGGATGACACCAACAGAGATGAAGGAGTTGAAATCTCATTTATTAGACTTGGAATGCAAGAATTTTATTAGACCGAGTAGTTCACCTTGGGGAGCAGCCGTTATATTTGCTAAGAAGCCAGACGGATCGCTAAGGTTATGTATCGATTATCGTAAGCTGAATGAGAAGACGATAAAGAATCGATATCCACTGCCAAGGATTGACGATTTGTTAGGTCAGTTGAGTGGGGCTAAGATACTCTCCCAGTTAGATTTGGGGATAGGGTTCCTCATCTTAGGGTGGTAGAAGATAGTATATCTTTAACGACGTTCAGGACGAGATATGGATCATACGAATGTTAGTTATGCCGTTCGGACTCGCTGATGCGCCGGCATTCTTTGTAGATTTGATGAATCGAATCTTTCGGGAGCATTTGGATAGATTTGTGTTGGTTTTTATAGATGATATTCTGATATACTCTAAGGATGAGAAGGAGCATGAAGTTCATTTTAGAGCGGTGCTGGAGACGTTGAGGCAGAATCAGCTGGAGGCATAATTTTCTAAGTGTCATTTTTGGAAGAAAGAGGTTAAGTTTCTTGGTCATGTGGTTTCAGAGGAGGGATTGTCGGTTGATCCAGTAAAGATCGAAGCCATTAATAATTGAAAGAGGTCAGAAACGATAACTGAGATAAGAAGTTTCCTTGGACTGGCCAGATATTATCGAAGATTTATTTAGGATTTTTTGCGGATAGCTACACCGATGACTAAGCTAACAAGAAAGGGTGTAAAGTTTGTATGGACCGATAAGTGTGAGGAAGCATTTCAGAGCTTGAAGCACTTGTTGGCCCATGCACCTGTGTTAGTGGTTCCAGAGGGGAATCAAGATTTAGTTGTTTATACTGATGCATGTTGGAACTGGAACAGTCCGCAGCGGAAGCTATGGGTGAATTTCAAAAATTTTACCCTATTGGATCTTTACTGGGCCTATTAAGTCTAACTGAATTGGAACATTTCTAAATTTCATTTAAATAAAATTATTTATTTTATTTAAATTCAAATATATTAAGACATGAAATTAATTTTATTTGATTTAATTTATACATAAATGTACCATACACATATATGTATGAGTGCATGTGTAACATAATAATCCGTGAAAAATATAATATGCCTATATGTAGATGTTGGGATTTACATCGCAACAGACATATTAGCTCATTTTGTATGTCATGTATATTGTCCAAATATGTGCATGTATATGTATTACTAAATACACACACATACATATTTATGTATAAATATATTATATATAAAATATAAACATAAAACATTTACATATAGATAAAAGAAAAAAATATAGAAAGAGAGAGAACAATTATTAAAATTTATTCATAATTCAAAATTAACTTAGTTTTGCAAACATAACAAATTTAGTATTTTAATTTGTATATATTACGAATAAAATAATGTTCTCAACCATAAATAATTAACATAAAATAATATATTGATAAAAATTCAAATTTTACAATTTTCAAAAATCTAAGATCATAAAATAGAGATTAGAAAATTTCTGAAGATTTTTCAAAGTTGAAATATATTTTTTAAAACAAATACATTGATTTTGATAATAATTATTTGATATAAATATTTAATTATCAAAAATTCAAAATTTCAAAAACTCTAGGATCATGAATGAAAGGTTACAAAAAATTTTGAAGAAATTTTCAATTAAATTATTATTTTTAATAAATCATAAACAGTTTCTTCAAAATAATATTAATTATTAAAAATAATAAAATTTATTAAAAAAATCCTAAAATTTTAATATACATTATAGGAATAATGTAATATTTTTAAAAAATATAAAATTGAATTCTTAATGTAATAATTATTTTATCTATAATAAACAATTCAAAATCTAAGATATGTTAATTTAAAATTATGAATATACGTATGATAATTAATTATCGAATTTGTAAATTCATATTATATATAAATAACTGTACTGAATTTTTTAAAACATATATATATATATATATATATATATATTATACATACATATATGCTATTATGGAAGAGAAATATACAAACATGTGTGTGTGTGTGTGTGTGTGTGTGTGAGAGAATTTATTAATACATATATAAAAATAATTATTAATGACAAAAATTGATTTTTTTACAGTAAGCAACATTTGTCTATACATAAATCAAATAGTATAATAAACAATGCACTTAAGCAAACTGATTTGTGACAACTTCATCTACTTACAAAATCTCACCTAACTAAACATATAGTTGCAAATATATTTAAACAGATATGAAATTGCTCATTATAGAATCATAGAATATAATTTAACTAATGTAAAATTATCAATTTAATGATGCTTTTCATTGAGGCAATGACTTCCCTTCCGTTTACTGTTCTTGGTTCGTCATATTGCAAGTTCGGAATCACTGACCTCTAACTATCAAATAATATTATTTTAATTTGAAATATATTTGTGAATTTTGGAGTGGATTGAGAGCTATGTTTTAATCAACAATGTAGATGGTAATGGCGGTCAGAAAATGTTTTTTATTTATTTTTAGAGATACATATACATATATATCTATCTATCTATATACACATACACACACACATACACACATATACATACATACGTGTAGGGTTGTATTAGAGAGAAACGAGGAAAAATGTTGTACCCTTTCTCACTTGATCTCAACCCATTATCTCCAAGCCAATTCCCTATGTTTTATCCACCCCTAGACCTTTCCAAAACCAAAATTGTACAGCCCTAATGATGGGTCTTAAACCCATCCAAGCCCAAGCCAAAATACTATGCAATTAAATCTAATTTAGTCACTTGTCGATATTGTATATCGATCGACATATTTATAACTGTTATAAATATATATAACATTATTTATTTCTCAAATCATATTCAAATTTAATAATTAATATTTCATGAATATTAATTGATTTAATTAATTTATAATAATTATAAACTAATCAAATCGTTCGGTCTTAAGGGAATTCCTAATTTCGACTTTGTAACTATTGTGTGTAAATTTGATCAGCAATTAACATAGAACTATTCTATTGTTAATGTTCACATGTCACTTAGCAGGTGGTGTGACATTATAACCAAATTATCGCTTACTCATTTTCGGTAAAACCCAATTTTAGTGTAATAAGCGTTACTAGTTGTGACATTTGTTTACACCAATTCTCTTCGTCAAAACTATATCACTTTGGACTTATAGAATTTCGTAATTTTCAAAATTTCAACCTCAGCCACATTCAACTTTATAATCTAAATACAAAGTCCTTGGTTCAATAATAACAATTATTACTAACCGAAATGCTCTGGCCAGAGACTTTGACTTTGAGTTGACTTGACTTGACTGTGATACTAACCGCATATAACCGAGGAGATGAATCCTCCTTTGAATAGTGCTTCACTTGCAATATTTCAACTCGACCCAACTATAATCACTCGATGGATGCCATTGTAGGATCGACTTCAACCTAAAAGGGGGATGAATAGGGTGATACTATTAATCATAAAAATTTATTACGGAAATATATAAAATAAGTGCAGCACAGACAATAGAAGAATAATAGCAGCATAGATAATAGCAGAAAATTAAAAGCACAAAATAGAATACACAGTTTTACCCAGCTTTGGCAAAACCCTGCCTACATACTGCCCCCAAGGTTTCTACTAGAAATTAAGTAGTCAGACGCTTACATACATAAACTCACGACACCCGCTATCGACTAACCTAAATCTACGCTCAAAACCCTGCCACAACTCAACCTATGAGTTGCGAATTCTCGAACTACACCACCGTAGTTCGTCCCTTAGTCACAATACTAGACTTTACCAAAGTTTAAAAAAGAAAATACAAAAATAAAAACAATTTTAAAAACCAAAAACCCTAATATATAAAATAAAGCCCAGCAGCTATTTATAATAAACGACCCAAATCAAAAATAAAAGTAAATCCCCTGCTTCTTTTCTATTATTCGGCCCGGTCCTTCTTTCGTTTGTGATAATGGCTGTTGTTGCTTCTTCATTTTGAAATTAGGGCTTTGCTGATGAGACCATCACGTGGAATTATAGCTGATGCTTCGAATGATCTTTTTGATAGATTAATTTGTTTATCTAATAATGCTTTGAATTAAATTGGTACGTTTGTTCCCTTTTTGATTTATATTATACTCGACTTGATTCGATGTTCCTAATTGATGCTATGCTCTGTGATATTGCTTGAACTCGAATGAATTTAAGCGATGATGTTAATGGGTTTTATATGATTGAAAACCCTAAATTTTCGATCGAATATAATATTTGAATTCGTCTAATAATTTTAGCTCGGCCATTTGATTATGTTTGAATGCTTGAGATTTCTCTGACTTGTTCAATTCGTATAATTTTCTGGCTTGATTTTCATGGCTTTGATTCTTGGTCACCACAGTTTTGATTCTCCGTTGACTTTGGTTATGGTGATATTATTATTTTTTCTATGACTTTTTCGATTCATTACCTTGAATCCACTTCATGTTGAAGTCCGGTTTCATTGATGCATCACTCGTTGTTGGTTTTTTTTTGAACCTGTCTTTGAGCTGCACTGATGGTTGCATTCATGTTCATGTATATGTATACAAGTGTGTATGCATTTTGTCCTTGTTAGAACTGAGCATGTTTTTTATGTTGAAGCTTTGCTCATTTTATGCCTTTGTGCCATGCCACTGCTTTATTTGGTTCATGACTGTTGAGGCTGGTATCATGTGTACATCACTACTAACATATGCATATATGCATTGTGTCTTCAACATTGCCTGACCATGCATGCTTCGAGCCTCTGTTTTGCTGGTCTATAGTTTGTTGCCTGGTCGACGTGTATATTGATGTCACCTCTGTTGTATTGTGTCTGGTTCGACCTGCACTTTGTAGTCTGTAGCTTGTGTGGCCTTCTTTAGGTGTTGTTCACACCTTTGTGTATTGATTAATTATTGATTTTTGAATTGACCAATTTGAACTGTCTTCAAGTTGACATCATTGAAATTTTTGGTCGAGGCTTGCTCCAGTCATTAAAACTTGACCATTCTATTTTTTTTTGTATCGCACCTGAGTTGAACCCGGCTTTTGATTGGGTCTGACCTTGTGCTCACCTGTCCTTGTAATTTTATCAAGTGTATATCAGTGTGCATGGCCTTGTGGCATGTACAGTGATACACTGTGCATGTCATAGGTTGTTCGTGTTTGATGAATTCAAAATTAAATGATGACAAACAATCCAAATAATCGAGGCAAATAACATTTTTAAAATACATTTTATTTTACACTGCAAAAATATCTTTTTTTCAATTTTACTACTTCAGTGTTTATTTTGTAGATCGCTCAGATGCTGGATTCAATCTGGAATGGAGTTGAAGATAAATATGAGTGAATGAGTGAAATGTAGTGAGGTGAACATTGTAAATTGAAAATTGTGATGTAATTAAATTTGTATTATAATTGAAATTATGTTTATATAGAGAGAGCTTAAATTTGTACTATTCAGAATTGTAATAAAATATTTGTTTGAATATAAAGTTTGTGCTATTTATTTTATTCAGCAAATATTCATTTAGTTTTGTGAAAATAGTACAATAACAAATACATTTAAATATATATATATATATATATATATATATATGTTTACTATCATCAAAAAAAATATACTAGCTTATTCAACAATCTCCCTTTTGATGATAACAAACATATATTTAAGATTTTGAATATATTAAATGTATTTGATCATTCAGTTTGTTCCCCTTATTTGAATGCTCTCTCTCTACAACAAAACTCCCCCTTCATATATGCATGAGAATAAATAAAAATATGCAAATGAACCTAGATGTAAATAGAAAATACAAAATAAAATATTTGACCTTTATTTGTCAAAATCTTAACTTTTATCTCCCTCTTTTGTTATCAGCAAAAGAGTAATATTGGTAGAAAAATAGAGATAAAGTGATAACATTAGTACAACATTAATACCCAATTGAGTATAAATATTAAATTTCAATAAAGAAACAAACAAAAATCATAAATACTCTACTTGACGCATATTCCACTTTAGAATGATAGGGATGATGTCATAATATAAAACCACATATAGCTGTGTCTATTTGTGGTTTATCTATATTAGGAATTTGAATATCTACTAACCATGCATAACCATTAGGACTTGTAAATGAGATTATTGTACTCTAAATTTAAAAAAAAAACGAGTTCAAGTATATTCTAACCACGCATAAAAGTGGGGACTTTTAAATGAGATTGGAATCAACTTGTCTATTTAATCAATCTGTTTTGATATGTGTTCCATACATGCATAACCATGAAGACTTTTAAATGAGCATGGAAGCACATAATCAAAAATTCCAAGTAATTCACCCATGCATAACCATGAGGACTTTTAAATGAGAGCGAATATTTTGGATGTTTTTTTTTTGCTTAAAAACATAATAAATTGAAAAACAAACGATTCTCATTTAAAATACCACATATTGACATACTATATTGGATTTTGATGAGTGATGGTCGATAAAAATATGATAGAAATAGAAATGGTCATGGTCATGGAATTTTTAACAACAATTTTTTTTATAACTCTTGTTTAAATTTCTAAAGAAATTTAATAAATATACTATCCCAAGTTATAATATATGATTAATATCAACAATCGTCACTTTTTCAATCACTATTTAGCTTTTCGATAATTAGTAGGGAGTCAGATTAAATTAATGTAGTCATTTAAGATCAATTTCAAAAATAATTACAGAATCAAATTTTCTTAAATGACTAATCTAAAATATGGTCAACAAAAACTATTTTCAGGAAGGGTTTTATAAAAGAAAATTGTCTGCTAATTGAAAATCAATTGAAATGAAAAATATGCAGATATTTTCTTTGAAACGGTGATGTAACTAATGAATGTCTTTTCATAAAATTCGTCCACTGGTAATTTTTCTATCAACTAGGCTACCAGTATAACCTGCATCTAAATACCCTTTAACTCAAGGTTATCATTAGATAGATATCATTTCAAAAAGTGAAAATAAATTTTCTATAAGGGACTTTTTTGAAAATGATTTCAAGTTGAAAATCAATATAAATAATTAAATTATTGCAGAAATTATTTCAACATGAGATTATATAAGATACCACTTGTATTTTAGATATTCATAATGATATATTGTAGTATAAAAAAGCAAGTATTCCTCAACACTTGAATCCATTTATATCAAGCATAAGTAATATAAATTGAGTAAAAAAACATATTGAGAAAAATTTGTCAAAGCCGTTTTTCATGACATTCCAAAGTGAATCAAAAGTCAGAGAAGTTGTAGCATTATCGATTAGCTTTTAAAAAAAGCTTCAAAAATTTCACAAATCAAAGTTGAGATGATCAAGATATGTCAGAAAGACTTTAACAATGTCGATCAAAACATAATTAACAATATATGAACAAAAATTGAGTTGAGAGATCATACCTCACTTTCCTTCTATTCTGTGATATCCGAAATGCGTTAATCTCCATCTAATCTTTATAGGCTAAGGAAAGTTTAAATTTTAATTTATTAATCACTTAGAACAACTTGAAATCTATCTCCATCAAAGTTGTTCCTTAGCCCACTTATGTGTCTAAATTTTGGGGAAGATAAGTGGTCTAATTAAGGATGTAGGACCACTATTATTATCTATTGAGATCTTTGGTACCAAAATTAGTCCATATAACAAACCGTTAGCATTTACAATTGTACCCATGGAACCCAAATCTATTTAAAATTCAAACCATTTATATTTGTACCTTTTGGAATCCATATTTGTTTAACGGTTTTGTGTTTGTATATATTTCGACAATTATTCTTGTTATGTCCAATATTTCTATACTCTACACATTTGTGTACATATTTCCACTTGACAGTGTTATTAGTTGTTTGTTCATATCTTGACACTTTTTCAAATCCAATTTCTTTCCTTTTATTTACAAAGAGTTGATTTTCTAAGGGCATATTAAATGATTTTTCTATAGGGAAAAAGTTTCGAGTAATCAACTCAAGTTGGTTAACTTTGGATTGTAAAAGTTTATTTTCATTTATTAGCTTCGAACAACAACTAATGGTGCTATCTCTTATTTCAAAATTCTTCATTTTCAAGTCCATATTTTCACTTTTAAGTTCTCTAATTTTAGTTTCAATTTCAAGCATCTTGGTTTGAAAGAGTTGGAGATTTATACTTAATTTTTTCAAAATCCTTGAATTCTTCAATCTCCTTTTCAAACTCGTGATTTAATCGAATATTTTCAGATTTTCTCAAAATCACGTTTTCTTTTCAAGGGTGTTGAAATATTCATTGATCTCATTTAATTTCTTTTCAAAAATAGCACATATAGAAATTTCTGACTTCTTAAAGTTATCCAACTCTTCTTGCAAAATGTTGTTTTTACAAATCAACTCAGTTTTGTTTTTCTCCCGTATTAAAATTTTGTTTTTAACTTTCGAAAGTTTTCATGAAGACGGACAAATTCTTTTTCATGATTTAAACACCTTTTGCAATTAGAATTTTTATTTTTCTTCATATTTTTAAGCTCATTTTCCAAATCATTATTTTTCTGATGAAGTTTAGCTTGTTCCCTTTCCAACTTATCATTTTTCAATTCAAGAGCTTTAATATTTTCAATTAATTTTTGGCACAAGAACTAAATCATTGAACGAAAAATCACTTGTCTCATCGGCTATTGAATTTTCATCACAGCTGCCTTTTTCCAATCCTGTCAAGCACGTTTCTTTAACTGAGTTGATTATGGGGGATTTCTCTCGGTTTCAACTTTTGCACTATATATAGCATCAAAGGTATTCCATAATACCTGTGCATTTTCACAATGGGAGATAAAGTTAAAATTATCTTGATTAATATGAGAATATAGTATATGCATAGCAAGAGTATTAATCGGAGTAATTTTCTCGTCTATTATATCACACCCATTTTCAATAATATCCCAATATTTAACATCAACATAAAATTCCTTTTTTAATTTTCAATTCAAAAAATCTGTTCCATCAAAAACATGAGTAATAATATTGGACCGACCCTTAGCAAAAGAATTATTAAAAGAAGCCATTTTAAAAATTCAAATTTAAAAAAAAAATCAGTTTTTGAAAAATCAAAATTTTAAAACAAAAATTTGCTTTTGTTCCTTTCTCTGATACCACTTGTATGATCGATTTCACCCTAGAGGGGGTGAATAGGGTGATACTATTAATTATAAAAATTTATTGTGGAAATATATAAAATAATTGCAGCACTGATAATAGTAGACTAATAGCAGATTAATAGTAGCATAGAAAATAGCAGAAAATTAAAAGTAGAAAATAGAATACACAGTTTTACCCAGCTTTGGCAAAACCTTACCTACGTGCTACCACTAAGATTTCTACAAGAAATTAAGTTGTCAGATGCTTACACATGTAAACTCGTGACGTCCGCTATCGACTAACTTAACTCTACACTCAAAACTCTGCCACAACTCAGCCTTCAAGTTGCGAATTCTCGAACTACACCACCGTAGTTTGTCCCTAGTTACACGACTAAACTTTACAAAAGTTTAAAAAGGAAAATACAAAAATAAAAACAGTTTTAAAAACCAAAAACCCTAATATATAAAATAAAGCCCAATAGCTATTTATAATAACCGGCCCAAATTAAAAATAAAAGTAAATCCCCTGTTTCTTTTCTATTATTCGGACTGATTCCTTCCTTCGTTTGTGATAATGGCTATTGTCCCTTCTTCGTTCTGAAATTAGGGCTTTGCTGATGAGACTGCTACTTGGATTTATAGCTAATGCTTCGAATGATTTCTTCGATAGATTAATACATTCACGGCTGTAAAGTCGAGATCTAATGATGCTTTGAATTAAATTGGTACGTTTGTCCCCTTTTCGATTTATATTATACTCGACTTGATTCGAGTTCCTAATTGATGCTATGCTCTGTGGTATTGCTTGAACTCGAATGAATTTAGGCCGATGATGTTAATGGGTTTTATATGATTGAAAACCCTAAATTTTCAATCGAATATAATATTTGAATTCGTCTGATAATTTTAGCTCGGCCATTTGATTATGTTTGAATGCTTGAGATTTCCCTAACTAATTCAATTCATATAATTTTCTGGCTTGATTTTCACGACTTTGATTCTTTATCACCACGGCTTTGATTCTCTGTTGACTTTGGTTATGGTGATATTATTTTTTGCTTCGACTTATTCGACTTTTTGCCTTGAATCAACTTCATGTTGAAGTCTGGTTTCATTGATGCATCACTTGTTGTTGGATCTTTTTGAACCTGTCTTTGAGCTGCACTGATGGTTGCATTCATGTTCATGTATATGTATACAAGTGTGTATGCATTTTGTCCTTGTTAGAACTGAGCATGTTTGTTATGTTGAAGCTTTGCTCATTTTATGCCTTTATGCCATGCCATTGCTTTATTTGGTTCATGACTGTTGAGACTAGTATCATGTGTACATCACTGCTAACATATACATATGTGCGTTGTGTCTTCAACATTACCTGACCATGCATGCTTCGAGCCATTGTTTTGCTGATCTATATGTTTGCTGCCTGGTCGACATGTATATTGATGTCACCTCTATCGTATCATGTCTGGTTCGACCCGCACTTTGTGGTCTGTAGCTTGTGTGGCCTTCTTTAGGTGCTATTTACACCCTTGTGTATTGATTAATTGTTGATTTTGGAGTTGACCAATTTGAACTGTCTTCATGTATACATCACTGAAATTTTTGGTTGAGGCTTGCTCCAGTCATTAAAACCTGACCATTCTGTTTTTGTTTTTGTATTGCACCTGAGTTGAACCCGGCTTTTGATTGTGTTTGACCTTGTGCTCACCTGTCCCTATAGTTTTATCAAGTGTATCTCGGTGTGCATGGTTTTGTGGCATGTACAGTGATACAAGATGCATGTCACAGGTTGTTCGTGTTTGATGAATTCAAAATTAAATGATGATGAACAACCCAAATAAAAGAGGCAAATAATATTTTTCAAAATATATTTTATTTTACACTGCAAAAATATTTATTTTTCAATTTTAATGCTTCAGTGTTTATTTTGTAGATCGCTCAGATGCTGGATTCAATCTAAAATGGTGTTGAAGATAAATACGAGCGAATAAGTGAAATATAGTGATGTGAACATTGTAAATTGAAAATTATGATGTAATCAAATTTGTATTGTGATTGAAATTATGTATATATAATAAGAGCTCAAGTTTATACTATTCAGTAATAAAATATTTGTTTGAATAAAATATTTGTTTGAATTTAAAGTCGTGTTATTTATTTTATTCAGCAAATATTTATTTAATTATGTGAAAATAGTACAATAAGAAATAAATTTAAATATATATGTTTGTGTGTGTGTTTATCATCATAAAAAAAATCATATACTAGCATATTCAACAGCCATGCCATTATTTGGCTATAATCAATGTGGAGCTTTCATATTGAAGATCCACAGTATTCTCAAGTTGAGAGAACTATGTAAATCAGTCATATCGATATTTTCTGTTTGACCTTAGTTATATTAACTAACAGAAAACTATCGAGTGAGTTGTTCCATAGTTATCCAATAATTATTAGTACGTAACCCCTAGGTGCCCCCAACAGTCATGATTAATTCACTGCCCAATATTTGGAGAGCATTATGTACTCCAGTCTCAACAGATACATCAATATCCAGTCTTGATGCATCCTGACTAGGAACATCTAAAATGGTATATTTGTTTCATTTTGATAAATTGCTCACTGTGATAACAGTTTGTAACTACTATCACAAAATATACCATTTATGAATTTTTCTATTAAATATACTTTTAACTAAGTTAACTGAATAATATAATCACATTATATAAAGCATATAATAGGAAGAAAATACCTTTTATTTCGATCAAGATTGGTCAACGAGTTAGATATATGTAACAAATTACATAATTGCCCCAAGGGCATACCCCTAACTCTATCGATGCATGTGTTACTGGGTTGGGAGTTGTACTAATGTAGAGGGGTAAAGTGATTGCATACACATCTAGGCAGCTTAGACCGCATGAAGTAAGA
The DNA here is from genome assembly GCA_030765085.1 of Allium cepa. Taxonomy (NCBI): domain Eukaryota; kingdom Viridiplantae; phylum Streptophyta; class Magnoliopsida; order Asparagales; family Amaryllidaceae; genus Allium; species Allium cepa. Next base: position 567,360,557 of record CM060943.1, read on the forward strand.
TATCCTACTCATGATTTAAAGTTGGTAGCAGTGATTTTTGCCTTGAAGATTTAGAGGGATTATCACTGGGGGGAGAGATTTGAGTTATATACCGATCATAAGTCATTAAAATATTTATTCTCTAAAAAGGAGTTGAATATGAGGCAGCAGACATGGTTGGAATTTTTGACATCTTATGATTTTGATAGTGAGTATACTCCTGCAAAAAGAAACAAGGTAGCAGATGCTCTTAGTAGAAAACATTAGAATGTGGTGTTAGCGATGTTGGTGGAATGGAAGAATCTATTAGTTCTTGAGATGATGGTTTTGATTATTAGTCCGTGAGATAATGGTTTTGATGACAACAACCTTAGAATAGATTATAAAATATAAATACTAACAGTATAAGTTTAGATATATATGTATATGCAGGATTTAACCATGTAGGTACCAAAAATGAAGATTGTACAGTATATAGATTCAAGATATCAAGATTGAAGACTCATAAGTATCAAGATTATCAAGAGTTAAGGAATTCAAGTAATTTATTCTTTAATTAGAAATTTTGTTAAAACTCCTAGAAAAGCACTGACATCTTAAAATCCAATTTATTCGTGGAATTGAATACACTTCGAGCCTGTTAAAGGGATGGAACCCTAAGTAGGATGGAACCTACGAAAAATCTAGTGGAACATTGTTTTGTATCCACTAACCTTTTATTCAAAATGATTTTTCAAAATTATATCTTGTTTTCAAAATGATTTCAAAACCTTCCTTTTAAAAGCATCAAAACATCTATCCTGATTTCAAATACTTTTAGCCTCAAAATAATCTTCAATTTCAAAATCAAATTATCCTTGTTTTTAAACTATCTTTTAAATATAATATATTTAACTTTTAAATATTTATACTTAGATTTTAAATATATAATATGTAACATCCCTGAAATTTTAGTTAAGATAATTTGATAACTAATTTAATTTTTGACATTAAATTGTGAATTTAATTAAGAATTAATTAGAAATTTATAAAAAAACAAAAAAAATACATTTTAGATTTTAAATATAAATTTTGATTTGAAATATAAGGATAAGTATTTTATAAATAATATTGGATTTGAAAATAAATGTGTTTTATAAGTAGATTGAAAATAGATTTGAATTGGGAATTTAAGAATAAAATTTTAAAATTAAGAAATACATATATATGATTAATTATTAAAGTGTAATTTAGTTTCAAAACATTTTTCTTTAAGAATGTATATTTTGAAGGTATAAAATGTTGATATATTGAAATTTAATTGGACTTAAAGAAAATTTTATATTTGAAACAAAAGTATAACAAGTATGATTTCTTAAGTTTAAAATGAGAATTTTAGAACATGTATTTATTAATAAGTTTAATATCTTAAGTTTAAGATATAAATGTATTGAAAACAAAGCCAATTTTTTTTTTATAAATGTATATAAAAAAGGAAAATTATAAATAAGGAGACATAAACTTATGTCAATACAGAATAGATGATCTACTTAAAGAAAATGAAAGTTAATAACGGTTTAAACACAAAATAGATGTAAATGACATTTGTGAGGTAAGGACAAAGAATTTATACAAGTGTTAGCAAGAATATTAACAAGTGGAAAAGAAATAAAATTTTCTTTTATCTTACATTTCTAAATTAATCCTGAGTATAACCAGGCTATCTTCACTACTCAAATATCTTCTTCGATTCATTCTCAAACTGAAAAGGTAAAACCTGGAAAATATCAAAACCTGAGAACGAACAAACTACAAACCTGATTAAGCCAACATCATTAGATCATAGCTCCACTTCAACAAATGCATGCTTTCTCAGACTTCAAACCTGGAAAGTAAGATGAAAAATCTAGTGACTGTTCTAATGATCCAGAACAGATTCAAACATGAAGTTACAATACAAAACAAAGATCTTCAACCAAGCCAGTGATCATCTCAGCTTTTCAAAAGTCTCAAACCTGATCAAGAATAAGTTCAACTCAAATGGAAAGCAAGAATTCAACTGGAAGGTTTATAGTTGAAACAAAGCAAGCAAATTCAAAAAGTAAAACCAGAGCAAATTTAAGAAAAAAAATCTGGAAGATGAAGATCAAACAACCTGAAAGCATGCAAGTTTAAAAGCATCAGTAAAAATAGTGTCTGGCCTATGTTCTTTCATAAAATTGGTGAGCAAACTCTTTTTTTTAGATCCTTAACCTGTATATTCTGATGTTTTTTGAAATGTGTTGGAATGATAGGTGGAATTTGGTTTGCATGTTGATAAATATGCAGATATAAGACTGTGCATACCTCTGTTTTTATAGTTACAGGTTCTAAACCAGATTTAAAAATTCAAACTATCCACCTAAATGTTTTTTTTGGTCTTTAATCCTTAAACAAAATATGTTTGTTTGTGGGTAACATCCTTTTTGAAAATTTATTCAAGTGAATATATTTAATTAATATCTTAGAAAATACAACATTACAGTATAGAATCAATGAATGTCAAAATTTGGATTATCAAATTCCTGTGCTATAATTATATACTCGATTTTGCTTACAAAAAATAATGAATTTTAGTAATAATATGGTGATTTTCAAATTGATGTGTATTAAGAATTTTGGGGTTGGTCATAGATCAGATTTTGGCCAAGTTTCGACGATTGGCGATGGGAGGATTGTCGTGCTTGCTTCTGGAGGTGGGTGGTAGGCTAGGGACTTCAAGAAAAATGGAATCACATTTTTCTGATCAACATGGATGGAGATGCGACGTGATTAGTGTTTTAGCCCTAGTTTTGATGTATATGAGGGAATAAGTTTCTACGACATCAATGTCACATCGGGTTGTATCGGTCAGGGGGGAAACAGCTCGTGGGTTATCGGAGTAGCTTGGGTAGTGATTGCATGGCGTCCGATGGCTTGACGTGATGTGGCGAGGTGATTTGCTGATGAAGATGGGTTGCAGTTTTGATTGGGAATGATCGATTTCGATTCGTGGACGTTTTAGTCGATCTGGGCTATCGAATGGGGTAGTAGTGTTGCCGACAACTTGTAGGTGGTCGAGGTGCTAATCTCCGGTTGTCGGAGTTGCTGTACACGTACACACGTTGGGTTAGATTGGGTTGTGCTGTGAGTTCGTGTTTGGGAAAGAAGATGTAGTCTCGAAGCGTGTCTCGGGAAGAAACAAGAGTATCTCGGATTTTAAATTGAAGTAGGAATTGGGTGCGAAGTGAAAAATACTTTGAAAATTTTCAAATTAAAAGTATGGGGCGCTTGGGTCAAATTTTGGGGAAACCCGAAGCAGTGGGGTAATTCGCTCGGGGTCGACTCGAAGCGAGGGTGCAGCAACACGAGGACACTTGTGTTTGCCTGGAATTTTTATGTTTCCAGTTTAAAACTTTAATAAATGAGTTAAATAAATTTCTAAAAAAAAATTATTCCTTTTATAAATGATGAATTATTTATTAAGTAGAAGGTACTAATTGAAAGTTTTGGGAATAAAGGATTTTTTTCTAAACAATTAAGTTTTAAAATTATATTTTTAATAAGTCATTTTAAATAAAACTTAATAAGTGATAAATTTTAACTTAAAAGTAAGTTGAATTACATCGTTAATAATAATCAAGTAAGTAATAATTTGTAATTAAGATTAATTCATTAATAATTAAGAAAATCAATTAAAGGATAATTAGTTATAATTAAGATTAAATTAATTAATAATTGAGGATTTATTAATTAAAGTATATTAATTAATAATTTAAGTTAATTAATAAAGTAATTAATGAATGATTAAATAAAAATAGTAATTACTTAGTGAAATTAATTAAGGGTAGATAATTAAAGATTAAAGATTGATTAATCAAATATTAAGAGTTAATTACTTTAAAGAATAATTAATGTGCTTAATTAATTAAGGTAATTAAAACAAGAATAATTAATTAAAGGTTAATTAACTTAAAGTTATTAAGAAATCATCATTAATTAAGGAGTAATTAATTAAAGTACTTAATTAGGGAATAATTAATTAATAAAAGTAATTAGGATTTAATTAATTACAATTAAGGATCAATTAATTAAGATAATTAATTAATGAAATGATTTAATTAATGAAGGTAATTAAGACTTAATCAATTGAAGTTAATGATAATTAATCATTGATTAAAATATTTTTAATAAAGGTAACTATGTTGTTGATAGATAAAAAACCACACGATTTATTCATATTAATTATAGATGTTTGATTGCTATTGGATGCTATGTGATGGATTGATATATTTGATATGTGATGTGATGCTATGTAATGCTTTGTGCTAAGCTGTTATATCTATAATGAATATATTGTTATATGAATATGCAAAACCCTTGACCCGTAAATGACATTTGAATTTCGATGCGACAGGGAGTCGGATTCTAGTTGGTTATCCGAAACCCACATCGAATCATATTAGTGAATCTTTGTTATTGATAAATTTACTTTATTTATGATTCTATGAATGAAGATAAGCGTTATAGCTTATACCGCTTATCGATATTGATGCGCTTTAATCTGTGATGTGATGATTGTTGTTGCACTATTGTGTGTAAACCCATGGACTACACCGTACACACACAAAATATGGATTTCACGAGGAAATCGGTTAAGTCATGGATTTTTAAATAGTTTAGAATTTGAATTTTAAATTCAAATGGTTTTGAAAATGGATTGGGTTTAAAGTGAAAAACTTTTGAAAAGGTGTTTTAAAAATGAAATCTATTTTGAATAACTTAATAAAGATTTGAAATTTAAGTAATTTGATTTAAATTGGAATTCAATATCTGAAATTGAATTCTATATTTGGTATTTATGACGAAAAAAGGTTATACAAGCTATAAATGTGTTTATATGGGGTTTTTTAAACCATTTTAAAAGTATGGTTTTGAGAAATTGATTTTAAACCAAGTTTATATTTGAAAGGCTTTAACTCGTGCGAACATAATAAGATTTTTCCAAAACGAAAACTATTGGTTTTCAAATAGTAATAGCTTTTATATAAGGATTGAATTTCCAGATTATGATGGAAAAATTTCAAGTTTGAAATTGAATGGTTTTGAAAGCTATAGTTGAATTTTTGTAAAAGATAGTTGAACCCTATTTTGAATTTGAAGAGGATTTTTAAATGGTGTATCTTTTATACATAAAAGATTGAAACGAGAATTGTTTTGAAAGTTATGAATGAATCTTTGAAAATTATTTTGAAAGCTATGAAATGAGTCTTTGATTTAAAGACCCGATGGGTTAATCCAATTTGAAATGGAATTACTTTTGAAAGGCTACGAATGAATCTTTGTCAAAGATTGGTGAACCTTATTTTAAATTGAAAGGGGTCTTAAAAGTGAATCTTTTGTTTAAAAGATTTAAGTGTGGAAATTGTTTAAACCATTGAAGGTTTTTGAAAAGAATGTTTTTGTTTAAAAGATTGGAAATAGTAATTTGTTTTAACCATTTGAATGAAATGTTTTGGGCTTTAAGCTGTGATTTAACTGAAATCCCATATCCATATGTTTTTAAATATTGCGCTCGTTATTCGTTTAGCCGGGAAAGGACCTTGTGTCATATAATCCATTTCGAATAATGATACGACGATATGAATAGCATTTGAAGACTGGTGGTGAAGACCGGATATTTTCGAAAACGGAAGGATAACCCGTCGAATGTCTCTGCACAGAATGGTCCCCGGTATAGAGATTTGATCACCCTTTGTGATGGGGAGTCTGGACGTGATTAGGGATTATCCGGATTGCAAGGGATTATTTTGAAGTGCCTTCGGTTTTGTTCGAACCCGGAACAGACTCGTATGGATGTGTGTCTGACATTACACTTTGAGATATAAAGTTTGTTTCTATCAAATACATTTCTATTTGGTGGCGGAGATTTATTGTCTTAGCTTAACACCCTTCTCTGAGACGTACGAGCTCAGAGGTTATGTAATTGATGGTTACCAATGGTACATTTCCAATTTGGTAATGTGGCATTCAAAGTGCTGCTGATCATTTGTTGATCAAAGCATGGCTTTGTAAAAAGCGTAGCTTTGTGGACGAGACTTCGTCGAATTTCACAACCCGGAATGGTCGAAACAGGAAGAATGTAGCAAGGTTATTTGGGGGTAGCGCACCCTGAGGGTATGTTCATTTCCTTCTGGATAGAGGTGGTATCATGGTATGGAGCCCAGATACTTAACTTATGTGGTTGCTGCAAATTTATTACTTTGTGGTTGTTGGAGAATCCCGGGATAAAGGTCGGTTACGACCGGGGGATGGCATACTCTTGTAGTAGTTACCTAGTTATAGAGGTAACCCGGCTTTGTGTTGGCAGAGATCTGGTTAGGTTCTCGAGGTGTCTCTCTAGAGGCGTACCCATGTGGCAATGGAAAGTTCCTTAGCCTAACCATTTGTTGGAAATCCAATTACCAATACGCGCCTTGTACGGTTTTAGTTGTAGAACCTTCCATCTAACATGATAGCTATAGTAGGCATACTATAATGGTATGTATGCTGGCTAAGATTATTGTTATATTTTCTAATGTTTTCCACTATGCACTAATAATAATATCAAATGGTTTTCGCGTGTCAAGCATGTTTGACTATCATCAGGAGAAATCTCCCCCAAGTGTGCGATTGCATGGTGTGTGTGCCGGGAGGCCTTATGGTAGTTTCATTTTCCAAAAAGCATTGCGGATTTAAAATTTAAAATTTCTTTTGTTTGTTTTTAAAGATAAAATGTTTTTGTTTGCTCATACCAGTCCCATGACTGACCGGAGTTTATTGTTCCCTTCCTAAACTCTGGGTGCCCACTATTTTCCCCACGGGCAGTCTAGAGTTGGGTTTTTCAGATAGTAGATATAGATATCGATCCAGTAGCTTTTAGCTTTCTCTTTGGGTATTCTTTGGAAATCTTGGATATTGAAGTCTTTGGATTCACGGACAAGACTTGCTTAGCTTGGTGAACTTGATGGTGGTTCGAGCTTGTAGTTTGGAGTTTAGCTTTAGAGCATTGGATTGGAATTATCTCTTGGCTATTTGTTTTCCGCTGCTGTTTGTGGTCTCTGATATTCTTGTATCATATTGATATTATTGTTGTATATTTGGATATTGTATCATTGGTGTTGTATATGATATTCATTTCTTTTTTTCCGCTGTGTTGTTATACTTGATGTGTTATAAGCTCCGGCGAACCAGATTCGACGTTTGGATCTGCGGCATTGGAATATGAGTGTCGTATTCGATGCCGATTTTCGAAGGTCGAGTCAGGGTCGTTACATTTGGTATCAGAGCTGAAGTTTGAAACTTTAGCTCAGGAATATAACACATTAAGTAACTCATTCGGCATAGGGTGAAGTATACCCTAGAATGAGTATATCCCTAAGATATTCGTTCGGATGCCTCAGTAAAATTCTCTTACTATCCACTGACAGTGAGTATGAGTGCGAGAAGAGGACGAGATAGGGGACATGGGAGTACGACTATAAATGGTCGATACCCTGCAATAGCGGAAACAACTTTCTCTATCAATCTCCTTTGAATCGTCTTTTCAATTCTTTGACTTCTTCCTGGCTTCCCCAGGAAGAAAGTTTGATTTTGCATGGGACATACTCTCCAGATGGGTCAAAATTGTTTGCTTGGATGAATTGTTTGCTTTGGTTGCTATGGTTGATAGATATATTTTGGTTTCTTTAAACTAAAAATTCTGGTTGCATCAATATATCTGTCTCTTCTTTGGGGTATTCTGACTTGAGCTTGGAATCCATACCCAGTGTTTGAGAATTATGGAAGATTAAATTCATTTATTTGTTCTTTTGGGATCCATATATATTCTACGAGTGATTAGTTATCTTTCGAACTAACCAATTCCCCTGTATATTCGTAGATCTGGTGACCCGAGATCTTGATTCATTCTTGTATCTATTATTGATATTCTGATTTGGGAAGCCAAATGCAGAATAGATATTCAATTTTATTGGAAAGATATTTCACTGTCTTTCATCTGTTTTTGATTGTCTCCCTAACAAATTTCGAGGACGAAATTTTCTTAAGAGGGGAACCTGTAACATCCCTGAAATTTTAGTTAAGATAATTTGATAACTAATTTAATTCTTGAAATTAAATTGTGAATTTAATTATGAATTAATTAGAAATTTCTAAAAAACATAAAAGATACATTTTAGATTTTAAATAGAAATTTTGATTTGAAATTTAAGGATAAGTATTTTATAAATAATATTGGATTTGAAAATAAATGTGTTTTATAAGTAGATTTAAAATAGATTTGAATTGGGAATTTAAGAATAAAATTTTAAAATTAAGAAATACATATATATGATTAATTATTAAAGTGTAATTTAGTTTCAAAACATTTTTCTTTAAGAATGTATATTTTGAAGGTATAAAATGTTAATATATTGAAATTTAATAGGACTTAAAGAAAATTTTATATTTGAAACAAAAGTATAACAAGTATGATTTCTTAAGTTTAAAATGAGAATTTTAGAACATATATTTATTAATAAGTTTAATATCTTAAGTTTAAGATATAAATGTATTGAAAACAAAGTCATTAAAAAAATTATAAATGTATATAAAAAGGGAAAAGTATAAATAAGGAGACATAAACTTATGTCAATATAGAATAGATGATCAACTTAAATAAATAAAAGTTAATAAGGGTTTAAACACAAAATAGATGTAAATGACATTTGTGAGGTAAGGACAAAAAATTTAAACAAGTGTTAGCAAGAATATTAACAAGTGGCAAAGAAATAAAATTTTCTTTTATCTTACATTTCTAAATTAAACCTGAGTATAACCAGGCTATCTTCACTACTCAAATTTCTTCTTCGATTCACTCAAACTGAAAAGGTAAAACCTGGAAAATATCAAAACCTGAGAATGAACAAACTACAAACCTGATTAAGCCAACATCATCAGATCATAGCTCCACTTCAACAAATGCATGCTTTGTCAGACTTTAAACTTGGAAAGTAAGATGAAAAATCAAGTGACTATTCTAATGATCCAGAACAGATTCAAACTTGAAGTTACTATACAAAACAAAGATCTTCAACCAAGCCAGTGATCATCTCAGCTTTTCAAAAGTCTCAAACCTGATCAAGAATAAGTTCAACTCAAATGGAAAGCAAGAATTCAACTGGAAGGTTTATAGTTGAAACAAAGCAAGCAAATTCAAAAAGTAAAACCAGAGCAAATTTAAGAAAAAATACTGGAAGATGAAGATCAAACAACCTGAAAGCATGCAAGTTTAAAAGCATCAGTAAAAATAGTGTCTGGCCTCTGTTCTTTCATAAAATTGGTGAGCAAACTCTTTTTTTAAATCCTTAACCTGTATATTCTGATGTTCTTTTAAATGTGTTGGAATGATGGGTGGAATTTGGTCTGCATGTTGATAAATATGCAGATATAAGACTGTGCATACCTCTGTTTTTATAGTTACAGGTTCTAAACCTGATTTAAAAATTCAAACTATCCACCTAAATGTTTTTTAAGTCTTTAATCCTTAAACAAAATATGTTTGTATGTGGGTAACATCCTTCTTGAAAATTTATTCAAGTGAAAATATTTAATTAATATCCCAGAAAATAGAACATTACAGTATAGAATCAATGAATGTCAAAATTTGGATTATCAAATTCTTGTGCTATAATTATATACTCGAATTTGCTTACAAAAAATAATGAATTTTAGTAATAATATGGTGATTTTTAGATTGATGGGTATTAAGAATTTTTGGGTTGGTCATAGATCGGATTTTGGCCAAGTTTCGAAGATTGGCGATGGGAGAATTGTCGTGCTTGCTTCTGGAGGTGGGTGGTAGGCTAGGGACTTCAGGAAAAATGGAACCACATTTTTCTGATCAACATGGATGGAGATGCGACGTGATTTAGTGTTTTAACCCTAGTTTTGATGTATATGAGGAAATAAGTTGTCGCGACATCAATGTCGCATCGGGTTATATCGGTCAGGAGGAAACAGCTCGTGGGTTATCGGAGTAACTTGGGTAGTGATTGCATGGCGTCCGGTGGCTCGACGTGATGTGGCGAGGTGATTTGCTGATGAAGATGGGATGTAGTTTCGATTGGGAATGCTCGATTTCGATTCGTGGACGTTTTAGTCAATCTGGGCTATCGAATGGGGTAGTAGTGTTGTCGACGACTTGTAGGTGGTCGAGGTGCTAATCTCTGGTGGCCAGAGTTGCTGTACACGTGCACGTGCACGTTGGGTTAGATTGGGTTGTGATGTGAGTTCGTGTTTGGGAAAGAAGATGTAGTCTCGAAGCGTGTCTCAGGAAGAAACAAGAGTAGCTCCGGTTTTAACTCGAAGTAGGAATTGGGTGTGAAGTGAAAAATACTTGGAAAATTTTTAAATTAAAAGTTTGGGGCGCTCGGGTCAAATTTTGGGGAAACCCAAAGCAGTGGGGTAATTCGTCGGGGGTCGACTCGAAGCGGAGGTGGAGCGACTCGGGGACACTTGTGTTTGCCTGGAATTTTTATGTTTCCAGTTTAAAACTTTAATAAATGAGTTAAATAATTTTCTAAAAAAATAATATTCCTTTTATAAATGATGAATTATTTATTAAGTAGAAGGTATTAATTGAAAGTTTTGGGAATAAAGGATTTTTTCTAAAACAATTAAGTTTTAAACTTATATTTTTAATAAGTCATTTTAAATAAAACTTAATAAGTGATAAATTTTAACTTAAAAGTAAGTTGAATTATATTGTTAATAATAATCGAGTAAGTAATAATTTGTAATTAAGATTAATTCATTAATAATTAAGAAAATCAATTAAAGGATAATTAGTTATAATTAAGATTAAATTAATTAATAATTGAGATTTATTAATTAAAGTACATTAATTAATAATTTAAGTTAATTAATAAAGTAATTAATGAATGATTAAATAAAAATAGTAATTACTTAGTGAAAGTAAATGAGGGTAGATAATTAAAGATTAAAGATTGATTAATCAAATATTAAGGGTTAATTACTTTAAAGAATAATCAATATGGTTAATTAATTAAGGTAATTAAATCAAGAATAATTAATTAAAGGTTAATTAACTTAAAGTGATTAAGAAATCATCATTAATTAAGGAGTAATTAATTAAAGTAATTAATTAGGGAATAATTAATTAATAAAAGTAATTGAGATTTAATTAATTACAATTAAGGGTCAATTAATTAAGATAATTAATTAAAGAAATGATTTAATTAATGAAGGTAATTAAGAATTAATCAATTGCAGTTAATGATAATTAATCATTGATTAAAAGATTTCTAAATTATGTTGTCGATAAATCGAAAACCATACGATTTATTCATATTAATTATAGATGTTTGATTGCTATTGGATGCTATGTGATGGATTGATATATTTGATATGTGATGTGATGCTATGTAATGCTTTGTGCTAAGCTGTTATATCTATAATGAATATATTGTTATATGAATATGCAAAACCCTTGACCCGTAAATGACATTTGAATTTCGATGCGACAGGGAGTCAGATTCCAGTTGGTTATCCGAAACACACATCGAATCATATTAGTGAATCTTTGTTATTGATAAATTTACTTTATCTATGAATCTGTGAATGAAGATAAGCGTTATAGCTTATACCGCTTATCGATATTGATGCGCTTTAATCTGTGATGTGATGATTGTTGTTGCACTATTGTGTGTAAACCCCTGGACTACACCGTACACACACAAAATACGGATTTCGCGAGGAAATCGGTTAAGTCGCAGATTATTAAATAGTTTTGAATTTGAATTTCAAATTCAAATGGTTTTGACAATGGATTGGGTTTAAAGTTAAAAACTTTTGAAAAGTTGTTTTAAAAATTAAAGCTATTTTGAATAACTTAATAAAATTTGAAATTTAAGTAATTTGATTTAAATTGGAATTCAATATCTGAAATTGATTCTATATTTGGTATTTATGACCAAAAAAAGGTTATACAAGTTATAAATGTGTTTATATGGGTTTTTTTAAAAACCATTTTAAAAGTATGGTTTTGAGAAATTGATTTTAACCCAAGTTTATATTTGAAAGGCTTTAACTCGTGTGAATATACTCGGATTTTTCCGAAATGAAAACTATTGGTTTTCAAATAATAATAGCTTTTATATAAGGAAAGAATTTCCAAAATTATGATGGAAAGATTCCAAGTTTGAAATTGAATGGTTTTGAAAGCTATAATTTAATTTTTGTAAAAGATAGTTGAAACCAATTTTGAATTTGAAGAGGTTTTTAAATGGTGTATCTTTTATATATAAAAGATTGAAACGGGAATTGTTTTGAAAGTTATGAATGAATCTTTGAAAATTATTTTGAAAGCTATGAAACGAGTCTTTGATTTAAAGACCCGATGGGTTAATCCAATTTGAAATGGAATTACTTTTGAAAGGCTATGAATAAATCTTTGTCAAAGATTGGTGAACCTTGTTTTAAATTGAAAGGGGTCTTAAAAGTGAATCTTTTGTTTAAAAGATTTAAGTGTGGAAGTTGTTTAAACCATTGAAGGTTTTTGAAATGAATCTTTTTGTTTAGAAGATTGGAAATGGTAATTTGTTTTAACCATTTGAATGAAATTTTTTGGGCTTTAAGCTGTGATTTAACTGAAATCCCATATCCATATGTTTTTAAATATTGCGCTCATTATTCAGTTTAGCCGGGAAAGGACCTTATGTCATATAACCCATTCCGAATAATGATATGATGATATGGATAGCATTTGAAGGCCGGTGGTGCAGACCTGATATTTTTGAAACCGAAAGGATAACCCATCGAATGTATCTGCACCGACTGGTCCCCGGTATAGAGATTTGATCACCCTTTGTGATGGGGACTCTGGACGTGATTAGGGATTATCCGGAGTGCAGGGGCTTCTTTTGAAGTGCCTTCGGTTCTGTTCGAAACCGGAACAGACTTGTATGGATGTGTGTTTGACATTACACTTTGAGACGTAAAGCTTGTTTCTATCAAATACATTTCTTTTTGGTGGCGGAGATTTATTCTCTTAGTTTAACACCCTTCTCTGAGACGTAGAAGCTCAGAGGTTATGTAATTGATGGTTACCAGTGGTACATTCCCAATTTGGTAATGTGGCATACGAAGTGCTGCTGATCATTTGTTGATCAAAGCATGGCTTTGTAAAAAGCGTAGCTTTGTGGATGAGACTTCGTCGAATTTCACAACTCGGAATGGTTGCTGCAAGGTTATTTGGGGGTAGCGCCCCCTGAGGGTATGTTCATTTCCTTCTGGATAGAGGTGATATCATGGTATGGAGCCTAGATACTTAACCTATGTGGTTGCTGCAAATTTATTACTTTGTGGTTGTTGGTGAATCCCGGGATAAATGTCAGTTACGACCGGGGGATGGCATACTCGTGTAGTAGTTACCTAGTTATAGAGGTAACCCAACCTTGTGTTGGCAGATATCCGGTTAGGTTCTCGGGGCGTCCCTCCAGAGGCGTACCCATGTGGCAGTGGGAAGTTCTTAGCCTGACCATTTATTGGAAATCCAATTACCAATACGCGCCTTGTACGGTTTTAGTTGTAGAACCTGCCATCTAACATGGTAGCTATAGTAGGCATACTATAATGGTACGTATGCTGGCTAAGATTAATATTATACTTTCGAAATGTTTTGCACTATGCACTAACAATAATATCAAATGGTTTTCGCGTATCAAGTATGTTTGACTATCATAAGGAGAAATCCCCCCCAAGTGTGCGATTGCATGGTGTGTGTGCTGGGAGGCCTTATGGTAGTTTCATTTTCCAAAAAGCATTGCGGATTTCAAATTTAAAATTTCTTTTGTTAACAATAATATCAAATGGTTTTCGCGTATCAAGTATGTTTGACTATCATAAGGAGAAATCTCCCCCAAGTGTGCGATTGCATGGTGTGTGTGCTGGGAGGCCTTATGGTAGTTTCATTTTCCAAAAAGCATTGCAGATTTCAAATTTAAAATTTCTTTTGTTTGTTTTTAAAGATAAAATGTTTTTGTTTGCTCATACCAGTCCTATGACTGACCCGGAGTTTATTGTTCCCTTCCTAAACTCTGGGTGCCCACTATTTTTCACACGGGCAGTCTAGAGTTAGGTTTTTCAGATAGTAGATATAGATATCGATCCAGTAGCTTTTAGCTTTCTCTTTGCGTATTCTTTGGAAATCTTGGATATTGAAGTCTTTGGATTCACGGACGAGACTTGCTTAGCTTGGTGAACTTGATGGTGGTTCGAGCTTGTAGTTTGGAGTTTAGCTTTGGAGCATTGGATTTGAGTTATCTCTTGGCTATTTGTTTTCCGCTGCTGTTTGTGGTCTCTGATATTCTTGTATCATATTGATATTATTGTTGTATATTTGGGTATTGTATCATTGGTGTTGTATATGATATTCATTTATTTTCTTTCCACTGTGTTGTTATACTTGATGTGTTATAAGCTTCGGTGAACCAGATTCGACGTTTGGATTTGCGGCATTGGAATATGAGTGTCGTATTTGGTGCCGATTTTCAAAGGTCGAGTCAGGGTCATTACAAAATTATAGTGAAATTTTGTATATATTATTCTTTATACTTACTTATGTATTTTAAATATAGTCAAGAATATTTATAAAATTTAAAATAGTTTTAATATAAAATAAAGGTTATTTTCAAAGAAAATCAAAACATCAAAAATCCCTTTGGGATGTCGACATACTCATGTACCCCATGTCGACATGGTGTCAGTTGAGTTCAAAATTTAAATTTCAAAAGAAGTGTCTATTCGTCATAACTCTTCATGAATGGACATGACTGTTGTTCCTCTATAAATAGGGGTTAGTTTCAACGAATTGTAGGACAGTTTTTCTGGGTTTTCACTCCTCTTCTTCTTCCACATTTCTATATAAAAATTCTTATCATTACTCTGCCCAAAATCAACATTGAATCTAACTAGATTATCTTTGGTTCGATTCTCTATCACTATCTCAATAAGATCCTCGGTGCTATTCAGAGTTATAGGCTTTTTGTAATCAACTTAGCGAGAAAAGGTGCGATTGTAACCTTGAAAATCAATCAAGTGTAAAAGGTGTGATTGTAGCCTTGAAAATCAATTGGGTGAACTTGTTGCTCGGGAAATCAAGTATCTCTACCCAGAGTATTGTGATTCTAAAGGGTGTACCTTGTAGCCTTGAAATCGAGGGTGTAATTATAAAGATTGTTTTTGAAAGGAAATCCATACTTGTGTGCGGGACTGGATGTAGGGTAATTCTGAACCAGTATAAAATCCAGTGTGTTCTTTCCTTTACTGCTTTTACTTTATACTTGCATTTGTGTTTGATTCTGTGATCATATCTGTGTCCGAATATTGCATACATTTGTGTTTAAATTAACAAAAACTCAAAAAGATTTAACAATTCTCTAAAACACACTCTAGTGTTTGTCCTTAGCCTTAAGATCCTTAATCCGCATTTCTCACATTTAGTGTCAGAGCAAGGTTTTCAAAGTTTCATAATCTGATTTTTGAAATTTTTTTAAAATGGGTATGTTTGTTAATACTAGTTTAGAAATATTCAGATCATCATTGTCTTTTGAGTCTGCATATAATCAATGTTCAAGTTCAAGTTGTCTACCAAAATTGTTCGATGTGCAAGAATCATGCTTTATGGCTATTGAGGAATCAATACACAACGGACAAATTATGCAGATCAGAAAGGACAAATGGATACTCGATAGTGGATGTTCTAGACACATGACTGGCAATCCAAATATGTTAAATGATATAATATACAAAGATGGAGGATTGATTAACTTTGGAGATAATTCAAAAGGATATGTGATTGGCATCGACAAAGTTGGTAACTCTGAAACTCCTATTATTACTAATGTCTTGCTACTTAAAAATCTGAAACATAATCTGCTAAGTATAAGTCAACTTTGTGATAAAGGATATAAAATTAAATTTGAAAAAGATAAGTGTCGCATTGAAGATAACAATTCAAACATAATATTTGAGGGAGTTAGGAAAAAGAATATTTATATTCTTAGTATGAAAATTTTAAATGATAACTTATGTCTTTTGGCAAATACAAGTGACCCTTGGATTTGGCATAAGAGATTTGGGCATTTTAATTTCAAACTCTTATCTAGACTGTCAAAACATGATCTAGTAAGAAGTTTCCCTAAAATGAATTTTGAAGTAGATAGTTTATGTGATGCGTGTCAATTAGGAAAATTTAGAAAAAGTTCCTTTAAATTAAAAGATATGATTTAAACTTCAAAACCTCTTGAATTACTTCACCTTGATTTACTTGGTCCATCTCAAATTCTGTCAATAAATCATAGTAAATATGTTTTTGTAATTGTAGATGATTATTCTCGATTTACATGGACAATATTTTTGAAACATAAAAGTGATACTTTTGAATGTTTTAAGAACTTTTCAAAAAGAATTCAAAATTAACTTTCTCTAAAAATTATAACCATTCGTAGTGATAATGGTGGTGAATTTGAAAATGAAAAGTTTGAGGAATACTGCAATAAAAAGGGAATAACTCACAGTTTTTCATTTCCTAGAACTCCACAACAAAACAGAGTAGTGGAACGTAAAAATAGGATGATTCAAGAGTGTGCGAGAACTGTGCTTTTAGATGGTAAATTACCAAAGAATTTTTGGGCAGAAGCAGTTGCTACCGCCTGTTATATTTTGAATAGAATTTTAATTAGACCATTAAATAATAAGACTTCTTATGAACTTCTCCACTCAAAGAAACCTAAAGTATCTTATTTTAGAATTTTTGGAAGTAAATGTTTTATTTTGAATACTAAAGATAACTTAGATAAATTTGATCCTAAATCCGACGAAGGTATCTTTATCGGATATTCTAATAGAAGTAAAGCGTACAGAGTATTTAATTTAAGAACTAACACCATCGAAGAAACAATGCATGTGTCATTCGATGAAAATTTCAAAAAATTTGAAGATACAAATGATGAAGATGATTTAATCACTCAAAATCAAGAGTCAACTGAAAGTAATAATGAAATTAATCATCCTAATAAAAGGACTAAACTTTCAAAAGATCATCCTATTGAAAATATACTAGGAGATATGCAATCTATAGTTAAAACTAGAAATCAACTAAGTCAAATGAGTACTGTATCTTATATATCAATTATTGAACCAAAAAATCCAAAAGAAGCATCAACTGATGATTCATGGATTTTGGCTATGCAAGAAGAACTAAACTAATTTACTAGAAATGAAGTTTGGAAACTTGTTCCTAGATGTGAAAATAAAACTATAATTGGAACTAAATGGGTTTATAAAAATAAAATGAATGAACAAGGAGAGGTAGTTAGAAATAAAGCACGTTAAGTCGCTCAAGGTTTTTGTCAAGAAGAAGGAATAGATTTTGATGAAACCTTTGCTCCCATGGCAAGATTAGAAGCTATTAGGATTCTACTTGCTTTCGCAAATCATAATAATTTCAAATTATTTCAAGTGGATGTTAAAAGTGCCTTTTTAAATGGATTTGTAAAAGAAGAAGTGTATGTTGAACAACCACCACTTTTTGAAAATGATAAATTACTAAATCATATTTACAAACTTAAGAAAGCTTTATATGGTCAAAAACAAGCTCCTAGAGTCTGGTATGATAGACTAAGGTCTTATCTATTACAATCAAATTTTGAAATTGGTAAAGTAGATAACACTCTTTTTATTAAAAGAAATAAAAATGATATTCAACTAGTTCAAGTCTACGTAGATGATATCATTTTTGGATCAACTAATTTTGTAATGAATAAAGAATTTTCTAAAATAATGACAAAAGAGTTTGAGATGAGTCATATAGGTGAATTAAATTTCTTTTTAGGATTACAAATAAACTATTAGATAATGGCATCTTTATTAGTCAAGAAAAATATGCTAAAGACCTAATTAATAAATTTGGTTTGACTACTGCAAGTGGAAAACACACTCCCATGGAAACCAATGAGTACCTTAGAAGATCTCTCGAAAGATGTAGATCAAAAGTTATATAAAGGAATGATTGGATCACTACTCTATATTAGTGATAGTAGACCTGATATCATGCATAGTGTTTGTCTCTGTGCAAGATATCAATCCCAACCTAAAGAGACCCACTTAAAAGCCGTAAAACATATCATAAGATAGATTAAATGCACCTCTGATTATGGCTTATTTTACCCTAAAATGATTCTTTTGACTTAATATCTTACTGTAATGCTGATTATGCTGGTTGTAAATCAGATCGAAAAAGTACAAGTGGAACTTGTCACTTTTTGGGGCATTCTCTGTTTTCCTGGTTTAGTAAAAAGCAAAACACGGTTTCTTTATCAACAACTGAAGCAGAATATATTTCTGCTGCTTTGGCTTGTTCTGAAGTAATATATATGCAACAAACTTTAAAAGATTATGGTTTAAATTTTTCAAAATCACAAATTTATTGTGATAATACGAGTGCGATAAATTTATCAAAAAATACTACTGAACATGCTCGAACTAAACATATTGATATCAGACATCATTTTCTCAGAGATAATATAAGTAAGGAAGTAATCTCTCTAGATTATATTAATTCTGAGAATTAAATTGCTGATATCTTAACAAAACCATTAAATGAATCTATATTTACTAAATTAAGAAGAGAATTAGTATTTGTTCAATAACTGAAATATAAAGTATAAATAAACAAAGTATAATTAAAAATTAATTCAAAATAAATTTATAGGCAAAAATTCAAGAACCATGTCGACATACCCCTCTACCCTATGTCGACATACAACGTTTTTAAATTTTTGAAATGTTTCCCACCAAAATTCAAATAATTGGTTATATATTCTTCATATTTTCGAAATCTTATTCATCATTCCTGTTATATCTCTGTTCTTTTCTCTGAAATCAAATAATCAATGGCCTCCTCTTCCAAATCAAACATAAAATCAACCGTTTCATTCCCCTCTCATACGTCTGGTCCATTTCAACGTACTACTCTCACTCGTGCGACTAAAATGGAGGATTCTCTAAAGGATGCACTTCAGTTAATGACTGAAATTCAAGTAATGCAACTTCGAATGGCCAAGGAACAAGAGAGGAAAGGCAAAATCCTTAGGAATTTGCAGAAATTCCTAATGGACAATCATGCTAACCCAATCTTGATTGACGAAGATTCTTCATGAGATCAAGAACAAGAGGCCAGCGAAGAAGAAGAAGAATAAGAAGTAGAAGAAGAACCCATGGAAGAAGCGCATGCGGAAGATGACGACAAAGTCGTGTGCGTTGGAGAAGTGTATTTTGATAAAGATGGGAATCTTGTCGAATAACGTGGAAATTTCTGTTTCCACTATCCAAACTGTTCGATTCATAGATCTCCTATGTTCAAAAACACACATTAGCTTCTTCTCTTTCTTTACCATTGTTTTCCTTCTTACGTTTACAACGAAAATGTAAATATAACTACATGATTAATAAATAAATTGTGTTCTTATATGTGTTTTTCCCTATTAATAAATATAACTATATTGTTATCATATACTTAGAATAGTTAGTAGCTTAGGATTAGGTTTATTATTAAATCTAAGTATTGATTATTTATGATAACACTATCATTATAATCACACATCATGGAGTATTAGATCTAGGGGGAGTTATATAGTTTAGAGTTAGTTTTTTTTGTTGGTGACAAAGTGAGAGAAGTATAAAATAGGTTAGTTAGGCATAGATTAAGAGGGAGTTATTAGGATAGAAGTAATATTTTATAAACAAAGGTTGTCATCATCAAAAAGGGGGAGATTGTTAGTCCGTGAGATGATGGTTTTGATGACAACAACCTTAAAATAGATTATAAAATATAAATACTAACAGTATAAGTTTAGATATATATGTATATGCAGGATTTAACCATGCAGGTACCAAGAATGAAGACTGTATGGTATAGAGATTCAAGACATCAAGATTGAAGACTCATGAGTATCAAGATTATCAAGAGTTCAAGAATTCAAGTAATTTATTCTTTAATTAGAAATTTTGTTAAAACTCCTAAAAAAGCACTGGCATCTTAAAATCCAATTTATTCGTGGAATGGAATCCACTTCGAGCCTGTTAAAGGGATGAAACCCTAAGTAGGATAGAACCTACAAAAAATCTAGTGTTTTGTATCCACTAACCTTTTATTCAAAATGATTTTTCAAAATTATATCTTGTTTTCAAAATGATTTCAAAACCTTCCATTTAAAAGCATCAAAAACATCTATCCTGATTTCAAATACTTTTAGCCTCAAAATATTCTTTAATTTCAAAATCAAATTATCCTTGTCTTTAAACTATCTTTTAAATATAATATATTTAACTTTAAAATTATAGTAAAATTTTGTATATATTATTCTTTATACTTACTTATGTATTTTAAATATAGTCAAGTATATTTATAAAGTTTAAAATAGTTTTAATATAAAATAAAGGTTATTTTCAAAGAAAATCAAAACACCAAAAATCCCTCTGGGATGTCGACATACTCATGTACCCATGTCGACATGGTGTCAATTGAGTTTAAAATTTAAATTTCAAAAGAAGCGTCTATTCGTCATAACTCTTTATGAATGGACATGACTGTTGTTTCTTTATAAATAGGGGTTAGTTTCAACGAATTTTAAGACAGTTTTTTTGGTTTTTCACTCTCTTCTTCTTCCATATTTCTATATAAAAATTATTATCATTACTCTGCCGAAATCAACATTGAATCTAACTAGATTATCTCTGGTTTGATTCTCTATCACTATCACAACAAGATCCTTAGTGCTATTTAGAGTTATAGGCCTTTTGTAATCACTTAGCGAGAAAAGGTGTGATTGTAGCCTTGAAAATCAATCAAGTGTAAAAGGTGTGAATGTAGCCTTGGAAATCAATTGGGTGAACTTGTTTCCCGAGAAATCAAGTATCCATACCCAGAGGATTGTGATTCTTGAGGGTGTACCTCATAGCCTTGAAATCGAGGGTGTAATTGTAAAAATTGTTTTTGAAAGGAAATTCGTGCTTGTGTGCGGGACTGGATGTAGGGTAACTCCGAACCAGTATAAAATTCGGTGTGTTCTTTCCTTTACTGCTTTTACTTTATACTTGCATTTGTGTTTGATTCTGTGGTCATATCTGTGTCTGAATATTGCATACATTTGTATTTAAATTAACAAAAACTCAAAAAGATTTAACAATTCTCTAAAACACTATTCACCCCCCCCCCTCTAGTGTTTGTCATTAGCCTTAAGATCCTTAATCCACATTTCTCACATTGATGACAACATCCATAGGTCTTGTTATAAAACATAAATACTAATATTCTTGTCTAGATTATGTATATGCAGGTACTGAAGAATAAAGACTGTACAGTATAGCGATTCAAGACAGACGAATTCAAGATTGAAGAAATCAAGACCGAAGACACATGAGTACCAAGAGTTTAAGATATCAAGAATTCAAGATATCAAGATATGTAATAGAGTTTATATTTATGTTAAAACTTCATAACAGCACTAAAATCTTTATTTGGATTTTAATTATGGAATGGAAGCCATCTTCTCGCTTTGACAGTGGGATAGAACCCATGACCTCGTTAGTGGAATGGAACCCATGACCTTTTCTAGTAGAATGAAATCCACGAAATTTTCAAAATAATTTATTATAAATATTTTTCCAAAATCATTTTAAAAATCATCTCTCTCAGTTTAAATATTTTAGCCATAAACTAATTTTATTATCTTTTATATTTTGATTTCAAAATCATCTCTTATTTTTAAAACTATCTCCTGGTTTTAATATTATAAGCTTTAAATCTCAAAAATATATTCTATACTTAATTTTTAAATTACTTTTATATCATAGATTATATATTTTAAGATTACTTTGTAGATCTCTTTTATAAGTTTGAACTATATTCAAAATGGTTTATAAACTTCAGAAATTATTTTAACAATTTTTAAAAAGAAAATCTCTTTTAAAAACAAAAATCAATTTTCAAAATTTACTAGGGCATGTCGACATACCCCCCCCCCCTGTCGACATGGTGACCGTAGAATTTAAATTTTAAATTTTCAGATGGAGTGTCTATTCGTCATAACCTTTCACGAATGGACATGATTGTTATTCTTCTATAAATATCAGTTGTTTTCGATGAATTTTAAGTTAGTTTTTCTTTATTTCTTCCCTCCTTCTCCACTCAAGTATTCTCTTATATTTTAACAAAACTCTTTCGAAATCCTAAATGAATCAAACTTGATAATCTCTAGTTTGATTCTCAGTCACTCTCTCCCAAAGATCTCAGTGCTATTAAGAGTTATATGATCATTTGTAATCAAAAAAGTGTATCGAGTCTCTCTATCTATCAAAAATATATTGGAAAGGGTGTGATTAGGGCCCATAAATCAATTGGATGTGACTGTAGCCCTTAAATTAATTAGGTGTATCTCATGGCCTTGAAATCGAGGTTGTAATATCGACATTATATTTGAAAAGAAATATGCATAAGAAATTGCGTGGGACTGAATGTAGGGAACTCCGAACCAGTATAATTCTAGTGTGTTCTTTCCTTTACTGCTTTTATTTACTACTTGCATCTGTGTCCGATTCTGTGATTGTTTCTATATTTGTGAATTGCATCTGTTTGGGTTTAATTTGAAAAGATCTCAAAAAGATTCATAAAATTAATTAATACTATTCACCCTCTTCCAGTGTTAATTCTACCTTAAGATTTGTATTCTGCATTACCTACATTTGGTATCAGAGCATTGTTTTTCAAAGTTATCATAATCGGAATTTTGAAAAGGTTTAAAATGATAATTTTTGGAGACTTTATAAACACTAGTTTAAAACGGTCAATATCATCATTATTTCATAAGTCTGCATATTGTGATTATAAAAAATCAAGTTATCTACCAAATTGGTATGCTGTGCAGGAACAGATATGTTATATGGCTTTTGATGAGTCAACATTCAATGGAAAATGGTGCAAATCAAGAAAAATAAATGGATACTTGATAGTGGATGTTCCAGACACATGACTTGCAATCCAGAGATATTGAATGACATAATTTATGAAGATGAAGGACTGGTCAACTTTGGAGACAACTCAAAAGGATATGTGATTTGTATCGGCAATGTCCGTAACTCTAAAACTCCTAATACTTCGGATATTTTGTTAGTCAGGAATCTAAAACACAATTTATTTAGCATAAGTCAACTATGTGATAAGGGGTACAAAATTAAATTTGAAAAGGATAAGTCACATCAAAGATAATAAATCAAATATTATCTTTGAAGGAATTAGGAAGAAAAGTATTTATATTCTCAGTATGAAAATGTCAAATGATAACCTACGTCTTGTGACTAATACAAGCGACCTTTGGATTTGGCATAAAAGATTTGGGCATTTGAATTTCAAACTTTTATCTAGAATATCAAAACTTGATTTAATAAGAGGCCTCCCTAAAATGGATTTTAAAGTAAATAGTATATGTGATGTTTTTCAATTAAGAAAACTTACAAAGAGTTCATTTAAATTGAAAGATATGATTTCAACTTCAAAACCTCTCGAGTTATTTCATTTAGATCTATTTGGTCCATCTCAAATTCAGTCAATAAATCACAATAAATATGTTTTTGTAATTATAGATGATTCTAGATTTACGTGGATAATTTTTCTAAAACTTAAAAGTGATGCTTTTCTTTTATATAAATTTTTGCAAAAAGAATTCAAAATCAACTTTCTTTAAAAATCAAAACTATTCATAGTGATCACAGTGGAGAATTTGAAAATAAAATTTTGAGAATTTTTGTAATAAAAAGGGAATAACTCATAATTTTTCCTTTCCAAGAGATCCACAACAAACGGAGTGGTAAAGCGTAAAAAAAGAACGATTCAAGAGTGTGCAAGAACTATGCTTTCAGATAGTAAATTACCAAGAAATTTTTGGGCTGAAGCAGTTGCTACAGCTTGTTATATTTCAAATAGGATTTTAATTAGACTTCTAACCAATAAAACATCATACGAACTTCTTTTCAATAAGAAACCAAAGGTATCTTATTTTAAAGTTTTTGGAAGTAAATGTTTCATTCTAAATACAAAGGACAATTTGGATAAATTTGATTCTAAATTCGACAAAGGAATCTTTATCGGATATTCTAATAGAAGTAAAGCATACAGAGTTTTCAATTTAAAAACCAACACCATTGAAGAAACAGTGCATGTATCTTTTAATGAAAATTTCAAAGATTTTGTTCAAATAATAATAAAAAGATGAGGCTTTTAAAAGATCATCCTGTAGAAAATATACTTTGAAATATTGAATCTGTTGGTAGAACTAGAAATCAACGAAATAAGATGAGTAATGTAGCTTTTATATCAGCTATTGGATCCAAAAATCTAACAGAAGCATCATCTGATGATTCATGGATTCTTGCTATGCAAGAAGAATTGAATCAATTCACCAAAAATGATGTATGAGAACTTGTTCCTAGACCCGAGGACAAAAGTATAATAGAAACTAAATGGGTTTATAAAAATAAAATGAATGAACAAGGTGAGGTCGTTAGAAATAAAGCTCGGTTAGTCACGTAAAGTTATTGTCAAGAAGAAGAAGAAGCGCAAATGGACGAAGACGATAAAGTTATTTGCGTTGGAGAAGTCTGTTTTGATAAAGATGGTAATTCGGTCGAACAACGTGGAAACTTTTATCTCCATTACCCAAATTGTTCGATTCGCAAGTCACCAATTATCAAATACTCTTGTTAGATTGTTTTTATGTTAATGTTTTATATATTGTGTATATTTATATTATATATATTTGTGTTTATATATGTAATGTAACAACATATATATAATAAAATTACATTTATGTTTCGACTAATTATACCTTATTATTAGTATTTAGTTCCATAGTATTAGTTTAAGGGGGAGTTATGTAGTTTAGGATTATTCTTTGTTGATGACAAAGGGGGAACTATAAAATAGGTTGGATAGGAATAGATTAAGGGGGAGTTAGTAGATTAAAGGGGAGTTGTTGGAATAAGGAGGAGTCGGAGTAAAATCAGAGTTTGATGGAGTAAATTTTATAAAAGAAGGTTGTCATCATCAAAAAGGGGGAGACTGTTAGTTCCTGAGATGATGGTTTTGATGACAACACTCTTAGGACTTGTTATGAAATATAAATACTTATATTCTTGTCCAGATATATATGTATATGCAGGATATATATGCAGTTACTAAAGAATGAAGACTGTATAGTATATGGATTCAAGACCGATGAATTCAAGATTGAAGAAATCAAGACTGAAGACTCATGAGTATCAAAGAGTTCAAGATATAAAGAGTTGAAGAATTCAAGATATCAAGATAAGTAATAGTGTCTAGATTTATGTTAAAACTTCATAATAGGACTAAAATCTTTATTCGGATTTCGGTTGTGGAATGGAATCCACCTTCTCGCTTTAATGGTGGGATGGAACCAACGACCTCTTTAGTGGATGGAACCCACGACCTTCTCTAGTGGGATGGAATCCACGAAAATTTTATAATGATTTATTTTAAATATTTTTCCAAAAACATTTTTAAAGTCATCTCTCTCAGTTTAAATATTTTAGCCTTAAACTATTTTTATTATCTTTTATATTTTGATTTCAAAATCATCTCTTGTTTTTAAAACTATCTTCTGGTTTTAATATTATAAGCTTTAAATCTCAAAAATATATTCTATACTTAGTTTTTAAATTACTTTTATATTATAGATTATATATTTTTAAGATTACTTTTTAAATATCTTTTAAAAGTTTAAACTATATTTAAAATGGTTTATAAACTTCATAAATTGTTTTGACAAGTTTTAAAAAGAAAATCTCCTTTAAAAAAAATCAATTTTCAAAATTTACTAGGGCATGTCGACATGCCCCATCCCCCCATGTCAACATGGTGATCGTAGAAATTAAATTTCAAATTTTCAAATGAAGTGATTGTTCATCATAACCTTCTACGAATGGACATGACTGTTGTTCTTCTATAAATACCAGTTGTTTTCAACGAATTTTAAGTTAGTTTTTCTTCATATGTTCACTCCTCTTATCCACTCAAGTATTCTCCTATATTTTAACAAAACCCTGTCGAAATTCTAAGTGAATCAAACTTGATCATCTCTAGCTTAATTCTCTATACTCTCTCTCAAAGATCTCAGTGTTATTCAAAGATATAAGATCAATTGTAACCAAAGAAGTGTATCGAGTCTCCCTATCTATCAAAGTGATATTGGAAACAGTGTGATATTGGCCCGTAAATCAATTGGGCGTGACTATAGCTCATAAATAAATTAAGTGATCTTGTAGCCTGGTTAAATCAAGAGAGTTTGCCCTGGACTCGAAGATAGGTGGGTGTATCTCGTGGCCTTGAAATCAAGGTTGTAATATCGACATTATATTTGAAAAGAAAACAAGAAATTTTGTGGGACTAGATGTAGGGTAACTCCAAACTAGTATAAAATTCTGGTGTGTTCTTTTCTTTACTGTTTTTATTTACTATTTGCATCTTTGTTTGATTTTGTGATTATTTCTATGTTTGAAAATTACATCTTTTTGGGTTTAATTGAAAATATTTCGAAAAGATTCATAAAATTAATTAAACACTATTCACCCCCCTTCTCTAGTGTTAATTCTGCTTTAAGGTTTGTAATCCGCATTTTCTACAGGATCTAGAAACCTTGGCCAGTTGTTGTGCGCAGTTAAGATCAACTACTAGTTCTAATCAGGGTACTGCCGTGTTATCTTGTATAGAAGTTCGGCCAATGCTGATCGAGAGAATAGCTTTTAAGCAGAGAGAAGATCCAGTTTTAGTAGAGAGAATTAGAAAGCTTGAGGTAGGATCAAAGATCAATGATCTAAAGGACTTTTGTCCTGACCAAAGAGGATGGTTGAGAAAGGAGGGACGATTATGAGTTCTAGATGCAGAGAACTTAAGGAGGGAAGTTCTGAAGGAATGTCATCAATCGAAATTCATGATTCATCCTGGAGGGACCAAGATGTATCAAGAAATGAAGAGGAGCTTCTATTAGAAAGGCACAAAGAGGGATGTTAGCTTGTCGGTTAGGCAGTGGTTAACAGTCAACAAGTGAAGTTCGAACATCAAAAGCCAAGTGGATTGCTTCTGCCTTTAGATATTCTAGTTTGGATATGGGATTGAATATCCATGGATTTTACTGATGGGTTGCCAAGGTCAAGTAAAGGAAATGAGAGTATATGGGTTATTGTGGACAGGTTGACCAAGGGTACCCATTTCATTCCAATAATGTTGACCAGGACGGCACCAGTTTTGGCGAAATTGTTCACAAAGAACATAGTTAGACTTCATGGAGTATCAAGTAGCATTTTCAGTGACAGAGATGCATTATTCATTAGCGAATTTTGGAGGAGTCTACATGAGGTATTAGGTACCAAGCTCAAGATGAGTACTTCACATCATCCACAGGCTGATGGGCAGACGGAAAGAGTTAACAAGGTCTTGGAGGACTTGTTATGAGCTTGTGTATTTGATTTTGAAGGATCGTGGGAAGACCACCTACATCTAGTTGAGTTTTTGTATAAATATAATTATCAAATTAGTACATGAATGATGCCTTTTGAAGCTTTGTATGGAAGGCCCCGCAAGTCCCCTGCATGTTGGTTAGAGACTAGGAATGGATTGATTCTTTATCCTTATTTGGTAAAGAAACAATAGAAAAGATTAAGCTGATGAGGGCAAGAATGAAAGAAGCTCAGTCTAGGCAGAAAAATTATATAGATAAAAGACGAAATGATTTAGAATTCTCTTTTGGAGATCAAGTTTTCATCAAAGTATCGACAATGAAAGGTGTTATCAGGTTTGGGAAGATGGGGAAGTTAGCATCGAGGTTCGTTGGAACGTTCCCAATTTTAGAGAGGATAGGAAAACTCGCGTGTAGAGTAGAGTTACTGAGTAATTTGGCAGAAGTCCATGATGTTTTTCATGTATCTCATATAAGGAAATGTGTTAGGGATTTAGACACTACTATAGCACCAACCATGTTACAAGATTTAGTAGTGGAATCAGATATGACTATAATTAGGAAGCCTATCCGAATAGTCAAGAGAGATGAGAAGAAGTCGAGGAACAAGACAATCAGATTAGTGAAAGTTCAATGGAGTGACGATGCTAGAGACTGTACTTGGGAGGCTGAGAGCAGAATTAGAGACAGTTATCCTGATTTGTTTTGATGGTATGTTTTACTTTCGATTGTTTGATGTGTTCCCTATTGTAATTTCAAAGACGAAAATCCTTAAGGTGAGGAGATTGTAACACCACATATTATTGGTAGCATTATTTAGAATATTTAATTAGCTAAATAAAATAAAATATAAGATGATTAATAAATTGAGATTTGATTTAACTAAGGGTAGCCATGCCATGTTAAATGTAAATCAAAATAAGATAACAAGAATAAAAGTGTTAGGAAATAGGGGAGGACAAAATAGGAAAATGATAGAACTTATATCCTAAACCCTTAGGAATTCAAATGCACATTCATTTCATTTTTATCAAGCAAAAATAATCTAAGGTCGGCCTCCATTTTCAATCTCAAGAGAAGATAAATATAGGATTTCAAGAAGAAGAAGCAAAATCAACTTGTTCAACATCAAATCTCATATCTTTAGTCATAAAGCTTAGATGATTGATTACTACATCCTATTATCTTATAGTTTTCGGATTTAAGGATAAACCAAAATGATTTTGCATGATAATTTTATGTTTTGGATGATTGAAAGTTTATATATACTTATTAATGATTTATACATGTTCATATTAGTTTTTATAATATGTTTGATATGAAAACCCTGTTAAACGACATCCAAATGGCTTGAAAATTTTAATGTAGATCGAAAATGAAATTTCAGAGATAGGCTTCAATTTTCATAGTTTTCCAAATTATGGTGGATTTTATATTAATTTTCTAGTGAAGAAAATGATTTATTGGGTTTACGGCAAAAGTAAATAATTATTTGGGTCTAAAATTTATATATGTTAGAAAACATAATGAAAAGGAATTTTTATTGAATTTTTCTAATTGTTTTGATGAATATATAAAATTATTTAAGGTATAGGACTTAAATATTTTATATATTTAATCAAGCAGAAGGGGTGTTTTGCAAATGATTTAAATTAATTAATTGGCTTTGAAATGTGCAGCTTTTTAGTGGTAAAGAAAAGAGGCAACCATTCAAAATTTTACACGTAAAGCAGGTTAGGTGAAAGGAACTGTTTATTTTAGGCTTTTTAACTATTTAATTGCTTTCGACGCCTACTTCCGCCTTGGTTGGCTTTCGACCAAGTCCCTCCGCTCTCGACTCTGTTGAAACCAATGCATCTAGTATCAACAAATTGGTACGTAGCGAATTGGATAGAAGGCGGAGGATATGAGGTCGAAACCACAGGCTCCAAAAGGGTCGAAGAGTCACTTTGTTTTTAAATTGAGATGCGTCTGCTTACTTTCGACTAAATGGCTTTCAACTCAGTTGGCTTTCGACTGGGTCAATGAACTAAAAAAAAGGGCTTCGAACGGGTTGTACTTTAATTTTAAATGTTTGTTTTCAACTAAGCCGAAAATCTTTTTAGCTGTCGCTTTCAACCTTTCAACTATAGTGGTTTCGAAAGGAATACTTTATTTTTAAAAATTGGCCACTTCTCCAATGCTTTGGAAGGGATGGTCACCACACCATCACTTTTTTACTTAGGAAATGGTTTCAAAGCTGATGCGTTCGACTTAAATGTTATAAAGTCTCTTTTTCTATACTTAACCCAAATGGTTTCGAAAGAGATAGTTTTAACGGTTTTGAAAGAAGTGTTTTCAACTTCAATGGGCTTCTTATCCTCTTGCTCTACTTGAAGGCATAATTCAAAAGGTTTCGACCGAGACGGTTTTTAAAAGTTTCGAAGAAGTAAACTTTGAATTGTTTCAAATAGTTTCCACATGTTTTAAATTGAACCCAAAGGCTTTCGAAAAGTTTAGTATTTCAGTGCTTTCGAAAGCGTTTTAATGAATGGTTTTGAAGGGTGGTTCCCCAGGGTTTTGAAGGGGTCAAAGGGAAGGTTTTTCTTTTATTTTTGAAGTTTTCGATGAAAATAAAGGAAGGGTTATTCCAATGTTTTCGAAAGGCAATGTTAGGTTTTAAAGAGGGATGTTCATTATTTTGAAGCTTTCGGAGACAAGAAATGAAAGGATTTTCCAATGTTTTCGAAAGATAAAGTTTAATGGTTTCGAAAGGGGTATACGTTTTCACCAACAAGGGGTTGAGTAATATATATAACATGGCAAGATGATTTTGAGTAAAGCATAGAGAATATGTATTTTTCTGTGTAAGTATGATTTAAAGATTTTAACTAATTTGCAAGAGTTTTTACGGATGATTTAAGGAAAATTATCCTTAAGTGAAAATGACTCAGATATTTGAATACAAATGGGACTCGTATAGGGTCGCGCCCTATACATTAGCTATTTTCCCCAGCTAATTTAGTCCAAAATTCCAGTGCGTAGGGCTTTGTCACAGGTAAGGCTAAAATTATGATTACACATGGAATGGAATATATATTTGTATACAGATACGTTATTGGTGATCTCGCAAAACCTTTAGGATTAGGTGACCTTGGAAGATGCTAAGTTAGGGATAGACCGTCCAAAGGGAAGTATTTAACTAATAGTTAAGGACGTATATATAAAATAATGTCAAACACACACACATATATATAATAATCAATAATATAATATTCTACACTTTCAGAAACTCATAGTGGAAGGAATAAAATATAATAATCAATAGTACAATCTTAGATATGTATATCAAATAATGTAATATCAAATAAACTCCAACTACAAATCTCTTTAAACTGGTAACATAAACAATATAATGTTTAGGAATAAATGAAATAAAATTATAGATAGCTAATAAATAAATATGTGCCACCATCATACCATCACACTTCAAGTCAAACCAGTCCTCTCTATTGACCTATCAAAGTATATCTAAAAATAAGAGAATGATAGAGGGTGTTAGATATATGTCATGTGAGTGAAACACATCATATAAGTATATAATACTAACAAACCAATAAAAAACACTTCTGCTCGAAAACCATACCTTAATGTGTGCCATATACATCCAACAAGTCGGTTAAACATACTATAATAAAATAACGACATTATATGCAGAGAAATCAATAAATCTAACTCATATCTAATCATATGCACTCGATCTAACCCTCCTAACCCGCATGCCATAGATCTACTACGACATGATTGAGCCCAACGTCCAAACTCATTATCATCGAAAACGTATGTGACTCGCTATTGAGGAACCATATGGCTCGTCCCATTATCGCCAAATCTTAAGCGACTCGCTACCGAGGAACTACATGTTTCATCCACTACCACCATATCGTAAACAACTCGTTATTGAGGAATGTTACATCATATACCGTTATCGTCAAATTGTAAGCGACTCGCTCAAGGTAACTACATGTCTCAGCTCACAATCGCGAAATCGTAAGCGACTCGCTACTGGGGACCTACATGTCTCATCCCACTATTTCCAAATCGTAAGCGACTCGCTATTGAGGGACAAAATATCTTAGCCCTCTGTCACTCAATTATAAGCGACTCGCTAATGAGGAACAAAATGTTTTAGCGCACTATCGGACAACATATAACGAATCTATTAAAACCGGACACTTTTCAAAAGCATCTCAAAACACAAAAAATAATAAAAAAATGTTTCTCGTCGAACCACCGTCTTGACACTACAAACCGCGTATGAAATAGAGGTCGTATGCGAGAGTTATAAGCATTTAAAGTTCAGGGGCATTGTCGTAATTCTATAAATTATTTAATTAAATACTATTACTTCACATCGTCAAACAAACGCAACCAATGGATTCTTGCCGTTAAAAAATATATTTTTGATATATAATATGTCTAATTTGAAGCACTTTTATGTTTTACACTTTTTAATCAGAGAGATTAAACTTGGTTTAATTATAGTAAAAAAATCACTTTTTTTAATTACCTACACATGGCATACTACATTGTCATTATATACGTATAAAAAAAATTAATTTTTTTTAACTTCATCATTTATAATTTGATTTAAGATCATAAAGGGTGATTTACTATGTCTTATCTATAAAAACATTAATCAGATAAGTCTTACTCACTGGAACTCCGAATGAAAAAGATCTCAACATTTTCTCTGCTATCCTGTACCATTTTATGCCTAGAAACCTCAAAAGCTTATACAATATTCCTTTATCAAATTGTAGTACCCATCTCCATGGCTGTTTTGATAGGTAGAACTTCAAAATCCATTAAGAAGTGAGAGAGATACGCCATTTTGAAGTTTGATGGAGAAGGATTAAAATGGTGTGCGAGATTTCATCATTGTTCTTCGCTGTTCGGGTCTGCTGTGCCCTTGATATTACAAATTCCACCTCTACAATGACATGAGATCATAATATTCTTCGCATTCTTCAATTTTCCTCTAGTTCCGTCGAAATCCGTAAAGAAAGGATAAGCTATGAATTTTCAAAGTTTGGTGGAGAAAAAGAAAGATGTAGAAGAAATGAAACGGTTAAAAGTAAAAGAGATTTCTATTTTGTATTTTCTTATAATTTAATAGAGATTAGTGGTAGGGTGTTAAGATTAAAATAGGATTAGAAAATTGGATTAGAAAATAGGCTTTACATTTCTATTTATAAGCAGAAATAACAAGCCAAAAAACTCGAAATTAATATATTACGAACATACCACAGGGTTTGACTTTTAATTTCGAACTCGTTAAACCAAATTTAACAAGTTATATATGTTTTATGATTGTAAACAATAATTCCAACCCAATGGAATATGTCCCCAAGCCGAATTCCAACTCTCGTAAAAATTTACTATTTTGTCCATTTTGTAAAATTATGATTTAACCTTTTAATTTAATTATTTAATTTCGTAAAATTGTGTAGTGTTACATTCTCACCCCTTAAAATAATTTCATCCTCGAAATTCCTAGACATGGACAATGCGACTCGCTTTATAGCATACAAATATACAAAATAAACACAACTGCAATCCATCTAACAACCCTCATGCAATACAAGCAAAAATAACCTCTACTAGGTCAACGTATAGCAGAATCAATGAGTGGATTTCAAATTTCTGTACCATTTTGGATTTTTATTAGGCCCATGAAGTCTAATTCATTTAGAAGATTTCTAAATTTCTTTTAGATAATATTTAATTTAATTTTATAACAAAATTTTACATTATATCTCATAATAATACAGAGAGTTGTAAGAAAATGCCGATATAAAGCAGCCATGTAATGGGAGATATGATGGAATTATCATTTAGTGTATAATAACACATATACAGTGGAGTTTTTCCCTTGAATTTGGACTTATATATCTTTTAACTATTGCTCAATGGTTACAATGTAGTATGTTGTATACTCCCTTATACTTGTAGTACTAATATGTAATACCATCTATGTACTCAATTTAAAAAAAAAACACATAGCGATGTCGATCACAACACATCACTTGTAAAATCTAGGGTTTTTGTGTCATTTTTATTAGTACTAAGCACTTCATAATTATCATGACTACATGAGGGCAATTTTAAAAAAAACTATTTAAATATTAACAAGATGTAAGGAAATTTGACCGTTTTGTAAGGAAATTAATACGAAAACATTAATTGATTTTCTTCCCTTATTTTATAAGGAAATTTGACTGTTTCCTTTCTCAAACATTTCCTTCCTCATTTTGTGGTCAATAAAATCTAAAGGGTTTTCATATTAATATGCTAATCAATAAAACGGTTATAATATAGAGTGTTAGTTTCTCTCATCTTGATCTTGATGGACGATCAAGACTAAGTCTACAAATCTGGAAATTTGGTCCTCTCTCTACCTATAATATTAACCTTTGCCCATCAAAAAGGATATAGAAAAAACACATAAAGAAAGATATAGAAAAAAAAAGAGAAACCATTTCCTTTATCCATTGAAACAACTTTCGACAGCAACCATTGCTGATTCATATACGAGATGTCTGGAGGTATGTTTTATTGATTCATTACATATGTAATAATCGTGTAATTCTAGATCTTAGGGTTTATGTTATTCGTAAGATATATATTACATGTGGTATCGGAGCATGGTTTTAGAATTCATGATTATCCATCAATATATAAAACGAAACTAGCATAGATGTATGATGTGATGTTTGTAATTTTACTATGATGATGATAATGATTATTAGTGTTAATATGATTCAAGTTTAATATTCATATTATTTAAGTTGCTATAGTAATCATGATTATCAATATTGTTCTATTGACTTTATGCTTAGATCTGGATCTGGAAAGTTTATATTTCCGCAAAAGTTAGTTTTTTCTACTTTAATGTTTGACCTACTGTATAATATGGAACAACTTATTGTATGCTAATACTTTTCAGAAAATGTACATATTGAAAACAATTGTTTCCTAGTTTGACATTAAATTCATGATCTGTAACTAAGATAATTGTTTATATGTGGTTTGCAAAATAATTGTTTATATGTTAAATTCATGTATGGAATTTACTTGGATTACTTGAAAGAATGGCAAATGTTTATGCCAAAAATAAAAAGAAAGTAGGTGTCTACTTGGTTCGATCCGGTCTCCCTCTTTTCTCTCTTGTTTTAGTTTTCGCTTCCGCGCTTAATTTCCTTGTTTCCTCTGGTCTGATGCATGCAGTCCCGTCCACAGGCGGCTGCTGCTTGCACAATAACGCATGAAACATTAATGTTTATCATTCTTCCATGAGTATGGTTCTATTTCCTACCCATAGGAGACGCTAAACCTAACCTCTTATTATGACATGTGTTTTATTCTAATAAAGAATCCTACATTTCTTTTATATCAGCAGTTGCAATGCCCTCAAACCTTAATTCGTACGCTACGTCTATCGTCAGACTCAATGGAACCAACTACTCAGAATGGAAAGAGCAAGTTGAGTTTTCTTTGGGCGTACTTGAACTGGACATGGCTCTCCTTAAGGAAAAGCCAGCCCCACTTACTGACACAAGTATGTCTGAGTAAAACAAACTCCATGATGATTAGGAACGATCTAAAAGGCTTGGCATGATGTTTATGCGAATGGTGATTGATACCAACATCAAAACCTCCCTACCCAAAACTGAAAGCGCAAAAGAATATTTGCAATCCATTGAAAATCGGTTCAAAACTGCAGACAAATCCCTTGTTGGTAAACTTATGGCAGATCTTGTAACCATGAAGTTTGATGGTTCTCGCTCAATGAGCGCTCATGTCGTTGAAACGATTAACCTTGCCGCCAAACTTAAGAACTTGGGATTGGTTATGGAAGATGCTTTTCTCGTCCAATTCATTCTCGCTAGCTTACCTCCTCAGTATGAACCATTCAAAATTCATTACAACACTATTATGGAAAAGCGGAGTCTAAATGAATTGCCTAACAAACTGGTTCAAAAGGAGTCTAGGCAAGGCTCACAAGGCATTAAAGTTGCTTATTTCACTCAAAGGGTTGGAAAACAAGCTGGCAAAAAGAACAACTCACAACATAAAAGAGCACGACCCAAATCTGATGATGCCACTCAACCATCCAAGAAGAAAAGAAGGACGATGTCTGCAAATTCTACAAGAAACCTGGACACTTCTAGGCAGATTACATTAAGCGCAAAGCATGGTTCGAAAAGAAAGGTAACCCAATGGGTTTCGTAAGTCATTTCGAATCAAATCTTACTAATGTACCTTCTTCTACTTGGTGGATTGATACTGCTGCTAACGTTCATGTTTCGAATTCTATGCAGGGATTCATTACGATCCAAACCGCAAACCCAAGTGAGAATTTCATTTTCATGGGGAATAAAGATAAAGCTCCAGTTGAAGCTATTGAAACTTTTCGTCTTATTTCAGATAGCGGTTATCAGTTAGATTTATGTCAAACTCTTTATGTTCCGTCTATTTCCCGTAATTGATTTCTGTAAGTGTACTTGATAAATTTGGATATTCTTTTGAAGTTGGAAATGGAAATTTTAGTTTATTTCAAAAATTCTAGTCTTATTGGTTATGTAATATTAATTGATGGACTTTATAAACTTCATCTTAAACAAAATGCTGAAATCCAACTCACCCTGCATGGAAAAGAAACTAAAGGAAAATCATCAAAGAATGATTCTTACTTCTTGCGGCATAAAAAATTGGGTTATATATCCAGTGAAAGAATCAAGAGGCTAGTGAAAGATGGTGTCCTACCGCACCTAGACTTCGCTAAATTACAGCATGTGTTGATTGTATTAAAGGAAAAATAACAAAAAACACAAAGAAATGAGCCACAAGAAGTACACAACTTTTTGAAATAATACATACAGATATTTGTGGACCTTTTGATGTTCTAACTTTTGGAGGAGAGAAATATTTCATCACTTTATCGATGATTTTTCACATTATTGCTATCTTTATCTGGATGTTGTACAAGTGTTCATTACTGAAGTCGAAAGGCAATTAGAAAGAAAAGTAAAAATCATTAGGTCAGATAGGGGTGGTGAATTCTATGGAAGGTATGATGAAATGGGACAACATCCTGGACCTTTTGCTAGACTTCTTTAAAAACTTGGAATTGTTGCACAATACACAATGCCTGGATCTCTATGGCAAAATGGTATAGCTGAAAGGCAAAATCGTACATACATGAAAATGGTTAGATCCATGACGAGTCATGCAAATTTACCTATATCATTATGGATGGATGCATTACGAACAGCTGTCTACATCTTAAATAGAGTTCAAGTAAGGTCGTTCCAAAGACTCCTTTTGAACTTTTGAAAGGATGGAAACCTAATTTAAGACATCTCCAAATTTGGGGTTGCCCAGCTGAAGCTAGACTGTACAATTCAAATGAAAAGAAATTGGATTTTAAGACAGTTAGTGGTTACTTTATAGGTTACCCAGAAAAATCTAAAGGATATAAATTTTATTGTCCTAACCATAGTACAAGAATTGTTGAAACCGACAATGCCAAATTCTATGAGAATGGTGAAATCAGTGGGAATACAAAACAACAAGAAAGTGGTCATTCATGAAATAAGGTTACCCATTATCTTACCCTCTATTTCGAAAGATATTGGGAATCATCCCATTGTTGAACCTGTTCACAATGAGGAAAACCCAATAAATGATCAACAACTCCATAATGAAATTATCACCAATCAAAATGTTGATGAAGTACCGTAGGAACTAACATTAAGAAGATCTCAAAGACAAAGAAGATCAGCTATTCCTGATGATTATATGCTTTATCTAATAGAATCTGAAGGAACTACAGACCCAATTCCTTATTCACAAGCTGTTAAGGATGTTAATTCTATTAAATGGATTGATGCCATGAAAGATGAACTGAAATCTATGGATAATAATCAAGTTTGGAAAATCGTTCAATTGCCGCAAGGACATAAAGCAGTCGGTTGTGAGTGGGTCTTCAAGACCAAACGTGACTGCAATGGTAAAATTGAACGATATAAAGCCAGACTTGTTTTCAAAGGTTTTAATCAGAAAGAAGGCATTGGCTATAATGAAACTTTTGCTCCTGTTTCTAGGAAAGATTCTCTTAGAATTATCATGGCATTAGTAGCTCATTATGATATCGAGTTACATCAAATGGATGTGAAAACAGCCTTTCTAAATGGATACTTGGAAGAAGAAGTCTACATGCGTCAACCTGAAGGCTTCATGGTTGAAGGACAGGAAGACATGGTCTGCAAACTTAAGAAATCAATATATGGACTGAAACAAGCTTCTAGACAATGGTATCTAAAGTTTCATGAAATCATTACCGCTTTCGATTTCACAGAAAACCTAGTTGACCCTTGTATATACCTCAAGTTTAGTAGGAGCAAGTTCATATTTTTGATTTCGTATGTTGATGACATATTATTAGCTAGCAGCGACCTTGGTTTATTACGTGAAACTAAGGATCATCTCTCAACGAACTTTGAAATGAAAGATATGGGTGAGGCTTCCTATGTGATAGGAATAGAAATATTCCGTGATAGATCACAAGGAATTCTATGATTGTCTCAAAAATCATATATTGACAAAATTCTTGAGATTTGTCATGACGAATTGTTCCTTTAGTCCTATCCCACTGCAGAAAGGAGACAAACTTTTTCTTGAGCAGTGCCCAAAGACTCCTATGGAATGAGAAGAAATGACCAAATATCCTTATGCATCTCTTGTAGGGAGTTTGATGTATTCACAGGTCTGTACAAGACCTGATATTAGTCATGCAGTTGGTATGCTGGGTAGATTTCAAAGTAACCTAGGAATCGCTCATTGGAAAGCTGCAAAGAAGGTACTGAGATACATAAAGGCAACAAGGAATTACATGCTCACCTATAGAAAATTAAGTTACATACATGTAACTGGTTATTCTGATTCAGACCTTGCTGGATGTCCTGATACTAGGATCTGCACTCTCGGCTATGTGTACCTCTTATGTGGAGGTGCAATATCATGGAGAAGCCAGAAATCCGAGATGCTTTTCGGATCCACCATGATGGCTGAATACGTAGCATGTTATGAGGCTTCAATTCAGGGAAAATGACTGCGTAATTTGTCTCACAATTTGGCACTTTAAGTTTTATCTCTAAGTCACTAACTGTCTACTACGACAATGAAGCTGCAACCTTTTTCTCCAAGCATGATAGGTAACCAAAGGTTCCAAACACATGGACCTGAAATACGTACTACTGAAGTAAGATGTTAAACTAAAGAAAATTATTGTTGAATCGATAAGTACAGACTTACAAGTGGCAGACATATTTACGAAAGGACTACCTCCAAAGACCTTTCAGAGACATACTGATAGCATGGGCCTTGCAGATAGTTCCTAATTATCTTATTTTTATGCCATTTATTTTGTATTTAGCTAGACATAACAATTATTGAGCTCTTAATAATTTGGACATCTTTTATTTCTGTTTTATAATGTGTACACATTTATATTTAGATAAATGATAACAGAAACAGTCTTTTGCTTCAAGACATTATGTGACCATTAAGTTATGCTTATCTACGGTCTAGTTATGAAAGTTGTCAATGTCATAGTACATGAAAGTAAGCATGTTGCAAAATAATATGTACACGTCATGACTTCCATTGACCACTAGATTAGCCAAGACACTTACGATAACCGACTAAAGAAAATGTTAGCATATCATGCGCGCCTTATGACCTTAATACGAAAACATTAATGGATTTTACTATTGACCAAGTGAGAGATTGTAAGGAAGTTTGACAGTTTTGTAAGGAAATTAATATGAAAACATTAATGGATTTTTCTTTCTTATTTTGTAAGGAAATTTGACCATTTCCTTCCTCAACGTTTCCTTCCTCATTTTGCGGTCAATAGAATCTAAAGGGTTTTCATATTAATATGCTAATCAACAAAACGGTTATAATCTGTAGTGTTAATTTCTCTCATCTTGATCTTGATGGACGATCAAGACTAAGTCTACAAATCTGAAAATTTGGTGCTCTCTCTACTTATAAATATTAACTTTTTCCCATCATAAAGGATATAGAAAAAACATATAAAGAAAGATATAAGAAAAGAGAGAGAAATCATTTTCTTTATCCATTGAAACAGCTTTTGACAACAACTATTGCTGATTCATGTACGAGATGTCTGGAGGTATGTTTTATTGATTCATTACATTTGTGATAATCATGTAATTTTAGATCTTAGGGTTTATGTTATTCGCAAGATATAGATTACACAAGACACTCGAATAACCCAACATAATATTACAAATCAACGGTTTAAAATGTTTAATAATAATTGCAATAACTTTCGTATCATACTATTTTAATGTCAGCGTAAGCTATCAAAAACACCTCTCTATAGATATTATAAATTTAAAATGCACATCCACAAATATTATCAATCTTAATATCACGTAAAAATAAGATCAAACAAATAAAAATTCAAACTAACATGAAAATCAATGTTGTAGCTTAAAATTTCCAAACTAAATATACATATTTTCAACATAAATACATGACTAATTGTTTACGATAAACTTTTTTTTTGAATGTGTTAAACACATACAATTTATTCAAAAAACAATTCATGCATGAAACGCTTCGTGTTTTAAAAAGGTAAATTCATATAACACCCCCTAAATCATTTTGACAGTCCATTTCTTAAATAAAAACCTTACCAGCCATTCAAAGTTCGATCTAATAAACTTGGTTCGATGGTATACTGTTTTTCTTTGTGATTTTCGATACACGTGCATTCATTATCGATAGATAGATGCCAAACTAGTTTGAAGATAAACTGAGTGAAATATAATTTTTGTCAAATAATACCAACCATTACATTCTTCCACCTTCTATGTACCCGTCCACGGATGCGTGGTGTAACAAACAACAAACCAATCCACACCCTCCACAAATCTCAAGGCAAAACCAACGGGCGCAACACCCCTCCAAACCCATTTCTAGCTAAACATAAAATCTTTATTTTACACTTCCCGTCTTATTTTGTTGGGTATATAAAAACCTAGGATCTTGTTCAATTCAACACGTTTCGATCCCATAGCCATTTCTTCTAGAACCAGGCGAAGGTATTTTCGTTCAAAATTTGCGATTTGCTGTGCCAAGTGTTCGAAATTTCATGGGCTTTTAGCAGTTTTTCATGCCTTGATTTGTGCTTTTTTGTTTGGGATGCAGTTAGAATAGCTCGGGAGTTTTCTATATTTGGGTGCCTTTTGCTTTTGTAGCTATTATCGGTTTGCGTGACTTTTCTTTG
The DNA here is from genome assembly GCA_030765085.1 of Allium cepa. NCBI lineage: Eukaryota > Viridiplantae > Streptophyta > Magnoliopsida > Asparagales > Amaryllidaceae > Allium > Allium cepa. Next base: position 567,401,531 of record CM060943.1, read on the forward strand.
TTTTTTTGCTTTTCTCTTATCTTTGCTCTTAGTTCGTAGGTGATTTGTTTTGAATTGGGTGTATCTATTTTTTGTTGATTAACTATGGTATGATGATATCTTCAATTACATGCTGAATCATCTGTTATTGATGGAAGGCTCTGAGCTTTGTTGGGTAGTCTGAATTTCTATGTTGGTAATTTCTTATATTTTTAATTTATAATCCTAAATGAAATTAGTTTACTAGACGGAATATTTTTTTATTTGATTTGGTATTTTAATTTCGATATTCAATATGATAATTGATCGAATGAGCTCCATTATTTTGTTGGTCATGTGATTACTGTTCTGACCTCAATCATTTGAGCTATGATATTACCAATATCTTAGTCTCGTACAAATATTCTCGGAGGTCGCATCAGAGACTTGAAACTGAAATAGAATTTTGTGATAGGTCTATCCTATTGATGGTGAAGCCTCACCCTTTACATGCAAATGTTAACAATATTTAATTTGCACTTGTGATTATGATGTCCAAAAAATTATCCTTGAAATTGATTACTTGTTGTTATATTGTTTGTTCATTTAAAGTTGATTATTGTTTCTTTTGCGAATTGTTTAGGATTTTCATTCAATTTTGGTCCTAAGGATTAGATATTCATATGTGTATGCATATTAGCTGTAAGTTTGGATGTCGTTGATAGTTAGTGAATTAATCCTATCATCACTTCAAAGGCTGCATGTATCACTATATTCTCATGATGAAATTATGGAAGGAAAAGGATTAGGTTTTCTATTGTAATGCTTTGGATATTTGAGTGTGAAAATCTCCACATTGTGATTGAGTTCGGTACCATTTGAAGCATGTCATTATCTTACCAAATTCTTTAGCTATTGGGTTCTGGTTTTTGAACTACTTTATGTCATAATTTAATTGTTCTTATTTTGAAATAATACAAGGGAAGACTGCATTGATATGGAATATCATAATGGATTGATGTTTTGACTGCTGTTTTGATTAGTCCTAGTTCCTAACTTTGTGTATTTGACTATTTTCACACCAAAGCAGAAAACTTGACCAGCTTATATCTCCTCCCAAATTCAGCTTGAGCTTATGCATCTATCTCATTTTGTACCATAGTTCAACATAGATATTTACATATTGTAATTTTGTTATCATTTTATCATAACTGAAACTTTGCTTTGGTAAAAGTAATTTGCAGATCAACATTAGCAACATAAGCCTAGATAATAGTTAGCAGGGATAAATGGATTTGCATATAGAAATTGAATGAAATTATATGTTTGCAACAAACTATCAATTGCAATAGGTGATGTTTAATCATCTTAGGATACATACTTCTATCACATAACACATTTTAACATGTATCATTGCAGATTTCTCAATATTAAACTCGCTTGTACATGGATAACAGAAAGCCACCTAATTTCTCAAGAAGAGGTTCGAGCCTCTCTTTCCGAGAACCGAAACACACAGATAACACCACTCAGTATTGCAACAGAATAGGATGCAGCACCAGACTCAATTCCACTAAAGCCGTACAAATCCAGACTCTAGCAAAAACAAAGATCACTAAAACATCTCTCGGTTCTTTAAACACTAATTATGTAGGAGAGAGCTCCAACAATCAAACCAAGGCGTACAGACCACGATCAAATCACAAATCAGAACAAGAAGATCCTGATCTTGAATCACCAACTTCTCAAAGTTCATCTAATTCAAGACCCCATAAGCAAATTACTAGAAGGTTTGTATCCACCAATCATGAAACACCAAGTTCATCCTCAGCTTCACCCCGTAATTGCTCCATTAAACCCACAAGTCAAGTTCCAAAATCTTCTTTACAAAATTCAGGGCCAAGACAACCAAGATTTGGTTTGAAAAATCTGAACTGCTCATCTGTACCAGACATTCTTCCGTCCAATAGAAGAGTTGCTTCTGTTAGAAAAAACACTTCAGCTGCAGAAAACACATCGTCTCGTGGCAAGAGTTTGGGTATACAATCTACTGACTCTAGTTCATCTTCCATATCCCAACAAGCTACAAGAAGATTAAGAAGTAATAAACCAGTAATTAGGGAAAGACCAGGACCTGGGCTTGGGCCTACTTCAGTCAGAACTCGAAGTAACCAGGTTGGTGCTTCAAGAATTAGATTATCGGGGCGACAAGATGATGATGTAGTTAGAGTAGATAATACCCAATTAATGATACCTGAGGTTTTTCCAGAAAATTCATCCGTGTCTTTACCTGTTGATTCAGACATCAGTATTACTAGCTCGACTTCTGGGGGTCAAGGGTTTCTAAGTAGGTTGGTTAATAATAGGAGTGAAGGTAGCAGTAGTCATGGGGCCATTGGAGATAGAGATGGATATAGACGGCTTAATGTAGAAGGGATTGCGGAGGTTTAAACTTTGATTCATTTCTTGTAAATTTCAGGTGGCAAACTTGCCTTAATTTCTTTTTTCTTTTTCTTTTTTCAATTTGCAGGTACTGATGGCATTGGAGAGAATAGAACAGGAAAATGAGCTAACATATGAGGTATTTATTGCAATTTGATAATGGATACATATATGATAAACATGCATTGAAGTCAGATAGTTGATTGAGTTCATTTCTTTTTTGCAGCAATTGATGATGATAGAGACAAATTTATTTTTGGGTGGTTTCAGTTTCCATGATCGACATAGAGATATGAGAATGGATATAGATAACATGAGTTATGAGGTACGTGGTATTTCGGTTTGTTAGGTCATATGATTTAAGATTGTTACTTCAATAAGAAAAGTAAATTATAAGGGTAGTTTTCTAGGTCTAATGGTGAAAAGAAAGTAGTTATCATTTTTCAGATTTAAGTTGTTAAGAATTTGATAACTCAGGAAAACTGTTTATTTTTAACTCTGAAAAATCCATGCCCTACCCTTTTAGCTATGCCACGTGTATATGATTGTAAAACGCTGTGGTTCTTACATATGTAAATGGTTGGGTTCATTTGGTTGGCATATTATAAATGGTGTAGCATGTGACAGTGAAATTATCTTTATAATAGGAACTTTTAGCTCTGGAAGAGAAAATGGGCAATGTAAGCACAGCTCTTTCTGAAGAAGCATTAATGAAATGTATTAAGAGAAGCACTTACATGCCTGCTTCGCAACTTGATGATGCAGCTTCTAATGGTGAAGATGAAACTAAATGTAGTATGTGTCAGGTATAGATTTTAATTGTTTATAGTTCCTACAATTCGAATAACTTCATTGTATCTAGAAAACGGTTAATGGTGGTTCAAATAATTATCTGTAAGGGATGCAGGTATCACCTACCAGTTCATTTTTACATTTTCTCCTTCCATTTTTTGTCGAAAATAAAAGCAATTAGTAGTTGAACTATGATTATGCTGTATTTCATTGAAATGCTTTTTTTTTCCTTTCAGGAAGAGTATTTTGCTGGTGATGATTTGGGAAAATTGGCATGCAGTCACTTTTACCATACCAACTGCATCAGTCAATGGTTAAGGCAGAAAAATTGGTGCCCTATTTGCAAAACGTCGGCAGTAGTTTCTACATCCAATGCCGAAGAAAAGAAAGACTGATGCTGGCTTGCCTTACCCCAAAAAAACAATTGAAATAAGGATGCAAAATTTAGTTTCTGTTACTTTTCATTTCTGTACATAAACTATTTTATCCTTCTCTCTGAAAATAAACCTTGTATATACGGCAGAATATTTCGTGTACTTGACATTTTCATTTTCCCCAAATGGTGAAATGATGAAATTTGATGACGTATCACATAACTTATTGAATGTGAAGGTTTTGTATCACAGCATATGTGTTATGCCCATTTATGGAAAATATCATATATTAGTATCAGCAAAATGTTACAAAATATATTGGCTTAGATATCATCTACAGTTGTAGTTACATTATGCATCAATCATCATCTTCATCATCATAATTTCTGTTTCCTCGAAATCTACTGACAATAGCTGCAAGTGCACTAAATGCAAAGAGTGCTACGAAGATGTCAAATCCTCCTCCAATACCTACAGCAACACTCGGTCCAGGAGCAAAGAAAGAGAAAGGAGACCAACCATATCCACCGTAGACTCCATACCCATATCCTCCTACTAAAGGAGGAGCCACTGGTGGGTTTATGTATATGTTTGTCCTGCCAGTAAATATTTGAATCAAGTTTAGAAAGGGGCAGCAGTCAGTGAAAGAAAAACCATGCCATTTCAGGTTCTGTTTCCTTCAACTTCTCTTTTTTCTATGCAGTTCATAATGAAAGTAAGACCATAACATGAGTAAGAACATCTCCAACAGCATTTTAAAGGTCACATGTTAAACTTCTACAATAGTGGACTGAACTATTAATGGCTCTCAGCATTAGACGCCTGCTACTTTTAAATAACTGTCTAGTTCTTGACCATAATATAAGCAAGGGCATCTCTAACAACATTCTAAAGGGTACCTGTGAAAGTTATGGTAAATTTTCGCAATAGTGGGTTGAACTAGACACTTGTTTAATAGGTGTTTAGGTTAGGTGCTCAATGGTTAATACTTGTTAAACAAAGTGAATATTAGGCATACATCCCTAAACCAAACTTAATCTAAAACGGATATCTGTCTAACAAATTATACTCCATGTCTCTATCTTTGTTTCCAGCTATTTTTTTTTCCAAATTACTCACGCGCTTCAATGTCGAGCTACGATTCTTTTTCCTTTTCAATTTCTTCAGATAAAATTGAAAACCGAGTTGGTTTTCTTCTTTTATTATCTAATTTTAATTGATTTCAAATGTTTATTTTTCGATTTCAATGGAAAACTGCAACTATTTGAAGACGAATCGAACTTATTTTACAAAATATGAATTGTTATTGATTTTTTATGAATTGTTAGAGTTGTATTGATGTTTAAATTCATTAATGATAATGAGAAATGATTGCGGTTTAATGTTTGAAGTTTTTATGCAAATATTCATAATATGTGCATAAATACTGCAAATATTACAATTTTTGCAGTTTTTTCTGCAAGTATCCTCAATATTTGCAGAAAAATCTGTAATATTGAGAATGCTTGCGTAAAATACTGCAAAGACTGTCGATATTTGCAGTTAAACATCTAATTGTACAAAGAAAATTGCAAGAGTTTTTCAACAAATATTTGCTCATTTATATTCAAAGATTTCGAAAACTTGTAGTTATTGTTGCAATCATTCTTAATAATTGCAGAAAACTCTGCAAATATTGAGAATTTTTGCCTAAAATACTGAAAATATGTTCAATATTTGCAGTAAAAAATGTAATAACATACGTTGGAGATGCAAGAGTTTTTTTAATTGAAATAATTGCACACGTACATTAAAGGATATAAATTATTTTAAGTGAATGATTGCTAATAAGTAAGCAATTATTCTGAATAATTGCTTACTTACATTGAAATGAATTTATTTGAATAATTACTGACAAGTAAACAGTTATTCAGCATAATTGCAGACATACATGCAATTATTCAGAATAGTTGCATACATCTCTGCAATTATTATAACTGCAGAGAAAAATATATACAATATTCGTTATTAATATAAAATGATTTTTATATTATTTACAGTTACAAATGCCTTTTTTGAATTGAAATGATTTTAGTTGAATAATTGGTGATAAGTAAGGAATTATTCAAAATAATTATAAATATATATGTAATTATTTATAGGGGTTTTTAGGCACAAGGAAGAAGTTGCAAAAAAATTTAGTCTCAGGGACAGCAAGTTTGTTTTTTGGTCTGAAGGACACTTTATAATGTAAATCACATAATGATAGTTGCAACTATCATTTTCTGTTTACACTATAAAGTGTCCTTCAGACTAAAAAACAAACTTGCTGTCTTTGAGACTAAATTTTTTTGGAACTTTTTCCCTGTGCCTATTTTCCTGTTATTTATAATAGTTGCATACATCTCTGCAATTATTCACAATAGTTGCATACATCTCTGCAATTATTATGAATAATTGCAAAGAAATATGATGAATAATTGCTAATAAGTAAGTAATTATTCTGAATAATTGTAGACATACATTGAAATAAATTTATTTAAATAATTATTGACAAGTAAGTAATTATTCAACATAATGTTTTATTTTGCTATTTACAGTTATAAATGTCTTTTTTTTTTAATTTAAAAGATTTTATATGAATAATTGCTGATAGGAATGCAATCAATCAGATTAATTGCAGAAATAAATGCAATTATAATAAATAATTGCATAGAAAGATGAATTTAATCTTCATAATTGAACTAAAATGCTTTATTCTGTTGTATATAGTTATAAATGCTTCTTTTTTGATTGAAATGGTTTTATATGAATAGTTGTTGATGAGTAAACAATCAATCAGGATAATTGCAGATGTACATGCAATTATTGAGAATAACTACAGACAATTGTACAAATATTGTGAATTGCATATAAATCTGAGATTTTTTTTTTGAACTTTTGCTTGATTTGAATCTAGTTGTAAACGATGTAACGCAATAGGTTGTTTAGCAATTTTGTTAAGGAAGGATTCTTGTTCTTATAATTTTTCATTTTGTTTTTGCTATTTGATTTAATTGTTTGAATTTGAAATTAAAGTGTCGAAATTGAATTTTTTTTATGCTTATTTAAATTGATTTGTCGGAAATAAGATTGTCAATTTGACGAACATGAATTTGTAGTAAAAATCGATGGAGGTTGGAAAGAAAACCATGGGGGAATCAATTTACCCTGACTTGAGATGGTTTAGAAAGAAAATTGTACGGATTGAAATCATGCATGTAATTTATATATTTTTCTTTTTGGAGAGGATGTTTTGTTTATTTTGAAACTTAAAGGGATGTACGATCCCATAAACAAATGTTTAGGTTTTGGCCATAAAACGAGTATGAGCATCTCCAACAACATGCTAGACTCTAGAGTTTATCTGTTAAATAAAGGGCGATCCTAATCTTCACTTTTCTAAAACTGTGCAGTCACTCTTTGAGATGCTCCAGAACGGGAAAGATATTTGAATGTGCATGTTACCTAGAATTGTTGATTCTAGGACCAGAACTTCTAGGAGCAGATGATCGGAAAGCCTGCCCACCAACTCTGCCTCCACTTTTGGCAGCCATTGCTTCTTGCGGGGTTCCTATTATCAATACTCCAGCAGCCACAGCTACGAGTGCCAGCTTCCCTAATTCCCATTTATCTCTGCTCCTGAATTCCACTCCAAACAAATTAAATTGAAGGAATTGCTTGTCATCAATGCAATAAGTTTAAAAGTAAGTGAATTTCTTACTTAATCTCTGCTGCATCTGTTTTTTCTTCTGTTTGCATGGATGCACTGCACGTGAGGCGGAAGAATTTGCCTGTCTTCTTGGTAGGCAGCTGCCTGCTGTAATTCAGAGGGAGGAGGGTTGTAAAAGGCGAGGACGACGACATGGCCATAGCTCAATCTCTTTTTTTCTCTCTTCTTTTTCTTCCTTTTTCTTCTTGTGTGTGGTATTTACTTGCGAAGTGTGATGATTCTTTTATTATAACTGCATATTTCTTCACCTTCTAGTTTTGATGTAGAGAAGAGGAAATTGTAGTCTTATCTTTCCTGTGATTACCAGGTATACACGTGGGCGTATTTCAGTGGATTAGGGAGTTTAAGTCGGAATATATTTTGTGTTTCGAAAGCTGGAAGAATGAAGAATTTGTTATCTACTCGGTTATTATACGGGAGAGACGGCATAGACACACACGACTGATGGTCGTACAAACATTGCCACTTTAAGACTAGTACTCCACAATGCTGTTTAAAGCATTAAGAGAATTCTAAATTCCCTATTTTTCAAATATAATATGACTTTCACTCTCCACTTGACTTTAGTTAGTATTGTCAGTTTTTTCAATCATCCTCCGTATTCTAAACGGGTCTATGGAAAAAAGTAAAACAAACGCTCTTTAAAGACAAAGTGCTTGGCATTTTTCTCCAAAGACAAATTTTCATTTTTAGAAAAAGCTTATTTCCACTTTAGATCTAAACATAATTTAAAAAAAAAAAACACTTGCATATTCCAAACGTGCGTAAATATAATTTTTTTTTTAAAAAAAATACACATACACAATCCATGAGTGTAAGCATAAATTTATTTTAGAAAAAACACATTTGCACAAATTTGAATTGTGCAAAACCAGATCTATTTTTGTAAATAATTTAAAACTAGGCCTAAAGTGAAAATAAGTTTTTTTTTCTGAGACCTAAAATGAAAATTTGTCATTTCTCTAACATTAAATTCAAGACACATTAATTTTGATTTAGGATAATTTTTTTAATTTAGGTCAATTTTAAAAACTAATTACAAATTTAGGAATATTTTATAACTTTTTACAAAAATAGATCACTTTGTGCCATATGAGCGCCATGCGTACATGTGGCATTTCAAATGCCACTAGTACATTTTTCTTTTTAAAAAATAATTGCGACATTTGAGATACCGTCAGTGTGCGACATTTGAAATGCCGCCTTGAATCAAAAAAATATTTGTATCGACGGCATTTGAAATGCCTTCAGTACACGTGGTAATGATGTGACACGAAGTGGTTTATTTTTGCAATAAGTTATAAAACATGTCTAAATTTGTAATTAGTTTTTAAAATTAACCTAAATTTTTAAAAAATTTATCCTTTGATTTATGATAAATGACTACCGTGTACTTTTTACCTTCACGCCTACAGGCAAATTAAGTGGTAGTGATAACTCACTAGTTTTAGAGTTAAAGTGGTTTTCAACAACTCATTTATTCACGCCTAATTATATTTCATTATTAAATGTGTGCTGGTGTTCGCATAATTTTTTTTCTTTTAACCACCATTAATTTATTCTCTGTTAGAAACTGATACCGAGATTCTCAAATTGAAAAGCCCTAACCCTAGTCCAGAATTGTAGAATGAAGAGGAAGAAGTCATGATGTATGAAGACCTATCTCCAGATTTGCCATACGAAGATGCAGGAGCCACGAAACTTGAAGGAAGAGGCGGAAGTTGATTTGGAGCGGCATTAGTTCGTTCGGTAAAATGGAGAAGCAGAAGAGAGAAGAAGTTTTGGAGTAGTTAGTTTTGCCGAACGAAATAATTGGAGCGACATCAATTTTTGCCGAACCAAATTCTTCGTTTGGTAAAATAGAGGAACGGAGAACAAAATGTTTCGTTTGGTGATTGCTTACCGATCCAAATTTTTCGCTCAGCGTTTTTCCGAGCCAAACCAGACGCAAGCCAAACCAGACCCCAGGGCTGCTATATAGCGGCTACACTTCCTCATTTCTTCACTCGATAAATATGGGAGATTCTGCACAAAAATGGCAGCTGAAATTGAGAACTAATTTCAGAGTCATCCTAAAGAATCCTAAAGAGTTGAAACTCTGATGAATTTTGTCTGTATCGTAAATTCTTCTTATGTATATGCTCCAAAAGTAAATCAATCTTGTAACTCCAATCTTTCAGTGATTAATAAAATCTTCTCTCCCCAAGTGGATTTACGTTGCCTCGCGGTAGTGGAACCACTATAAATACTGGTGTTGTTTATTTTTCTGCGTTGCATTGATCTGTGACTGTCTGTTCTGGTGTTTATCTCTGCTTGTTCCGTCTCACTACAATAACGATCTAGTTCGTTGTTTTCTGCTGTGTTGTGTTCTTTATTCCCTTAGACTGATCGTCTGAAGGGATTTTCTCAAACATTATCAGCTATCAATTTTTTTCATATAGTTATAATCATCAAAATCTATTTTCTTTTTCATTAAGCCCTAAACAATCATAGCCTTTTCATATTCCTCAAACACTCGTGTACAATGTCTCGGAACATCATCAAAAAACAAAAATTGCAAATTCTAAATCCAATTTTTTTTGTCAACTAAATGAAGTCAATCAAAGATTTAATGGATAATCATAATTTTGATGAACACAAAAATGTTGGTTTATCTTTTATTTCTTAAATTTTATTTTTTTTCTATATATCAATCTAAGATTTTTTGTTTAAGAATTTTTGATTGTTATGTTAATATGGGTTTAATGACCTCAGGTGACTATTTGAAGCATATAAATTCATGATGTTCTGATTGAAAATTCTTAATTCAAGTTATTTAATCCTAATGTTTTATCATATAAGATTTATGTCATTTTTTCTCTTGTATTGTTTTTTTTGTTTTTAGTTGTTAGATGGAAGATATCAATCATAATAAAAATGCAAATGAACTTGTCATTTCGAATGAAAAAGTGTTTAAGTGAAAATATGGAAGAAGAAGATCGACTAAATGTTTAAAAAAGCATGCATGTTGATTTGACAATTTTTTTTTAATCGAGCTAGTATTCATTTAGAATTTCATCCTCCTAAATACAAAAGAAAAAAATTATTATTTTTATTTTAAATTTTTTGTATATGTTTCCATAATTTTTTTTGTATATGTTAGGTGATTTTTATTATTTTTTAAAAGAGTTGAATTTGGTCAGGGAATTAGAGGGACAACTATTGTGTTTTAAAATACTTGGGTGCGTGTTTACTTAAAATAAAATATTAGTTGCTATTAAGAAATAAGAAACCAAACTTTGAACTTGGTCTTTAGCTTTAAGAGCCTAAACTATTTTTCTGCCTGCTAAGAGTAGCACATTAAATAAATTTTGAACCACTCAACGTCTCAAAATTACATTGTATTTTTTGTTTCTGCCACTTTTTGCATCATTGAATTACTCATATAGAATTTACTAAACTTAAGGCATGTAACAATGATTTGCTTTTCTTTACTATTATTTTTCTAAAATTGAAACTTGGCCATCGGCCGTATTCAATCCCAACATATTTGGATCCACAAGCTTACAAGCTTACCACGTAACTCAATGTCGTTGATGCATTTTAAATTTCAAGTTCTTCCTTATTGATACACATAATTGCTAAAAGTATTTCCTAAAATAACTTAAAATATCATCATTTTAGTAGATTTTGCTATGTGATTTTTGATACATGGATTTAATAATCTATACGCTAAAGTTGGTCATTTTAGTATATTTATTTCATGATTAAATTTGTTAAACATATTACTTTTAGGAAGATGCATTGCGATAGTTTTTATAATGAATTTAATTTACGCATTAATGATGTTGCAAATTATTACTTACTAGCCCACACGGCGTAGTTGGTTAGCACATATAGCACTCACATGTAAGATCGATGCTTTTTTTTGGAAAGAGGTACTGTATTAAAAATTTATAGACATATATTTCCTTGACATGCCTCATTAAAACCTTACAACCCCCCTAACCTATATGAGTGCCCTGTAAGAAAAAAGAATACATATCAATTCCATATATAAACAATACAACACTTCGAAAACTGAGCTAAGCTGTCAAACAGATGGAGGGGCAAAACACAAATAGGACATTCTCAAAACCATACGTGCGATCAGCTTGCTTCAGTGACCAAACACATAACCAATAATCACCGAAACACTAAAAAAATTGGAAAATAAATATAACAAACTTTTAGTCCTAAAACCGTCACAACCGCTTAAGCTAATCAGTGGGAAGAGAGAGAATAATCATCCCCATTTACTCAAATCAAAAAGCTATTTCTCTCAGAGAAACAGAGGAGCCCTGAGAATCATCAACTGTCAGAGGAATCAATCTCTATAATCTGGAGGTGAACAACAATCAACCGAAGTTCAAGGGGGGCGAAAGCAAGCATGAAGATCTGTTGCCATAAAGAGATTCGTAAGATAAGTCTTTCATCTTCATTTAATGTATGGATCTGGAATCTCTGTTGAATAAGATGTTTGCTTTCTATGAGTATATGTTTAATTTTCAGTTCAAATGGTTCTTCGGTTCCGTTAAATACTCGTTTATTACGCTCGCACCATATATTCCAAATGATAGTTGTACAAATGATGCTGAGAATACATGAATTTGCTGGTTGGTATTTTTCCTGTGCTTTTTGAATATCAATCAGAATGGGGTTGAGATCATAATTAGCTCCTAGCTTAATATTAAGCTTAGGGAAGATAACATCTAAAATGTTCCTCGAATAAGTACATTGAAAGAAAAGGTGATCTCTATCCTCATTGTGATTAGCACATAAAACACACTTCTGATCTTACTAATCCTGACTTTAGTGTGCAATTTGTCTCTGATGGCCAGAAGGTAACAAGTTTACATTTTCGGTGCATAGCCTTTGTCCCAAATGAGTTTAGTCCAGTCGAACTCTTCATATTTATTTCTAAAAATATTCCAGGCAGATTTTGAAGAGAATTGACCTTGTTTGCTAGGAATCCACCACCAAAAATCCTGTTTCATCTGATTGTGAATGTGAATTTTCCTGACATCATTATGAGACCGGATGGGAATGAGATTGAGGCTTTGTTTCCAGTTATTATTAGAGATAAGGTTAGAGACCTTTTTTTGACAGCCATTCAAAGTGATCATGCTGTTCCATCCATAACTGTCAATTAATGAAGATCCTTGTATCCATGGGTCAAACCAAATGTCAGTAGTATCTCCATCCACTATTTTCTTGTCTATATATCCTTTGCACCATTGGCTAGCACGTAGAATAGTTTTTCAAGTGTGAGAAGCATTATCGTCCATTCTGGCAATCCAAAAATTAATATTCTTACAATATCTGTTATGAATCCATTTTGCCCACAAAGAGTTACCATTAATATAATTCCAAAACAGTTTAGTTGCAGAGGCTACAGCTAGATCTTCAATTTTTCTGATTCCCAATCCCCCTTCTCTTTTGGTTTTGCATACTTCATTCCAACTCAATTTATGTGATTTTGAGTTCCATAAAAAATTCGCACATAAGGAATTGATCTCCTGAATAATTGTTGCAGGAAATTGTGCAATCTGAAGCCAAACTGCAGCATGGGATGGATAATTGTCTTGATAAGCTCAGCTCTCCCACTGATATTGAGAAATCTAGTTTGCCAATTATTGACTTTTTTGTTGATTTTGTCAATAATCCACCCAAAGTCTCTAGTTTTCAAGGAATTATTAGAAAGGGGAATTCCCAAATAAATGATTGGCAAGTTATCAATTTTGAAATTAATGATGTCTGCAATTTCCTGCTTGAACTTGGCACCTTTACTGAAAAATAGACTGGATTTTTCAGTGTTTAATTCGAGTCCAGAGAAATTTTTCATGTTTTGTAAGATTTGGTGGATTATTTCTGCATTTTTAGTGGTTGCTTTTGTCATTATGAGGATATTATCTGCATAGAGGAGGTGAGTAATTATCGGATCGACTTGATAAATAGGACCGATATTTCCTTTGATGAATTCAATGTCCAAATTTAAAGTAAGAAATTCCATGACAATTGCGAATAAATAAGGGGAAAGAGGATCTCCTTGTCTTATTCCTCTCGAGCTATTAATGAAACCATATGGGGCACCATCTATTAAAATAGAAAATGAAGGAGTAGAAATACACTCATATATGAGATTAGCAAAAGAGATAGGAAACCCCATAGATATCAGCATATGATGGATAAATTCTCTATTGATCTTGTCATACGCCTGGTGTAAATCAATTTTCAAACAAATATTGCTTGAATTTTTTCTTTTAAAACTTCTGACCATTTCATAGGCAAGAAGAGAATTTTCAGAAATTAGCCTATTAGGGATGAAAGCATTTTGATTCACTGAAATTAAGTCATTCATATATTCTTTCATTCTGTTGCATAGAAGATTAGCCAGAATTTTATATGTGACATTACAAAGTGAGATAGGCCGAAAATCAGATATTTTAGAAGCATTTGGAATTTTTGGAATAAGACAAATGAAAGTGTGATTAATTTCTCTAATGATTTTACCAGTTTGAAGTATACCATTCATAGGTTTCCAAATGTCCATTTTAATACTGTCCCAATGAAGTTTGTAGAATTTAGAGTTGAAACCGTCTGGACCAGGAGAACTATTATCATTAATCTGAAAAATAGCCTCTTTGATTTCCTCCATCAAAAAAGGTTTACATAAATTGTTCTTTGCATTTTCTGAAAGAATTTTCTTGCAAATAATGTTCGGAAATTGGTTTGAGGCATGGGGCAAGAGAAAAAGATCTAAGAAATATAGAGAAGCTTCTTGAGCAATTTTTTCTGATGCTGAAATCCACATCCCTTGTTGATCAATAGTAAGATTGTTCTTTAGACACGGTTTGTATCAGCAATTTTACTGAAGAAAAATTCCGTAGGCCTATCCCCCTTAATAAGCCAATTGATTTTCATTTTTTGTTCATTGTCAATGACCATTTTCCTCATCATATTGTGTAAACTATCACAATTATTGGAGTATATTTGCAGCAGATTGGCATCAACAGGATTAGAAACTAACTGATTATAGATATTGTTATTTTGTTCTTTCAAACTATTAATCATTAGCTTCAGATTTCTTTTATTACTTGACCATTTCTTCAGATTGCTTTTCACCTTTTTTATTTTGCATAGCAAATTATATAGAGGGCAACTAGTAAAGTATGATTCCAAAGCCTCAACGATGACCGGGGTATAATCAGAGTAAGAATGCCAAGAATTTTTGTATTGAAAAGGTCTGATTCTCTTTATATTACTCTGGACATGTAGAATGATTGTAATAGGGGTATGGTCACTTAAAGAATGGTTACCGAAATTAATGCCAAAATTATTAAATCTGTCTAGCCAAATAGAATTAACAAAAACCCTATCAATCTTACTATGAATAGAAAAAAGGTTACCTCCTCTCCATGTATAAAAATTGCCCGAGAAATCTGGTTCCACTAGATTGGAGAGAGTGATACATTCATAGAATTTGGGATCTCCACTATAATTAAGCCTACCATTGTTCATTCTTTCATTGTTATGGAGAATTGTGTTAAAGTCACCTGCCACTAACCATGGGAGATTAATTAGTTTGGATAGTGTGATAATATTTTCCCATAAAATTTTGCGACCATCTTCTTCTTTGTATGCATAAATAACTGTGCACACAACACTTATATTATTTGCATTATGAAGTATACAGGAAATGTATTGATCAGTAGTATGAAGAACAATAGTAGTCCATAAAGATGAGTCCCACATAATAATAATTCGACTTTTCCGATCATCAGAGATATTGTAACGGCCCAGAATTTTTAATAATTAAAATTTGAATATTTAATTTATTTTAAATATTAATAAGTGAATTTATAAGTCGAATAAATTTTTATTTGAATTATTGGATTTAATTGAATAATTAAATCGATAATTTAATACGTTAAATTATAGAAATAATTGAAAATTGGGTTAAATATGATTGAAAATGATTTGTAAAATTTTATTTTATCATATGGGAGTTAGAACGATATTTTAGAACTTTTAAAATCGAATTAAAAGTTTATTTGTGAAAATTGAATATTTTAATATTAAAATCGACTAGTGAAAATAGTCAATTTTTGAACAGTCTCAGAATTGAACGAAACTAGTTCCATTGGATCCGTAATAGTTAGTTATTACCGGATTTCAAATTTCGTGTCAATCGGAGTTACCGTTTGATCGTGGCAGCTCGAAACGCATCGAATTTATTTTTAATATTAATTTGGCGAGTTAAAATAGCCATTTTTCAAAAAGTCTCGGATTTCGACGAAACTAGTTTCATCGGATCCGTAATGTGATATTATTGTAAGGTTTCAAATTTCAAGTCGATTGGATTTACCGTTTGTCCGGTACAAATTAAAACGCCTAGAAAATCGTTTAAATCGGTTTAATTTAAATTGAGCGTTTATAGCCATAACTCGCACAGATGTCCGAATTAGCTTCCGAAACCTGTTCCATTGTGTCCGAAACGCGGGATAAACCCTAGAAACGCTGGTTACGGCGCGTAAATCGGAGTTCGGAATTTACGGATGAATAGTGTTCGATTTTTCTCTATAAATATACACCCTACCCCTTCATAAAATAAAAAATAAAATAAAATTAGGTTACAAAACTGCAGCCGGCCCTAACTAATGAACGGCCAGAAAATAATCCACTTCATCCCTCAATCTCTCTCAATCCAGCAAGAATTAGCCAAAGTTGTTAACTACAAAGATGAAGATCACAACGAGAGCTTCGATGTGAACGGTGGAGATCGTGTTTGGTGTCGTGTGGAGGGAGCTACAGGGGGCCGACCGTGCTTACTTGCGCACGACTTTTCATGCAACCTAGGGGACCGAGCTCTTTAGGGTTCAGGCCGAGCATGGAGGGGGTCAAGAGCTTCCTATTGCAAGTGGTTTGATCGAGTTTCGTCGAGTGATGTAGATGCAAATCGAAACCCTAGTTCTAAGGGGATGGGTTTGAGTGCGTGTATTATCTGGAAGAAGATAACGTGAGGGAGATGGAAGCATGGGGACGGTCATGATGCAGTGAAGTTGGATCCAATGGCTTTGATTAAGAATAGGTTTATATTATAAATAAAGTTGTAAATTATATAGTTTAAATCGTGTACAAACTTCATAAATGCATAACTTTTTCATACGAGGTCGAAAATGCGCGAAACCAGTTGCGTTGGAATCGTATGGACAAGCACTACGCGATGGAGTTGGATTGGAGTCGTTTGGAGTTAGTGAAAATTTCGTGTAAAATTAAACGTCCGTTTAATTTTATTCGAAATAAATCGCTAAAACGGAATTTAAAATCAAGGTGAGAATTTCTCACTCAATCGAATCAGTTTCGATTTTATTTTAAATAGTTAGATTTAAAATATTTGAATGCATGTTTGAATGATGATTGTTATCTATTGATTGTTAAAATAGACATTATACGCCGTTAGTAAGCGGATGTTATTTATTAAAAACATATACCGCGAATATTTCATAAACAGTGAAATTGGTATTATATATAATATCAATATATATATATTGGCATATGTATATATTGCAGTTATTGATTCCCCACATTTTTTAGCGGATGTTATTTATTAAAAACATATACCGCGAATATTTCATAAACAGTGAAATTGGTATTATATATAATATCAATATATATATATATTGGCATATGTATATATTGCAGTTATTGATTCCCCGCATTTTTTAGCGGATGAGACCCTATTGCGCCGTTATTAAGCGGATAATATTTTAAATCCCATATACCGCGATAATTTCGTACTGTAGCGAAATTGGTATTGTGCTAATGTTTGTGGATGCAGGAAAACAGGTTGGAGGGATCCAACTGGATTCCTCAACAGTTTTTATTTAATTTCAGATATTTTGATATTTGATGGATTTTCGTATCGATATATGATATCGTAGTTGTCGTGATTGACTATTTGGTGTGTAGCATCATTGGACCAAATTTTGGGATTTTAAAATGATTTTTGAGAATATACTATATTTTGGAATTGATCCATTATAGATAAATAAACGTTATAATTTTTAATGTTATAAAAATTATGATTTTTGAGAAATATAGTTAAAAACTGATTTTTGAGAATATGATGTTAATAATTTTATAAAATAGTTTAATTTGGGAAATGTTTAAATATAGGATTTATAAAATTTAATTATTGTATAAATCAAGAGAACGGTGAAATAATAAAGGAGTTTAAAGACGTTTTTAAAATATTAATATGAATTGATTTATATAAGAGATTTATAAATGGATATTTATAAATTGAGATATTGAAATTATAAAACGAGTTTTTATAAGTGTTTGAGTGAAGTGAAAATGAATTTCATTAAAGAATGAAATTTATAGAATTATAAACGGTGAAGTTATAAATGAAATTTATAAATAGTAAGAATTATAAATTTGTGAAGTTATTTGAAGAATAGATTTGGATGAATAATTGAATCTTATAAGTTATAAGATTTATAACTATGAAGTTTAAAAGAACGATTTTGTAAAATAATCGTTTTATAAGTATTTAACTTATAATATGAACTTTTAGTTTATAATTGAGTTATAAACTGGAATAGGTTAATAAAAGAATTTATAAAAAGGAAGTTTTTATAAATAAATAGAAATGGAATTTATAAACGTTGTTTTATAAATTCGCAAATGACTTATTTTGACAAGAAAATTTGTTGAAACCTATAAATGGAGTTATATTCACATTTTTGAATAGTGAATAATCCTTTGAATTAAAATGAATAAAAGGATGAAATTGTTAATGAAGTATATTCACGTTTTTGAATAGTGAATAACACGTTAAAGAAATTGTTTTGGATTTGGATGTTTTAAATAGAATTAAAACGATCGAACAATGTTTTAAAATGTGTTGAGATTCGAAACCATAGATTTCAACATTTATTGTTGAAATAGACGTTCTCGAGAAATAGAAGGAGATGATGGACTATAACACTGTTGTTATAGTAAATGATTTCCGAAAGGGAATGTTTTGCATAGTATTGGGATTTATATATCTATTTTAATTGTGAATCCCTATACTAGTGATTTTGGGTTGTCGTAACGATGTTTTACGTAACATTCGTTTTGGCCCAAATAAATATGTTTAAGAGAATGATTTCCTTAAAGAATGAAATATATACTTAATCTCGATTTAAGTATATTGAATACTTTCCAAGTGTTGAAAATAAATAAAATTTGTGAATTACTTATGAATGTATAAGTATGGAAATGTTTTCCAATATAAAGTGAATATTTTGAGAATTTATCTTTTTGAAGATAAATTGAAAGATAAATTGAAAATGGATAATTGAAAACATATATCAATAGATATTGTGAAATATAAATTCACTATTGAATTTATAAAAGAAAGTAGAATTGGTTTAAAAATAAATATTGATTTATTTTTGAAGTGTTGAAAATTATATATCTAGTGAAGATATTTTGGAAAATAAATAATTTGGAAAATTATTTGGAAACTGGTGATGTGTGCATATCCAGTGATAGTTCAATAATCGACTATCAATATTTCCCTTTGAATGGGTAATTGATGTGATTTGTTTGAATGTGAATGCTACACTTATTTTTGAATAAGCGCTCACTATTCGGGTTAACCGGGAAAGGACCATGGGGTCGTATAACCCATTCCGAATATGTGATACATCGTTATAATTGCATTGAAGATCGGTGTTGAAGACCCGGTATTTGCGAGAGCGATAGGATGACCTGTCGATTTACTCTGCACCGAGTAGCTACGGTATAGAGTTCTCCATATGTGATGGTGAATCCGATCAGGATTGTGAATATCCGGATTGCAAGGACTTCTTTGTAAGTGCCTTCGGTTTTGTTCGATCCCGGAACAGACTTGTATGGATAGTATGTCTGACATTACAAATTGAGATATAAAGCCGATTTCATTCAAATATATTTCTGTTGGTGGCGGAGAATTTATTCTTTTAGCTTAACACCCTTCTCTGAGACGTACGAGCTCAGAGGTTATATAGTTGAAGTTATCAGCGATGTATTCCCAATTTGGTAATGTGACATGCTGAGTGTTGCTGTAAATGATCATTGTGTTGATTATTGTGATAGGATCGTTTATTTGATCGTCTATCTTGGTGATCATTGTGTTGATCATTTGTTGACCCAAAGCATGGCTTTTGTATAAAGTATGTTTTTGTGGACGTGACTTCGTCGAGCCTCACACCCCGGAAATGGTCAAAACAGGAAAGATGCAGCAAGGTTATGAGGGGTAGCTCCCTTTAGGGTATGTACATTTCCTTCTGGATAGAGGTGGTATCATGGTATGGAGCCCAGATATTTAACCTATGTGGTTACTACGAATTTATTACTTTGTGGTTGTTGGTTTTCGGGATCCCGTGAGAAAGGTCGTTTACGATCGGGGAATGGCGTGCTCGTGTCAGTAGTTACCCAGTTAGGGGTAACCCGGCCTTGTGTTGGCAGAGTTCCGGTTTGGTTCTCGGGGATGTCTTTCCAGAGGCATTCTCATGTGGCAATGGGAAGTTCCTTGGCCTGACCATTTGTTGGAAATCCAAAGAAACAATACGAAACTTGTACGGTTTTAGTTGTAGAACCTGCCATCTAATATGGTAGCTATTAGTAGGCATAATATAATGGTACCTATGCTGGCTAAGATTTATATTCTACTTTCGAAATGAATTTCTTCTACACTATGCACTAATAATAATATCAAAATTGATTTGATTTTAATGCGTATCAAGCATGTTTGGCTATCATAAGGAGAAATCTTCTCCAAGTCTGCGTTTGCATTGTGTGTGTGGCAGGAGGTCTTATGGTAGTCTCATTTTTAAAAGCATTGCGAATTGAATTTAAAAATATCTCTCTATTTTGATTTTAAAGATAAATAAACTGTTTTGAGTTCTCACACCAGTCACATGACTGACTCGGAGTTTATTGTTTTCCTTCCTAAACTCTGGGTGCCCACCAATTTCCACACGGGCGGTCAAGAGTTAAGGTTTATCAGGATATTCTGGATATTCAAGAATTGCTGGAGGCAAGCTGGATGGTATGGCGTATTACTAGTATATAGTATTCTTTTTCCGCTGCACTGTTGTTGTTGTTATTGTTGTACACTCTGATGATATGATGTAATGAAATGTGATGTAATGTAATAACTGATATAGTTCTTTGTTTAAAGATTATTCATTTATTATTATATGTTGTTCCGCTGCGAATTGTGAGATTCTGATGTTGTTCTGTTGTTTTCTGTTCCGTTCTATTTTCTATCTCTTCTCTATTCTCTTTTCCTTCTATTTTAAAATTTTCTATCTTCTTTTCCCTATCTAAATTTTCTATCTTTTTCCTTTTCTTTTATTAAATATTTCTTAAAACCCCTAAGGGTTCGTATTTTCGTTCATCTTGAATTAAACAAAGGAGATTAGTGTCTATTCAAGGAGTACGGATTTACGGGTCTTTACAGATATTGTGAGACATTTTCCATTTTTTATTAATTTTATTCATAAAATTGTCGATTGAGCTAAGAGAGAGCTTGTTTTCCAAAATACCAATAAAGGAAAATTTATTCGTTTTAATAATATTTATAATTTCTACCTGCTTGTAGAGGGCATTCATCCCCCTAATATTCCAAATGAGGAATTCCATTAACAACTAATATTAGGAGAGCTACTTTCTTCCATAGGGGTAGTTTTCCCCATGATCTTTACTTTTTTGGATTTTTTGTTTTTATTTTTTATATGGTTAACAAGATCCGACCATGTAGGATTATCCACTACATCGGAATTCAAAGAAGCTTTGAATTCAAAAGGCACTTCCTCTGATCTAGTTTTGCGAGATGGTTTAGTTCTAGTGATGGACGATGATTCTAAAGTCTCTGATCTAGTTTGTAGACCCACAGAGGGGTTATCCAAAATGGTAGAAGCATTTTCTTTGGGAGGAGGAAGAGAAGAAATAGGATCTGTAGTCAAATTGAGGGAATTTGTATAATTGGAGTCATGTAGAATGTTCAAACTATCAGACATGTTATAATCTTCTGTAATGTTAAGATACACGCAATCTTTAGTCGACTGGACTGTCTGATTATTAACCAGTTCATTTCGGTTTATTTCTGAATTCTTACCATTTGTCTCTGATTTGTCATGTTTATTCTGTACTGATCCAGTATGAATCTGCAGAAGATTTTGATTAGTAGTTTCTAAGTTTGTGAAATGATTATTTGGCTTTACATTAATAGCACAATTATTCGAAGAATTTTCATTGGAATCAATAATCATTTCTGTGTCTGCGTTAACCGTGTTACTATTCACTTTGGGTAGCCACACTTTGTTGAATTGACAATGATTTTCTAAGTGTCCAAAGCTCGAACAATTAGAGCATACACTAGGTTTCCATTCGTAAATAACTTCTTGCCATGTCAGCTCGTCTTTATCATTTAAGATAGGAAGTTTACTGGGAAATTTAAAGTTATTATCAATTTCAATGAGGACTCTTGCAAAAGCTTTTTTGATTATTCCTTCAGTAAACTTGTCAAGTCTGATAGGAGTTTCGAGCACAGAGGCAATACAACTAATCCCCTCTTCTGTCCAGAAATCAAGTGGCAGGTTGGGGAGGCGAATCCAGATCGAAATAGAATTAAGAAGTTCTTTGTTGAGTTGCATTCCTGGGTGCCATCTTTTCATCATCAACAGCTTCTTGTTATAATAGTATGGTCCACCCTCTAGAACATTCAGACAATCTTGTTCTTTACTGAATTTAATCACATAAAATCCATTTTCCACTGAAAAAATAGAGAACTCCTCCACTGGCTTCCAAACTCTAGTAATATACTCTTTGAAATATGGATAATACGGCTTAGGTCCAACCACATATACAACAATAGCGTTACTCCATTGTTTTCTAGCATCCAGGATAACTTCAGAGTACATTTTTGCGCACTTTAATGAATTGACTTCTCAGGGATGGTAAAATTTCAGTGGAACAGACATAGGTATATTGTTGCCTTTGACAATCTCATTCCACGCTTTACTAATTGGGGAGGCAAAGTTCCATTTAGGAGGGTTTTGTTTGGTATTCACTGGGTACTTCTGGGAATACGATTCAGGAGGGATTGGGTTCTGTTTCTGGACCGGAGGGGAACGATGATTGTTTGGAGGAAGAGAACGTTCTGAGAGAAATGCTTCCTTGGAACGACGATTGATGGGGCTCGGCTTGGGTTGTCGCTTCCATTTACGCGAGAGCACGGGGGTGAATCCATCATCATCGATGGGGGACACTCGATCCGATTCGCATGGTTCAAAGCCGGGAGGTTGATCTGAAGGATAGGGCGGCTCAGGGGGTGGAGATGCCTGCTTAGTAATTGAGTTGGATGCGGACATGTCAAACACTAGAAGCGAAGATTGAAACAAACGGAAAAGGAGAGGAAAATCAAGAGCAACGACAAAAACCTTCAGGAGCAACGACAAAAACCTTCGATCGCCAGTACGGGGGTGGCGGCCGCTAGGGTTTTCTAATTCGCAAAAATATAATAAGATCGATGGTTTAATCCTTATTAGCTACATTTTGTTGTAGGAATTTAACCAATTTTAATATAAATTACCTATTACTCATAATTTACATAAAATAAGATAAGAGTACTAATCAAACAATAATATCAATGCTATTCTACTACTATGTATAGTGCAACCTTACCCAGTTACGGTTTGAAGTGGCTTTTAGCTATTATGTTTGATACTCCCTCTTTCTCATTCACTTTCTTAAATAATATCAATAGAACGTTAACCCAAGTCCCTATTTGTTGTTTTAAATTTAAAGTGAATCCTTATATACAACTTTTTGTAAATTAGGTCTCTACTCTTGTACTGTCACACCCGACCAAAGTACAATCCGCTAATTCATTTTCATTTAATTTAAATATTTAAAATATGATAATTTCTGTATATTAATCAGATTTAAAAATCAATTTTACCACTAAACCACAAATTTAATAAGTTTTCCAATGATATCCATTGTTGAAACCTAAAAATAAAATTTCGAAAATCATAATTTTACATTGCGATTTTAAATGGAATGTAGTTATTTTATTTCCCATATTATGCAATTGCATTTAGTAACCACATTTATTATGGATGATCATAACATTTATATAGTTGTTTAACCAGATTATGATAATGCACTTATTATTTTTTTAACCAAATTAAAAAGAATTTGTTTTTGAGTCATGCAATTATAGTTGCATTTGAATATTGTAACTTCATTTGTTTGATGTAGCGATAATTCTGTTGTATTTGATAATTTGTTCAAACTTAATGCAGTTATAATTTAACTGCATTATGAAAATATAGTTATAATTTAATAATATTTTATGAATTAATTTAACTGCATTTAAATTTTACAACTGTATTTATGTGATATAGCAATAATTTTGGCTACATTTTATAATCTTATTCAATCTTAATTTAGTAATAAATAAAATGCATTTGGAACATGCAGTTATAATTACAGCATGTTTCGATTTATTTAACTGCATTTGAAGATTTTAACTAAATTAATGTGATATAGCAATAATTTTGGCTACGTTTGATGATTTAGTTCAATCTTGATGCAATTATATTTTAACCGCATTAAGAAAATACAGTTATAATTTAATAATATTTTTGAATTATGCATAATTTTATTTGAATATTTTAACTCCATTTACGTGATGTAGTAATAATGTTGGTTGTGTTTTATGATTTATTCAAACTTTATGCAGTTGCAATTTAACTCCATTAAGCAAATGAAATTATTATTTAAATGTATTTATTAAATTATGCAATTTTGGTTGCAATTGAATTTTTAACTGCATTTATGTGATGAAATAATAATATCGACTACCATTGATAATTTTATTCAATCTTAATGCAATAATAATTTAACCGCATTAAGAAAATGCAGTTATAACTTTAACTGCATACCAAATATGAAAT
Source organism: Allium cepa (assembly GCA_030765085.1). Lineage (NCBI taxonomy): Eukaryota > Viridiplantae > Streptophyta > Magnoliopsida > Asparagales > Amaryllidaceae > Allium > Allium cepa. The sequence continues at coordinate 567,425,869 of CM060943.1, forward strand.
TCATTTTAAACTGCATATTTATTATTATTGATCTATTGATTTGAATAATGTAATTATAGTTGCATTTGAACGATGCAGTTTAAAAACATAATTTATATAAAAAAGCTGCAATTTCCTAAAAAATCAGTGATTAGATTTTTATATATGCATCACTTCATTTCAAAGATTATAAATTTTATGATTTAATAGCAAAAACAGTTCGTTGACACGATTTTTCAACAAAACTTACTGCATTTTAAAAGTTAAAATCAAAATAAAGTGTGAAATATTAATATGGGTGTGAGAATATAGCTAGCTGCGAAGAAAAAATTAGGCTAACGATCTAGTTTACATAAAATTATGAGGCATCGTATTTAGTGTATTAAAATTATTTATCAGGATTTGCGTCCAAACTCCCTGTTATTAAACTAGTCACGCAATCAGTTCTAACGCGTTTCACTAGAAAATAAGCAAACATGTTCAAACTACTTCGAAGGTCATAGTCTATTTTCAAAGCTGAATTTATCAATTATTAATTTGGTCTCTATCACCTTTGGTGATAGTTGACACTTAAGAAATATTAATATGAAATTCTTGTCTTATTTCACTATTAACTGATATTTTTTCCAAAAATATATATTATTATGCCTTATACTATCGAAAGAATGACGTTAACATCAGCTAATTTTTGAAACTTAATTTTTTTTTCCGGATAAGCCTTTTGTGTTATTATACTATATATCAACTACTAAAGGATCGATAAAGGTAACATATAACATCTATGTCATAAATTTAGGATGTTTATTGAAGGGACAACAGTGAATTTAGGACTTCTTCCACATCAAACCTATGAATTGAATATTTGAGAAAACTGAGAAGATCATAAATAGGATGGAAGAAAAGTAATTAAATCGTGAGCAAAATATCAATAAATTCACTTTAGTGGGATGAAAGTAGGGAATAAATGTAGCATTCCTCATTTAGAAACAAAGCAAACTACCAATACAGATAGTCAAACCTTAAACTTTCTCTTTAACTCTTTACAATCCCGAAAGCTGCTTATTTAACCTGATAAAACCATAAATTCATCCCGCTCAAGTGAGAACCTTGTGAGTTTACGTGGAAAACGATATGAAACAATGATTCAAAACATAGTCTGATATGAATAATGTTAACTCATAGTGAGACCACATCGTTTTTGCAGAACGAGTTTATACTACACTATCGCAACAATAAGCATTAATGTCATACCTAACAGTGTATCACAAACATGCCAAGGGTCGTAAGAATTTAACTTGCTTATACAAATGTATACTCTAATGTTTCCCCCATAATGTATTTACATGTTTATATATGGATCAAAATATATGTATGAGAATTTTAGTTTTTGACGATGCCTAGTTATAACATCCCACAATACATGACTCGGAAACAGACGCCGATGATGCTGCCGCCATCACTGAAATCATTTCCAATGACAAATTGAGTTCCGTATTATTCTGCATAACATAAGAAAACAGAGCAGCTAGATAATCTTTTCATTATATCAATTTGAACCACATAGCTCATTACATGATCTTTTACCCATTTTGCTCCTAGGAAATGGTAAATACAACAGAAAATAGAGTGATGCCGTGTTTGACATATGAAGATGTCAATCCAACACGTAACTAGGCCTAATTCCTGGTTTTACACAGCGAAAATTTCAAAATATTTTTATTCTCTAAATAAGCCTCATGCTTCGTCTTTGAAATCTTTATTCTTCCTTCCAATTGATATCTATGTATTCCATAAACTCAGCCTACTATAATGAGTACCCATGAGTTTATGGGAAATAATAAATATACGTGTCAGATATAAAGCCTGGTATGAGTAAATTTTTACTATAATCATCCATAGTAAGACCACGCCATGAGGTGGAATGGATTGTCCCTTCGCATCATCATTATAATAATATATCATTCATTTACAAGCATAATCATCAAGAGCAACCATGTGCATCACATTCGATCCCTAAGTTTACCCTACAATTTTCTTTCAATTATGTACCAAATAATGCAATCATTCATTATCCATTCAAACATCACCTAATGTCTTGTTTTACGTTTTCATCATTGAGTTATCCGTAGCTTATCTAGTGATTACTTCTCTAGGCTTGTCTATCGCTAATTTTATCTTTTTTCGAACAACGTCACCTAATGAAATGGCCACTCATTCCACCAATAGGAACACTTTGACTAGAGCAACCCTGACTCTCCTAAGAGATTGAATGTAAGTACTTCTAATACATTTTAATAAGAATCCTTACTAAACATTAATAGCCCTCTTAGTCCTTGAACCGCTACGGTTCACGTTGTCAATTTATTTATTTTAGTTATACCAGTACCTTGATGTTTTGGCACCCTGCCATAACTCCCCTTTAGGGTTTATTAATCTTTTAGGATCGAACCCCATCGTGGCACCCTGCTATATACCATTGGACTTTGGACTAATAGTCAAAGCACCCTACCATCCAATAACCCCATGACCTAATATGTTTTTACGATCATAGTTCAACCCCCTTTTTCTTTCATTCATTTAATAATGTACCCTACACATTTTTAAGATAGAACGTTTTTATCTTTCAATTTAAATGATACTCTATCATTTATTAGCTTCTCTAGGCGAACCTTCATTTCAAAAATAAGTTAACAAAATTTTAACTTACGTAATCTTTTCTTTATTTCATCCCTATGAAATAGTTCACTAACATGTGGAAACTGTCTTCCAAAGCGTGCTAAGTATTTCTCATTTTTACTTAAAAAATATAGCTTACCAAGCTATCGCGGGCGGACATTAACAAGTAGGCTATTCCAAAGCGTTCGATAGTTCAGCCTAGCTATTACTCAATGACTATCCCATAGCCTTCACGCGTTGATTATTCCTAAGCTATTGCAAACCGATAGTTTCCAAAGCAACCGTATATTAACTCCCTTAAGCCATCGCATATTGGTTCCCCTGAGCCATCACATGTCGACTCCCCTAAGCCTTTGCATGTTAACTCCCATGAGCCATCATAGGTTTACTCCCTTGAGCATTTGCGTGTTGATTTCAGACAGCCATTGTGAGTTGACAGCTTCCTTAAGCCTTCGCATGTTGAGCTTCAAGTGGTTATCGTAGGTTAACTCTCCTGAAGCTATCATGTATTGAATCTGTTAAAGCCATTGCAAGTTTACTCTATCGAATTTATCATGTATTGACTCTATCAAAGGTATTGCATATTGATTCCATTAAGCGCTATCGCGTATTGACTCCAACAAAGCCTTTGCATATTGAGCTTCCATCTAACATTCAAATGTTGACCATCGATGAGCTTTCGCATGTTAACTCTCCCCAAGAGTCATCGCACATTGATAGCCTATGCTTTTGTTGGTTGATGCTAACAAGCTTTCGAAAGTTGTAAGTGGCAATTTTGTAATTAAATGGAAAACTCATCATTGCTTTACTAAGTAATCTCTTTTCACCAAATCCCATTTGTTATCAAATTCTCATTGCCTACGCTATTTTTTTCTAATTCGCTTTACATCGTTAATTACCTTCCCCATTTGTTAATTAATTATCGCCAATTAATTATTTTTCCCCAGGCCAATTAACTTATACAAAATTGAAATTAATAGGAAAATCCCAAAAAATTCACCATAAAATAGTTTTGTCATATTTAATCTCATACAAAATTTCTGATCAAAATAATTATTTATGATATTTTTAATAATTAGTTTTCTCAAAATTACTCTTTACTCAACTTATAATTTTGCATAAACTGCAAATAAATTCCAGAAATTATGAAATTAAAAACTCATCTTTATCCATTTATTTTAAACATCATATCCCACTTTCGAATCATTTAACTTTGATTAGTTCATGTTTTACTCTTGAACAAATTTACTTCATTTAAATTCCAAATATAACCAAGTAACATATAATCATTCAGACATGTTTTTCCTCATCAAAAACATTCATCATAATTAAATTTGAATTCAAACGAGCTACGATATTTTTTTAGAGAATTTTTTTACTCACATTGTTTAGAAAAAAACCTTGTTCAATCTTATGTTTTCCTTAAAGTTGAAACCTTGAATCTCCTAACTTTAATTTTACTCTTCTCTTTGAGAAATGATGGCTGACATTGATTTTGGGTTTTAGGGATTTGTTTTGTAAATGAAATGAAATGATATGGAAAGAGAGAACATATCTAAGGGAAATCGGCTAATGTGTTTGGCTTGGGTTAATATTCTATGTGGGCTTGTCTCACCAATATATATTCCTAATACAAACCATCCCATTCTAAAACTTGTCCATTTGTTTTCATTAACCAGGATAACCTTAATTGCTTTAATTACCTTTGATCCATTCAATTGGCCTAGTAAAGTGTCCCACACTTTACAAAATCTCCCTTATGCAATTCTTGTAATTAAACTATTTTATCCATCTTTTAATAATTTCTTATTGTTAATCTAATTTAGTTTCTCGTATTAAGGACCTTCTAAAATATGGGGTGTTACAACCTCCATTCCTTATAAAAATTTCGTCCCTGAAATTTCAACAAGGAAAACAAGATTTACCCAAACACCCTGAAAGTGTAAAGTCATCATCATATATGTACACACAAGTGAAAAAGATTACACTAGTACCCTACTAATGTAAACTATCAATCATCAAACAAAAGGTATTAGTACAACTGCCAATACACAGCTACATCATATATGAATATACCAATACCCTACAAATCCATATAATAGACAAATAAAGAACCCTACAATATATACATGAATATCTAAAACAAATCAAGATAGATATTCCAAATCCTGTCCTCTACCTTCCAGGTCCAATTTTCTTTGTTGCCACTCCATTGGACACGAACAAGTCTAATAACTTTGTTCCTTAACTCCTTATCATGACCCACCATTCCTTTCTTCCATCTTACATATGTCAAACTGACTCTACAGATAAGTCTTCTATAACCATTAGCTACACCATCGAATTTGGGTCATGCAGACATTTCATCAAACGTGATACATGGAAAACATTATGCACACCTGCTAAATTACCCAGCAACTCGACTTAATAGGCGAGTTTACTAATTCTCTCGATCATTGGAATGGTCTTGCATATCTAGGTGTCCGCTTTCTCGCCTTCCCAAAGCACATAACTTTCCTCATTAGAGAAACCTTCATGAATACATGATCTTCTACTGTAAAATCAAGCTCTTTCCTTTGCTTGTCGGCAAAGCTATTTTAACTTGATTGCATTGACATTTTCTTGGAGTGAATCAATTCTACCTTCTTAGTAGCATCTCTTATCCAATCAAACTCTAACGCAAGTTTATCTCTCCTTTCCAACTAACAGACATGTGACTTACATGGTCTACCATATAATACCTCAAACGGTGCATCTCGATACTCAACTAGTAACTATTATTACAGGCAAAATCTACCAGGTGGAAATGATCTTCCTAAGATCCTTCGAAATCCAAAACACACGCTCTTAGAAAATCCTCAAGTACATGGTTTACCCTCTTAGTTTGCCTATCAGTTGATGGGTGGCAAGCCATGCTTAAGTTCAACTCGTACCCAATGTATTATGCAAACTTCTTTAGAAGTTACTGGAAAATAGTGGGTCACTATTGCTAATGATGCTACTTGGTATACCATGAAGTCTCACTACATTCTTCATCTATAACTTTGGTTAGCTAGCCTCTAATCTTGTCAAGTTCACTGGGATAAAGTGGACATTCTTAGTCAATATATCAACTATCACCCAAATGTTGTCATTCCTTTGTCCTTGACATGGGCAACCTATTGACAAAACCCATAGACATCGAATCCCACTTCCAATTAAGTAATTCCAAAGGTTGAAGTAAATCGCTTGGTTTTTTATGCTCAACCTTCACTTGTGAAATGATGAAGCAATTCTTTACACATTGTCCTATATCTCTCTTCATCCCTTCCCAAAAGAAAACTCTCTCTTCATATCATGATACATCTTCGAGCCTCTGGGATGAATAGTAAACTTTGATGGATGACTTTCCTCCAAAACTTCCTTCTAACGCTTCCCTACATCCGAAACACATGGTCTTCCTTTCTTTCAAAGCCATCCCATTGAGTCCGTCTCAACCCCTTTCAGATCCTCAACATCTTCCCCCATCTCTAGTCGCCCAATCGTTTCAGCAATTAACGGAACTCCTTCTACTACGTAGTAATCATATTTACAAGTGCAAGACATACCTCCAAACTCGCTAATACACTTGGATCTCTACTCGATCCAATAGTCTGCCCATAATGCACTCTGCAAGAGGTTAATGTCTCCAGTGTCTTCTATTCTTCAATCATGGCTAACATTCCATTCTGATGCTTCCTACTCAAATCATCAGTAACTTTGTTCCCTTATCTCGGCATACATTCTATCCCGAAGTCATATGCCACCAAGTACTCCAACTATCTCTGCTGCCTCATATTCAATTCCTTCTGAGTGAATAAATACTTAAGGGATTCATGGTCCGCATGTAACTCAAACCGTTCTCCTAACAATTAATGTCTTCAGATCTTTAATGTAAGTACCATTGCTGCCAACTCCAAGTCATGAGTCAGATATCAAACTTCATATGGTCCCAACTACCATGATATATAAGCTATCACTCGCCCTCTTTGCTTTAGCACTGCTCCTAAACCTATTCCATAAGCATCAGTATACACAAATGGATCTTAGTTTCCTTCAAGCACAATCAACATAGGAGCATTCGTTAATAACTTCTTCAACTTTTGAAATGATCCTTCACACTTATCTGCCCATATAAACTTCTCATTCTTCCTGGTCAACATAATCAAGAGTGCTGCTGTACGCAAGAAATCCTTAATGAATCTATGATAATATCCAGCTAAGCCTAAGAAACTTCTCATCTCTGTGACTTTCTCTAGTCCTTTTTAATAATTAATAGTCTTTGTCTTCGATGGATATAATCATAATCTATTCTCTGAAACAACTTGCCCAAGAAACTTCACCTCTCATTCCCAAATTCCCAAAAGTGGCATTTTGGGAACTTCGTCTTCAACTTATGTTGTCCCAACGTCTCCAACACCAATCTGAGATGGAATTCATTGTATCTTTCATCCTTAGAATACACCAAGATATCATTAATGAAGACCAATACAAATTTATCCAACTAATCACAAAATTCGGTTTATAAGATCTATAAACCATACATTTTTTAAGTGCGGTCAGTTGAACACTATCCTCTGCTACACTCAGTTGATAAAAACCCTTTGCTAAGCCTAACTACAAGAATGCCCAAGCTCCACTCAACTGATCATATAAGTCATCTATCCTGGGCAAGGTATAATGATTCTTTACTGGTAACTCATTCAGCTTCTAATAATCAATATACCTTCGTAAAGATCCATCCGACTTTTTTATGAATACCGTAGATGCTCCCTACGACAAAATACTCGGCCTAATGAAACTTTTATCCTCAAGTTGCACTAGCCGCTTCTTTAATTCCTCAATCTCCTTAGGCAGCATTCTGCCAGGTTATCTACTAATAAGTTGTGCCCCCTAAATCAATTCTATTCAGAATTCAATTGCCCCTCTTGGCAGTAATCCCATTACAGGTTCGAAAATGTTTGCTATTTTTGGATTACACGTATTCTACTGATCTAATCTTCTTGATCTTCCATAACACATAGCATTAAGTCTAACTTGTCATTATTACATGCAACACTATCGTGATTCTTTCTCCTCCACTTTGATTTCATTTAGCGATAATCCTATTCGCATATTAAATCCTAATATCGTTATGCACTAACTAGCCCATGCCAAAATCACCCCTTGCCTATGAAGTCAAACATGCATGGATCACAAACAAATAAATGTCCACACAAGTCAAACCCAAGGTCAGTGTACCTAATCCGAGAGTGTCATACCTACCGATAGGGTTAAGCACATGTAGGGACAAAATTAATTAGGTAGTGTCTAGTTCTAACCTATCAACTAAATCTCTCAAAATGTAAGAATGAGTAGCATCAATATCAAACAGAACTCTAACCGATATACTAGAAATCGAAATCTTACCTCCAAGCACATCCTTTCCTTTCTCCTTAGTAGTTGATCCAGACGAAGGTCCTTCCAAAGCATTAGTCTTTGCCTACTTTGCTTCTGGGTAATCCCACTTCGTATGGAATGGTCTATTATAGATAAAGCACTTGACCCTATCCTTATTATCTGGCTAGGTATAGTAGTGGAGTTCTGTCACTTCTGGCTGTAGTTAAATTAAGTGACACCAGCTATGTTTGGCTTCTGAGTCATCATCCAAAAGTCTTTCCTCCTTTCGGATGCTTTCTTCCCTTCTAATATGGGTTGAACTTTTTTCTATCCACCCTTAGGCCTAACATTAGCCTTCTTCTCTTCCTGAAACAAGCGATCATACCTTCTTGCCATTTCCACCACCATATCAAATGGAGCCAATAGATGAGCCATCACCTGGTGATTCATCCCCTTCTTTAGACCTTAAATGAACTTCTCATTCTTTTTTAGTGGAGTATTTATATGCTTCCTTCCATGCTTTGACAAAGCATTAAAACATTATGTGTTCTTTGTCAAAGTCATCTCTCACTGCTTAAGTCAAGGAACTCCCTACACAAAGCACCCTTCTTAGATTCAGGGATTAATGAAGCCTCGAATTTCTCCTTAAACTTCTTCCAGGTCATCTCCTCCTCTGCGATTCAGCAATTACTGATAGAGTTAAAGGTATTCCCTAGGAGCAGTCTTGTAATTTGTTACATATATCTAACTTGATAGCCAATCTTGTTTGAAATAAAAGGTGTTTCTTTCAATTATATACTTGATATAACGTGTTATATATTAATTAATTTAATTAAAAGTATATTTAATAGAAAATCCATACGTTTTGTGATTATAGCTATAAAGTGTTATAACCGTGAGTAATTTATCACAATAAAAGTAAATATACCAGTTTAAATATTGCTAGTCAAGATGTATCGAGATTGTATATTGATATACCACTGAGACTAGAGTATGTAATGGTCTACAAATGTTAGTAAGTTACATACTAACTGTTATTGGATAACTATGGAATGACTCACCGAATAGTTTTCTATTGGTTAATACAACTAAGGTCACATAGAAAATACCGATGCGACTAATTTACACGATTCTCTCGACTTGAGAATACCGTTAATCTTCAATGTGGAAGCTCCACTTTAATTATAGTTAAATCATGGCAAGACGTCCATCAAACAACTATAGTTGGTTCAAGTGGAAGCATTGGAAGAAAAGCTATTCAAGAGAGCATTCGTCTACTCAATTATATGAAAATAATATCACAGTTGAAGTCAACTCAAAGTCAAGGTCTCTGGCCAAAACATTTTGGTTAATAATAATTGTTATTATTGAATCAAGGACTTTGTGTTTAGACTAATAAAGTTGCATATGGATGATACTGGAATTTTGATAGTTACCAAATTCCATAATTCCAAAGTGGTATACAACCGACGAAGAGAATTGGTGTAAATAATTGCCACTGTCAGGTAATGTTGAAATTTGTAAAATTGGATTTTATCAAAGCTTTGTTAACAAAAATTTGGCCATATTATCACATTGCTAGCTAAGGTAAAGTCTGAACATTAATTTTGAATTGTTCGATATTAACTGCTGACCGAATTAACACCTAAAGAGCAAACACAACTGCAATGTTGAATCCTCCATCAACCACCTGATTTAGTTAAATTATAAATGTTATAATTAATTAAATTAATTAATATTTAGGAAATATTAATTATAAATATTATTTGAATTATGTTGGTTGGTATTTAAAATAATGTGTGTATAAAGGTTATTTATACACTGTCGATATACGATATCGATGTATGTTTAAATATGATTTAAATGTCAAATATCTAATTTGGCTTAAAGTGATTTGAGGAACAATAAGGAGACATTTATAATTGGTCATAATAAAGAGAACTAGCTCGAAAATTGATTCCAAAAGGTGTGTAAATGGCTAAGGAAAAAAGATACGTTTCTATCTTTGACCTCCTAGTTTCCTTTGCTATTTAAACATCTCTTGCCAGTCTTTTCTCATTTTTATGGGGTTTGTGCCTCCACCTCTCTCCATAAAAGATGGATGAAAATTCCTCTCTGCTCTTCTCAAAATTCAAGCAAAGAAATGAAACACAGATTCAATTAAAATCAAAAGAACGGTGTGCAGTTTTCCTAATCGGGTTGCGCTTTTTGGAAGTGTTGAATAGAGATTCAAGCAGAGTTATTTAGATTCAACATTCAGGGTGTATTCTTGGGCGATTTCATGGTCTATCCATATTTACAAATTTATATAATAGTATGCTTGATAACTGTGACCACCCATATTTTTAACGATGTGATATTTAAATAATTGATTTAAATATTTAATCGTTTATTAAATGATGGTCGAAAAATATTATTTTTGGATACATCCAAATTAGGACTCGAGACCACTTCTGTAAAGTTCAGATTAATGTTGCAAATTAAAATGTGTACAAGGATTGCTATATTTAGAGATCGGATGATCCGATGGCCAAAACGATCTCGAAATGCATGAAATTAGCATCTCAGATGCAGTCTTAGATAGTGACAAAATTTAGACTGTTAGATTCGAAAAATCTAGGTGATGTACGCAGACGAGTTTCGTTGTGATCGGACACGTCGTGTGATCGTGCGGACTCGAAACGTATGACCATTTATTTGAGAAATATAAGTAAATGGAATATTATATTATAATAAATATCCCCAAATCCTTTCCCTCCCTCTCTAATTACATTTTCTATTCACTATTGCATTGCCCAAAACAAATATTCAGGGCCTCTCCTTATCTTTACCTTTGAAAAATAAAATCGACCAATGCGCTCAACAATAAATTGCCAAATCAGATCCATTAAGATCATATGGCCAAAGCTTTGTGATGATCATGGCAGAATTTGATTGGGATTGGCCAAGATTGACCCATTCTTGTTGATCTAGGGTTTGAGATGGCCCAAGATACGGTCGACGATAGTCGGGGATTGCTGTCGGATTTCTCTTTAAAAATGACATCTCCTCATGAAATTTGGTTAGATCCAGTCGATCAAAGCAAAATGTGTCCATAGGCCTGGAGTGCGACATGGTGTTAGATTAGTCTCTGTTTAGGTGATCAATTTGCTTTATTTTGGTTCAAAGGCGGAGATATTTTGAGGTGCGATTTGTTTGTGAAGACAGATCTTCGTTTCATCGGCAAATGAGTGAGAGATTAGAGATTAGAGCCTACGTGTGTGGTGCATATGCGTGGGCATGTATAAAGATAAGGAAGAAGAAGGATTAGGATTAGTAAGGTAATTATCGAATATTTAGTGATTTAATTATTTTAATCAATCTCGATTTTATATTGATCATATCTTTTGCAATCGGTCCGCTTTAGATGTGGTTTTTTGCGTTGTACTCATAATGGAGAGAACTACGCTTTAGCATTGGTTTAGACAACATTTATTGAGGTGAATGATATTCTCTCTCACCATACCATGACTGGTTATATAATATCAGGAGATGTTCTGGAATGATTTTTGGTTTTAAAATATGACTTTCCTATACTTATACACCTAATATATTTTTATAGAAGAAAATAAAAGTGTTTTTAAAATGATTTATATCGAATATCACATATTTCCTATCGACGTGCCATTTTTAGGAAATTATTAGATTTGGTTATTTTTGACATGATTTCTCCATTGGTTGGTATGGATGTATTATACATGTTTTATGTATGCTATTTTGATTGTATCTATGGTTGTTGGTTGCTTGTTTGGTTGTTTGACTATTTTTGATTGAAAATACCGATTAGCGGTGATCGGTTGTTAGGTGAATATCTTATACATTGGGGTTTCATACATGCAGAAACCTAAAGAATGAGATAAGTACTTTTAAGACACATGCCAATGGATCTTAAGGTGGACGATGAGGTTTCAGTACTTCATGGTGCATCACCATTTTGGTTAAGTAGAAGACCAAGGTGGCTGGTATTAACCACTGTAGGGTGGTTAATGTCCATCACCATTATTGATTGGCGATTTGGTCGATCTTTGGCTTGGATGTTAAGGATATTTCATGGTGCGTGCTTTGATGGTTTATTCGTGCGACCGACTTAGAGTCTTGATGTTATTGCTCTAGGGCGAGCAATTTCGATGGTGAGGCTATGATGTGGTGCTTCGACAGGAGAGTTAGTAATTCAGATTATGACTCGACGATGTATATAGTAGGTCCCGAGGTTGGTAGTTTCAGGACTCTGTGGATCGTGCTGAAGTTATTGCCATGTTCGCATTATATGGGATAGCGAAGTACAACAAGATGAAAAGCCTTGTATCTTCAGTTTGTGCCTCATAAGGGTAGTAGGCATCGAAGATTAAACACTCTGTATCTTTAGTTTGTCATTCGAGTAGGGAGTAGGTACCGAAGAGGCTCGTGGTAGGAGTCGTGGAGTGGAGGAATGTGGTGGGTTCCAGATAGTGGAAATTGTATCGAGTTAGTAGGGCTCTAATTTATGTGTATGTGCTAAGGAATCGTTGATGACTCAGAGTGTTTTCTACTATACTCGAAGTAGGGGTATTGTATAGTAAGGACACCCATGGATTGGTAGCAATGATTCGTATTCCTTGGGCATGTGGATTTGGGTCTATTGTCCAACTTTAGGCTAAGAGACACGTATCCGACTTTGGGCTGCGAGATACGAGAGTACGACGGAGAACCAGGATTTCCATTAGTCTCTGACATAGTGGCCATATGAGTTATCATATATCCAGAGCACATTAGGCGACAGTTAGTATTGTTTTATGAATGATATGTTTTTAACTTTTTTACTTCACTAGCCACCTATCACCTTAGGGATGTCACACGAGGTAGGTATTGTGCATAGGGATACCCATACACCTTGAATAGTTTACTTAGTATGGGGTAAGTATTGTGGATGGAGATATCTAGGTATCCCGATGGTTTACTAAGTATGGAGTACCCTTTTATGATGTTGTAGAGTAGCATATTATCGATGTTATGTGTTGACTCTTTGGTTGTAGGGACATGTCAGGTATGATTCATGTACCCTCTGTTCCATATACTATATCAAAATTTATACTATTTTGAGGTTGTTTATCGCTCACACTAGACTATTGTCCGTTCTAAGGTTATGCATTGCTTCTTGTTATCTTGGGTACTATTAAATGAGTAGGTAAAGAGTAGGTGTGGATGACATATGGATTTCTACAGATGGACTAAAAGGAAGTGACGTTTATTGATACTCTATTTGAGTTTATTATTGTATATTCCACTCCGCGACACCGTAGAGCGTTGACAGTGTTTGACTTACTATTATTAGAGACAATGTATCAATTGAGTTAATTTTCCAGTTGTATAAACTCTTTTACCATGTTGTATAACTCTGTGGATTTTATACTCTAATGATTAGTTCACTTTGTTATTGTTGTCTCGACTATTTTATATCTATGCTAACTACTGTATTTTATTTGTTGCAATGTGAGATATACGACAGGTTATGTCATTATTTAATTTTTATTTTTTCTATTCTCCTTTCTTCTATTTCCTCTTCTTTACTTCATTTCTTTCCTTTAACAACTGTTCTGCACCATAGGTGTAGAGCGAACATTATATTTGGTATCAGAGCTTAGGTTACATGATTAACCTAAGTTGATACTGTGATCCACTAGAGATTGGTAGGAGTTATCGCCTTAGATCGGATCTAAAGTGTATGTATATATGAGAGAGTTCATATTTGTTATATATTTTGGTTTTCAAAACTTTATATTTTTACTGCGCATATGAGCACTATTTGATGTTTAGTTTTTTGTAATAGACTGATCATACTTATTGTAGAGTAGGAATGATCTGGCATGCGAGAAATACTGCTATTGACTCTACCTTCAGGGTTGAGGACTGGGCAGAATCAGGGTCACTAACCCTGATTGATAGGATACGTTCGCAGAGATAGTGTGAATCATTTTCTAGAATGCCTAAATTGCTCTAAATGATTGTAGTGCTCAAGTGCAAATGGCTATAGTCTACTTTGCTGAGCTATATAAAGACTACTAGAGTCTAGGAGGCAAACCGTTCCTTAGAACAGAGTCGGCTATTGAAAGATGTGTAGTTAATACCCCACTATTACCCCACTATAAAACTGTTATATCTCGTAGCGGATTTCTACCGCTATGATTTTTCCACATAGCCCAAAATATAGCCTTTCCGTTTTAAGCCCCGTTATTTCCGCTATATCCTGTTATTCCCGCTATATTCCGCTATTTCTGCTATATCTTCTTTAAATGAATTGAAAAATTAAATTTATACATTATAAAAATTATAAAATCAATCTATTTAGTTAATTTAATATATTTTTACAAATGAAATTACTCTAATATTCTACTAAATTCAATTATGTTATATAACAGTTTTACTTTTACGTTTATTTACAGTATATTCGCGCATGTTTTTATTTAAAATTATTTTTGTATTAATTATAATTCAATTAAATGTTAATTTTTCATTCAATTACCATTTATATAACTGTAAAAACACTAAGTACGAGTTTTATATGCTATTTTAGAGTAATCCGCTATATCCCGCCATATCGCTCTATCCCCGCTATGACTTTTTGCACATTCATCGCATTGAATCTGCCGAGCGCTTTAACTGCATAGATTGAAATGCAAGGTTGGATGGTTAACTGCAAGAATATCTTTTATAACTTGTAGTTAGATGATGCCATGAGATAGAAGTTTACCTCTAGAAAACTCCAGAGATGAACATTAAACTAGTATGGTGCCTCTGTAGCTTCAATTTTCGGGGATCGATTTACTTGGGATCAGTTCACAGTTCGTTCCAAAGAAGATTTATCTTGACTTTTACGAAGTCGGTGTTGGTCAGAGAGCTCGTTGATTTGAAGTAAGGCGATATTACTATGTCGGAGTATATGGCCAATTTCGATGTGCTATCGAATTATGGTCTATTTTCCATGGATACCCCATACAGAAAGGATAAAGAAATTTAACATTTGGTTAAGTGATCATCTTAGGAAGCGATTAATTTGTCATATTGACAGGGGCTTTGAGAAGATGACCAAGAAGGCTTTACGACGAGAGTTGCCTATACCTAGTGTACATGGGTTGTCTCAAATTAGCTGAGTTGGGATAAACCATGGCAGCTTATGCATTGATCGCCATTCCAATTTCATTGAGTGCTCAATGGATGAAAGAGAAGGGAAATGTTATTACCATTTGAGGCATGATTTCCGCATATGGCATTTCCATATGTGTTTTATTTGATGTCGAGGTTTTATATTCCTTCATGTCAAGTGATTTGATTGATAGATTGTGATTAAGACTCGAGATGGTTAACCGACCTTTGATTGTGATGGACACAGTTAGGGGCTCAGCCAGCCTATAGATGATCTGTTGAGACTTTGTCTTATGGAGTCATGGACATTTGTTTATTTGCTATTGATTTGTTTGGGGTTTAGTTGGATTTGGTATTATAGTTCTGGAATGGACTGGCTAAAGGGGATATGGAATAGTGGTGGACTGTAGGAGGCCATTGGTGACGATTAGGGTTGTGGAGGAGCGAACAGTAGTGATTGGCGGCCTCTAGAGGATGGGTCTGTGGTTAGCTTTCTATATTCGCTCGATAGTTAACACAATGTGTTGTCATCTAGTTAGAGAGTGTCTAGGTATATTCGATGAGGTGACCGAGTTACCACAATATAGGGATTGAATTGTGTATCGATCTGGTTAGAGGTGCTAGACCAGAAATTATGCCTTCAAGGCATATATGCCCAAAGAGAAGAGAAAGTTAAAGGTGCGTGCAGATGACCTATTGAGATGATGGTTTATTCGTTGGAGCATAACTAGATAGGACACACCTATAGAGTTCGACACTAGGGCAGATGAATCTGTGGGGTTGTTTACTGGTTGTTGTGAGCTGAATGAGATAACGAACGAGTATCCACTCCTTTTTATTGATGGCTTATTCAATCAGCTCTGTAGCACGAGGATGTTCTCTTATTTGGATCTGGTGATGAGGTTTTCACCAACCGAGGGTATCTAGTGAGAGAGTGCCAATTATAGCATTTCGTATGCTACATTGATTTTTGATTGGTTGGTTATGTCGTTCGGGCTAACCAATGTATTGGCATGCCATATTGATCTCATGAACCATGTTTCGAGGGGTCACTTGAGTGCATTATGCTTGTGCTTGTTAATGATACTTTTTCTATGCATGGATGGAAGAAGAGCATTGGTGATTATGTTGTAGGTGTTGTAAAGACACCGATTGCTGATGAGATTTTGGAGTATCACTTCTGAAGGAAGGAAGTGAGATGGTTGGGTCACATTGTTTCAAAGTAGGACATCGCTTAAGATTCTGTAGTTACGACAGTCCCGAATTTGAATAGACCTAAGGTAGTAGCATATTTGTTAAGATAGGATCAGACTTTTATTTGAGACGCGAGGTGCAGACATACGTTAGTGAGTCTGACTGAGAGGATGAGGAGTGCTCTATTGTTTCTCATTCCAAGTGGGAATGTGGAGGCGATAGCACACACATGCTTGTGATACTGAATTGGATGCAATATTGGCACCAGAAGGTATGGTTGTCATATATTAGTCGACAACTGAAACTACACGAGAGGAAGTATCCGACTCTTAATCCAGAGTTGAAGGCGATAGAGTTCTCTTTGGGGATTTGGTTGTATTATCTATTTGGATAGGGATTTAGTTGTTTAGTAATTCCACATCATTGGAGTATCTCTTCACTGAGAAGGATTTTGACCTTTGCCAATAACGATGGTTAGAGCTCTCAGCCTCCTATGATTTTGACATTTCCTATACGTCCTTATGGGAAATGTAGTTATTGATGCTTTGAGCAGAAGATATACAAGTTTAGGCGTGGTATTCCTAGAGTGAACATTGCTCGAGTTTATCACTGGTTACGACTTCATAACTTGATGAGCTAGGGCCAAAGGTGGTGGCTAGTTTGACCATCATACCTGCTTTGATTTAGCGGATCAGTATTAAACAAAAGCATTAGGCTAGATTAGTGAAGATAGTGGCTAAATTAGAAAACAAGTAGCGTTTGTAGAGGTGATGCAGTGCGGACCGGACCAAGACTTTCCATGAGGATGAGATATTGTTTGTTCTCGAGTAGTGGGAACAAATATTTATAAGCTCCATCAATGGATTGCCAAGGATTGAGGATGGTATGATAGCATTTGAGTCACAATTGATAGGTTGACAAAGAATGCTAGATTTGTATTCCTTAAGTCCAATAGAATGGCATTTGGATTTGTCGAGTTATATGTGGGATGGATGGTGTGATTCCATTGTGTGCCAAGAGCATTGTAAGTGGCCAAAACCCGTCATTTACTAGTGGGTTTTGGGAGAACTTACAAGAGGCATTTGAGAATTTTGCACTAAATCAATTATATGATATTATGACTGAACTAGGGACTCTGAGACCTTGTAGGCCTATTCGTACCGACAGACGTTGTACAAAACAGGTTATAAGGAGGACAGTGGAGTAGTATAGGTTTAGTGGAATAAAAGTGGAGGCGATAAGATATGAGAGACTGAGAAGAGAAGGAGGACCACCTGTCCGGAGCTTTTTACTTGGTGATATTTTATTTTTATCGTTGGCTTTCATATTGGATATCATATTTGATGTTTTATACTATATAGTTTAGTACTCTACAGGCAAGGATAGGGCTGATGTTAATTTGATGTTTGACTTCATGTATGCATGTGTAATGTTGATTGATATCATTTTAGATGATAGCCTATGCATATATGATTGTTAGGCATGCAGGATTATGGTTAGATATAGCATATTTATTTGAGACAATTGCTATATATGATCTAATATGTTTAAATATATGATGTATATATATTGTTGTATTGGGATTTTTCTCGGACCAAGCCATGCAAAGGAGGTGCTACCAAATTTTTTTGGAAGCGGAGGGGATTTTGAGGCCAATGGGTTAGGAGACGTTCTCTTTACTTTGTGATTTCGAAGCTTAAATCCTTTAAGGAGGAGAGAATGTAATGACCCATATGTTTAACAATGGGATATTTAAATAATCGATTTAAATATTAAACTGCTACTTAAATAAAGGTCCAAAAATATAATTTTTCACATACGATCGAATTAGGATTGGAGACCACTTCGTAGAGTTCAAATTGACGTTGCGAATTAAAATGAGTGTAAGGATTGCTATATTTGAAGATCGGACGATCCAACGGTCGAAATGATCCTGAATGCATGAAATTAGCATTCTGGGATATAGTCTCAAATAACAACAAAATTTACCGTTGGATCCGAAAAAATAAGGTGATGTATCCCGATGAGTTTCATCGCGATCGGACGCATCATTTGATCGTACGGACTCGAAACGTAAGACCATTTATTTGAGAAAACAAGTAAATGGAATATTATATTATTATGAATGTCCCTAAATCCTTTCCCTCTCTCTAATTACAATTGCTATTCATTGTTCCATTGCCTGGAACAAATATTCATGGCCACTCCTCATCTTCCCTTAAAATAATAAAATCGACCAATCCGCTCAATAGATAAATTATGAAACTAGATCCATTAAGATCGTATGGACAAGTGATTCACGAGGACCATGGCGGAATTTAGATTGATTGAGGTTGGCAGAGATCGACCCATTCTTGTTGATTTAGGATTTAAGATGGCCGGAGCTATGGTCGACGATAGGTGAAACAAGGATCAACATTGGACTCTTCGAAATTGACACATTCGCATGTTTGGTTGGATTCGGTCGACCAAAGAAAAATGCATCCATAGGCTCGGAGCACAACAAGGTGTCATGTAGGTCTCATTTTTAGGTGATCGAGTTGCATCATTTTGGTTCGAGGGTGGAGAGATTTCGAGGTGTGATTTGTTGACGAAGACAGATTTTTGTTTCATCGACAAATGAGCAAGAGATTAGAGATTGGAGCGTGCATGTGTGGTGCAGATGCATGGGCGTGTACAGAGATGAGGAAGAAGAAGGATTAAGATTAATTAAGGTAATTAGTGAATAGTTAATGATTTAATTATTTTAATTAACCTTGATTCTTATATTGTCCATATCTTTTGCATACGATGTTTATTTTGGATGTGGTTTCTTACATTGTGCTCGTGATGGAGAGATCTATGCTTTGGCATTGGTTTGGAAAGCATTTATTGAGGTGAGTGATGTTGTCTCTCAGCATATTATGGTTGTATAGTATTAGATCGACGTTCTAGAATAATTTTTGGTTTTAAAATGTGACTTTCCTATACTTCTACAACTACCATATTTTTATAAAAGAAAATAAAAGTATTTTAAAATGATTTATATCGAATATCACATATTTTCCATTAACTTGTCAATTTTAGGGGATTATTATATTTAGGCTATTTTTGATATGATTTCCTCATTGGTTGGTATGGATGTATTATACATGTTGTATGTATGCTGTTTTGGATATATGTATGGATGTTGGTTGCATGGTTGTTTGTTCGGCTATTTGGCTATTTTTGGTTGAAAACACCGGTTAAGTGGTGATCGAGCATTAGAGAAATATCTTGTATGTTGGGGTTTTGTACACATAGAAACCTAACGAATGAGATAAGTTGTAGAGTAGTAATAGGACACATGCCGATGGATTTAAAGGTAGGAAATGAGGCTTCAGACTTCAGGCTGGATGGTGGACGTTTTTGTTTAGTTTTTACTTATCTGTTTTGGTTAAGTACAAGACCAAGGTGGTTGGCATTGACCACTATAGAGTCGCCAATATCCATCACAATTGTTGATTGGTGATTTTGCTGATCTTTGGCTTGGACGTTGAGGCGATTTCATGGTGCGCGATTTGATGGTTTGTTTGTGCGACCAACTTAGAATCTTGATGTTATTACTCTAGGGCGAGCACTTTCAATGGTGAGGCGATGATGCGGTGCTTTGACACGGGAGTTCGTACTTTAGATTATGACTCAATGATGTATGGAGTAGGTTCTGAGGTTGGTAGTTTCAGGACTTTATAGATTGTGTTGGAGTTGTTGGCTCGTTCGCATCATGGGGGATGGTGATGCACAACATGATGAAAAACCCTGTATCTTTGGTTTGTCACTCATGGGGGTAGTAGGTATCGAAGATTAGAAACTCTGTATCTTTAGTTTGTGATTCAAGTAAGGAGAAGTTATCAAAGAGGCTCCTGGTGGGAGTCATGGAGTATGGGAACGTGGGGGGTTTCAGAAAGTGGAAAATGAATTAAGCTAGTAGGGCTCAGATGGATGTGTATGTGCTAAGGGATTGTTGATGACTCCAAGTGTTTTCTATTGTACTCGAAGTAGCGGTGTTGTATAATGGTGAAGCCCATGGATTGGTTGAGAGGATCTATATACCCCAGACCTGTGGCTTTATGTCTATTGTCCAGCTTTAGGCTGTGACACATGTATCCATCTTTGGGCTGCGAGATACGAGAGTATGACGGAGAATTGGGGTTTCCACTCGTCTTTGCCATAAGGGCCATATGAGTTATCATATACCTAGAGCACACTGGGTGAAAGTTAGTATTGTTTGATGGATGTTATGTTTGTTATGGTTGCTTCACTAGCCACCTGCCACCTTGAGGATGTCATACTAGGTAGGTATTGTGCATAGGGATACCTAAACACCTCGGACAGTTTACTTAGCATGGAATGGGTATTGTGGATGGAGACACCTTGGCACCCCGACGGTTTATTGAGTATGGAGTACCCTTTATAATGTTGTACAAGAGCATATTGTCGATGCTATGTGCTTATTCTTTTGTTGCAGGCACATGTTAGGTATAATTCGTATACCCTCTATTATATATACTATATCAATTTTTATACTATTTTGAGACTGTTTATCGCTCATACCGGACTGTTGTCTGACCCGAGGTTTTATGCTTTGATTCTTATTACCTTAGGCACTCTTAAATGAGTAGGCTAGAGAGTAGGTGTGGATGACATATGGAGTTCTACAGATGGACTAGCAGGAGGTGACGTTTACTCATACTTTTATTTACGTTTGTTACTATACTTTCTGTCATGTGACACCGTGGAACATTGACGGTGTTTGACTTACTATTATTACAAATAGTGTATCAATTGAGTTTATTTTCTTATTGTGTAAACTCTTTTACTGTGTTAAATAACTCTGTGGATCTTATACTTCAATGATTAGTTCACATTATTATTACTGTCTCGACTGTTTTATAACTATGCCGATTATTATATTTTTTTGATACGACGTGTGACATATGACATGTTATGTGATTATTTGATGTTATTTTTTCATCTTTTCCATTCTCCTTTCTTCTATTTCCTCTTCTTTACTTCTTTTTTTCCCTTTAACAACCATTCTGCAACATAGGTATAGGATGATCGTTACAATAACCATATGCTTTATGTTTGAATAAATTAGGTTTTATCACGAATTCCTATTTGTATGTGTTGTCAACATGAGATGTGAATATGTGTTTATGTATATATATGCGATTACAAATTTATTTGTATGTGTGTATATATATATGTGTGTGTGTGTGTGGGGGGGGGGGGGAGGGGGAAGGGACATATGATTTTGGCCAATGTATCAAAGGAATTTTTTTTTCCCTTTTTAATTTTCAAAATTGACAATGTTTCAAAGAGACTTTGAACAAATTAATTTTAATTACATAAGAGCAAAGTATTTGGTTGTATATGCAATTTGTTAGATAGTGTATTTACCTTTATATATGTTAGAATGAAAAGGAATTACAACTTTGTTTGATTCTATTATGTCAAATTTATATATATATATATGTGTGTGTGTGTCTTTATGCATGTATGTATTTGTAATATAATAAATTTCTCTAATATGTATGTTAAATGAAATATATATTGTACATATTTGTATGTATATTTAATAAGCATAAAATTATATATATATATATATATATATATCATTAAATTTATTTGTATATATATGCATCTGTAAATGTTTTTTGTTTAATTAAAAGGTGAAAATGTGAGTTTTTTCCTAATCTAAAAAGACAAGAGAGTAATAAAAGGAAGGAAAAAGATCCCTTCATTGATTCACTTTTACTATTTCTTAAATATTACTTAATTTCATTAAACCTCCAATCTTTCCTCTTCCTATTAGTTGAAAATTTGAACCTATTTGATTACTAATTAAATACAAATAAACATTTGATTAGTCAAGCATATATAAGGTTTTATATATACACACTCTTCATTTACTCTCTTTAATTTCCTTCTTAAGTCCTAATTATTACATTAAACCTCCACCCTTCCCTCTTCCTATTAATTGCCTATTTAAACCTAATTGATTGCTGCTTGAATACGAATAAACATTTGGTTATCAAAATAACTTTATAAGATTATATATATATACCTATGTAAACATAAGCAAAACTATGTGTGTATATATAGTTTAAATTATATTTTAAATCATTTATACTTATATTTATAGACATAACTATTTTATAATGTCATATACATTTGTACTGTTATAAGTACAACTTCTTGTCAGATTATGTGTGTGTGTGTGTGTGAAGGGGCTATTATGTTCTTTGCGAGGTACATCTCAACACTTATATACAAGAATGTTAAACCATGTACACTTTACATGTTGCACGTGCACATGCACACACATGTGTATATGATACACATGGCTATATTATATAACATGAATATATCAATACAAAACTTTATTTACAAATTAAATAAAATGAAGATTTTATTTAGTAGAAAATTTAGATATAGTCTAAATGAATTTAGATTTCATAAGCCTAATAAAGATTCCGTTAACCATAAATCTACTTGAAGACAGAAGTATGAAAGAAGAATAATAAAATTGACGTTTTGATGAAGAGACAGTCCAACTCATCATGAAAGGCTTAAAAAGGATGTTCAAAAAGTCCAATACTCATACAATGCAAAAGCTTTCGACTTAGATAAAGATAAATAGAACCTTCTGCCACAGTCAACCTTTCGACACAGATGAAAAAGTAACAATGATTTCAGAGCCCCTTTCGAAAGCAATCAATGGTGATCTCTCAAATACACATCAAACCTTCCGAAGCTGAAGAATTTACCCCAGAGTAACCTTTTTGAAAGTATAAAAAAACCTTTCGAACCGGCAAAGACACATCTAGGATACCATTCGATAGCTTCGAAAGGTTCTATGAAGAAAGCAACACTCAGAAGTCAGCAAAGAATAAAAAGCAAGCTCTCGACAACATTCAAGTATAGACAAACCTTTCGAAAGGGTCAAAAGGTTCGCAAAAGATGTAAAAGGAAAACCTTTCGATGAAGTTGAAAGGTCAATGAAAGCATAAGAGTGGAAAGCCTTTTGACAATGTCGAAAGGCCCATAAAGGCATATTGAAAGTAAATCTTTCGACAATATCAAAAGATTCAGAACAATATATTGAAGAAAAACTTTTCGACAATGTCAGAAGCTTCATGACAAAGCAAGTTATTCGATGAGGTTAGAAGGATCATGGCAGCATGTGGAAAACAAACCTTTCGACAAGATCGAAAGGTTCACAACAGTATGTAAAGACGAGACCTTTCGACAAGGTGGAAAACAAGGAAACAAAAGAGATACGTAAAGAAGCATAAGAGATTTATAACCTTTCAACACAAGCAAAGGGTTTATAACCTTTTGATGAAGACGAAAGAGCTGAAGCAGCATATAAAAGGTGGGCCTTTCAACTCAGTCGAAAGCATGAAGTCGAAAGATAGGCCCCCTATATCTATAAATAAGACCCAAGGGGTCCAGTTTTAGGGGCCAAATTCTGGATACTGAATCCACCTTCTTTTCTCCAATTTCATAGAGATAATTCTACTTGTAAAAACCCTAAATTTAATTGGGGAGAGAGCTCAATTTCTTGTAACTCGTTATGGATATGAATAAAATAAAATTGGCTTGATCATGATGGATATTGGCAATAAGGAGGATCATTAAGATCATTAGCTAGACAATGATCAATTGCACATGATTTCAACCTTTTTTTCATAATCTCTTATGACCCGTGCTCTATATATAAGATCGACTTAAATATTTCCCATCATAGCATGTCATCATTGAAATCCATACTTAATGTAGAGTAATAGCGACGTGTTGCATAAGATAAATGCATGGTTATGGGAATAACTAAATTAATCTTATATAAGATGAATAAAAAGGTTAAAGATATAAATCGGGACTACTTTGAAAGGTGGAAAACCTTTCAACTTAGTTGAAAGGTTTACTTCCTAATGGAGTCCTGAGTTATACATACATACATACACACACACACAGATATATATATATATATATATATATATATATATATATATCTTATAACCACTCTTTATGGACTTCATTCCAAGGGAATCTACTTCCTTAAGCTTTAGCAAACCCTTCAAATCGATTCCATAGAGTGAAAATGGACGTAAAAGGGGCTAAAAGGAGTTATGGTTAGTAATTGAACCATGCATCTCCTTACTACAACGTTGAGGGGTTTCGCATGATACCTTTCAACATGATCTAAGAAGAACTGATAGTCATCTACCATAACTACTTTCAACTCGGAGAGGAGATGAAATTTAACAAGTTACTGATTTTTAGGAGCCAAATGTTTAAGAATTACATCAAACTAATCGAAAGGTTGGAAAAGCCTTGTCTTACCTTTTGACAAAGTTGAAAGGTTTGGTAATTCAGTTCTATTCCATCCTAGTCAAAAGGTTGGATTAAGCTTTTAAAAAACCTTTCGAGGTTTGAGGCCCTCCTTCTAGCGCCAAAAATGTTAACAAGAAAACTTGTCAACATTCCCAATGCCTTGATAATATAATTTTGCTTTTGACATAACCATATGGTAGAAGTGATTCTCACCTCTAAAGGTGTATCTTTGGGTTGTCATACCTTTCGACCTTGTCGAAAGGTTATTGAGGCTAATTCAACCCTTCGACCATGTTGATAAAGTATTGAATTGTCATACCTTTTGACTTTGTCGAAAGGTTATTGACATAACTGCCCCAGCCTTCCATTTTAGACTAATTGTGGTTTGTTTCTCTTGCCTAGGAAAAATGAGATTAAAATGCTTGATTGGATTCGAAGAGGGACTAGTGCACACTTCCAACCTGGAGGAAAATATAGCTTCTACTTTCAACCTGGATGGGGTCCTTCCAGGGCAAACTTCGTCGCCAGCACCACAGGATGAAAATACGGAGAAAATCAAGTGCTTGGAGCAACAATTACAAGAAATAAAGGATTTGTTGAAGATGGCTTTATCTCAATGGTCATCAAAAACTCAAGGCAAACTCAAGGAGAAGAAGTAGTTTCTCCTAGAAGAAATCTGAGAACTAGTTCCAAGGAATGCAAAGATAAAGTAGACTTGACCTCCTCAAAGAAGAAAGATCTCCCACAAGCAAAAGCTAATCATCAAGGGAGAATTCTTAACAAGTCATTAGAGCAGTCTGGCAGCTTAACTTCAGAAGAGTATTTACCAAAGCAGAATAATTATGACAACGTAGAAGCTTTCCTTAAAGATGCCGCTGAGAAGGCAATTAAGGACGCCACGAATTCAAAAGGGAAGAGAACCATGGATGTGAATGTAAATGACAATGAGAGGGTGCCACATTTCGTCGACATGATCATGAAAACAACTATAACTCCATATGTCAAAATCTCGTCTATGGAATATCACGAGGATATAAATCCCAATGAGCATCTTACGGCTTTTGACAGCCAGATGGGCTTATATAATGCTTCTGGGGCAGTCAGACCCCATTACTCTCCAAGGGGCGGCAATTAAGTGGCATATACAGTACAGAGAAAAAACCATCTACTCTTGGAAACAGTTTTCTTATGAATTCTCATCTCAATTCTGTATTTGCAAGGATCCTGCTACTGATTACGCGGTCTTGGCAAACATAAAAACAAAGACAGGGTAAATCTTAAGGAGACTATTTGAGAAGATTCAATACCAAAGCTTTGAAGGCTAACGATATGAATGATCGTGATAAGCTCATAGCTATCCATTCTGGCTTGATCGAGAATACCCCTTTCTGGAAGCAACTCTTTATCAATGGCTGCAAAGATCTATAGGGCTTCCACTTCCAAGAGGATAAGTTCATCTGCATGGATGAGCTTTATTGTGCCAAGACGAAAACAGACCCCCTTTAGGAAGGAAGAGGGTAGGTTTGGCCAGGACTATGGCCACAAAATGGCCCGATGGGAAGAACCTCCTACAAAGCTAAGAATAATCCAGAGCAAAGAAAGGGAGGAGATTACTGCGCTTATCGTAAAGCTAACGGCCATAAAACAGATGAATGAAGAGTACTGGCCGGAATAATTCGAAAGTTGATCGGAGAAGGTCATCTTAAAGAATTTATCCAAGACCAGCACAAAGCTCAAAGAACTGAAAGTGCTCCCCAGAAGCGTCCGAGCAATGCTGTAAATGTTGAAGAATATGAAGATCTCTTTAGCTTAAGCTTGCCAATTAACAGGATTGATGTAATCCATAGCGGGCCACATCCGGCAAAGAATAGTAAAGGTGCTCGAAGCAGATATATTAAAGAAGTTAAGGAGGGAATTTATTCTGTTCAAGAGGAGCCTCCAATGAAGAGTCCCTGACCCAATATTCAAATGCCAAATCTGGTGGTCACGCCGCAAGAGCTGCGCAAAAGAGTCCATCATCCACACAACGACCCCCTTATGATAACTGCACAAGTTGGGCTTTCTATTGTCTCCAAGATTCTGGTCGATACAGGTAGTGCAGTTACTGTTATTTTCGAGCATAATTTTGATTAGATGAATATCCCAGAGCACAAATTGTTGCCGAGCACCGATCCGATATTTAGGTTCAATAACAAGGGGTCAACTCCAACAGGGTAAATAATGCTTCTAGTACAAACGGGGGTGCCTCTTACCTGCCGAACACATGAAACCATCTTTGTGATAATTGACCAGCCCTTCTACTACAACACTCTCTTTGGTATGCCAGCCCTGGATGAAATTGATTCTTTCTTCTCGCCAAAATACCTCACGGTGAAGTTCGTGACAAAGCAATGCCAGGGGACTGTGCAAGGAGAACAATTCAGCTCCCATGAAATTTACTTTTCCACTCTCG
Source organism: Allium cepa (assembly GCA_030765085.1). Classification (NCBI taxonomy): domain Eukaryota; kingdom Viridiplantae; phylum Streptophyta; class Magnoliopsida; order Asparagales; family Amaryllidaceae; genus Allium; species Allium cepa. Next base: position 567,453,086 of record CM060943.1, read on the forward strand.
CTCAATATAAAATGGAGTATTCTTTTTATTTTGACTCTTATACTATTTTACAGCCTTCGGGTGATGGATCTTTACATCCAACATTCGAAGCCAAGATTAATGATAAAAAGTCTGATAAGCCTATGTATCAAAAGTACATTTATGCAGGAAATAAGAGAAAGAGGGTTGATAGTAATCCAGTAGAAGAAGCACCAATAGTCACACAGATTGATTATCAGGGTGAGAAAGAGAGAATAAGGCCCATAGAGGACCATGAGGAAACCCATATAAATTCTGAAGATGCTTCTAAAGTGGTCAAAGTGGGAAAAGAACTTGATGGGGAGTTAAAGAAAAATATGATTCTGTTCCTCAAAGACAACAAAGATGCGTTTGCTTGGTCACATTCCGATATGGTGGGAATTGATCCGACTATTATGTGACATGCCCTTACCAGGAGCAACCCTTATAAGACAAAGAAAGAGGCAATTGGGTAAGGTTCAAACAGATGCTCTAAAAGAGGAGGTTGATAGGCTCCTGGAAAATGGATTAATCCGATAAATATATTACCCCAAATGGTTGGCCAACCCAGTCTTGGTGAAAAAGTCCAATGGAAAGTGGAGAACATGTGTTGATTACACATATTTAAACAAATCATGCCCGAAAGACTGCTTCCCGCTGCCACGAATAGATCAGCTGGTAGATGCAACAAGTGGACACAAGTTTTTATCTCTTATGGATGCTTATTCAGGGTACAATCGGGTACCGATGTTCAAGTCTGATAAAGATCATACCAGCTTCATAACATAATGTTGAATTTATTCTTACAATGCTATGCCATTTGGTCTAAAGAATGCTGGGGCTACTTATTAGAGATTGGTTAATTGAATGTTCAAAGAACAGATCGGAAGAAATATGGAAGTTTATGTTGATGACATGCTAGTAAAACCTAATGAACCTGAAAACTATCTCAAGGATCTAGAGGAAATGTTTGGGGCATTGCGGAGATATCAAATGAAGTCAAATCCACAAAAATTCTCTTTCAGGGTCCATTCTGGAATATTCTTGGGCTACTTGGTAAGTGTACAAGGCGGAGAGGCAAGTCCCGACCAAATTCAAGCTATAAGGGATATAGTCGAACCAAAAAGTAGTAAGGAAGTGACGGGCTTAAATGGAAGAGTAACTTCCCTAAGCAGGTTTATTTCCAAAGCCACTGATAAATGCATACCTTTCTTCGATGTAATTAAGAAAAGGAATAACTTCGAATGGGGAGATGATTGCAGAAAGGCTTTCTTGGAATTAAAAAGCAACCATCGATACTTTCAAGACCCAATAGTGCTGAAACTTTTTATCTATATATGGCAGTATTAGAACATACGGTTTGTATGGTACTCATTCGAGAATATGTAAGCAGGCGGTTGAAGGATGTAGACGTTTGATACCCCATTACAAAAAAATTAGCTTATTGCTTGGTTCTTATAGCTCGAAAGCTCAGAGTATATTTCCAAGCACATTTGATCAAGGTATTGACAAATTTTCCTCTTAAGCAAGTTTTCAATAAGCTTGAAACTTCAGGGAGATTGGTAAAATAGGAAATTAAACTCAACCAAAATGAAATAGAGTTTCAACTAGGGGTTGCAATCAAGGCCTGGCCCTAGCAGATTTGTTAATGAATGCACCAGCTTTATAGAAGAACAATCGAAAAAAGAGAAAGACCAGAAGCCCATGTGGCAACTATTTGTGGATGGGGAATCAAATGAGTATTGTGCCATAGCAGGATATGTAATTATAACCCCAGACAGACATCGATTTCACTATACCATGAAATTGGGATTTCCTGCAACCAACAATATAGCAAAAAACGAGTCAATGGTAGTGAAACTAACTTTGGCATTAGAATTGAAAACTCCCCGAATACAGATTTTCAGCGACTCACAGCTAATGTTCAATCAAGTGAAACAGATATATCAAACAAAGGATCCCAGGTTATCTTTATATGTGAAGAAGATATTACAAATGCTTGCCCTGTTTGAGGATTTTTGAGTAAATCAAGTACTAAGGAAGGAGTATGCACAGGCGGACTCTTTAGCAGAATTGACCAGCTCTAGGGTAGCTCCAGAATCATGAATTGTTCCCATTGAATATCACGAAAAGCCGAGCATTGAAAAAGAAACATCCGAACAAGGAAAAGAATTACTTGTGATGACAAGATCTCAAGCCAAATCTCAGATGAGAGAAGAAATAGAAATTGGCAATGAGTTGACAAATGAAAGGATGGATCTACCCAGTCTAGATAGCATGTATGAAGGCACATGGATGTCGCACATTGTTGAGTATTTAGATAAAAGGACATTACCAATCGATAAAGGTGAAGCAAGAATAAATCAGGAGGCAGGCTCCAACTTTTGTTATGATAGACGAAATCCTCTATAAGAAGGGATATGCTCTGCCTTATCTTCGTTTTGTGAGCTTGAATGATGGAATGAAACTAATGGCTGAAGCACAAGAGGGGTTGTGTGGTGATAACTCATATGGAACAAAGCTTGCAAAGAGAGTAACGAGGCAAGGATTTTATTGGCCATACATGGTGAGACAAGCAATATATTATGTGAAAAGATGTGAGAAGTGCCAAAAGTTTTTAAAAATACCTAGGTTGTCTTCAAGTCAATTACTCTAATCACAAGTCCATGTCCCTTTGATGTTTGGGGAATATATTTGATCGGCCCATTGCCAATTTCAAAAGGAGGAGCTAAATATGCCATAGTGGCTATCGACTATTTTACCTAATGGGTTGAAGCCAAACCACTTCCAAAAATCACTTCGGGAAAAGCATTAAGTTTGTCATTAAGAATATCATAACCATATTTGAAATTTCCCAAAAGATAATCTCTGATAACGGGACACAATTTAAAACCAAAGAGTTCTCTCGATTCTGCCATAAGAATGGTATTATTAAAAGTTTTTCATCTGTCGTGCATACAAAAGCTAATAGGGCAGTTGAAGCTACAAATAAGACCATAAAAACCATTTTGAAAAAGCGATTGAATAAAGAAAAAGGAAATTGGGTAGAAGAAGTACCATTAGTGTTATGGGCCTACCGACATCTGCTAAAATGGCAACGGGACATACTCCATATTCTTTGACATATGGATGTGAGGAAATGCTACCAGTTGAGGTTGAAATACCCTCACACCGAAGGATTGCCTGTGCATTTGATAAGAACCAAGAATAGAAGAAAGAATCACTAGATTTGATACATGAGCTAAGAGATGAAGCAATGGTAAGAATCACAGAATAGCAGAGGAGAATCTCTAAATATGACAACTCAAGAGTAAGAGCTAGGTCATTTCAAGAGGGGGATTTAGTACTCCGCAGAGTAGTGGCCAATACTAAGAATCCCACAGATGGACCCATAGGACCAAACTGGGAGGGGCCATTAATCATATGCAAAGTAATCCTACCAGGAGCTTACAAATTGTGTCACCCAGACGACAATATGGTGCCTAAGACATGGAATGCCGAACATTTAAGGCCGTATATTCCATAGATGGATTAATAAAGAACTTCTTTTTGTGAAGAGGAAATCTACATGGCTGGGAGTGAAATGCTCCTCAAATTTGGATACTACCTAAGATGGCAGTCTACCTAAAATGGTAGAAAAACCTCTGTCCGCGCCGAGATGGCCAGGACAGAGCCCCTTCTGGAGGGAGGACGGAGTAAGCCTATATTCACGCCTATGGTGGCCAGGGTAGAGCACCGAACAAGCCCTTAAGCGCATCATGCTATGGCTAAGTTAAGGCACCTCCTAGAGGGAAGATGAAGTAAGCCTCTATCCGCACCTAAGATGGCCAGGGTAGAGCACCGAACAAGCTCCTGTACGCGCCATAAAAGGGCCAGGGCAGGGCGCCCCCTAAAGGGAGGTCGGGTAAGTCCTTGGTTCCAGCCTCTAAGATAAGCTAACCAAGAGCACCGAACAATGGACTAAGATGTCCAGGCCTAAAAAGAGGCCTATCAAACAATGGACTAAGATGTCCAAGCCTAAGAAGAGGCCCATCAAATAATGGACCGAGGTGTCCAAGCCTAAGAAGAGTCTCAACAAGTAATGGACTAAGACGTCCAAGCCCGAGAAGAGGCACATTCATCGAAACACAGGGAAGTCCAAGCCTGGGAAAAGGCTCATCCAATCACAGACTAAGATGTCCTAGCTCAAGAGGCAGCCAATCAAATTATTTCAATACATTCAAAATCTGGAGGGTTCATACATGTCAAAGAAGATGAAAGCAGATGAGTAGAATGGTACTCCACTTTCTATTAATACCTAAATCTAGATTTCGGGGCTTTCTTAACATCATCTATTAATACCCAAATCTGGGTACCGGGACTTTCTTAACATCATCTATTAATACCCAAATCTGGGTTTCAGGACCTTCTTAACATCGTGTATTAATGCTTGAATCCGGGCTTTGGAATTTCGGTATATGAATTTCAAAATCTAATACTTGAATCTGGGTTTGGGGATTTTATCAATTGCGATCTTTACTAAACCCAAATCACGGTATGAGAATATTATTGATTATTACAGTTCATAGTACTCGAACTCAAGTCTCGAAATTATTATCCGACTTTGTCAAAATACCCTAATCTGGGTCCATTGCATCTGCTATAAAGACTATTTTCATGAGCTTCTGTTATTCAAAATATGCCCTACTGTAGGCAAGGGAATTATATTTTAGTAGACTTCCGCCTATGCAAGTATATGCCCCAATCTGGGTCGAAGATTCCTTCTGCAAAAAGAATTGACTCGGATATGTCCTGATATGGACTCAAAATTTAATATGGGAACCATACTACTAATTCTTGTTTAATTGTCCATAAAACCTGAATCTGGGTTTAAAAATGCCATGTATAAAACTATTCTAAGGATGCTGCTATCTGGATTCTAAATATCGCATTATCAGTATCTAACTTAACAAGTTAATGTCCTAAGTTGGGTTAGATTTTGATAATATTATGATTAATTGATTCTATTGCAAGTAACCAAAAATCCCAAAATTAAAAGTTGGTATCTCTGAATTTCAAATGATGCTTATCAGGCGGATATGTACATTAATATGTTGATCAACTATTGAATATAAATGTAAGAATGATAATAAAAATGGTACTTTTATCTTTTGATTTTTGCTGGAAAGTCGAAATTATAAGGAGTAAGAAAGCTATAAAAAAACTTTGTCCTAAAGAACAAAAGCTTCTTTCATAACGAGGGAGGGCAAAATGTTAACCATAAAATCTACTTCAAGACAGAAGTATGAAAGAAGAATAATATAATTGGATTTTTGATGAAGAGAGAGTCCAAGACATCATGAAAGACTTAAAAAGGATTTTCAAAAAGTCCAATTACTCATACAGTGCAAAAGCTTTCGACTCAGATGAAGACGAACAGAATCTTCCACCACAGTCAACATTTTGACACAGATGAAAAAGTAATGATGACTTCAGAGCCCCTAAAGCGATCAATGGTGATCTCTTAACTACGCATCAAACCTTTCGAAGCCGAAGAATTCACCCTAGAGTAACCTTTTCGAAAGCATAGCAAGCATTTCGAACGGGTAAAAACACATCCAGAATGCCTTTCGATAGCGTCGAAAGGTTCTACGAAGAAAGTAACAATCAGAAGTCAGCAAAGAATGAAAACTAAGCTCTCGACAATATTAAAGTGTAGACAAATCTTTCAAAAAGGTCGAAAGGTTCGAAGAAGATGTAAAAGGCAAACCTTTCGATGAAGTCGAAAGGTTAATGAAAGCATAAGAGTGGCAAGCCTTTTGACAAATTCGAAAGTTCCATAAAGGCATATTGAAAGTAGACCTTTCGACAATGTTGAAAGATTCAGAATAGCATATTAAAGACAAACCTTTCGATAATGTTGGTAGATTCAAGACAAAGCAAACCTTTCGTTGAGGTTAGAGGGATTGTGGCAGCATGTGGAAAACAAACCTTTCGACAAGATCGAAAGGTTCACAATAATATATGAAGAGGAAACCTTTCGACAAGGTGGAAATTGAGGAAACAAAAGAGATAAGCCAAGAAGCACAAGAGATTTATAACCTTTTGACACAGTCGAAGGGTTTATAACCTTTCGATGAAGACGAAAGGTTTGAGGCAATATATGAAAAGGGGACCTTTCGACTCAGTCGAAAGCATGAAGTCGAAAGGTGGGCCGCCTACGTCTATAAATGAGACCCAAGTGGTCCAGTTTTAGGGGCCAAATTCTGGATACTAAATCCACCTTCTTTTCTCCACTTTCATAGAGATAATTCTACTTGTAAAAACCCTAAATTGAGTTGGGGAGAGCTCAGTTTCTTGCAACTCATTATGGATATGAATAAAATAAAGTAGGCTCGATCATGATGGATATTGGCAACAAGGAGGATCATTAAGATCATTAGCTAGACTAATGATCAATTGCACATGATTTCAACCTTTTTCTCATAATCTCTTTTGACCCGTGCTATATATATAAGATCGACTTAGATATTTCCCATCGTAGCGTGCCAACATTGAAATCCATACTTAATGTAGAGTAATGATGACGTGTTGCATAAACTAAACACATGGTTATAGGAATAACTAAATTGATCTCGTACAAAATGAATAAAAAGGTTAAAGATATAAATCGAGACTACTTCGAAAGGTGGAAATCCTTTCGACTTAGTTGAAAGGTTTACGTCCTAATGGAGTCCCGAGTTATACATACATAAATACATACATACATACATACATACATACATACATACATACATACATACATACATACATACATACATACATACATACATACATACATATATATATCTTATAACCACTCTTTGTGGCTCCATTCCAAGGGAATCTACTTCCTTAAGCGTTAACAAACCCTTCGAATCGATTCCATAGAGTGAAAATTGACATAAAAGGGACTGAAAGTAGTTAGGGGCATCAAATGAACCATGCATCTCCTTACTACAATACTGAGGGGTTTCACACGATACCTTTCGACATGATCCAAGAAGAAGTGATAGTCATCTGCCATAATTGCTTTCAACTCCAAGAGGAGATGAAATCTAACAAGTTATTGATTTATGGGAGCCAAATGATTAAGAATTACATCAACCTAATTGAAAGGTTGGAAAAGCCTTGTCTCACCTTTCGACAAAGTCGAAAGGTTTGGTAATTCGCTTCTATTCCAACCTAGTCTAAAGGTTGGAGTAAGCTTTTAAACTACCTTTCGACAAGGTCGAACGGTTGAGTTATTTCCTTTTATACCGACTTAGATTGAAGGTTGAGGCAGTTATGTCAATAAATATTTGACAAGGTCGAAAGGTATGAAAATTCAATACTTTATCAACCGGTCAAAGGGTTAAATTAGCCTCCATAACCTTTCGATAAGGTCGAAAGGTATGACAACCCAAAGATACACCTTCAGAGGCGAGAACCACTTCTACCATATGGTTATGTCCAAAACAAAATTATATTATCAAGGCATTGGGAATGTTGACAAGTTTTCTTGTCAGCAAATTCAATAAAGGAAAATATCAAAATTTATCCTTTAACTCCGCAATAGGCTGGCCCAATTCTAACAATAGTATTAGAGCCATATAGCCTATAAGGTTTAAATTAGTGATGTTAGGGATTACTAATTAAGCTTGCCCACATAGTACGGTGTTTAGAAAGGTATTGTCTAAGATTGGAAAAGGGTAATCAATTATTCTATCTTACCTGGTTACTGGACTGGCTTGAAAGGTGAAATAAGCCCAAAGGCCTCCCCTAATAGAAAATGCCTAATTTGAATTGAGCCTTGGGCTAATTTTCAAAATAATTTTTAAAATTAACACAAGATTTTAAATTTAAAAGTTGAATTGAAAATAAAAACTTGTTTATTATAAAAGGTTATACTGTAACATAAATTTTCAAAAATATTTGAAAAGGTGATGAAAATTTCAAAATGTTCAAAAATATTTAAATATTAATTTTGAAATTTGAAATTTATTAATACGATTAATAATATAAGTTAATTAATCAATTAATACTTATATGTATGTACTATATATATTGATATATGTTATATTATTTTAAAGTGTTCAACATAACATAAGTATACATGTATGTGTATAAGATAAATTTTTGAAATTAATATAATTTAATTAAAATTGTATAAATAAATAAATTAATTAGAGGTTAATTAATAAAATAAAAATACACATATATAAGATATATGGGTTATATTGTAAAGGTTATAGCATGTGCGCGCGCCCGCATGCTATATAAGTATTACTATAAAGGCTATAGTAGACATGTCTAATAAAACTTGTATTGGAGTACTAAAATAAAAGTAATTAAAGAGTCAATTAATTAAATAAATTTTAATTAATATAATTTTATACATAAGACTATTATATAAGTAATATGGAATATAAAAGTTACATAATAATAAAAATTTATATGATATAAATGTATAAACTTAAAATGGAACATTAAAGGAACCCAAAAAAACTTTAGGGATAAATACATACGCAAATATATGTATAGCATGATTTCTGATGTGTCTGACACCTGAATCATGTGGGTATTTCATAAAAATACATTATTCCATATGTCGATATCACTCAATATAATATATTGAAGATTATGAATCTTCAATATAATGTTGTCCTCTACTTTGTATATATATATATATATTAATAAATTACTTGCATACTCCTTGGTTGTTGAGAGAACTGAAGCTTGGATGTTATGTATAGTATTATTAAAATAGATGAATAGACAAGGTAATATAACCATATGTGTTTGTTCAACAAACCCAAGGTACATACACTATATACTGAGGCCGTAGTGATATGGTAGGTATGAGTGAATAATCTCTTTTGATTTACTGAGCAAACTCAAGTTTGAAATGAGATTAGGACTAGGAAACATGTGTTAGGAGTTGAATATGATACAAACAATACGGAGATGTTCATTGTTTGTGTGACTATGATTTTTGAGCAAACTCAAGGTCAGAATCCCATGACCGACGAGTCCCAACACCCATTACTGAAGTCAAAATACTTTTATGTTTCATCTTAGGATTGAAGAAACATAAAAGACTAGTGGGAGCATTATTAGAAAAATGAAATAATAACATTTAACCTTTCTAATAATGTAAAAACATATGCTAAATAATGTTATAATAATCTGCATTGACAAATTTGTGCGTTTAATATGATTGATAAAACGTTTATCAATTAAAACATACAAATTAAAATGAATTGAAGATTGTCAAATATATATACACTTACTACTAAATACTTCTTGTATGTTATATCTTCTAATAGAGTGAGGGGTATACCCTAAGGGCGTTATGTAATTTATTACATATAACTAACTCGTTGACTAATCTTTTTCAAAATAAAGGTGTTTTCTTTCTATTATATACTTGATTTATGTGTTATATTAATTAATCAAATTAAAACTATACTTAATAGAAAATCCGTAAAAATATTTTGCGATAATAGTTACAAAGTGCTATGGCTTTGAGTAATTTATCACAATGAAAATAAATATGTCATTTTAAATATTCCTAGTCATGATGTATGGAGACTTGATATCGGTATATCCGTTGAGATTAGAGTATCCAACACTATCCAAAATGGCAGTGTGTTATTCATAATTTTTGGAGACACCAAGGAGTTACATACAGGTCGTTATTAGATAACTATAGAGTGACTCACCCGATATTTTTTGTTCGCAAATATAACTAAGGTCAAACAGAAAATATTGATGAGACTAATTTACACAGTTCTTTCGACTTGAGAAGACTATGATCTATAATGTGGAAACTCCCCTTTGATTATAGTTAAATTGTTGCACAACGCCCATCAAACGACTATTGTTGGGTCGAGCGGAAGAATTTGAAGCGAAACACCATTCAAGAGATGATTTTTCTCCTCGGTTATATGAGGTTAATCTCACGGGCAACTGAAGTCAACTCAAAGTCAAAGTATTTGGCCAGAGCATTTTGGTTAGTAATAGTTTTTATTATTGAACTAAGGACTTTGTGTTTGGACTATAAAATTGAATATGGACCATATAATAATTTTGACCAATACCAAATTCCATAAGTCCTAAGTGATATCGTTTTGACGAAGAAAAAATTGTTGTAAATAACTGCCACTATTAGGTAACACTTAAATAGGTACAAAAGATGTGTAAGCATTGAATTCATTAAAAATGTCACACCACTAGCTAAGCTGATATATGAACGTTAATATTTGAATTGTTTAATATTAATCGCTGACTACACCTTGAGTTGCACAACCGTGACGATGATTTCTTCAAAAAAACCACATGATTCAATTAATTTATAAGATATTATAAAATAATTCATACTTGAGAAATATTAATTATTGTTTAATTTATTTGATGTTTAGGAGTTGTTTGTAAGTATACGAATGCATTTGTAAGAGTTATATATGTGTGTATTGGTATACGATATTAATGTAATTTTAAGCGGGTTTAAATAAAAGACAATTGCATATAGCGATTTGTGCAAATATTATGTCATTTGATAGCGTGTAATTTCAGTCATTCCATGTAAAGAGGTGAGAGTGGAGAGAGGAAGATAATCAGGGGAATAAATTGGGGAAGTTTTAATCAAAGAATGAGAAAGGTTTCATTCTTTCAATTAAAACATATCCACTAACTTGTTTTCTACATATAACTCATTCTTTCTCATTCGTTCATACCTTCTTTCTCTTCTCCTGAATTTTCAAGGTAGAAAGCATAATAAAATTTCCAAAATTTCCACTCCAAATGAAATGCAAACATCAAAATAATAATAATCATAATACACAAGTGGTTCATCAATCCCTTACAAGGATTGGGTGTGGATCCCAAAGATCAAAGGAGATGTCATCATTCAAGTTGCATTCATTTGGATACATCTTAAGGTAAAATATTCATTTCATTTATTCACATAATCTTCTTATTCATATAATTAGATCTCTTGCATATCACATCTGAATAAATGTTTATGTATTTAACTTGATCTAATTCCCTTTTTGTCACATCTTCTTTAATAATAATGATTACAATATCAATTTGATTTAGATCCATCTTATGCTATTACATTTTGATTACATGTCCATATTCTTAATATTAGAGCCGTGACATTTAATTAGTTTTTCATGATATTCTTATAGTTCGAACATAATATTTTACTGCGAATTTATTTGTGCCTAAGTTGTCCCCTTTGTTCCTGTTTGAAACAGTTTATTTATATGATTTTATTTTGTTTCAACTCATATAATTTACATATGTTGTCTATTTGAAATCATTTGAGAATTGAGAACGATTTTATATGATTTAGTTTGAATTTTTTTGGTTGTTGTTACTATATTCTTTTATTTGAGAAAAACATAATCGGACTTTTGTGTAAATGTTTTAACTTCTAATTCAAACACATGCTAAATCATAAACTTCCCATATTCATTTTGTTATTTTAATTTTAAAAGTAGCTTGCAATTAATTGCATATTCTTGCGTGGTTTTAATTCAAGGTTTATAAAATTTAATTTTATATAAAATCATAATTTTAACTTTAAAATTCTTCTTAAATTGAAACTTGATTTATATTTGTTAGTTCTAGATTTCAAAATACGAGAATGGTTAAAATTAATTTCATATGCATATATGTTTTAGAGTTTAATTACTGATTTTAAATGACATTGCTTGAATGAGTAAAGGAAGGAGGAATGTCCTCCATCTTTCCTTCTTCATAAATGTCAACCTTAATTCACTAATTGTCCCTTTTTAATATAAGTTAACTTTTACCTATTAGTAAAATACCTTTTAATATATTATGTATTAGTGTAAATTAAATTATATATACACATTTTACAACTACGTACATGTTTTAGAATTAAAGTTGGACAATAAAGGCATTTGTTAATTCTATAGTAAATATCATTAGTTATGAATTAACCTAATTAAAGAAAGAAAGAAACGAAAGGTTTCTTTCTCAACATTTAAAGCCCAATCTTCCCTTAATTAATTATTTGTGTTAAGAGAAAGAAATAAAATATTTCTTCCTCTAAACTTTTACATGTTTATTTACATATTTTTATGTGCTACTTATATATTATCCTTATCATTCAAACACATGAATGTATTTGATACATTCATCATACTACATATTTATTTGAATTAAATTTAAAAATCCTCTAATTATGAAATAAAATAATATATTGATTTTATCTAAAACAAACTTAGAAAAGTTCCACATATATTTAAACTTCGTAGGTCCATTAAAGATTCAATAAAGGATTATTTTTTTGATATTCACCCTTTAAGCCTATCGTGCGCTATCCCAGTTACAACAATGGTATCACAGTCCAATAGCCTATGCCGTCTAAATTAGTCATGTTAGGGCTAAACAATTAAGTTTTCCCACTTAGTACAACGTCTATAAAGGTAATGTTTAGGATTGAAATTTGATAATTAAATACCCTTTCCTACCTGGTTACCGACTTGGCCTGAAAGGTTAAGTGAGCCTAAAGGTTGTCTATAATAGAAAAGACCCAATTTGAATTGGGCCTTAGGATAATTTTCAAAATAGTTTTGAAAATTAAGACAAGATTTTAAATTTAAAAATTAAATTTAAAATAAAAACATGTTTATTATAAAAGGTTATAATATAACATTAATTTTCAAAATGTTTGAAAAGGTAATGAAAATTTTAAAATGTTTGAAACTATTTAAATATTAATTTCAAAATTTAAAATTTATTAATGAAATTAATAAAATAAATTAATTAAATGAGTTAGTTAATTAATACCTATATGCATGTATTATATATGCTGAAATATGTCATGTTATTTTAAAGTGGTGAAGATAACATAAGTATACATGTGCGATTAAAAGATAAATTTTCGAAATTAATATAATATAATTAAAATTGTTTAATTAAATAAATCAATTAAAGGTTGATTAATTAAATTAAAGCACACAAATATAAGATATATGTGATATACTATAAAAGTTATAACATTAATATATATATATATATATATATATATATATATATATAAAATATAGGGATTACTATAAAGGTTATAATATATACTATAAAGGTTATAGAAGACTTGTCCAATATAAAAGTTATATTGGAATACCAATGTAAAATTAATTAAAGAGTTAATTAATTAAATAATATTTAGTTAGTATAATCTTATACATTATTGTATAAGTTAATTAAAATATAAAAGTTATATAGTAATGAAACCTATATAATATATCAAAAATTCCTTTCACATGGCCATTGCCCCAAACCCTATTCCTTTTGCCACCAACCCTATTCCTCCTACCGTTACCACTATTCCTCCTACCATCACTCCCATTCTTTCAATACTGATTTCCAATTCTCCCCGTATCAACTGCCTCCAGCATCCAGCAGCCTATCTCCTCTCAATCGCTATTTATTTGGCTAGACCCCAATTGTAACGACCTGCCAATTTATCACCTTGCTTAATTGTATTTATTTTTAAATATATGAAAATAAAAGGATAATATTGTTCCAGGTGAAAATAAGTAATAGTAATCTTATTTTGAATAAATATTTAAATAAAATATATTCCTCGAAATTTATATCGATAAGATAACATTGAATTTAAATAAAGATTTAATAATTTAAATTAAGATTTAATGATTAAATTATTATTTTAATTATCAAAATAATTATTTTAAATGATGATAATTCATTTTGAATAGTTATAAAGTGATAATGAACCATTATAATAGTTTTATAAAGATATATATTTGATTTGAAAATATAAGAAAAAAATCGATATCACTTTATCGATACAATGGCAATTTTTGTAAATAATTTTTAATATTAATTTATATGGTTTTATAAATGAAATGTGATCATTTTAATTAGTCTAAAATAATAATAAATTTATTTTTGAATTTTGTTTACGAACATATGTACGTTAATAAATAAGTGAAAATGTGACAGATAATCGATTCTTCGGATTTCAATGATTTAACGAACAAAAGTTGTTCGAAGACGTTCGAAGTGTTATGCACCAACACCTACATACATATATGTGTCACGTGCGCATGATAACATGTACATATGTACATAAATACATGCATACATATATATATATATATATATATATACTATAAAAATGATTTAATAGTTCTTAAGCTTAACCTTTATGTAACCATAAAACAAACTTCATTCACTACAAGAAAATATGTTATTGATAACACAATTTAATAACGCAATATTCTAAGCGTTATTGACTCCCTCCCAAAAACACTTAACAATTTCGTCTCCCTCCCAAATAACGCTTAACAATTTTCATCTCCCTCCCAAATCGAAGAAAACCCTAATCGACGTTCTACTCCATCTCCATCTCCAATCACAGAACTTCAGCTGTTCTACTCCATCTCCTATCTTCAACAGTTCGCTCTTCAGCAGTTGAGAAGTCGACGACGTCTAGAACCCTAACCTCCAATCTTCGATCTTTAATTTTTCTCTTCGTTACTATCTATTAGATTCAAAATACAGGAACAAACATTCGAAGGTATATTATCAAACGTGTTAATTTATAAACGATTTTTCTCTTCATCAATCTTTGAACTGAACGATTCTTGTTTATTCGTACAAATAATTTATAAGGTATATTATTATTCGATTGGTTGTTCATTCTCTATACGAAACATGATAACTAAATGATTGTTAGTTCATACAATTATACGGTAAACCATGTCTTTGTTGAGAAATTAATTCATAGATTCTGAGCAAACTATTATGCAAAAAAAGCTATACTTCTCTTTGATTTTATGAAAATTGTTATATTTAGTTTATATATTTTGTTATAATAAATACTGGGCAGTAAAAAGTAATAATGGTTTGAACAGTGGTTTTTTTATCTGCTGTTTTTGTTCACATTTTTGTTTTTTTAACTTGTTTTTGTCGATATTTCAAATTTTGTTAATCTATAGTTTTTTTAATTTTAATAGTGATTATGAATACTGAATAACAAAACTATGACATTTAATTTCGGTTGATCTGCATTGTATCATGTTTTACCGTTCTTCGTCTAGCCATGCAAAGACCTTGTAAGTTGGTTAGCTAAATACAAAAGTAAAAAATGTAGGTTTGCATCTTTAATAGGGGTAATATATGTGTAAGTTAGCATCTTTAATAAGTTACTGCAAGTTAGTTAATTCTTTAGTAGGTTACTGTAGTCAAAATTGTAGGTACTAAAATCACTTAGCGTAAAATATACATGTAAGTTAGCAGCTTCAATTGGTTACTGCTGTCGAAATGAATTGTTCCAATTTTATTTAGCTAACTTCGTCCTAGTGTAAGATCTAATCTTTGTCCCATTTCGTCAAACTTAAGATGGTTAAAATTTTGAGGTGGTTAAATCTAATGTACAATTCAAATAATATGTTTATTCAATGCCAGCAAATATGATGAATAAAATACAACTTTTATTATTATTTGTGTTTATAAATGGGAATACAGATTTAGTTAAATTAATATGGAAGTTTTGTTTTCATACTTTGGAGATGGTTGCTTTTATTTTTGTGAATACGGGAATTACGACATACATATAAGCTTCCCTTTGCTTTTAAGTCTAGTACCTTAATTTTTGATACATTAAAGAAATGTTGGATTCTTTAAACAGCTAAAACCATTGAATTCTTTAAAGTCTAAACAGCCTTCTGGCTCATCATGAATTTTATTTTATGTATAGAATGATGCTTATTTCTAAATTGCCCCTCCTTCAGATATTGAAGAACTTGGTTAAAACTACATTTGGTTGTTGATTTTGTATAGATTTACAATAAATAAGGTTCCATCCATTTTATTGTAATTACTAAAAAGGGAATTGTGCTAAATGATGTACTTGAAAGTAATGTCAAGTGTTGCTTATGCTATAAACTTGTTTTGGAACTACACAGCCTAAAATTAGCTCATTTACATATTCTTTACATGTATGTTGTAAAAAATTATTTTTATTTTTCTAATCTTTAATTATTAAATATTCTTTTTAATTTTCATTTATAACTACAGCAATATGTCACTTTCTAATGTTCATTTATTGTTTGAACTATATAATTTGACTGGAAACATTTAATTTTAGTGATTTTCTACTATTTTTGTGTGCTAACATTTGAACTCCAGTATTTGATAACTTCCATCTGAAGTGAGTCATTGTTAGTTGTTTTCCATAGAGCAAGTTATCATTTTTTGATAAAATATCAATATCTATTTGAGCCACTCCTTCCACTTCTTTGTTGCACTTGTTTAGTAAGTCACAGCCTTCCTTTTCTTCTCAGAAAACATTTATGAAAAGTACCAATTAAAACAAATGCGACTTATTGACTGCGTTAATTTTGAAAAATGACATGCTCATGTTGAGAGGGAATAGTGTTGTCATGACTGAAGCACTCGATCTGGTCACTAGAACTTTATAGGATGATCCTTAGCACTGTCGTATTATGAATTAATTAGATTTTAAGGCTGAATTTTTTGCTTATATGTGCACAACTTTGTTCCTGATCTTTGATGAGCTCTACAATTAATTTGTAGCGCACATAGTGTTTGATAAACTCTGTTTCAGTCATGATCATGCATGATATTGCCATCTCAAAACCTAAATTCGATTATGAACTACTACCAATTTGCAAGTGGTAATAGTATATAACGCTTTGAACATGTATTAATTCTAACCATGTACACACAAGTCATCATGATGAACTCCATCATACCTGGAATTATCTTCTTTATTCAGTTATTAAGAGCTGGTGAAATGATTTTTACTTGACTGCAATTTAACATGTTATTTAATTACGTAAACTATTAACAATGAGATTTGATGCTAGGTCTTCTAGATCAACAATTTAGAATCCTGCTACTCTACTAGTGGTCATTGGTAGTTGTTAACTTCTCCTTATTATTAAAAGTTGCCAGTAAAAGTAGATCGGTTTCTTTAGGGGATGTTTAAGTATTCTTTTTTATTCTCTTACCATCCAAAGTAAATTGTATATTATTCAGGTTAGGCTCTTGTTGAAAATGGAATGATGAAATTAGTAATGCAAATTGCCAGTACTTATGTTTGAACTGGAATATTGATATTTGCAGCATCAAAATGATGAGTGTGAACTCTAAACAAATTAGATGGACTTTTTTATTCTCTCTTTTATGCTTGAAGGCAGTACCTAGGCTGACTTAATTCGGGCACATTATTGTACCTTCAAATTGTAGTTGGCCTCAATTCAAGTTTGAAATACATGAGTATTTGAGAAATCACCTTTATTGCCAAACATGTTGTTAGACAAGCCATTACACAGTGGGTCTAGTAAGCAACATCAATTGTATTATTTAGCAGGGATATATACACTTTCTTCTTCCTCTGTTTAACATTTTAACAGACTTCATTATTTTGTAAGGAGTAGACTGGCTCACTGGGGTAAGAATAAACAGATAGCATATGACGATACTGTAATTGTGATTAATAAGTCTTGAGAACAATTTGCAACAAATTAGATATACTTGGAGTTTCATAGAATACATAGTTTTCATCATCGGTTCGCAGAATAAAAAATATCCAATCGTGTAAATTTAGGCTACAATTATTTCAGTTCAATATGCATGTCTACCAAAGAATTATTTTATACATACATGTACGGGATCTCAATATCTACACTGTCATCTGTGTATGAGCTCTGAGGTAACAATTATTGAGCCAACACCTTTTATTATGCATGCTTAGTCATTGAATTTCTGTTTGATTAAATGTTTCAACGACGGTAGATTTATCCCAATTAGATAATGCTATAGTTATGTTTGTGATTTATAGCAAATATACTACAAGCATAGAAGAAATACTAACACTTGAGGTGTCATGCACTATATATGTCCTCTGAAAGAAGTTAAAATAACAACTTATTCAGTTTTTTTGTTATGTTAATTAGATTTTATGGTTATCAATAAATAATAGAGTTGGGAGAAGACTGTAGATTGCTATAGCCCAGGGCAAGGATTGATACCAACTAGTTTTAAAATTAGTTTAGTGCCATCGGATGGTGGTAATGAAGCATTTGAGGAAATTTTGGATCTGGATTTCGAAGAATCAGCAATTGGGCACGTTGCTGCAGTCAATTCTGGTGAGTATGCATGAAATTTTACAAGTATTTGCATATTATTCAAAATTCCAACTAATGAGCTTTATTAACTGTAATTTATTTGCTGGGAACAATTTGCAATTGTGTTTTGTAAGAATACGGTACATCAAAAGTTTCATATTGTGTAATATTTTGGTTAGAACATCGTAAAAAAAAGAAAGACTATATGTTTGGAAGTCTTCATATTATCTTAATAGCATGTATGCATGTCCCGATCTTCGTTAAGTTCAGACTTCATGTTAGTTATCAATTAAATATTTTTGATGTACAAGATGTGTCAGTAATTTTGCTCACACTATTTTAAGAGTTAATTTGATTTATTTATTTAGTGAATGAAATGGTTGTAAGTATTGTAATTTTAGCAAGTTCCCTGCAGCACTTATAAAGGCACATATCGGAATTCATGTCCGAGTTATATGTTGAGCAAATTAGTACCAATATTTCAAAGATATAGTCATAATGATTAATATGTGGTGATTGTAAAAATGGATTGGAAGAAAGGAAAGGATGTAAATAAACTGAGAAAGGATAGAAAAAAGTGAGTGTTTTATAACGCTCACGAATTGCTAAAATATTTTGATGTTGGTTAAATTAAAATAATAAAGTAATTTAATTTTATTGACTGTTATTTGATAATTTAAACTGACATTATATTGACACATTATAGCGGAAGTGAATGGATATGTAGCTGCTATTAGGTTTGAAGTGGCAGCAAATGGTGATGTTTGTATGTGCTGCAGAGGTATAAGCAGCAGGCAATGGAATTGAGTTTTGCAGGGTTGTGGGTGATTTGTTTGGCCAGTGAAGATTGCAAGAGGAGGTGGTATTTGCAGTTCTGGTGAGATTTAGGGAGGCCGCGGTCGAGTTGTAGGCGGGGTTGTTCGCTTTGTTTGATTATAGGTCGAGTTCAATGATGTACAGGGTCGAGGCAATGATGGTTTGTATGGGGCTGTGAATATCAAGCGATGGCTTCTGTAAATTTGCAGGAGTGGGCTGTAATGTCGCAGAAGTGAATGTTTGTGAATATATGGTGGTTTGCTTGTTGTTTGAGTGGTGAAAGTGGGTTGGCTGAAAGCAGTGGAGACAGCAATGATTTGTTTGCAGTTGTATGATGGTGAATTGTTGAAGTGCAAAGTGTAGGAAATTGCACCGATGTATGGTTTGAAGAATATGTTGACAGTTTTGGGTATGTAGGCAAAGGTGGTTTGAATTCTATGTGTGAAATGGAGATGCTGATTTTGGTGGTGAATGTTGAATGGTGGGTTGCAGTTGTGAAGTGTGGTTGACAGTATTCGAGGAAGGGATGTGGTGAGGCCGTGGTTTTGTTGGGAACTTTGATGTTGGTGATTGATGAATGTAGGATGCAGTGAAGTATTGAAGTGGGCAGAGGTGAACAGTGAGTGAACAGGGAAAGTGAAAGTTATTACACAAAGTGGTATAAATGTGGTGGACAGTGGCACTGTGTGTAGGCAGAGACTAGAGTGCACAGTAATGCACAACAATGTAACAGTAAATTGTAAAAAGAAGAAAGAAAAAATGAAACGTAATTTGAAGTGGAATAAAATATTTTGTTTTGTTTTGTTTTGAAATGTGTTTTTTTTGGAAATGAGAGTGCAATGGTCGCTGCACAGAAACTGAAAATTGCTAATGCACAGGAAATGAAACTAGAAGAAATGGAAGTGCAAAGTACAAAGAAAATTTAAAACAGCGATAGAAACTAGGCAGAGAATATAATTTAATTGTATTATAGCGGTTACAATGAGCTATTGAATAAATATTTTATAGCGGCAAAATGGTGTTATAAAGATTTCCAGTTCCGTTGAGATTTAGCTGTATTATAGCGGCTATGATGAGCTATTGAATTAACGTACCATAGCGGCGAATTTGCGTTATAAAACTAAGCTCAACCATAGCGGCATATTTTGTGTTATAAATATTCAACAGTTTTTTATAACATGTCGATATACAGCACTTATCAAACCGCTATGGTTATGATTAATAGCGGCTATATGCCGCTGTAAAAGACACTTTTTGTTGTAGTGATTGTACCACACCATCACCTCACAACAACCATCACTTGGCTTTGGGGGGAGGAGCCTTGTGCTAGAGGCTAGGGGAGAGGTGTGGACCAAAGGTATTTAGGAAATTATGCAATATAATATTTTATTCTAAGGTTTTTTCTATAAATACCATCTCTCTTCTCACAAAAATCCTAATACCATTCCTCTTCTTCTTCCTCTTCTTTTCAAGCTTTCCAAAAGCCTCCTTAATGGCTTCTTATTCATAAAAAAAATATTTTAGAAAAGTTAGAAAAAATATATCAAATAAAAGAGGAAAATGTATACACTAGTTTATAATATCGGTCCACTTCAAAACTAGTTCTAAACACCTCCTATACTATTCCAAAGTCCACGGCCACCGCCCCACACCACCTAGGTCGTGAGCTCCAAGGCTAGGCTAAGCCACTTCGAGGGTCCAAAGCTTGATTTCGTGGAGTTTAATTTCGTGATAGCGGAGCTATAGCCGATTTTCTATTAGCTCGAAGGGAAAATGAAGGGGAGAACTCCTAAACTATTATATTATATGTTGAATGATGATATGATGTTTGCAATGGATGTTTAATATGCTTCGATCATCAAGCTTGGTTGTTTAAATATGAAAGTTGAATATATATATATATATGTATGTATGTATGTATGTATATATATATATATATATATATATATATATATATATGCAAGTCATGGAAATACACATCGATAAGCACAAAGGAAATCAGTTTCCTTGAATTAACGAAATGATGTGTATGGAATGTTAAACCTCTTTAAAACAGTTTAAAAATGAGTTAGAAATGTTTTACAGAAATTTGCAAGTGTTTTGGTGAAGTTTGAATTAGAATTGAAAATTTAGTCAAAATTAGGCACGACGTGTAACAGCAGTTTGCGATTTCACCCTATAAGAGTCAAACAAGTGTAAAAGTTGGAATATAGCTTGAAATTCTCCGAGATAAGAATTTTCCAAACTATTATATACATAGTTTTCTAATGAAGAAATAAAATCAAGATTTCGGTATGTAGATTTTTGAAATATGAGTAAGACAAGTTTTTGGAAAAATCGCGGTTTTGCAGAACAGAATACAAAACTGGATTTCTTTGAAAATGATATTTTGAAATTGTTTAAAAATGTGGAATAAATCTTATATATCTTTAAAAATGTTTTAAAAGTGATTGGAGTAGTAAAAATGAATTTTCAAGTGATAAATGGTCGTTTTTGAACAATATAGCTTAAAAAGCATTTTTCGCAACACTTTTCCACAGCACTTTTCTATAGTATTTGAAATATAACTTTCAAGTTAACAATTAGTGTTTTAATATTGATTTGAAAGTTTTATAGTTTATTTGAAAGGAATTTAAATAAACGATTTAAAGAAAAGCTATTACAAATTAAGAGATTTAATCATGGCTCTAAAAGCCCATGAGTAGACTGGATTTTTCTATTCGTAAGATCTGGATGTGAGGTGCTTAAACTAAGGAGATGTTCGGGAGTAACCAATGCTCCAGCTCACTTGGCCTCTTCCCTGGGTGAGGGATAGATAAGGCCGAAATGACAAAAATGAGTTAAGTATAGAAGATTAAAAATTTCCAAATAATTACAACTTTGATTGTGTAGAGTTGATCTTCTTATAATTGGTGTTAAAATTCGAAGAGGGAACTCGTACTATTCATGGAATTTAAAAGGTGATATCGCAGTTATTCCACCCAAAGTCTTTGTTGAATACGGGAATTAGTATTGGGTAGAATTAGATGATTTCTATAGATTCTGCTCACTTAATATTTACTGGTTTTGGATTAACATCCTAGATAACATGGTTTCAACTTAATTAAAACTATGAGTTTTTAATTAAGAAATTTTTGTTAAGATTTAAATGAAATGATGTGGAAACATTTTCCTAAGTGAAAAAAGAAATGATTTTGAATTATTCCACGTTTAAAAAGGGTTTTGAGTAATCAAGCATTTAATAAAAAGTTTTAATAATTCCGATATACGAGAAAGAATGTTTTAGAAATATATATCTCAAAAAGAGATTTTGATAAAAAGAATTTAATCATTAAAGAATGATTCCCTATTTCACGGAACTCCTTTTTATCGATGGTCGGTTCGAAGGAACCGGGGTCGAATCTGGGGTAATTCCTATTCGTAATCCACTTCGAACCGATGTATCAAAATTGAAGATATGACAAAGAAAATAAGGGACGAAGACCGAGGATTTTTGGGGTGGAAGGGCTGCTTGTTGATAACTCTGGCTAGCTCTCAAATATAAATTAGCAATGGTCACTTCATTTCTGAAACTCTTAGGTTACAAGGACTTCTCGCTACTAATCCTAGGGTTAATATCCGACGTGATGTAGTAGGAGGGTGCCTTCGGTTTCACCAGTCCCAAACAAACTTGTATGGATGGATGGATGACATTGCATTCTATTCATCGTTGACTTTTATAAACGTACATCTATTTGGTGGTGGTGAAGGCAAGTTCTCTTAGCTTAGCATCCTTCTTTGAGACGTATAAGCACGGAGGTTGTATGTTTGTGGAAGTCAATAGTGATTTATGGAATGGCGATGTGACATTTAAAAAATGCGCAAAGTAAAAGGTAATCGTTACCTCTAGCATCACACCCTGAAATGGCTGAAACAGGGTAGATGTAGCAAGGCTATATGGTCCACAACCATTAGGATATGATGATCCCTTTCTAGATATATTTATACCCGCTCTGACATTCAGGTTTAAATTATTGTGAATGTATGCCGACCGGGGTAACGACATGTTCGGTACTATCTAGTGAGAAAGGTATGGCGGTCATGTGTTGGTAGAGGGCAGATGTTCTGCGCCTCGGTACATTCCTCTAGAGATGTACATCCGAAAGGTAGTCCCTTCACCTATTTATTAGTATGGAAATCCATTCTCCAATAAGGGCCCGCCATTTTATTTGTAGAACCCTTGTTTGTGGCTAGTATGCTTGAATTTAATAATGTAACAATTTTGGCTAAGATTAATAAGTTTACTTACAAAAAGGAATGTCATTAAAAATAATACCCCTTACTTTTACATAATGAAGATTTGGTTATCATAAGGTAAAAACTCATTTCATGTTTATGTGCAGCGTGGTCATATGAGATACCGTTTTGCTTTCAAAATATTTATTTTTGAGTTCTTACACCAGCCCCATGACTTATCCGGAGTTTATTTTTCCCTTTTCTTAAACATTAGGTGCCCTAATTTTCTCGGGCAGCCTAGTAGTTAGGTTTACATTAGAAGAAATCTGGATGGAGTTCCAAGCATAGAGTCAGAAGATTTTTCTAAAGATTTTTACCTATTTCCACCACATTCTTGTACTATAGTATTTTGCATTTGTAACGACAAGAATTTATAGCTGTCCATGTTTTAAGTCTACAAATGTATTTTAATTTATGATGTAAAGTTTTCATTGAAATAAAATATGTGAGATTCTTTTTTATCTTTATTTTTATTTCTTACCCTTGAGAACCCGCTTCTCCGGCACTTGGATTTATGACACATGAATACCGAGGATGTATTAGTGCCAATTTTCAAGAGTCAAAGAAATGGGTTCTCACATCGTGGTATGAGAGCTTAGGTTGAGCGAATACTTGGGCCTGATAGGGGTAAAAGACTCATCAGTGATAGAATTAGTAATACCCTAGGATGAGTAACTCATTAGAGATAGGGTTAGTAACGCCCTAGAATGGGTTAGAGGGTATACACACACACATATTTGAAAAGAAAAGAATTTTTTGGTAAAATTTTCGAAGAAATTTTGAAATAATGAAATATTTTATACAAAGAATTTGAAAAGATATCTTTATACATAAATCTCGAAACATTTTTTGAGTATTGACAAAACCTCTCTACCTAAGAACACGCTCGTAATTACCTACTACTTGTGTCTAAAAGAATAATAGTTTGCCTTGTAGAAACCATATGGGGAAGCTACATGAAAGGGGAACCTTTTGGAGCGATTTAGGGCAAGAAGGATAGCCTCATTATTCCTTCTAGCGACAAAGAGGGGCAATCAAAATATCTGCCTAGCAATGGTGGCTTTTCGATCGAAGGAGAATATACCCATTGCACTCGGAAGGGTGAAGATGGATATCCTATATACAAAATGCTTATACCGCCCCCAGCTCTAGAAGTAATTATGATCTCCAACGACGATGAACCGAGGCAGGTCTTGGGGGGAAATTGGATAGCAGATCCCGCTAGCTCCATTTCGGAACTAATAGAAGAGATTGAGCCGATGGAAGAAGAATCAGAATCCATGGAAGAAGAAATAGAGTCCATGGAGGAAGAATCAGAGGCGATGAAGACCCTGATGTTACATAGCAAGCAAATGTAGCAATGCAATATGGGATATGGACGGGGAGCGTGTCGTATGGTAGGAGGGATCATTCAGTTCGTACATAATCTGCAATGAGATAGAAAGAAGCAATGGAGAAGAAGAGGAGAGGGTCAAAGAATATGAGAACCCTTGGAAGGAAAAAATGCAAGGCTTGAAGGAGTTAGAAGAAGGATGGGTCATTCCTGGAATACCATTTGGCATGGGACATGTCCCATGCAACCAACGATGGTTACTCTAGGTAATCTGAGAGATGCCAGAAGAGGACGACAATGAGGCCGACGACGAACTGGATAGCGGTTGTAACGATCCAAAAATCTAGCCATTATAATTTAGAATATTTAATTGATTTTTACAGACTGAAAAGTTAATTTGATAGGTTAAATAGTTTAAACTTGAATATGACTGTTAGTTGAATAACTAGAGTTGGTTAGATTTTGAATGTGGAGTCTAATGAGTGAAAATAGCCATTCGTGACATTGTCTCGGAATTGGACGAAACTAGTTTCATTGGATCCATAATGGTATATTATTATAGGATTCTAAACTTCATAGCAATCAGACTTATCGTTTTATCGTATGAAGCTGAAAAGCATGAGAATTCAATTAAGTAACCGAAAACTGTTTTATCGATAAAACTAACTTTTAACCAAAAGAATCGTGCACGGGTCTGGATGCATACACTGATAAGTCCATTAAACATGAATAATAAATAAAAATATTTTTATGTTTTAGGTCGTGAAAATATCGATGACATCATCATTAGTATACTATTCCCTTTTGACATTGTAAATCAGCAGCACTTTTTGTATATTCAATATAAAGGATTTTATAATTAATCTCGGGAATTTAAGTGATATAAGATTATTGAAATATTATTTGTAAACTTTGTTTACACTTGTATAAAGATGAATATATGATAAAATATGTGACGGATAACGGGAATAAAAAATACGTTGTAATACATTGCATTAAACTTCGCGTACAAGTCGCCAAACGTCACCAGAATGTCGTATAACCTGCATATGATGTAACGAAACCTCAAATAGGTCCCACCCAGATAAAGTAACATGTAAAAGAGTGTGTGGAAGGGTGTGGAAAGTGTGTAGGCATGTGTGGGTAGGTATGGGCTTTGATTTGACATAAAGTGGATGGTATGGCCTTGATTTGACGTAAAGTATGAGGGTGTGGCTTGGGTATGACATAAAGCAAGTGGGTATGGTGAGTGTAATGTTGATATAATGTGGTATGGTGGTGTGGTGGATGTTCTATTGAGGTGATATAAAGTGAAGATGAGCTTTGCCTATAAATAGAGGCCTCTTCTTCTCCTTCTCATTCCTTTCTTCCTTCTTCTTCTTCATTTCTCTTCTCTCTTCACTCTCAAGCTTCATCAATGGCTTTCCAATCCAAAATAAAAAAGAAATAGTTCGAAAACCACTTAAAACTTAGATCCGACCATAGATCTAAGCTTCTTGAAGCGTTTTGGAGCCAAGTAGCTTGGTTTCATCGTCGTCGTAGTTCACCAACTCCACATGCATGCCATGTTTGAAAGTTTCAAAGTCAAGATGGAGTTTGGAAAGCTCCAGTGAAGGAAGAGCAAGGTTAGGTTATGACGGAGTAAAGGCGTGAAGCATCGGTGGAGTTTGGAAGCAAGTGGAAGTGCAAAAGCTTGGAGTCTGGCTTGGTACATGCCTAGGCCGAACCATGTAGTGTTTTGTAGTAGATTGGAAGCTTGACAAGGAGTGAAAGCAATGGCGAATTCATCCGGAGAAAGCTTGGGAAGGAGGGAACCTGATTGTAAGAACACTTCGCCGCTTAAAGTTTAGCTTTATGATTATAAAGTGATATTAATATTTAATTAATACGGATGCAAGTTAGTAAGACACACTTCACCATTTTAACTTAGATTTATGATTAATAAGTCATAATGAGTATAACTTGTAAATATAAACATGTTTGGAAAGTTAATTAACAAGTTGTAAAAAGTTAGTAAGAAAACTTGAAAAGTTATTAAGAAAACATAAAAAGTTAGTAAACAATTGGTAAAGAAAAGTTACTTAACTTGGTTGTGTTAATTTACTAATCTTTGGATGATAACATTGTATGTTATATGGATGACTGAATGATTTGGTTGTGTTAATGGTGTGATATTACATGGTAAGTATACACAATACACCTATGTTAGTTTGACATGTTTATATGTTAATATCATGACTTTTAAAAGGAATTCCAAGTCACGTTACACATACATTAATATGTATATAAATGGAAAGGGTTAAGCCTCTTAAAATAAAAGAGAAAAAGAATTTTAAAATGGATTTTAGATCATAATTGAATATAATATTATAACAATATAATATTATAAAAGATAAAATACTGGAAAATAATATTTTATAAGTTGAAAAATAGAAATAAATTGTTATAATAATTTATAATCATTTATAAGTGTTTTGAAAGTGTCTTGGGCAAGTTCCGGAACAATTCACCAAATGGTAAAAATTGGACCCTTTCCGGAGCGACAGTTCGCGGTGATGCGACCTGTTATTTCGAAGGAAGTGTAAAATGCGTTTCAAGTTGGAATGACTTGAAACTAAAACTGTTTTGTCCCTAAGGTAATAGCTTTCATATGAATTCGAAAAATTAAATTTTCGATCTGAAAATCTCAAGTTATGAGCAAACAGTTTTCAAATAGGTCGTTGTGGAAGTAGTAAAATCCAGATTCTGGTAAGTGGAGTTTTATAACTCCCAAAATTATGAAAAATAAATTTCTAAATCCATTATTAATATAATAATGAATTTTTGAAAGATAAAAATGATTTTATACTTAATCAAAAGTATAATTATAGAAAGTGACCTAGTTAATCACTCTTCACTAGCGACTAAGGAATTGGATGTTGCAATTAAGGAAGTGGAAGGAGTTTCTGACCCAAATCTTTTATGAATGTTTTCCTAATAATTAATTATGATTTCAAGATTTATTTGGGAATTTTCTAAAAGCTCAGAAAAATGGTCAAATTTTAGAGTCGAATGAATTATTTAAATAATAAACAGTATTTAGAAATAAGCTCGGAAGTGATATTAGACTTCGAGGTATGAAAATGACTGTTATTTAAAGGATAAAGAATGTGATCAAATCAACGTCTGAGAGGAAATAGTTCCCCAACTTGGAAGGTCTCATTGTTTGTGTATAAATACCTAAGTTTGAAATCGAAGACTTAAGTTGTAACATCCCGTATTTTTTGTAAGCCATTGAATTTGAACATTTAATTCGTTTTAAATGTTTAGTGTGGATTCTTAAGTGATTTTGCAATGAATGGATTCGGGTTCAATCAGTGAAATAAGCTATAATTTTTAATTATAGTAATTCCGGTTGAATTTGAATAGTGGGAAAATAATAATTTAAATATTCAGAATTGAAATAAAAGTAAATCTGGACGTAAATAGTGATAAAAATGGTTTTAAAAATTTATTTTGAGCTATTGAGTATAAATAGCGTGGTGGGAATTTTAGAAGAATTTTAAAGTTGATAAATTAATATTTGGAATTTTATATTAATTTAAAAATGAATTTAATATTATTAAAATGCAGTTTAATCAGATTTTAGTCCGGAATGGGCCAGAATGATTTTGAATGTATTTATAAATTTTATATGATTTATTATTAAGTTATTAAAATTTTAAAAGTGAAATTTTAAGCGTTTTCGTCAATTTTGAAAATCGCTTGATTTAATAGACGAGTTAAAATAGCCTTCCGGGGCATAGTCTCGGAATTCGACGAAACCAGTTCCATTAGATCCATAATAGTTAGTTATTATCGGATTTCAATTTTCGTAGCAATCGGAGTTGTCGTTTGACCGTGGCAGCTCGAAACGCATCGAAATCATTTTAATCGGTTTGATTTTAAATTGATCGTTTAATTCCATATCTCATGCATACGACCGAATTAGCTTACGAGACCTGTTTCATTGTGTCCGGAACGCGGAAAAACCCTAGGATCGTCTATCAGAACGCGTAGTTTGGAGTTCGTTTGCATACGATGTTAAATTTAGAAGAATATTATTAAAATAATATTAAATTATATTATAAATTCACTACATTCTCTAAACCCTAGCTAGAACGTGAGCCGCCGTTCTTTTTTCTTTAATGGCTGGT
The DNA here is from genome assembly GCA_030765085.1 of Allium cepa. Taxonomy (NCBI): domain Eukaryota; kingdom Viridiplantae; phylum Streptophyta; class Magnoliopsida; order Asparagales; family Amaryllidaceae; genus Allium; species Allium cepa. Next base: position 567,481,840 of record CM060943.1, read on the forward strand.
AATGCTTCTCATTTTTCTTCAATTATTGATCAATTTACGCTTCGATTGAAGAAACTCCCAACTAGGAAGTTGTAGATCACCTCGATCTCTTTAGATCCAACGGGTGATTTCGCGAGAGGTGATCGTTTGGAGGAGTTATGGAGCTGCGTCCGTATAAAGTTCGAGCACGTATCGTGCGTGGCTGCCTTGACCGAGCTCGAAGCCGTTTGGGCCGAAGATGTAGATGATTGAGGCGCTTGTCGTGGAGGTCTTTGATCGATGCCGGTGGGGTCGAAGGTGGCGCGATGATTTCTTTCTTCGTGCGTGCGTTGGGTTCGAAGGTTGGAGCAGCGCACGAGAGGGTGGTAGAGGAAGATGTGGGCCTGGGCGTTAGATTTGATGAACGGCAGGGATCTTGTGTGGTATTTTGTTTAAAGAAAATTGTTTGAAATTTAAATTCAAAACTTCAAAATTTAATATCTCGCTCGTATGTTATCGTAATTTGACGAAACAGGAAAAGCCGGAATCGCAGCGACGAGCACAATGCAATGGTGCAGTTCGGGAATCATTTCGGGCAAGTAGAAATTTGGGTTAAATCGAACGTCGTTCGGTTTAATTTAAATTTCGAACACTCGCCGAAACTCAAAGTGAGTTATTCTCACTCACATCTGGATATTGGCTGATTTGAATAATTAATAGTTAAATATCTGTGTGATTGGTTGCATATTATTGTTGTTATCAGTTGAACTGATATTTATATACATGTGATGTGCTAATATTGGTGGATGCAGGGAAAACAGGTTGGAGGAATCCAACTGGATTCCTCACACTATAGTAATTATCTTTATAATTGATATTGTAACCTGTTATATATTGTGATTGATAACTCTGAATTTAATTGTACTGTGATATTGCTGGATAAGAATATACACAGCATTTTAATAAAATAAAATAAAATAAATTGGATTTTTTTAAAAAGAAATAAGGAATTGATAAATAAAGAATTTAAAGAAATAAATTTGGGATCCGGGTTGAGTGAAGAATGAAATTTGGGAATAAAAATAAGTGGAATATTTATTAGTTAATAAATGAGGAAGTAGGGATTTCTGGTGGTGATTTCAATAAGGAATTACAAATAGTAAAAAAATAACAAAAGGGTTATTTTGATAATAATGATCCCTGGAAATTAAATATGATTTCAAAAGAAACCCTTCAAAATTTAATTAGCAATTAATTGCAAATTAGAATGTTGCAGAACTATTATTTAAAAACCATTGAAATTTAAGTAGGTATTCCTTTAAGCAATTCCTTAAAGTATGATTTTCATTTAAATAAATTTATAATGGTTTATTTAAAAAAGAGATTTTTAAAACCTACACTTTGAAAGTAAAATTTCCGGGGATGAAAATGTGGTTAAGCTTCTTAAGAAGTTATTTTAAACGTGGAAAGTAAATTTATGATTATTAAATCATAAATCTGAATTGAATAAATCGACAGAAATTATAAGAAGGATTTCTGGGATGTTTAAGTGGAAATGAGTTCCCCTAGGAAAACCTAGTTTGAGTTTTAAACAGATTTTTATTAAAAGAAAGTCTAAAGTTCAAACTTGTTTTAAAGAGTGTTTTGAAAATTATTATTTTAAAGTAACTATTTATAAATTAGCAATAGTAAATTTGTATGAATATCTTAGTAATTATTTTTATAAATGGATTTATTTACTGGCCAGTTTTGAACAAAGTTATTTGAATTATTATGAATTCTTTTTAAAACTCTACCTTTAAATTTAGTTTAACTAAACTTTTATGTAAAAATCAAGTTTAGATCTTAATAAATAGTTTTACTTCACTTATTTTAAATTTATGTTTCTGAGTAAGTAACTAGAAGTAAATTTACATATTTTAATGTATATTTCAATATGAAATGTTTTAACAGTTTTTAAATCTAAATGTTTTGAAGTTGGTTATTTCCAATGGGAATATAGGGTAAAGGATTTACCTTGTAAGGGAAGATCTTTGGGAATTGTTTTCAAATGAGCTTTGAAAATTTGAAAATATATCTTGTAAAGATATTGGGAAAATAAATAATGTGGGGATTATTTATTGTGTGATGGATGCTTATGGATGTTTATGAATATAAATTGATAGTTAAATCACCGACTATCAATATTGGACAAATGCGTCGATCGTTTCGAAGAGACCGGGATCGAGATTTATTTCTCGAAAACCACTTCGATCCGGTTTGTACGTTTCATGGAAAAACGTGTTCGGAGTCGAAGATGGAGCAGTGAAGTGCAAGGGCTAGTCGCTACTAATCCTGAGGATATTTCCAAAATGGATGTAGTAGGAGTAGTGCCTTCGGTTCCGTTCGAACCCGGGACGGACTTGTATGGACGAATGCTTTCGGAACATCGTCAGGAGGGCGATGGGCATTCTAATTGAAACGTTCTAAAAAGGTAAAGCTTAGCCTTAAGCCTCATCAAATGGGAATGACTGAAAATCAGGGGATATGCAGCAAGGTTAGGTGGGTCATGCCCAAGCAGGACAAGATATTTCCCCTGTCTAGATGTCCCTTTTTATTCGGCTTAGTGGGTGGTTGGTTGCGCTAACCACGGGGTTTATCTTGTTCGGGACTGTTCAGTAAGGAATGGTTCCGGCCTTGTGTTGCAGGGGATCGGGAGTGGTCCTCGGTACGGTGATCTAGTCCCCGTACTGTGATAGGTGGTACCCTAGTGCCTAGTCATTGATGGAAATCCATTCTCCCTACGAGCCTTGTACGCGTTTTGTTTGTATTAACCACTTTTGTGGCTAGTAGCTGGAATTTAATCATGTAACAATTTCGGCTATTTTATAAGTATTTGTAAATAGACCCTATTATAATATCAGAGGATTTCTCTATAAAAAGTGTTTTAGCTATCGTAAGGTAAAAACCCGACATGTTTATGTGTGGCGTGGTCTTACGAGATGCTTTTGTTTTCAAAGGATTTTTGAAACTTTAATAATCAAGTTGGATGCATATTTAGTATCAGCTGGTATTCCAGACTGACTCGGGTGTTATTTCATTATAATGCTCGGGTCAGACCGAGTATTATATGTTCAGGACAGGATGCTATATAGCAGGAGAGGAGCTGGAGTCCGAGACGTATCATTCGTATATCTGTACCTATATATATATCCGCTGCTATGATTATATGGTATGTCTGATTGGTAATTATTGATGTATGAGATACTCTGATGATATGATGTATAAAATAGTTATCGACTTCATTTTGTGTAAAGTTCTATATCTACTATTATATTTTATTCCGCTGCGACTGTGAGATTCTGATATTTTTTAGTTTCTTCTTCTTCTATCTCTTCTTCTTTAACCCTAATGGTTCGTAATTCTGTGCCACTTGAGTTAGTAGAGGTAGAATAGTGTTGTTTCAAGGGGTACGGATTTGCGGGCTGTTACACTTGGTATCAGAGCTTAGGTTGGCGACAACCTTGGCTTTGGTGGGAAAAATTACTCATTAAACAGAGTCAATGGTACTCTATAATGAGTTGAGAGTAATAATAGTTATGAGAGCGTACTTGTTAGTGAATATAAAATTTTTTTTATACTGTGTTGACTTATCGGTTGAGTGTTTATGAATTCTGGTCGGTGCGGGAAGTACAACCGTATCGATAGGGGTTTCTAAACTCTTAAACAAGATAAACCGACATAGTAACGTTTTAAAAGTGGGTAAATGAAATAATTTTGCCCAAATTATATTTTGATATAAATGAAATAATTTTCTGAAATTATATATATATTTGGATGTTAGGCTGCTAATATTAAATAAGCAAATAAGAATCTAAAATTTAATCTAAAATTCCAAATGGTTATAATCAAATAGATTCTATAGGTATAAATTATATAAAAGGAAGAATAACTAAACTAGAATTAAACCAGAATTTAAATCCCGGAAGTCTTGGATAGAATTTTAAATGTAATGGAAATAAAGGTTTGGAGATTTAAATTTCTGGAAAGGTTTGGAATGTTTGCTAAAGGGTTTGAAGGCAATAATGAAATGGTGATTTGGGAAGTATTTTTGAATGGAAACCGTTTTGGAATGAATTTGGGAAGTAAGAAAGCACTGAACTCACTTCAGTCGCTGGAAAATAATCCTGATGATGCTGGCCACATAATTAGAATTCATTTTCGAGTTTCTAAAGTGATGGATTGCTTCCCTAGTACTTGATTATGGTATTGTTTGGATTTGTTGGGTATACAAGTGGTTTTATAAATTTCAAAGGGAAATTTGTTTTAATAAAACCAAGTGTTTTGAAATTGGGAGATTTGATTTGATACCAGGGGTGTATGAGTTATTTATTATTTCAAATGGTTTTGAAATAAAACCGGGTAATAGAATTCTGGAAAATTCTATTTAAATAATGTGTAGAATAAAATGAATCAACTATTGAGCTTATTAAGTGAAGTTGATATTAATAAGAAGGAAGAAATGAGAATTTTAATCTTGGAATTAAAATTTAACTTGAGTAATTGGAAGTGAATAGAAAATTTGAATTTAACTTGGGATAAGTTAAAATAAATTGGACTTAGAGTTAAATTGATTTGGATTAAATTAAAATGTAAGCTGGCTTTGAAATTGTGGGTCATTGAGAAATAAATTGTACCCATGAGCTATTAAGTTTTATGTTTATAATTTGAGGTTGTGGATTTGAAGTTTGCAAAGAATTAAATTGGAAGAAAATTTGCATCCTTAAGTATTCAGTGATACATATATATAAGTTTGAAATTGTGATTATATGATGTAGATGGATTAAAAAGAGCAATATGAGCTTTAAAATAAATAAGTTGGTGAACTTATGAATAGAAATGGGATTGTAATTCATAACGGGAATAGTTAAATGGCATGGTGAATTCAAACCTAGTCTCAAATAAAATGTAAATTGAAATAAGGTAAAGTGAGATATAAAAGAAGTGAATGAACTTAAGTTAGTAAATATGTTTTGAACTTGTATATGGAGATTAAAATTGAGAATTTGAATTGAATATAAAGGTGGATATTCTTAAGTTAGCAAATAAATTTTGAATTTATGTATGGGAAAAAATAAATATGTTTTAATAATGAAATTGAAATTTAATTTCAGTTGTGTAATAAATTATATTGAAGGAAATTTAGATCCTATTTAAAGGAGTGGAAAGGAAGGGTAGAAAATTTAAATTTGCTAACTGAAATAATTGGGAAATGGTGATATTATAAATGAATTCAGAGGGAATTGAGGAAGTGAATTAAAACCTAATATAGATTAGGTTAGAGACTAATTGAATTACAAATTAATTGGGATTTGTATTGTAATGGATAGAATTTTGATGGTTGATCGAAATTTGGAAGGTAAATAGAAATCCAATTGTGGCATGGGATTCAAATTTGTGATAACAAATAATGAAGTGTGAATGAAAAATGGAATTGGATTATAATAGCGATGGTTGGAATTGTATATAAATTGAAGTGTGTGAAATGATTTGAAGTGACCTGATATAAACTAGAATTGGATGAATAAACCAATCAAGTTTAATGGAATTGGAATTTGATTGAATGAGAATCAAATGAAGGCAAAAAAAAAATTGATATAAGAAGATAATGGAAATATTGTATGATTTAAACAACATAAGCAAATTGGAAACAATAATGATGGATGAGCTTTATTAAGTAATCTTGAATGAAATTTGTTAGATAATGAAATTGAATTGCAAGTGAAATGATATTAATTAATTATTGTGATAAATTAAGGATGTATGAGTTGTAAATAATCCAGGATGGAATGATATTAATATAAACTTGAGTAAAATGATGAATTTGGAGTGAGAATAAGAATGTGATTTAAAAATTGAAATGGATGATTTAGAATGGAATACAATTAATGTAAATTTAAACTAGAATTAATTTTAATGGTTATGAGTTTAAGTGGTGATTAGTTTTGGCTTGAATGACATGAATATTTGCATGTATTCAGAATTGAGTTGTTTAAACAACAAATGAATTGGTTTTGAATAAATTGGAATGGATTGAAATGTTATTAAGTAATTTTTGCATCAAAATGAAAATGAAGTTATAAAGAAATGAAAATGCTTCAAAATTGAAAATAAAATTGGTTTGTAAATCAATTTGGAATTGGATTGAAATAGATTGATGTTAGTGAAGCATATATTAATCATATTGAAATAGAAATGATTTGGTTGTAATTAATATAAATGGTATATAATGAACTTGAATGTAAATCATTCAAGTGAAATAAATGAAGTTAGTTTGGATGAAATTAGAATGGGTTAAAAATCATGGATTTGAGTATAAATGTAAGTGAATCATAATAGAAATGCAAATGTAGCAAATTGAAGTAAAACTTGCTTGGTGTATCAATTCGAAAATTGGGTAAAGTATGAATTGGAATGGCAAAACTTGTTTGTAAATCTTTTGTGTGAAATAAAATGGAATTTGGTATTAGAAAAGGAACTTCTGCATATTGTAAAATATGGTTTACTCATGGAATCATGCAAATTGTTGATTGGATTATGAAGTGGATATGTTTGGCTTACATTTATATTGGAAATGTTGTTAAAAAGTTCATATCTTTGAAACTAATGTGTTTGTTGAGTATAGTACAGGTATAGAAGCGTTTTGAGAGAGTTGGAGCGCGTATATGCGTTATATTAGCCGCTTGCTATTAAAATTTGCTAAAAAGGTACGCCTATGCAAATATGATTGGGAAAATGATATATATTGAGATATATTTTGGTTTCCGACCGTGTGGGTCGACGTATATATATTTATCTGTATCGCGATATCGCGAAAGCTCCTCCGTACAGGGGAGACTCTGCCAAAAATTTTCGGAAATTTTGGGAGTTAGATTTTTTTTTTGAGTTTTTGGGAAAATTTATTAACTTGGAAAGTGATTTTTGAAAAAAGGTTGAAACAAAAGCTTTTGAGTATAAATAAAGCAAGTGAGTTTGGATTTGAGCTAAAGGATTTTGGAAAGTGAATATAAGCTTTTAACTAAGTAAATTGGGGAAGTGAATGGGTTGGAGAGTATTTTCTACCCTAGCAAATTTTGGGGATGAAATTTTTATAAGGGGGGAGGAATTAACATCCCGTATTTTTTGTAAGCCATTGAATTTGAACATTTAATTCGTTTTAAATGTTTAGTGTGGATTCTTAAGTGATTTTGCAATGAATGGATTCGGGTTCAATCAGTGAAATAAGCTATAATTTTAATTATAGTAATTCCGGTTGAATTTGAATAATGGGAAAATAATAATTTAAATATTCAGAATTGAAATAAAAGTAAATCTGGATGTAAATAGTGATAAAAATGGTTTTAAAAATTTATTTTGAGCTATTGAGTGTAAATAGCGTGGTGGGAATTTTAGAAGAATTTTAAAATTTTAAAATGAATTTAATATTATTAAAATGCAGTTTAATCAGATTTTAGTCCGGAATGGGCCAGAATGATTTTGAATGTATTTATAAATTTTATATGATTTATTATTAAGTTATTAACATTTTAAAAGTGAAATTTTAAGCGTTTTCGTCAATTTTGAACATCGCTTGATTTAATAGACGAGTTAAAATAGCCTTCTGGGGCACAGTCTCGGAATTCGACGAAACCAGTTCCATTGGATCCGTAATAGTTAGTTATTATCGGATTTCAATTTTCGTAGCAATCGGAGTTGTCGTTTGACCGTGGCAGCTCGAAACGCATCGAAATCGTTTTAATCGGTTTGATTTTAAATTGATCGTTTAATTCCATATCTCACGCATACGACCGAATTAGCTTACGAGACCTGTTCCATTGTGTCCGGAACGCGGAAAAACCCTAGGATCGCCTATCGGAACGCGTAGTTTGGAGTTTGTTTACATACGATGTTAAATTTAGAAGAATATTATTAAAATAATATTAAATTATATTATAAATTCACTATATTCTCTAAACCCAAGCTAGAACGTGAGCCTCCGTTCTTTTTTCTTTAATGGCCGGTAATGCTTCTCATTTTTCTTCAATTATCGATCAATCTACGCTTCGATTGAAGAAACTCCCAACTAGGAAGTTGTATATCACCTCGATCTCTTTAGATCCAACGGGTCATTTCACGAGAGGTGATCGTTTGGAGGAGTTATGGAGCTGCGTCCGTATAAGGTTCGAGCACGTATCGTGCGTGGCTGCCTTGACCGAGCTCCAAGCCGTTTGGGCCGGAGGTGTAGATGATTGAGGCGCTTGTCGTGGAGGTCTTTGATCGATGCCGGTAGGGTCGAGGGTGGCGCGGTGATTTCTTTATTCGTGCGTGCGTTGGGTTTGAAGGTTGGAGCAGCGTACGAGAGGGTGGGAGAGGAAGATGTGGGCCTGGGCGTTAGATTTGATGAACGGCAGGGATCTTGTGTGGTATTTTGTTTAAAGAAAATTGTTTTAAATTTAAATTCAAAACTTCAAAATTTAATATCTCGCTCGTATGTTATCAGAATTTGACGAAACAGGAAACGCCGGAATCGCAGCGACGAGCACAATGCAATGGTGCAGTTCGGGAATCATTCCGGACAAGTAGAAATTTGGGTTAAATCGAACGTCGTTCGGTTTAATTTAAATTTCGAACGCTCGCCGAAACTCAAAGTGAGTTATTCTCACTCACATCTGGATATTGGCTGATTTGAATAATTAATAGTTAAATATCTGTGTGATTGGTTGCATATTATTGTTGTTATCAGTTGAATTGATATTTATATACATGTGATGTGCTAATATTGGTGGATGCAGGGAAAATAGGTTGGAGGAATCCAACCGGATTCCTCACACTATAGTAATTATCTTTATAATTGATGTTGTAACCTGTTATATATTGTGATTGATAACTCTGAATTTAATTGTACTGTGATATTGTTGGATAAGAATATACACAGCATTTTAATAAAATAAAATAAAATAAATAGGATTTTTTTTAAAAGAAATAAGGAATTGATAAATGAAGAATTTAAAGAAATAAATTTGGGATCTGGGTTGAGTGAAGAATGAAATTTGGGAATAAAAATAAGTGGAATATTTATTAGTTGATAAATGAGGAAGTAGGGATTTCTGGTGGTGATTTCAATAAGGAATTACAAATAGTAAAAAAATAACAAAAGGGTTATTTTGATAATAATGATCCCTGGAAATTAAATATGATTTCGAAAGAAACCCTTCAAAATTTAATTAGCAATTAATTGCAAATTAGAATGTTGCAGAACTATTATTTAAAAACCATTGAAATTTAAGTAGGTATTTCTTTAAGCAATTCCTTAAAGTATGATTTTCATTTAAATAAATTTATAATGGTTTATTTAAAAAAGAGATTTTTAAAACCTACACTTTGAAAGTAAAATTTCCGGGGATGAAAATGTGTTAAGCTTCTTAAGAAGTTATTTTAAACGTGGGAAGTAAATTTATGATTATTAAATCATAAATCTGAATTGAATAAATCGACAGAAATTATAAAAAGGATTTCTGGGATGTTTAAGTGGAAATGAGTTCCCCTGGGAAAACCTAGTTCGAGTTTTAAACAGATTTTTATTAAAAGAAAGTCTAAAGTTCAAACTTGTTTTAAAGAGTGTTTTGAAAATTATTATTTTAAAGTAACTATTTATAAATTAGCAATAGTAAATTTGCATGAATATCTTAGTAATTATTTTTATAAATGGATTTATTTACTGGCCAATTTTGAATAAAATTATTTGAATTATTATGAATTCTTTTTAAAACTCTACCTTTAAATTTAGTTTAACTAAACTTTTATGTAAAAATCAAGTGTAGATCTTAATAAATAGTTTTACTTCATTTATTTTAAATTTATGTTTCTGACTAAGTAACTAGAAGTAAATTTACATATTTTAATGTATATTTCAATACGAAATGTTTTAACTATTTTTAAATCTAAATGTTTTGAACTTGGTTATTTCCAATGGGAATATAGGGTAAAGGACTTACCTTGTAAGGGAAGATCTTTGGGAATTGTTTTCAAATGAGCTTTGAAAATTTGAAAATATATCTTGTAAAGATATTGGGCAAATAAATAATGTGGGAATTATTTATTGTGTGATGGATGCTTATGGATGTTTATGAATATAAATTGATAGTTAAATCACCGACTATCAACATTGGACAAATGCGTCGATCGTTTCGAAGAGACCGGGATCGAGATTTATTTCTCGAAAACCACTTCGATCCGGTTTGTACGTTTCGTGGAAAAACGTGTTCGGAGTTGAAGATGGAGCAGTGAAGTGCAAGGGCTAGTCGCTACTAATCCTGAGGATATTTCCAAAATGGATGTAGTAGGAGTAGTGCCTTCGGTTCCGTTCGAACCAGGGACGGACTTGTATGGACGAATGCTTTCGGAACATCGTCAGGAGGGCGATGGGCATTCTAAGTGAAACGTTCTAAAAAGGTAACGCTTGGCCTCAAGCCTCATCAAATGGGAATGACTGAAAATCAGGGGATATGCAGCAAAGTTAGGTGGGTCATGCCCAAGCAGGACAAGATATTTCCCCTGTCTAGATGTCCCTTTTTATTCGGCTTAGTAGGTGGTTGGTCGCGCCAACCACGGGGTTTATCATGCCCGCAAATTCGTTTTGTTTGTATTAACCACTTTTGTGGCTAGTAGCTGGAATTTAATCATGTAACAATTTCGGCTATTTTATAAGTATTTGTAAATAGACCCTATTATAATATCAGAGGATTTCTCTATAAAAAGTGTTTTAGCTATCGTAAGATAAAAATGCGACATGTTTATGTGTGGCGTGGTCTTACGAGATGCTTTTGTTTTCAAAGGATTTTTGAAACTTTAATAATCAAGTTGGATGCATATTTAGTATCAGCTGGTATTCCAGAATGACTCGGGTGTTATTTCATTATAATGCTCGGGTCAGACCGAGTATTATATGTTCAGGACAGGATGTTATGTAGCAGGAGAGGAGCTGGAGTCCGAGACGTATCATTCGTATATCTGCACCTATATACATATATCCGCTGCTATGATTATATGGTATGTCTGATTGGTAATCGTTGATGTATGAGATACTCTGATGATATGATGTATAAAACAGTTATAGACTTCATTTTGTGTAAAGTTCTATATCTACTATTATATTTTATTCCGCTGCGACTGTGAGATTCTGATATTGTTTAGTTTCTTCTTCTTCTATCTCTTCTTCTTTAACCCTAATGGTTCGTAATTCTGTGCCACTTGAGTTAATAGAGGTAGAATAGTGTTGTTTCAAGGGGTACGGATTTGCGGGCTGTTCATAAGTTATGAATGAGGTATTATCTCTGAATGAGAATTAAAAAAAAACAGAAAGAGGTATGCGGTAGTACCTAAGAGTACGTCTTGTCTCGCCCATGAGATCTGAGAAAGAAGATAAGGTAGTCAACAAGGTGGAAAATCCATCTGACCTTGTTTGTTTCTTAGACGAGGGATGGACTGGATCGAAAGGTAGATCCGGATATCTGTCAAAGATCATATAAAAGTTTTGACAAGAAAAGTTATGGAGATTGGGTAAAAAAATGAGTTGGAACTTAATTGTTGTGATGTTAAGTCACATAATCTTCTAGATGTCGATCTGATATTGGTTTAGGCCTTCGGGGTTTCCACTTGAAAATTATTCTCTTAATGTTTTACAATCGAGAACTGATTCTAACGGGAAAATTGGGATTAAGCAATTAATTAAATGAGGCTTAATGATTCCGTGTACACATATACACATTTTATTTCGATAGTCCATATCGGAGGAACTGGGGTTGGATTTGGGTACTCCAGATTCGAAGACCACTTTGAATCAATTTGCGGTATTCCAGAAATGGATATGAAACTGAAAGGTCGAAGACTGGGGAATCTTCTCGGCAGGGAGAAGGCTACTCATTGAGTAGGTCCTTAAGATGAAATCTTTTGGATAGCCTGGAAAGATAACTACAAAGTAGCGGTATTCCCTTATTTGTTGAGAAATCTTCGTTGTATTGAAGACTGAAGATCTTTCAAGGTAAGCGGATTGCTTGTTGATAACTTTGGTGTTGCACCCAAGGTAAATGAATAGCGGTGATCCCTTATTAGGGGATCTGCGATGATGCAAGGGTTGCGGCTACTATGACTAGGGATGCAGTAGGGCAGTGCCTTTGGTTCAACCTTTACCTGGATGACTTGTATGGATGGATGTGTGACAATGTATTTCCAACGACTATGTACATTGATTTTTACAAACGTACATCTGTTGGGTGGCAGAGAAGGCAACTTCTCTTAGCCTAACACCCTTCTTGGAGACGTATGAGCTCTGAGGTTGTATTTTTGTGAGAGTCAATTAATAATTGGAAGATTTGACAGTGTGGCAGTCAGAGTGAATGAGCTGGAATGAAAAGGTAATGCGTTACCTCGAGCTATGTGGCAGTCAAAGTGAATGAGATGGAATGAAAAGGTAATGTGTTGGCTCGAGCCTCATCACATGGGGAGTGATTGAAAAAGGGCGTGCAACAAGATGAATCATGATTTAACACCCATAAGAATGCCCATATTTTCCCTTCAAGATAGAAAACTAATTTCTCTCTATATGTCGAGATTTAAAGTATGCGGTATGTGCACGCTCGGAAGGTTGGAAACGACCGGGGAAAATGGCGTATTCAGTCTATCGGTTGAATAAGCAGTCTTATTTAGGCATTGTGTGGGGATTCGCACCTAGGTGCATCCCTCTACTGTACGGAAGGTGGTCCCTTACCTTGGTTGCTAGTATGGAATCCATTAAGAGCCTTGTACGATTTTGATTGTAGACCAAATGCTGAAATTTAATCAATGTAACAATTTCAGCTAAGATTCGTACGTTTACTTAAAAGCACTTTCAAAATAATGTCATTAAAAATAATATCCCTTATTTTTGGCATAATCATTTTATGATTATCATAAGCGAAAAACACGTTGAGTGTTTTTATCCTACGTGGTCTTATGAGATACCCTTTGTTTTCAAAATACGGATTTCAGGTCTAGTGTCTAGTTGTGACACTGTCACATTTGGGATTGTGTTCTTACGCTAGCTTTTCCAAGCTTGATCCAGGTGTTTTCAACACTCGGGTCAGTACCGAGTGATTTCGAGATTAGCTATGCAAGCTGGGAAGCAAGAAGGCTGGACTTGGGGATTTTCTTGGATAGAGATCATATGGGATCGCGTTTTCTTTGGCGTAGTGCAATATGATAGGATGTTCGAGCTTTCCAGAGGAGTGCTGGAGATTTGCATCTATGTATGGGTGTAGTCTTATTACTTATGCATGCTATGTTTGTTGTTATTTATCTATTTCAGAAATTGTAAGGACAGAGTTTATAACTACCCAGGCTGACCATAGGTTAGACTCTGATTGATATGTTTTTAAATGTTTTTCGTTGTAAAGATATTATTCAATATTATATTTTCTCCATGCGTTGAGAGATTTTGTTCTATTCCGTTGCGTTATTCTATTCTGTTCTTGTCTCTTTTATTTCATTCTTAATGAGTCAGGTTTACATGTCTTAGGAATTCGTGACAGAGGAGTATTAGTGCGGGTTTTCAGGGTGTGAAAAATCGAGTCATTAATGCGATGAAGAAGGTGAAGCGATGATTGACCTGAGATGTTGGAGTCCACCATTATCTTCAGACTCGGAAAAATTGGAGTAACGTTTGGGAAGTTGAGGATAATTCTAGTATGTATGAGTATGGATGGGATGTTTATTTTTGATTTGGTGTTTTGAATTGTATAAGAGTAAGGAGGGATGGCGGAATTTTTCTTTTTGGACCCAAGCTTCAATATTTTTAAAAATGATGTAAGCATGTGAGAATTTATAATATGTGTTGTCCTAACATCTCGTTATACCGATCTTTAAAATGTTTAAAGTTATTAATGAATGGTTTTGGGTTCGTAGTAAACGACATTTTAGCAACAAATTTTTTTAACCCTTGAATGACACTTTGGAAGAAATTTTATGGGTATATTTAGATATTTAATAATGGAATTTGAAAGATAATAACAAGTATTGGCGTATTTTATAAAAAGAAAGAAAATATTATAATTAATATGTTATATAAAGAGAAATTCATTATAACAATGTTTTGGTAGTAATTGTTTTAATCTCTTTGATTATAATTTAAAGGTAAGAAAAAAACTTGTTAAATATACTTGTAACATTTGAATAAGTATATAAATACTTTTTTAAGTACTAAAACTAACATAAGTAAAGAGAATATATATATGTACACACACACACACACATATATATAAAGGAAGTTTTAATTAATAAAAGAGTGGTAATTGATAAAGAAAGTTTCAAATAAATATAGAATGTTTTCGGAATTTATATTAGATAAAGGAAGTTTATGGTGGTTTATCAATTTAATGAATTATTTCGAAAATGAGTTTTCCAGAAACCATTAAGATATGTTTAGGAATGTAATATAATAAAAAAAGATATTTATCTTTTGAAAAAAATGTTTTCTTTAAGTTGAATTATTTGGAAATAAAAATATAAAAGGTTATGTATAAAGAAGTATCTTTATAAAAATTTGAATGAAAGATGAAAGTTTTATATAGTATTTTCATAAGAATTTTGGAAAGGTTAATTAATTCATATGAAGTATATGGATTATTTCGTTGCACGATTTAATCTAAGATCCGAGTACAGAACTTTGTCATGTTTGAAAATTTTCCGAAAAAGGATTTATCACTCGATTCTTAATGATGAACATTGATGAGGGTTTTCTATCATAGTTGAGAGCTATGCAAAGAAAACTTAAGTTCTGATCAAAAGCCTGGTCAGAGTCCGCACTAAAGGATCGAGGAACCGGTCCTAGTTCGAAAATAAAGTGGTCAATTCGAATAGAAGGTCGAATCAAATATTATGTACGAATGAACTTTATTTATTGCATAGGTGAAAGTTGAAAATTACTTTTTGGGTAATTTCGAGGATGATATTCTTTTAGGGGAGCGAGTTTGTAATGACCCGCCAATTTATCACTTTGATAAATTGTATTTATCTTTAAATATGTGCAAATAAAAGGATAATGTTGCTCTAAGTGATAATAAGTAATAATAATCTTATTTTGAATAAATATTTAAATAAAATATATTCCTCAAAATTTATATCGATAATATAACATTGAATTTAAATAAATATTTATGAATTTAAATTAAGATTTAATGATTTTATAATTATTTTTATTATCCAAATAATTATTTTAATTTTCCAAGTAATTATTTCAAATGATGATATTCATTTTGAATAGCTATAAAGTGATAATGAATCATTTATAATAGTTTTATAAAGATATATGTATTTGATTTGAAAATATAAGGAAAAAAATCAATATTGCTTTATCGGTATAATGACAATTTTTGTAAACATATTTTATTATCAATTTATATGGTTTTATAAATGAAATGTGGTCATTTTAATTAGTTTAAAATGATACGAAATTTATTTTTAAATTTTGTTTACAAATATATTTATGTTAATAAATAAATGAAACTGTGACCGATTTCGTGGAGTTTAATTTTGTGATAGCAGAGTTATCGTCGATTTTCTATTAGCTCGAATGGAAAATGATGGTGAGAACTCCTAAACTATTATAATATATGTTGAATGATGATACTATGTTTGCAGTGGATGTTTATTATGCTTCGATCATCATGTTTGGTTGTTTAAATATAAATGTTGAATATATACGCAAGTCATGGAAATACATGTCGATAAGCACAAAGAAAATCACTTCCCTTGAATTAATGAAATGGTGTGTACGGAATGTTAAACCTCTTTAAAACGGTTTAAAAATGAGCATGAAATGTTTTATAAACATTTGCAAGTGTTTTGGTGAAGTTTGAACGAGGATTGAAAATTTAGTCAAAACTAGGCACGTCGCGTAACGGCAGTTCGCGATTTCACGCCACAAAAGTCAAACAAGTGTAAAAGTTGGAATATATCTCGGAATTCTTTGAGATAATAATTTTCCAAACTATTATATCCATAGTTTTCCAACGAAGAAAGAAATTTGAGATTTTGATAAGTAGATTTTGAAATATGAGTAAAACAAGTTTTAAAAAAAATCGTGATTTTACAGTTCGGAATCCAAAACGGGATTTCACAGAAAATTATATTTCAAAATAAAAATGTGGAATAAATCTTATAAATCTTTTAAAATGTTTTAAAAGTGATATGAGTAATAAAAATGAATTTTCAAATGATAAAAAGTCGTTTTGATCAATATAGCTTAAAAAACACTTTCCACGGCACTTTTTCGCAGCACTTTTCTATAACGTTTGAAATATAGATTTAAACTTAAAAATTAGTGTTTTATAAATGATTAGGAAGTTTTATATTTTATTTGAAAGGAATTTAAATAGACGGTTTAAAGAAAAGCTATTACAAATTAAGTGATTTAATCTTGGCTCTAAAAGTCGACGAGTAAACTGGATTTTTCTATTCGTGAGATCCGGATATGAGGTGCTTAAACTAAGGAGATGTTCAGAAGCAACCAGTGCCCTAGATCACCCGGCCTCTTTCTTGGGTGAGGGATAAATAAGGTCGAAATTTCAAAAACGAGTTAAGTATAAAAGATTTAAATTTAGCAAATTAAGTACAACTTTGATTGTATAGAGATGATCTTCTTATACTTGGTGTTAAAACTCGAAGAGGGAACTCATACTATTCGTGGAATTTAAAAGGTGATTTCGTCGATTTCTCCCTTATTCCACCCATAGTATTTTTTGAATACGAGAATTGATATTGGGTAGAATTAGATGATTTCTATAGAATTTGCTTACTTAATATTTACTGGTTTTGGATTAACATCCTAGATAACATGGTTTTAACTCAATTAAAATTATGAGTTTTGAATTAAGAAACCTTTGTTAAGATTTAAATGAATTGATTTCAAATTATTAAAAGTTTAAAAAAGTTTTTGAGTAATCAAATAATTAATAAAGAGATTTAATAATTCCATATATATAGGAAAGAATGTTTTAGAAATATATGTCTCCAAAAGAGATTTTGATAAAAAGAACTTAATCAATTAAAGAATGATTCCTTATTTCTCGAAAATCCTTTTTATTGATGATTGGTTCGAAGGAACCGGGGTCGGATCTTGGGTACTTCCTATCCGAAATCCACTTCGACCCGATGTATGCGTTCGAAAAATAAAGACCAAACAAAGAAAATGAGGGACGAAGACCAAGGATTTTCGAGGTGGAAGGACTGCTTGTCGATAATTCTAGTTAGCTCCTAAATACTAAAGTAGCAGTAGTACCTTCATTTTCAAAACTCTTTGGATTACAAGGACTTATCGCTACTAATCTGAGGGTTAATTTCCGACAGGATGTGGTAGAAGGGTGCCTTCGGTTTCATTCATTCCCAGAATGTACTTGTATAAATGGATGTTAGACATTGCATTCTTGAGATTTCATCGTTGACTTTTATAAACGTACATCTATTTGGTGGTAGAGAAGAAAATTTTTCTTAGCTTAACTCCCTTCTCTGAGACGTATGAGCTCAGAGGTTATATGTTTGTAGAAATCAATAATGATCGATGGAATGGAAATGTGGCATTTATAAATGTGCAAAGTGAAAGATATTCGTTACCTCAAGTCTCATACCTGGAAATGGCTGAAACACGGTAGATGCAGCAAGGCTATATGTTCCACAGCCATTAGAATATGATCATCCTCTTCTAGATATATTTCTACCCGCTATGTCGTTCGGGTTTAAATTACTATGGATGTATGTTGTAAGGGCCCTTGGATAGGTCGGCAACGACCAGGATGATGACATGTACGGTACTATCTAGTGAGAAAGGTAGGCCGGTCTTATGTTGGTAGAGGGCAGATGTTCTGTGCCTTGGTACATTTTCCTAGAGATGTACTGCTGGAAGGTAGTCCCTTTACCTGGTCATTTGTATGGAAATCAATTCTCCAATAAGTGTCGCCATTTTGTTTGTGGAACCCGCATTTGTGGCTAGTATGCTAGAATTTAATAATGTAATAATTTCGGCAAAGATCAATAAGTCTACTTGCAAATATTTTTAAAGAAATGTCATTAAAAATAATATCCCTTATCTTTACGTAATGAAGATTTGGTTATCATAAGGTAAAAAATCATTCCGTGTTTATGTGCGACGTGGTCTATGAGATATCTTTTTATTTTCAAAACACGTATTTTTGAGTTCTCACACCATTCCCATGACTGACTCAGAGTTTATTTTTCTCTTTCCTTAAACTCTAGACGCCCTAATTTTCTTGGGCTGCCTAGTAGTCAAGTTTACTTTAGAAGAAATCTGGATGGAGCTCGAAGCATGTAGTCAAAAGATTTTTCTGAATTTTTTTTCCCATTTCCACTACTCTTGTACTGTAGTTTTCCACATTTGTAAGAACATGAATTTATAACTGCTTATGTTTTAACTCTGATAGATGTATTTTAATTTCCTCTGTAAAGTTTTTATTGAAATAAAATATGCGATCTTCTATTCTGTCTTTATTTTTCTTTCTTACCCTTAAGAACCCGCTTCCTTGGCACTTGGATTTACGACACGTGAATATCGAGGGTGTTTTAGTGTCGATTTTCGAGAGTCGAAGAAATGAGTCCTCGCATCCTGGTATCAGAGCATAGGTTGAGCGAATACCTGAGCCTGATAGGAGTAAAAGACTCATCAGAGATAAGGTTAGTAATACTCTAGGATGAGTAACTCATTAGAGATATGGTTAGTAATGCCCTAGAATGAGTTAGAGAGAGAGAATGTGTGTGTATTTGAAAAGAAAAGAATATTTTGGTAAAATTTTCGAGGAAATTTTGAAATATTTCATATAAAGAATTTGAAAAGCTATCTTTAGACACAAATCTCGAAACATTTTTTAAGTATTGACCAAACCTCTCTACCCAAGAATACGCTAGCGATTACCTACTACTTATATCTAAAAGAATAATTATTTGCCTTGTAGATACCATATGGAGGAAGTTACACGAAAGGGGAGTCTTCTACAGCGAGTTGGGGCGAGAAGGATAGCCTCATTATTCTCTCTAGCAACGAAGAGGAGCAACCAGCATATTTGCCTGGCAATGGTGGGTTTCCGATCAAAGGAGAATTTGCCCAATACACTGGGAGGGGTG
Organism: Allium cepa; assembly: GCA_030765085.1. Taxonomy (NCBI): domain Eukaryota; kingdom Viridiplantae; phylum Streptophyta; class Magnoliopsida; order Asparagales; family Amaryllidaceae; genus Allium; species Allium cepa. The sequence goes on from CM060943.1 coordinate 567,500,980, forward strand.
AAGATGGACATTCTATGGCTAGAATGCTTATACCACCCCAGCTTAAGTAATTATGATCTCTAGCGATGATGAACCCAGGTAGGCCATGGGGGGAAATTGGATAACAGATCCTGCTAGCTCCATTTTTGAACTAATAGAAGAGATTGAGCCGATGAAAGAAAAATCAGAACCCGTGGAAGAGGAAATAGAGCCCATGGAGGAAGAATCGGAGCCGATGATAGACCCTGATGTAATCATATCAAGCGAATGTAGCAATGCAATATGGAATATAGACGGAGAGCGTGTTGTATGGCAGAAGGGATCATCCAGTTCGTACATAAACTGGAACGAGATAGAAAGCAACAATGAAGAAGCAACAGAAGGAGAAGAAGAGGGGGTCGAAGGATTTAAGAACCCTTGGGAGGAAACCATGCAAGGCTTGGAGGAGTTAGAAGAAGGAGGATTCATTCCTGGAATACCAGTCGGCATGGGACATGTTCCATGAAACCAACCATGGTTACCCCAGGTAAAGGGAGAGATACCGAAAGAGGACGACAATGAGGCCAGCGATGAACTGGATAGCGATGAAGAAGGAGAATGTGAAGTGATGATTGACTTGAGATGTTGGAGTCCACCTTAACCTTTGGACTCAGAAGAATAGGAGCAACGTTTGGGAAATTGAGGATAATTCTAGTATATATGAGTATGGGTGGGATGTTTATTTTTTATTTGGTGTTTTGAATTGTATTAGAATAAGGAGGGAAGGGGGAATTTTTCTTTTTGGACCCAAGCTTCAATTTTTTTTAAAATGATGTAAGCATGTGAGAATTTATAATATGATGTTGTCCTAACTTCTCATTAGTACCGATCTTTGAAAATTTAAAGTTATTAATGAATGGTTTTGGGACGTTTTAGCAACATTTTTTTTAACCCTTGAATGACACTTTGGAAGAAATTTTATGGGTATAATTAGATCTTTAATAATGGGATTTGAAAGATAATAACAAGTACTGGGGTCTTTTATAATAAGATAGAAAATATTTTAATTAACATGTTATAAAAAGAGAAATTCATTATAACAATGTTTTGGTAGTAATTGTTTTAATCTCTTTGATTATAATTTAAAGGTAAGAAAAAAACTTGTTAAATATACTTATAACATTTGAATAAGTATATAAATAATTTTTAAGTATTAAAACTAACATAAATGAAGAGAATATATATATAAAGGAAGTTTTAATTAATAAAGGAGTGGTAATTAATAAATAAAGTTTTAAATAAATACAGAATGTTTTCACCATTTATATTAGGTAAAGGAAGTTTATGGTGATTTATCAATTTAATGAATTATTTTGAAAATGAGTTTTCCAGAAACCATAAAGATATGTTTAGAAATGTAATATAATACAAAAAAGATATTTATCTTTCGAAAATATGTTTTCTTTAAGTTGAATTATTTGGAAATAAAAATATAAAATGGTTATGTATAAAGAAGTATCTTTATAAAAGTTTAAATGGAAGATGAAAGTTTTATGAAGTATTTTCATAAGAATTTTGGAAAGGTTAATAGATTCATATGAAGTAGGTGGATTATTTCATCGCACGATTTAATCTAAGATTCAAGTATAGAACTTAACATGTTTGACAATTATCCAGCAAAGGATTTTTCCCTCGATTATTGACGGCGAACATTAATGAGGGTTTATGGTTAGATGCTTGTTTTTCCTATCACTGTTGAGAGCTATGCAAGGAAAACTAAAGTTTTGATCAAGTAGCCTGGTCAGAGTCCCCACTAAAGAATCAGGGAATCAATCCTAGTTTAGAAATAAAGTTGTCAATTCGAATAGAAGATCGAATCAGATATTGCGTACGGATGATCTATATACATCATTCGGGTGTAATTGAAAAAAAAATTTTGGGCGAACCTTTGGGTTTTTGTTTTGGGAAATTTCGGAGATAAAATTCTTTTAAGGGGGAGTCTGTAACGACCCGCCAATTAATCACTTTGATAAATTATTTATTTTTAATTATAGGAAAATAAAAGGGTAATATTGTTCCAAGTGATAATAAGCACTCTTATTTTGAATAAATATTTAAATAAAATATATTCCTCGAAATTTATATCGATAAGATAGCATTGAATTTATATAAAGATTTATGAATTTAAATTAAGATTTAATGATTTAATGATCCAAATAATTATTTTAAATGATGATAATTCATTTTGAATAATTATAAAGTGATAATGAATCATTTGTAATAGTTTTATAAAGATATATATTTAATTTGAAAATATAAGAAAAAAATCGATACTGCTTTATCGGTATAATGACAATTTTTGTAAATAATTTTTAATATTAATTTATGTGGTTTTATAAATGAAATGTGATCATTTTAATTAGTTTAAAATGATAAGAAATTTATTTTTGAATTTTTTTTACAAATATATGTACGTTAATAAATAAGTGAAAATGTTACTGATGATGGTTCTCCTGATGTCAACGAATTAACGGACAAAAGTTGTTCGAAGACATTCGCACTGTTATGGACCAACATGTAAATACATAGATATGTCACACGCACATGCGCGCACACACACATACATTACAAAAATGATTTAATAGTTTATAAGCTTAACCTTTGAGTAACCATAAAGCAAACATCATTTCATTGTACCACACCGTAACATCACATCAACCATCACTTGGATTTAGGGGGAGCCATGCAATAGAGGCTTGGGGAGAGGTGTGGGCTAGGGGTATTTAGATAATTATGCAATATAATATTTTATTCTAAGGTTTTATCTATAAATACCACCCCTCTTTCCAAAAAAATCTAATATCATTGCACTTCTTCTTTCGCTTCTTTTCAAGCTTTCTAAGAGCCTCTTTAATGGCTTCTTATTCATAAAAAATATTTTAGAAAAGTTAGAAAAAATATATCAATTAAAAGAGGAAAATGTATACAATAGTTTATAATATCGATCCACTTCAAAACTAGTTCTAAACACCTCTGCTCTTCCAAAGTCCACAGCCACCACCCTACACCACCTAGGCCATGAGCACCAAGGCTAGGCCAAGCCACTTCAAGGTTCCAAAGCTCGATTTCATGGTGTTTAATTTCATGATAGCGGAGCTATAGCCGATTTTCTATTAGCTCGAAGAGAAAATGAAGGTGAGAACTCCTAAACTATTATATTATATGTTGAATGATGATATGATATTTGCAATGGATGTTTAATATGCTTCAATCATCAAGTTTGGTTATTTAAATATGAAAGTTTAATATATATATATATATATATATATATGAAAGTCATGGAAATACACATTGATAAGCATAAAGGAAATCACTTTCCTTGAATTAATGAAATGGTGTGTACGAAATGTTTAACCTCTTTAAGACGGTTTAAAAATGAGTTTGAAATGTTTTACAAACATTTGCAAGTGTTTGGGTGAATTTTGAATGAGAATTGAAAATTTAGTCAAAAATAGCCGCATTGGGTAAAAGCAGTTCGCGATTTCGCGCCATAAAAGTCAAACAAGTATAAAAGTTAGAATATAGCTTGGAATTCTTCGAGATAAGAATTTTTTGAACTATTATATCCATAGTTTTCCAATGAAGAAAGGAAATCGAGAATTATATAAGTAGATTTTGAAATACGAGTAAAACAAGTTTTTGGAAAAATCGCGGTTTTGCAGTTCAGAATTCAAAACTGGATTTCTTTGAAAATAATATTTTAAAATTGTTTTAAAATGTGGAATAAATCTTATAAATCCTTTAAAATGTTTTAAAGGTGATTTGAGTAATAAAAATGTATTTTCAAGTGAAAAAAGTCATTTTGATATAACTTAAAAAGCATTTTCCACAGCACTTTTCTATAACATTTGAAATATAGCTTTAAACCTAACAATCAGTGTTTTCATAATGATTTGGAAGTTATATAGTTTATTTGAAAGGAATTTAAATAAACGATTTAAAGAAAACTACCACAAATTAAGTGATTTAATCTTGGCTCTAAAAGCCGACGAGTAGACTCGATTGTTCAATTTGTGAGATGCAGATGTGAGGTGCTTAAACTAAGGAGATGTTCAGGAGCAACCAGTGAACTAGCTTACCTGGCCTCTTCCTTGGACGAGGGATAGATAAGGTCGAAATGTCGAAAACAAGATAAGTTTAAAAGATTTAAATTTTCCAAATTAAGTACACTTTGATTGTGCAGAGATGATCTTGTTATACTTGGTATTAAAGCCCGAAGAGGGAACTCATGCTATTCGTGGAATTTAAAAGGTGATTTTGCCGTTATTTCGCCCATAGTATTTTTTGAATACGAGAATTGATATTGGGTAGAATTAGATGATTCTATAGATTTTGCTCGCTTAGTATTTATTGGTTTTGGATTAACATCTTAGATAACATGGTTTTAACTCAATTAAAATTATGAGTTTAGAATTAAGAAATCTTTGTTAAGATTTTAATGAAATGATTTGAAAATATTTTCCTAAGTGAAAAATGAAATGATTTTGAATTATTCCAACCTTAAAAGGGCTTTTGAGTAATTAGGGAATTAATAAAGAGGTGGAATAATTCCATATATATAGGAAAGAATGTTTTAGAAATATATATCTCCAAAAGTGATTTTATAAAAAGAATTCAATCAATTAAAAAATGTTTCCTTATTTCATGGAAATCCTTTTTATCAATAATTGGTTCGAAGGAACCGAGGTTGGATCCGGGGTAATTCCCATCCAAAATTCACTTCGAACCGATGTATGCAATCGAAAAATAAAGACCTAACAAAGAAAATGAAGGATGAAGACCTAGTATTTTTGTGGTGAAAGGGCTACTTGTTGATAATTCCGGTTAGCTTCCAAATACTAAAGTAGCAGTGGTCCCTTCATTTATGAAACTCTTTGGGTACAAGGACTTCTCGCTACAAATCTTAGAGTTAATTTCCGACAAGATGTGGTAGGAGGGTGCCTTCGATTCCGTTCAGTCTCAGAATGAACTTGTATGGATGGATGTCTGATATTGCATTCTTGAGATTTCATCATTGAATTTTATAAACGTACATCTGTTTGGTGGCGGAGAAAGCAACTTCTGTTAGCTTAACGGCCTTCTTTGATACGTATGAGCTTGAAGGTTGTATATTTATTGAAGTCAATAGTGATCGATGGAATGTTACCTCAAGCCTCACACCCGAAAAAGGATGAAACATGGTAGATGCAGCAAGACTATATGGTTTGCAACCATTAGGATATGATCACCCCCTTTTAGATATATTTCTACCCGCTATGACATTCAGGTTTAACTTATTGTGGATGTATGCTATGAATGCCATCGGATAGGTCGGTAACGACCGTGGTAATGACATGTTTGGTACTATCTAGTGAGAAAGATAGGCCGATCTTGTGTTAGTAGAGGGTAGATGTTTTGTGCCTAGGTACATTTCTCTAGAGATGTACTGCCGAAAGTTAGTCCCTTCACCTGGTCATTTATATGGAAACCCATTCTCCAATAATTGTCCGCCATTTTGTTTATAGAACCCGCATTTGTGGATAGTATGGTAGAATTTAATAATGTAACAATTTCGGCTAAGATTACTTGCAAAATTTTTAAAGGAATGTCATTAAAAATAATATCCCTTGCTTTTGCGTAATGAAGATTTGGTTATCATAAGGTAAAAATCCGTTTCGTGTTCATGTGCGGCGTGGTCTTATCAGATACCTTTTTGTTTTCAAAACATATATTTTTGAGTTCTCACACCAGTCTCATGACTGACCCAAAGTTTATTTTTCCCTTTCCCTAAACTCTGGGTGCCCTAATTTTCCCGTGCAACCCAATAGTCAGGTTTAGTTTAGAAGAAATCTGAATGGAGCTCTAAGCAAGAAGTCCAAATATTTTTCTGAAGACTTTTACCTATTTCCATTACACTCTTGTACTATATTTTTATGCATTTGTAAGGACAAGAATTTATAACTGTCCATGTTTTAACTCTGATAAATGTATTTTAATTTCCGCTATAAAGGTTTTATTTAAATACACTACTACAAAACAGGCCATTTGCATCGCCTCATTTGAATCAGTTTAAGTAAAAACTGATGCAAATAGAACTATTTGCATCAGTTATGTCTTAACAACCGATGCAATTGGTACGTGGCAAACAATACGTAATAAAAAAAATCAAATTTGCATCAGTTGTCACCAACAACTGATGCAAATTCGTCGATGCAAATAGTTTTAGTCGCATCGGTTTTAAAGTCAACCGATGCAAATAAATCCAAAAATAATTTATGCATCGGTTAACTTGCGGAGGCAATGCAATTTCAAATTACTTAGGTCATTCGTCGCTCACTTTTACAACCCGCCTTTTCAATTATTTTTTCGCCGCTCCCATTCTTTTTCCCAAATAATTCGCCAGCTTCAGAAAAAAGAAGAAGAAAAAACCCTAAAATCACCGTTTGCTGGATTGATTTCGAGCTTCGAGTTTATATTGTTTTTAGATCTGACAACCCAGGAGTTCGAGGGTAGGGCTAAAGGAACAAAAGGGGATTTGATTTTACTAATAGATGAGTAGCTGGTGAAGGGGAGAACAGTATTGTCAACAGTGTCACGAATAAGGTACAATTTCAATGGTAAATTGCTCGTTATCTGATGTATTTTGTTCAGTTACAATTTCAGTTGTAAATCCTTTGACTTATCTGATGTATTTTGTTCAGTTACTATTTCAGTGGTAAATTGCTCATGTGCAGGTGATAGCGTAGCATCTAGAATTGAAGTTTGGGCTTTCTCTGATGGCTTAGCAGTATCATCAAAATTTTCTGAAGGTCCAACTTCTTCAACAGGTAGGAGAACACATTAGAAGTGTTAACTGTACCTTTACCTTTCTATTTTGGGGATTGTTCGTGAGATGATTCAGTAGGTTCTAGTTCCTTTGTAGCAAAAGTATTATCAGTTGAGTCAGGTGTCTTATTCCCATGTGTTTGTTGAGTGTCATTTTGATCAACTAATGTTGTAGTCTATTTTGATCAACTAATGTTGTAGACTATTTTGGTTGCCATGTGTTTGTTGAGTGTCCTATTCCCATAGTCAGGTGCCTTATTCCCATTATGTTGTAGTCTATACTATGATTGAACACCCTACAGCTATCACATTGTTTGGGTCTGTATTCACATGCAACATCAATTTCAATTTCTTTCCCATTAGAATTCATCCCTCGAATCAGATACATGTTTAAACGCAACATCAATTTCAATTAAGATACCAGCATAGTTTAAATGCATTTCTTTTGTCCTATTAATTTCTATACGAATCAGTCAGCCCAGTTATACGCACTCCTAGAATCAGATTCAGACGATCAAGATCTGTGCATGGACTTATGCTCAAGCTCTCTATTGTTAGGGAAATTGCCGACTATCATAAAAAAACACCTGAGAAGGTAAATTAGTTCCTCTTTTCCTTTTATATATCCATTTTTAGTTATTTTATTTGAAAAAAGCTTATTTGAAACTATTGAAGTGTTCAGCATCCCAATATTGAATCCTTTTTTCTGGGTCCATGCTCAGAAAAATGAGATATATTTGTTTGATTATATGACATAAATGGTACGACACAGCGTTGAAGCACTTTCACTTTACCTGCACTTTTGGTGATGCACATATTTCGTGCTTTCAATACAGGTGGTGATATACTTCTTGGTTTCATTATATGAGTAGAATAATAGTGCTATTAATACGTGTGTTGTTTTCTTTCTAACCTGATCATATTATAATTTAGAAATAAATCACTGATGGGAGAGCATCCTCCTACAGTATATTGAATGTTGCAACACTTTGGTTTTCATTCTTATTTGTCGCATACAACTTGAAAGTAAGCTATGCCTGAACTCTGAAGCTTAATAAAAATGCGAAGACTTGATGTCTGGTAGCTATTTTTGACTCTGATTCTTGTTCTTGCATGAGGCAAGAATTCCAGCAATTGGACTTTTTATGTTATCTTATTCAATATCTGTGTTATGCTTTCATGATTGAATATGTGTTATGCATGGTTTTGGGTTCATCGAGCCGTTATATAATGTAAATCCATACCCCAAAAATACCTGAACATGACCAGAGCAGATCTTCTGGCCTATGTGCACAATTATATCACAACAATTCACTGTTTGTAATATAACTTCATTATTATTAAAATAAAAAGTAAAAATAAAAGTAAGTGCTCAAATGTAATTGGCACGCAAAGACACCCAATTTCATGCTACGGTTGTGTAGTAAAAGAAGTAGCTTGCACATGTATTAAACATTTTACAAAAACTAGAGAAGATAATTTCTGCGTTAACCTAGCGAAAATTTTAAGAATTGTTGTTTCATGTGTCAATGTGTGTGGATGTGTACATCCATATCAATGTGTATTGTTGTGTACACGCACGTGCATGAGTATGTGGATGTGTTATGCACGTGCATGTATGCATGGATGCTTAGTGCATATGCTTCGATGATGACACATTGTGGCCACATGAGTAATCTAACCATATCAATTCCTCTGTCTTCAAAATTGATGTTCCCTGTCCCCTTTGAAATCCAACCGTTTATTTTTTGTCTCGCACTTTATAATTTCTTACACAAACTATAAATGATTGTGATTTGGTGGGCACATGAGAACACGGTTTTGGAACAGGGTAATATCTAACCCCTCGCAGTTTTCATTATATTAGTAACATCTTGTGTTTTGTTCATATTTAGAACATGTATTCACCCATCTATCCAGGTCCCTATGTTTATTATTTAGAAATTGCTAATTTTAATTAAAAGAAAAAACCATTGAGTACTAAACATAGGGATACACACAGGTGACGCATACTCTGGTATTTCACACAAGTAATAAATGTGGACCGTTGACGTTTCTCATATTGGTGTTTGACTTCTCCCTTACGCATGCTGATTTGCCTTTTGAACTAGAAATGATGAACGAGCACACGAATGCTCACATACAACGTACAATAGTTCGAAGTTTCTTACATGCGATGTTCATAGTTCTAACACAGCGATTATTTGCTTGCAAAATTTACAGGTTATACTGCGGTGGGGTTTACAGCGAGGAACTAGTGTGCTACCATGCAGCTTGAAGCCAGAAAGAATAACATAGAACATCGACTGGTACCTTTCTGATGAAGAGTGAAATTATTGGCTAATATAACAAGATGTGAAATGGGTTATTTAATGTCAGCGGGCAGAAATGAATGGTAGTAGAAGTAGTTGGGGTAATAACAGTTTGAAGTTGTAGTGATGTGAGAAGTAGTATGTGCAGTTTGGAGTTTTAAACTTGTAGTTGTTTGGAATGTGGAGCGAAAATTGCAAAGGGATGTACTGGTCGACTGGGGATGTTGGTAGAACTGTTGTAGTGCAGTTTTGAAGTGCACTTAGTTGGTGCAATGCTGGTTGTGGTGATTAGAAGAGGCAAGTAGATGTGGCAGAGGGTGGTCTATATCTGGTGACAACTGATGGTGTTTGAACTGATGTGGTTTGGTCAGGCAGAGGGCAGTAGTGTGACTGACTGGGTGGATTGGCTGTTGAATATGATGGCAGGAAGGAGTTGTGCAGGTCAGTGGTTCCAGGAAATGATGGCAGCTTTCACTACCGTAATCCCATCAAAAATTTGATATCTTAGCTTTATTTCTAGGATCAGGTTCAGTTTGGAAAATGGTAAGCTAACTAATTCTTTGATTCTTTAGTCTTTCCAACCATCTAATTTTCTTCCTTTTCCCCAAACTGAGAATTTAGAGAGTTTATATTTATGATAGTTAACATTTTGTTACTGTTTTGTACAACACATCTCTCCATCTGGACCATCTCCGCTCACTGTTTTGTACAACATTTTGCCAAGCACCATTTTACTAGATGACATTAATGTTGGACTTATATTCCCAGCTGATGCCAAAGCAAAAGCCAACCATTATCTATCATTGACTTCTGGTGTTTTAGGCAATACTGTTTTGTGTTGCACACATTTTATTTTATTCATTTATTTTAGTTCTGTGTCACACATAGATATCCAAGCATTTATACTTTTAAAGAATTATCTATATGACACAGTGTCCAATCAGCCAATCATCATGTATCGAGCTGTATATAATTTATCCTCACTTTGATACATTGCATATTTATGCCTTTAGCCTGTAGGATCTTTAATTTATTTCCTTGGACATGCATTTGTTGTATCAGTATTATTTCTTGGTCTTTTTTATTGGATTCTGGAAACTTTGAGGGATTTGATGCAAATGTAGCAGGAGAGCAGGAAGAATGGATGGCCGATCTTTCTCAATTGTTTATTGGGAATAAGTTTGCTTCTGGTGCACATAGTAGAATATACAGGGGTATATATAAGTAGAGAGCAGTTGCTGTGAAAGTGGTCAGACTGCCTGATCAAGATCCGCATACAAGAGAGAGGCTTGAGGAGAAGTTTAACTCAGAAGTTGCATTTCTTTCTCGACTCTGTCATCCTAATATTGTGCAGGTTAGTTTAATACTTGGAAGTTAACACTACACAGAAACACACACACAAACACAAAGGCTCACACACTTTTTAATATATTTTTCAAACTATAATTTATAGCCATTCTACAAATTAGTCATGCATAGGAATAGAATTTACAGGAACACAATTTCTATGTGTTATTTTAGCACTAATATCAATGTCTAACTGATTGAGAAATTGTTATTTTTGCTTAGGATCCTCAACATTGTATTGGTTTATTAACCAATGATATGTTCAAATTTATAAAAGAGTGAACAATGACGAACTCGAGTTTATGGTAGTCCCTTTGTTCCATGAAAATTTGCATGACACGAATTATGTGTAACTAATGGTAATCATCAATTTAAGGATGGATCAATATAGCATAGTTTATGATATTTCTAAGGAAAACCAATTTATTGTTTATGAATATTTTATGTAGCGTGGTATGCTTGACAATATAGTTCTGTTCATGACAATTACATACCGATGCATTTTTCTTCTTCATTTTATCAGATAATGCATAGAATTTGTAGTATATAGTCTATTTGTTGCATAAAAGTTTGCATGACCGTAATTATGTATAGCTTAATGTAATAAATAATTTAATGAAGGATAATGTGACTTGGTTTATAATATTTTCTAGGGAAAAGTAACGAGTAAACGTCTTCTGTAGAGTGGTATACTTGACAAAATAGCTCTGTTCATAAGTACTTATGATTTTATTTTCCATTTTTGTGAATAGTAACCTTCTTCACTAATATAAAGACGGACCAATGTTAGATAGTTTATTTATATTATTTTCAAAGGAAAAATAACGAAAGCATATTTTTTGTTGCTTGATGTAGTTGATCAGGTAGTTTTGTTCATGACAATTACTTACTAATGCATTTATCCTGAACTTCTGTTTCATATGCTTTGTGTTAATCAATGCCTGAGATTTCTGACCCTGATTTTATCTAACTTCTGTCTTGCAATATCCGCCAAACTATTAAGTTGATAACGTTATACCACTCAAATATTCTCTTCCTAATTTCGAGCCTCGCTTCAAGCTTACATAATGCAACATTTGCATCCTATAACTAACAATAGTATCCAAACTAAATAGGTGCATATAGTGATTCTTGAGGTCTTCTTGGAATAAGGAAGGAAATAGCAGAATTTATCGAAAAGCATGATGGCTATCCTAGGCACTTGATTAGTCTTTTATAAACTTCGCTTAAGCTCCATTATTGAATTCATCATTGTTTGTATTTATCGACTACAGTAACCTAGAGCTTATTTATCTCACTGATGACGCAAGCAAGGGGGTTTTTAAATACTGTTATCAGAAATAAAAAGGATGGAGGGTCAACTGTGAGTAGATGAAGCCGAGACAGTGGTCAAGTTGTTGATGAACTGTAAATAGGGGAATGGCAGCAGTCCGATGGGCACAGTTTTGGTGGTATGCAGGGTAACTGATGGTTGTGGAGTGGATGTGGCAGTGACCAGAAGAGCTACATAAGGATTGCAAAGCTCAACTTCAGGTAGCTCAAGTACAATATAGGATGAAGGTTTGTGCATTTGAAGACCATCTTCTGCTTAATTTATCCACTGTCAACGATACATTCTCTTCTCTGTATATATGTATTTTTGTGTGTCTACATATAACACGCTGCATTTATTTTTTACCGCTGACTGTCTGATTATGTACGGTGGAATTTATTTATGTTTTTCATTCTTTTGTAGAATTATTAAATCTGATTATGTATTTGCCATCAAATTTAATTTTGAATGATAGTAATATTGCATGCAATAATTGTTTGTTATAATCAATAATATATATATAGTCTATTTGAGTACTGTAATAATGGTATCTGAGAATGTTTGAATGAGATTTTGTTCTGTCTTTTTTTTTCTTTCTTACCCTTGAGAACCTGCTTCTCAAATATTTGGATTTACGACACGTGAATACCGAGGATGTATTACGGCCGATTTTTGGTTGTCGAAGAAATGGGTCCTCACATATACGCTTTAAACCCTTCGGATCTGCCGATTTCCACGATCGCTTCGCCTCCTCTAGAGATCCCTCTACCTACATCGCCTGACCCTCATCCCACTTCAAACTCGCTGCCTCCATTCCATGTCCCTCTGACTCAATGGTCCTCCTTAATCTAAACAAAACCAAAAAATGTTGGATGCTTCCAGCTGAGATATTTTGAAATCAATCGCGATGGCTTGCCTAATGCTCCACCTCAAGAGGTCTATGATGAAGGTATTTCTTTTTGGAGTGAGCACCTAGTTGGATTTTTTCTACGTGATAAATTATCCTACACTACTATTACATCCTATATAAGAAAGTTGTGGAAGCTCAATGGTAAAGTTGAAATCGAATTAGATAATCAAAACTTCTATTTCTCCTTTTCTAATGATCAAAATAGGTCTCATATATTGCAATTCGACCTGATTTTCATCAAAGGAAAGATGTTTATTATTACCACATGGAACCCCTCTTTTGTTTGTGCCCAAGCACAGATAAGAAGTATCCTGGTTTGGGTGCACCTCTATTGGATTCCACTAATCACCTGGATGCTTCTCGGCATAAACTGGATAGCTTGCACATTTGACGACTAGTATGCTTTAATGAGAATACAGAGAACTAAAACATTTTAAATTTTCTAAGGCTCTAAGATCCCTGATTTTATAGAGATAGGTGGTGTTCGTGAGAGCTGTCCGAATGTGATAGTAGAATACGAGTATACTAATCTATTTCAGCCCAGACAGTTATACTACATGTTCTCACAACTGCTAAATAATATACAACAATGTAAGCAACGGAAAATATAATCATCTACATGAATATGTCTATGGACCTCCAGCTCCTCTCTTGAAGCTCCAAAATAGATCCATCTAAACTTGGAAATATGTTCAGTCTGACTCGAGCATTTAGGAAAAAGCATGCCCAGGTCAGTCTGGTAAAAGCAGCGTGAGAATTTAAATCACAATCAACTTGATTCTTGAAGTTTAGTAACCTTTTCAAAACAAAAGCATCTTGGAAGACCTTACTGCAAATAAACATGAACCGGTTTTTACCTTACAATAACTAAAACTCTTTTATAGAAAATCATCTGATATTATAATAGTGTCTAATCGCCAAAGTAATAATAACAAGTAGCTATGATGCATGTGCTTTGTATATCACAACGATACTAGTCATAAAGTCAAGGTCCGATAAGGCTCGTTCACTAATTGTGTCGGATTTCCATTGAGGTGCCCTCAGTACTTCGAGAACAGTCCTCCTGCACAAGGATCAGAGTTATCCTTCCGAGTGTCAGTACCTGTCTAGCCGAGGTACATAGGAAATACATAACTGGTCACCAAGGCCGAGTGTATTGCTCCCAGCATGCATAAAATAAATGATAGGGACTTGCTAGAAAGAGAGACAACTACACCCACATGGGTTAGCTAGGCCCCTTGGCTATGCATCCTATCTCTGGATTCAGTCATTTCCGCTGATGGGGCCATGTCAGGCATTCCGGCTATTGGTTCGGCCGTCATGCTGCACTGCTCGATCATACTGCCACGGTCTTTCCAAAAGCAAATGACAAACATCCATCTCAATTACATCACACCAGATCTCGTCTTTATATTTCTTCCCAATAGAAAATGGAACTCGAACTCGCCTGTCCACCTTCACCTCTCCTCCTTTTCTTAACCACGCTAACTTGTAAGGATTAGGATGTTTCTCCGTTTTCAACTTCAACTTTCTCACAGCTTCAGTAGAGATAATATTGTCCAACTTCCTGCATCAATCACAAACTTACAAACTTTTCCCAGAATAGTGCATGTAGATTGAAAAATGTTGCTCCTCAACCAACTAGCCTCATCCTCTTGCTTCGGTGTTAAACAAGACCTCCTCATCATTAGATTACATCCTTCATCTCCCTACGCGATATCCTGCTCATCTTCCTCCACTGGACTAGAATCACCTTCACCAACATCCTCGCCTTCAACTTCAGCAATCATCGTTCTCTTCTTTGGCTTTGGACATTCGTTACTTTTATGACCCACTTCCTGGCAATTATAACATTTGAAACTGTTGTTGACCTTTGCTTTCGCATCCTCATTTACAACTGGTTTACTGACAACTTTAGAAACATTGGAACTCCCATTGGCACCATTCACTTGATTGTTGGAACTTGTAAACACACCACCTCCTCGTCTACCCTGCTTCTCCTAAGCCAACGCTTTCTGGTGCGCTTCAGCCACAGATCTCGGGTCAAACATATTAACCATATCCTGGATCTGCATCCACAAACCTCCAACAAACCTAGCAGTCAACTGTTCCTCTGTCTCCATAATGTCATTTCGAGCAATCAGTTGATAAAACTCGTTAGCATAATCATTAACAGTCTTTGTCCCTTACCTCAAGTTCTGCAATCTCTGATACATGAGTGATTGATAATTGTACGGTAAAAATGTAGTTTTCATCAATTTCTTCATTTTCTCCCAATCAACAATCTTCGACTTCCCCATCCGTTCTCGTGTAAGTTTGGTTTGCTGCCACCACGCCATAGCTCTCCCCCTCAACCTAGTAGCAACCAACTTCACTCAACGATCTTTCGGTACCTCCTTGAAATTAAAGATCTCTTCAACATTAGACAGCCAATCCAAAAATTCTTATGCAACCATTCCACCCTTGAACTCTAGAATTTCCATCTTCATTCCCGATTCCCATCTATGGTCATCTTCAAAATCTCTGTCTCGATTTCGTACTTGACCTCGATCTCGATAATGCACACTACCTCTATCACCATCAAACTCCTCATCAAAGTCTGAAGTATATCGATGTCGATCACGACCACCAACCCCTCTTCTACCACCACTTGTTCGATCTTCATTCCTATCACGATTGTCAACACTTCTACTATCATGATCTTCTCTTCTCTCCCGATCTGAGTGGTGAAACTCTACTTCTCCCATGGCTCGATTCAGGTGAAACACTTCTTCGATTTTGATTCATTTCAAGCATCATTCTCTCTAATCAACCAATTCCTTCATTCAACTTTTCAGTGAAACTCTCGTTGATTCGTTGTTCCATTTCATCGGCCTCTTCTCTTCCATACAAAGCATTAATATTGCGATGACGTTGAGCTCGTCTCGGAGGCATGATTGAACTTCAAACAAACTCAAGAATAAATTTCAAACACTTTCCGAAATTTGATTCGAAGTGAGATGGATCGAAACTCCCAACTTGTTGCAACTTCACGATGAACACGATGAACACCAAACTTCTCAACAATTTGCAAATCTGATCTCCAAACTTCAAATTCTCGAAACCCAAGTCTCCAAATAATGCAAACTTCTTGCGATCTAGCTCCGATACCAAACCGACGCAGCGTGGGAAGCGAATTTGACGATATAAATCGAATCCGTCCAGGATCTCAGACGATTAGCGGAAATATTCGGTGAATCGACGAAAAATCGATGGATTTATGAATACCGTAAGACCCAAATCTGTTGATCACGAAGATACCGGATTTTAGCAATCTTCGACACGTTGATCGCGCACGATACCGTGAAGAAAGATCTACAATTCTTGGAGCGTTGATTCGAGCACACTCGAATGCCGAAAGTGGAGATAGGAGTTAACACTCGACTACCAATCTAAAAATGGAGGCACAAAGCACAACCAAATTTTATTCAAATTTCAACAACCTTTACAAATGACACGACTTGCTTATTTATAGTACAACATACTCACGACTTAACAAAATTACAACACAAACGGTTTACATAGCAAACGACTTAGGGAAATACAAGCAACGACTTAAAGCAACTCGGCAGCGACTTAAGAAATGCGGCATTCATCAACGACTTAACTGAAGCTTCATTCGCGACTTAAAACTCGGCAGCAACTTAACAATTTGTTCGCGAGCTATAATGGAGCGATTCAATCTGGAAGAGCCAAGGATAAGGTCGTTCGCGACTTACTGTTCGCGTCCTTTGCCATAGATATGTCATTCGCGACATATGAAAAGTCGTTGTGAAGAGGGAAATCGATTTCGATTTGTTCACGACCTAGATAAGTCGTTCGCGAGCCAGAGTCGAGGTGGAAGTTAGGTCGTTGCTCGTGACCTAGGTAAGTCACTCGCGAACTAGAGTGGAGGGACGACCTAGGCAGCAGGGCGAGGTAGCTTCGGCAGGAGGGTTTACGACCTTGGATAGATCGCGATTTACAGTGGAGTGCTTGCGACATACGAGGCAGAGGCATTAGCTTGCTTACTTCATACGAGTTAGGTCGTTCACGACCTAGGTTAGGTCGGCCGCGACCTAAGGGGGTAAGTGCTTCATCAGAAACCGATCAGCTGAGAATAGCAAAGAAAAGGCATTTCAAGCTTCTCAGGTGAATGGGGAGACAGACAAAAAAAAACTTTGCCGAAAGAGGACATGGAAGAGACAACTTTCGTGGAAGAGGACATGGTAGAGTTAGACCAAGAGATCATTTTCACGGGCAAGAAAGGCAATCCATTGGAGAGAAACGATGGAACAAAAGTGCTATTCAGTGTCAAAATTGCAAGAAGTTTGGGCATGTAAAGGAAAACTGCTAGGAAGGCTCACAAGCAAATTATGTGGAAAATAAGAATGATGAAAGTAAGTTATTTTTGGTTCATTCTTCTTCAAACGTTGTTCAAAGTGATGTTTGGTTTTTGGATAGTGGTTGTTCGAATCATATGACTGGCAATAAATCTTTATTTAAAGAGCTTGATGAGTCACAAAAGATACAGGTTAGGCTTGGAGATGACAAGGAATGCAAGTAGATGGTAAAGGCACAGTTGCTGTGGAGACTGGCAAGGGTAAAGAAAAATTAATTTATAATATTTTCTTTATTCCTAATTTAGGTCATAGTTTATTGAGTATTATGTAGTTGATGACTAGTGGCTATACATGTTTATTTAATGATAGAGCATGTGTTGGTAGTGATAAAAAGTCTGGGTAGTCTATAGATAGTTTGCAAATGACAGACAACAAGATGTTTCCACTTATAATATCGGAAGTTGAAAATCATGCACTTATTGTCAATGAAAAAAATGAATCCAAAACGTGGCATTTGAGATATGGGCATCTCAAAATCAAAGGCTAGTAGATCCTAAGCACGAAAGATATGGTTCTTGGGCTACCAAAAATTAGACAAGAAAGTCATTTCCAAGCGGGCAATCATGGAGAGCATCTGAATGCCTGGAGTTGATTCATGCTGATTTGTATGGGCCGATGAGAACTACATCACTTGGTGGTAGTAAGTATTTCTTACTTTTCACTGATGATTATAGTCGAACGAGTCGGGTGTATTTTTTAGCAGAAAAGTCACATGCATTTGAGAACTTCAAAATTTCCAAAGCTCTGGTGGAAAAGCAGAAAGGCACTTTTATAAAGACCCTTCACACAGATCATGGTGGCGAGTTCTTATCTAAAGAATTTAACAGCTTTTGTGAAGAACATGGCATTCGATTAGAGTTGACAACACTGTATACACCGCAACAAAATGGCATTGCAGAACGAAAGAATCGAACGGTAGTAGAAATGGCTAGAAGTTTACTCAATGCTAAAGGATTTCCTAATCAGTTTTGGTCTGAAGCTTTGGCAACATCCGTGTACTTGCTAAATATGTCTCCTACGAGGGCAATTTTAAATCAAACACCATTTGCATCTTGAAATGATGGAAAACCATCGGTAAGTCACTTAAGAATTTTTGGGTGTATGCTTATGCTTTGGTAATTAATTCTCAATTTCGTCACAAACTTGAGAATAAGTCTGAAAAATGTATTTTTGTTGGATATTGCAACCAATCCAAATCATATAAATTATTTAATTCTCTTAGTTGCAAAGTAATCATAAGGAGGGAAGTAGTATTTGATGAAGATGCAATCTGGAAGTGGGAAGAGAAGAATGATGCAACTCAAGGTCCAATCTTAATAGAAAGGGAGACTACAACATTTCAAGATGTTGAACCAGGTTATGAGAATACTCTTACTCCTCTGTAAACACCAACTTCATCATCGTCAACTACAAGTAGCAATCCATCTTTACATGAGTCCGTTGATGAAACACCTCCTTTAAAAGTTAGATCATTGAGAGAGATCTATCAGTATTGTCAATTTGATCTTTTTGTTATAGACCCTACAAAGTTTGAAGAAGATCATCAAAAGAAGAATGAAGGAATGCAATGAAAGAAGAGTTGATGGCAATTCAAAAAAATAAGACATGGGAGATGACTAATCTACCCCGAGGAAAGAATGCAATATGTCTTAAATGGATCTTTTAAGACAAAATACCATGCAAATGGAACCATCCAAAAACACAAGGCACGGCTTGTGGTAAAAGGCTATTCGCAGCAAAAAGGCATTGATTATGAAGAAATCTTTTCTTCGGTTGCTCATTTTGAAACGGTGAGAATTGTTCTAGCTTTGGCCGCACAACTGCATTTGTCGTTTACCAATTTGATGTCAAGTCTGCATTTTTAAATGGAGACTTACAAGAGGAGGTTTATGTCACACAACTCAAAGGATTTATCGTCAAAGGCAAGGAGACAAAGGTGTACAGGTTGAAAAAGGCACTTTATGGCCAAAATAGGCTCCATGGGCATGGTACAACAAGATCGATGGCTACTTCCATCAAAACGGGTTCCTAAGAAGTGAAAATGAGCCCACTCTTTATGTAAAGAAGGAAGGTAAAGATGATTTTATCATTGTTTGTATTTATGTTGATGATAATATATACATGAGTTCCTTTAATTCACTTCTGGCTGAATTTAAGTCCAACATGATGGAGAAGTTTGAGATGTCTGACATGTGTTTATTGCACTATTTTCTTGGTCTTGAGGTGAAGCAAGAAGTTGATGGAATTTTCATTTCTCAAAGAAAATATGTAATGGATATTCTTAAAAGATTTAACTTGCTTAATTGTAAACCAGCTACTGCACCCATGAATATGAATGAGAAGCTACAACTTAAAGATGGAATGAAGGTGGCTGATGCAAAAGAATTTAGAAGCTTAGATGGAGGGTTGATTTACTTAAATTATACCAGGCCAGACATTTCTTTCTCTATTGGTGTAATTTCCAGGTTTATGAAAAATCCCACAAAGCATCATTTTGGAGCTGCAAAAAGAATCTTGTAGTGCATTGCTGGAACATCAGATTATGGGATTTGGTATACTCAAGTTTCTAATTTTAGACTTTGTGGGTTTACTGATTGGGTGAGTTTTTTAGATGATCGGAGAAGCACATTAGCTAGTGTTTTCAGTCTTGGTCAGGAGCAATCACATGGAGTTCAAAGAAGCAAGCTATGACAACATTATCTTCTTCGGAAGCTGAGTACGTTGCTGCAACTTCCGCGGCCTATCAAGAAATTTGGCTCAGAAGAATGCTCACAGATCTTTGCCAAAAGCAAAAAGGTGCAACTGATATTTTATGCAATAATAAGGCATCAATTGCAATGATAAAATATCCAACTTTCCATGGGAGGATGAAGTACATCGACATTCGTTTACATTTCATTTGAGAATTGGTTGCAAAGGATGAAATTAAGTTGCAACAATGTAGTACGCATGAGTAGGTGGCTGAAATTCTTACAAAATATCTTACAAGAGATAAGTCCATCTACTTCAATAAATGCCTCGGAGTCCGCGGTTTTCAATCAAGGGGGAGTGTTGAAGAATGATTCCAGTCCTTGTTTTTAGTAAATAAATCCTAGTCTTTCGCTGTTTTTTTGCATATATGTTCCAGTAGTTGATTGCGTGGCTACTTTAGTGCTTGTTTTTTAGTCTACTGTAAGCCTATACATAGGCTTGTTGTAGTAAGTAATAAGTGAAGTTTTCATGTACTTTATTTCCTTTTTATATAAATTTTTTGTTTGTACTCTTCTCTTCTCAACATTTCAAAGGAACTCATGGTATTCTCCAAGGCGACCCTATTTCTGCCTTGCTATTTCTAGTAGTGATGAAAGTGCTTAGCACCTTGTCAATTGATAAGGTGAAAAGCAAGCAATTGCCGTTACATCCCAAGTGCTCTGATTTACTTATTATTAGCCTTGTTTTTGCTGACGACCTGGTGTGCTTCACCAAAGCCAACTTCTGCAACATCATATGCATTTTGCACACCCGAAAGGATATTCAGCAACTAGCTGGTCTTTCCATCAACCTTCAAAAATCCTAAATCTTGATTGTCGGTCTATCTCATAGCATGAAAGATGCCATGGTTAATCTCTCTTCCCTCCAAAAAATACTAGATAATGCACCCTACCTGGGCCTACCACTTCTAACCAAAAGGATTGCCTTAGTTGATTGCCTGCTGCTTTATGAGAAAATAACTGAAAAACTTACGAGCTAGCCTAATAACAAGCTCTCCCAGGAAGGAAGATTCACAATTGTGCAATCAACTGATGTTGCTATGATATCATACTGGTCAAGGCACTTTATCTTACCTGCCAAATTGATAGTTATGGCTAATAGAGCTATGAGCTTCTTTCTATGGCATGAGGACCCTTTTTCTTCCAAAATGATTCCTCTTATTTTTCGCAAAATTCATTTGCCTAATGAGAATGGGAGGCCTGGTATTTTGAACCTTAAGAAATGGAACACTACTGAAGTGTCTAAATACTTCCAAACAATTGCGTCTCTAAATAATAATCTATGGGCAAAGTGGCTCACTAATAATCTCATCAAGATGAAGAACTTTTGTGCAATTGTTATACCTCCAAATGCAAGCTAGAGTTGGATGAATATTTTAAAGCTTAGATCCACTTTCCTAGCTCTAATCCAACGCAACCATCTTCACCTTCCTCGTCTAAATTTCTAGGAATACCCTTAGGCTGCCTTTGGTCTGATTTTGAGGAATGTCTTAAGCCCCAATCCCTAATATTTATCAGGTATTCCGCTTAATACTCATGTAATTGACTATATTGAGGATGGTTACCCTACTCTCCTATATAATAGTGCAACTTTTATCAGGCAATTATGGAACCTTATCTCCTCTAAAACCTTTGATGCGACCTTGGGTCCAATTTCATGGGTAACCAACCACAGGAAGCTTAGTACATCTGACATATATAAAACTCTCTTAGGCTATAATGAAGCTTTCCCATAAGCTAGAAGGATTTGGAATGCTAATGGTTCAGTGAGAAACAATTTCCTTCTCTGGAAAGTTATGTCCAATGCTATTCAAACTAAGGACAAGTTTTACAAAATAGGCCTCATTGCTAATGATATATGTGTTCTACGAAACTTAGAAACCGAAACAAACTCTCATTTTTTCTTCTCATGCAACTACTTTAGAAATTCATGAGCTAAGCTTCTAGTTGATGGAAACTTTCATATGACATCTGCGAACATTCTTCACAGATGGCACAACATATTTAGAGCCACCAGATGGAAATCGCCTAAAGCATATACTCTCCTCATAATCCTTAAGCGATCCATAGCCGCTATATGGGCTGAAAGTAACAGTCGAGTTTTCAGCAATACTGTTAGACCAGAGTGCACTCTGCATCATATTTTGCATTGCCGGATCATGAGTGATATTGGGAGGAAAAGATTATTGCTCTGTTAGTTAGGTCGATATGGAGTGGGTTGAATTATTCTCTTTTCTTCCAATTTTAGGGCCTGTTGCAATCGGGATTGTTTAGGGCCTCATTGTTTTTTGTAGCGGCCATATCTTCTATTTTGTGGCTGTTAGCACCAAAATTGGTCTAACACCCTTGAGTAGAGTTATGTAGAGAGATTAATGAAGAGAGTAAATTAGAACAGAAGAATAGTGTAATTCAATGCCAAAAGAACAACAAAAAACGAGAACACCACATTTATAGTGGTTCGGCGTAATTGCCTACATCCACTTTTAGTTTAATCTTTATTGCTTTCTCAATTACTTGAATACAGATACAATCTGTAAATTAATTACTTGAATACAAGTTTGAATTAAAAAGAGGAGAGTATAGAAAATGGCAGAGTCTCCCCAGTGTTCCCGGAAAAAGGTCCCTTTCGCTGTGCCCCTGCCTCTCTATTTATAGACAAAAATGGGTTGGACTTCCCTATTGGGCCTAGGAACAATGGCTTAGGAATAGTGTACTTCGGCCCTTGGTAAGTAACTTCTACGCACCAAGCCATAGATGCCGAACGGTAATTGCCGAATGAGGCTTGTACCGAACGAGGCTTGCCAAGCCATCTGGACCGAGCGACGTGTGCTGAACCATTCTTGCCGAACCATGCCTAAATGCCAAACATGTTGGCCGCATCAAAGCCGTATGCTACCAAGCTCCTCTTGGTCAGAACCTTGTCTAGTGCTAATAATAACATCTTTAACTGTCGTCTTGTAGCCGGGCCAAGGTGCCGGTTAACACTTGCCTCCCCCCCAAAGTGTGTCGTGTGAAGCAACACGACATGCTTTGAATCAGCGAGTATTCCTTGTCTCTAGAAAGAAATCCATCGTGTTCCTTGAACAGTCATTATCCTTTAATTTTATCCTCCCAAGGTGTCATATCCTTCTACGGTCATCATGATGCTTGGTCGATTCCCAATGTTATAAATCCAGGGTTGTAGTTCATCAATGGTCATCCGTGTCTGATTCTACAGTGCTAGTAAGCTTAGGCTATCTGATCTAGTCTTTTCTTAATAACCCTAAGCGATAATTCAATTTATCTTGATTTCAAGAAGTCAAACTTTTTTGGATGTACACATGCATGTTCGGGTACATGTTCTTGCCATTGGCTGTTAGATGCATTTTATATGCTCATAAATCGTCGCCAATTCCATCTAGTTTAATTGCAATTCAATTGCGATTCCTTGTTTGTATTTTCTCAAAGTAGTAAGCAAGGGTGAATGGAGTAAGGCCAGTCACGGACCATGGGTAGTTCTATAAGCCCATAGTGTTGTTGGGAGTTCATCCACCCACTTGTCTCTAGCCTTTTCCAAACTTCTCTTCAGAACAGGCTTTATGATTTTGTTCACATCTTCAACCTGTCCATTTGCAATAATAATAGATCATAGAAGGTCATAAGGACAGATGACGTTACAGACAGTGAGGTTAATTTTCTTTTTGGTTGTGGCTAAAGTTATTTGTCTGCCTATTTGGTGAAGTAAATAACTGCTATGATGGTGTATTTCGCACCAAGAAGATGATTTCAATGCCCCAAAGTGGCAAACGGCTATAGACTAGCCATTTGAGTAATTTCCATCGGTGGGGTTCTTGGATTTTTTGCAAACATCTTGCACTCGTCGCATTGTCTAGCATGATCAACCGCATATGGATTGATAGTTGGCCAGTAATACTTGTAGCAGAGTTTTTCTTTATCATGGTTTTCCCCCTGATGCTATCGCTACATTCTTCTTCGTAGACTTCCTTCAGGAATCGTTTTATCTCATCATGGGCTATGCATCGGAGTAAGGGGGTCGAGAATCCACTTCGATACATTATTCCGCTCCCCATTACATATCGCGAAGCCTTACGAACGACTTGTCATCTTTTGCTCCTTCTTTCGGGTAAGACCCCACGTAGTAAATATTGCTTAAATGGGGTCATCCATGATTCCTTATCGATTTCGGTTTCTAACACGAAATCTACCTCCATCATATTTATACTCAGAGCATGTAAGGTTTCAACGGAAAACAATCCCATCTGCTGTGCATCGCCATTGCTTGCAAATTTTGCCTATGAATCGGCTGCTCTGTTTTGCTCACACGGGACATGTGAAATATCATAATACTCGAGATTCACTAGCAGCTCCTGGACTTGGACCAAATACGAGGCAAGTCACTGCCCCCTTGCCTGGTAGTCTCCCCGCACTTGGTACACCACCAGTTGCGAGTCGCAAAAGATTTCAACCGATCTTACTCTCAGGTCTTTGATGAGTCTTAAGCCGGCAATCAATGTTTCATACTTGGCTTTGTTATTTATTGCTGGGAATTCAAGCTTCAAAGCATAACAAACTGATTGGTTTTCAGGAGTCAAAAGAACTATGCCATCCCCCAAACAACGGTCGTTAGATGCCCCATCGGTATTCATCTTCCATCGAACGGGAGGTATGACATTGTGGCCGTTTGCGTCGTCTGACACAGTGAATTCAGCAATGAAGTTTGCTAGTTTTGCCCCTGTATGGTCCTTCGTGGCAAGTTGGTAATATCAGACTGACTCAAGTCGATATTCCATTTTAGCATCCTTCCAGAAGTTTTCGGTCGTTGGAGTACCTGTCGCAAGGGTTGATCAGTGTAAACACTGATTGAGTGCGCCTGAAAATACGGGCGAAGCTTGCGTGATGCAATCACCAAGCAATAGGCTAGTTTTTCAGTCTTTGGATAATTTCTTTCTACTCCCGTCAAGCATTTACTAATATAGTAAACGGGCTTCTGGACCCGGTCTTCCTCGCGAACCAGGGCTGTGCTGATAGCATGCTGGGATACAGCTAGGTATACGTACAACATTTTGTGGTCTATTGGTTTTGACAATATCGAGAGACTTTCCAAGTGCCTTACAAGAGCTCGGAATGCTTCCTCACAGTCGAACATCCACTTGAAATTCCTCTTTCCTTTCTTTATGACATCGAAGAAAGGAATACACTTGTCTGTGGCTCTGTATATGAATCGACTCAGCGCAGCCACCTTTCCATTCAAGCTTTGTACTAGCTTCATAGTTCTGGGCACTTGTATGTTTCAGATAGCTTGAATCTTCTCCGGGTTAGCTTCGTTTCCCCGCGCATTCACAATGAAACCCAAAATTTTTCCCGACGCTACGCCAAATGAATACTTCAAAGGATTGATTTTCATTTCATAATGCCTGAGTATATCAAACATCTCCGCTAGGTCTCGGATGTGGTCGTTTGACTGCCGTGTCTTCACGAGCATGTCTTCTACATAGACTGTCATCGTTCTACCAATCTGGTCTTTAAACATTCGATTCACCAGATGCAGATAAGCTGCTCCCGCGTTTTCAATCCACAAGGCATTACTTCATAGTAATATAGCCCCAAATCTGCGATAAAACTTGTGTGTTCTTGGTCTAGAATGTGCATCGGGATGCGATTCTATATCAAATACGCATCCATAAAAGACAATAATTCGTGTCCGACCGTAGAGTCGACGAGCTGGTCAATTCTAGGTAAAGGGAAACTATCCTTCAGGCATGCTTTATTCAGATCAGAGTAATCAACACAAGTTATCCACTTCCCGTTTGCTTTCCTCGCAAGCGCAGGGTTAGAACCCCATTTAGGGTAGAGGGCATCGCGGACGAACCCATTGGCTTTGAATTTGTCCACCTCCTCTCTAGGAGCAGCGGACCTCTCCGGGTCCATGCCTCTCCTTTTTTGTTTTACATGGACGTATTTCAGGTCTATGTTCAACATATGACTCGCAATAGCGGGAGAAATCCCGCACATATCAAATTGTGTCCAAGCGAAAACGTCTAGGTTCGCTCGAAGGAAATCAGTAAGATCTTCGGC
Organism: Allium cepa; assembly: GCA_030765085.1. Lineage (NCBI taxonomy): Eukaryota > Viridiplantae > Streptophyta > Magnoliopsida > Asparagales > Amaryllidaceae > Allium > Allium cepa. The sequence goes on from CM060943.1 coordinate 567,526,929, forward strand.
CAATGATGGGTCGAGTTGCGATCCAATCTTAAAGACTCGTGATGGGTCATCCCGGCTGACTGGTATGTCAGTCGTCAGCTCAGCAGGTGCCATCCCAGATTCTTTGAGTCCAGATGTAACTACTTTGCATAACATTTAATGTGAAATTGGTTGGGACGACCAATGTTGATGGTTACTCTGGTCGAATCCTAGAGTCTTGTCATGAGTTATTAAGTCTAATAGTGAAGGGCTCTGAATGCTCTAATAGATTATCAGCATATGGCCAAAGATCGGGCTTAAAAGCGCATTGAAGGAAATGTCGAGTAGGGGTCAGCCTTGAGTTGCGTGCAATCGTATAGCTGGATCTTGCTATAAGTTTGAATTTGCTTGTATATTCGAGTAACACACTTTCTATTCAATGTATTCATGATCCTTTACCCGTCCTTCGGGTTGGAGTGAAACTCAATTACCCATGAGCTAAGGTATCGATTTAATGATTCTATCTCTAGGCATCCTTTTGGTCATAGCCTTGAGTAGCTCTAAGCACTATACATAAGTTTCAATACTGGGCTATCGTAGCCAGTCTTTAGATGACCATGCGTCTGCTCCCAGTATCGGGGTGATAACTGTACTGCATGGACGGTTAAGTCTCATCCTAGCTATGTTTATATTCTCACCTAAATTTCGAAAATATAGAGTTGATCGATGAATAGTCGGTTCACATTCATGTTGCTTCTAGTTCATGCCCCCAGGTCTAGGGCATATATACCAATAATTAGGAAGGTCAGCCATGCCCACTTTAGCATTACTCTCTTTCCCGTTGAATCAGGGATCAGGTCAGTCGATGGGAGACGGGGTCTCGCCTATCTTGGATTTTATCGTGGTTTTTCATTCCAAGAGGAATACTTTGATGCCTCATCAGTTTTAGGGTGTAATTCGAACACTGGACGGTCATCCACGCCACTTTGGTTCATGTTCTGTAATCAGATCTCGAGGTAAAGTTGGCTACAAATGCAGTCGGGTCATGCCCATCCAGTTTCATACTCCTAATGGATTGAAGGAGGGTGCTGGATAATTTTTGACAAAATCTTCATAGTTTGCTCTCCTTTCCACACTCTGGAGGTTATAGTTTTTCAAGGAACATCCCAGTCACATTCGTATGTGCTTAATGCGGATCGATATTGACCCTCGATATGAGGTATGATATAGTTGGTGCTTGTAGCTTTGGATGCCGTTTCGATTAGTTCTGTATTAAGGCCTCCATGTAGTCGTTGCCTTAAGTTATAAAGAACGCCAAGCTAGAGCTATAGTAAGCTGTCGTATTCAGCTTTTAGTGATTTGTACCCTTGCTCCCAGCATTGATTTAGCCAGGCCACTAGTTGGATTGTCGAGCTCCATCCTTAGCGAGTTAATAATCCTTCTATCGATTTTCGACCGAAGTTTGCGGAATAGAGAATGGTCGAAATCCACTCATCTATTTGTCAATGTTTATACACCACTCTGCATTCTGGTGACTTAGAGTTATTCTCCCCCCGGTTGACTCATGCCCAATTTGTGTTCATGCTTCGGTACACGCTCCGGGGACTTAGAGATTTGTCGAACAGTTTATGCTTTAGTCCACAGTTCGAGACGTAGAGATTTTCGTTAACTCGTTTATACTCCAGTTCGCACTCTAGGAACTTAGAGTAATCTAGTCCGCTTATGGGATTTAGAGATTTTTCTCAAGTCGTCTATAATCTAGTCCGTGCTCTGGGGATTGAGAGTACCATAGTCCACACTCTGGGGACGGAGAGGTTTTTTAAGTCGTTTATACTCGAGTCCGCACTGTGAGGACTTAGAGTACTCCAGCCCACACTCAGGGGACTTGGAGGTTTTTAAGTCGTTTATACTCGAGTCCGCACTCTGGGGACTTAGAGTACTCTAGTCCGCGCTGTGAGGACTTGGAGGTTTATGTTTTTTATACTCGAGTCCGCACTCTGGGGACTTAGAGTACTCCAGTCCGCACTCCAGGGACTTGGAGGTTTGAGTCGTTTATACTTGAGTTCGCATTCTGCGGACTTAGCGTACTCCAGTCCGCACTCTGTGGACTTGGAGATTTTGAGTCGTTTATACTTTGGTTTGCACTCTGGGGACTCAGAGTACTCCAGTCCGCACTCCGGGGACATGGAGATTTTGGTCTTTTATGCTCTGGTCCGTACTCTGGGGACTCAGAGTACTCTAGTCCGCACTCCGGGGACTCGGAGAATATGAGTCATTTATAATCTAGTCCGCACTTTGGGGACTGAGAGTACTCCATTCTACACTCTGGGGACTTGGAGATTTTGAGTCGTTTATACTCCAGTCCGCACTCTGGGGACTGAGAGTACTCCAGTCCGCACTCCGGGGACTTGGAGATTTTGGTCGTTTATACTCCGTTCCGCACTCTGGGGACTCAAAGTACTCCAGTCCGCACTCCAGGGACTCAGAGATTTTGAGTCGTTTATACTCTAGTCCGCACTCTAGGGACTGAGAGTACTCCAGTCCGCACTCCGGGGACTTGGAGATTTTGAGTCGTTTATACTCTAGTCCGCACTCTGGGGACTGAGAGTACTCCAGTCCGCACTCAGGGGACTTGAAGATTTAAGTCGTTTATACTCTGGTCTACACTCTGGGGACTCAGAGTACTCTAGTCTGCACTCCGGGGACTCAGAGATTTTGAGTTGTTTATACTCTAGTCCGCACTCTAGGGACTGAGAGTACTCCAGTCCGCACTCCGGGGACTTGGAGATTTTGAGTCGTTTATACTCTAGTCCGCACTCTGGGGACTGAGAGTACTCCAGTCCGCACTCAGGGGACTTGGAGATTTAAGTCGTTTATACTCTGGTCCACACTCTGGGGACTCAGAGTACTCCAGTCCGCACTCCGGGGACTTGGAGATTTAAGTCGTTTATACTCCAGTCCGTACTCTGGGGACTTGGAGGTTTAAGTTGAGAGCAGTCGTATTTCCACTCTTTAATTTGTATTCATCTACCGTATTGAGGCTAATGTTGTCGAATAAACAATCGAACCACATTTGCACATGGAATGGGATTCTGCCCCCAGCATGAGGGTTTTGAAAAATGGACGACCGATTTTCGTTCGCTTGGTGATTATAGCTCTTCCAATCAAGTCATGGAAGGAGGTATATGACAGATGGTTGGATCACATCCATGTTGGGCTAGATAGCAAAATCTCTTACAATTTGCTCCGTATCTCCTCTAGAAAATAAGGATAATAGATTGTTGAGTAGACAAAGTAAGTTGCATATGTTCCAAGGTACAGTCGTGCCTATGCATTGATAGCGATCGTTAATGAGTAGGCAGTCCACCACAACTACTTCAAGTCGGGCTTTCGAATAACCCTTTGTGTTGAAGGTAGGATTTGATGTGTAGATGATCAAATCACGTCCACTCTAGACAGATCTTGGCGTCACTGAGCTTCAGAAGAGGCCTCTGTATTTTGTCGAACTTTGTTCTATGACTTGATTTGAGTGGACGATCGGGCCATACTCATTTCAAGCCTTGTTCAGGCCTCAGTCAAACGTGGAGGTTGATGAATGGATGGTCAGTCATGTTGACTTTGTATTTGGGCTCTAATCGTGATGAGCTTTTCAATCTCTAGTTCTTGGCCCCAAATTAAAGGCACATGATTGATGATGAGCGATTGAATTATGCTCGTCTGGATGTAACTCCATACGTCCGATCATGATCTGCGTGATTGGTTGGCAACCAAATCTGAGTACCTGGTCACCTACATCATTTTGAAAGTAGTTTAGTTCAAGTTATTCGTAGTTCATAGAGCAATTAAAATAGAAATAGATTTGGAAATAACTCAAAGAAGATTAGGATAAATCTCATTGATAAATGAAGCAGCATCGTGTGCTCACTATTTGACTTTGCCCCTGGCTCCTTTCAAAGGGATGTCGGCCAATTGATAATCATAGCCCTTTATTAATAAGCATCGGATATTCGCTGCCCGCCATTCTGTAGGACTTGTACATACTATTGAAGCTTTCCTTTCCAGATCAGCTTTTTGATCACACCTCGGAGGTGTTTGCAATCGCCCGTGTTAGGATCAGTGAGCATCTAGGAATATACAACATTCCCTTGATTTTCTTTAGACTTCGGTGTATTCTCTCAAAGTTGGTTTCCAGTACCACTCTGAGTTGTGAGTCTTCAAGTAGAGGTTGTCAATTGAATCTTCCAAAGAGCATATGAGCCGAATTTTGAGGTCTTGTTTCGGCCACCGGGATCTACATCCTTAGCCAACGGGCCTTCATTGTTATTTTTTTAGTCTGTTCTGCACCTCCACACTTTGGTTTAGATTCATTTTTGTCTTAGAGACGATCCATGGTCGTAGGAGGCTCTCCAGTTAACTGGCTGCCAAAAATATATATGGAGGCCGATTCTCCCCAAGGGTGATCAGTATGATGTCCCTTTGAGAGTATTATTTGAGTTGTGGTTGTTTGTCCGTTCCCTTGTTGTCGTTCAGAAGCTGTCGCTAGATCCTCTATGCCCTGGTCGATCAGGGGATGTAAGGGAAGTAGATAGAATGTTCCTTTATTAAGTTGAGTTTTGAATTCACTATCTGGAGGCACTGCGCTGCGGCTAGGGTTCGACCAACAGTTGCTCGGCTAAGAGCCTCTTTTTTGAAAATTTGGGTCGTACCCGAATTTTTTTTAAAAATAGGGGTCGTATAAGAGATTGGTGTAACTTATGTTTTGATCGGCATGACAAAGTTGCTCGGCATACAAGATTTTTCAGCTAAGGTGGATCGGCCAAAGTGGACCGGCCAAGATGGATCGGCCAAGAGTGGCTCGGTAAGTTGGATCGGCCAAGGTGGATCGGCCAAGGTTGGTCGGCCAAGGTAGGTTGGCCAAGATGGATCAGCCAAAGTGTGGCTCGGTCAAGTTGGATCGGCCAAGGTTGTTCGGCCAAGATGGGTCGGCCAAGGTTGGTCGGCCAAGGTAGGTCGGCCAAGATGGATCGGCCAATGTGTGGCTCGGTCAAGTTGGATCGGCCAAGTTTATTCACCAAGGTGGGTCGGCCAAGGCTGGTCGGCCAAGGCTGGTCGGCCAAGGTAGGTCGGCCAAGATGGATCGGCCAAAGTGTGGCTCGGTCAAGTTGGATCGGCCAAGGTTGTTTGTCCAAGGTGGTCGACCAAGGTGGATCAGCCAAGAGTGGCTCGGCCAAGGTGGATCGGCATACACCTTTTCTGCAGCGGTCGGCATAGACCTTTTCTGGAGCGATCAGCGCGTACCTTTCTTAAAGCGATTGGCATAGACTTTGTCTGAAGCGGTCGGCATATGCCTTTTCTGGGGCGATCGGCATACGCCTTTTCTAGGGCGATCAGCTAAACTACCTTCAGAGTAGGTTCGGCCTTCATTCAACTTGAGTGCAAACTTCAAAATCCAATCACTTAATCTTGCGTACATTAGTGAATCAATCTATGGCTATCAGCTTCCTTTAGATTTCTTTCAAATCTGAGTAGAATAGGAAGTTTTCTAGTAGACAACTAGATCTATCTCGTGAATATGGAAATCCACTAGTAGACGATGAGATCCAATCAAGCTGAGAATTCAATTCTCAGTGAAAGCACCAAAATGTTAGCACCAAAATTTGGTCACTAATACCCTTGAGTAGAGTTATGTAGAGAGATTAATGAAGAGAGTAAATTAGAACAGAAGAATAGTGTAATTCAATGCCAAAAGAACAACAAAAAACGAGAACACCAGATTTATAGTGGTTCGGCGTAATTTCCTACATCCACTTTGAGTTTAATATTTATTGCTTTCTCAATTACTTGAATACAGATATAATCCATAAATAAATTACTTGAATACAAGTTTGAATTAAAAAGAGGAGAGTATAGAAAATGGCAGAGTCTCCCCAGTGTTCCCGAAAAAAGGTCCCTTTCGCTGTGCCCCTGCCTCTCTATTTATAGACGAAAATGGGTTGGACTTCCCAAATGAGCATAGGAACAATGGCCTAGGAACACTGTACTTCGTCCCTTGGTAAGTAACTTCTGCGCATCAAGCCATAGATGCCGAACGGCAATTTCCGAACGAGGCTTGTGCCGAACGAGGCTTGTGCCGAACGAGGCTTATCGAGCCATCTGGACCGAGTGGCGTGTGCCGAACCTTTCTTGCTGAACCATGCCTAAATGCCAAACATGTTGACCGCATCAAACCCGTATGCTACCAGGCTCCTCTTGTTCAGAACCTTGTCTAGTGCTAATAATAATATCTTCAACTGTCGTCTTGTAGCCGGGCCAAGGTGCCGGTTAATAGTGGCGTTTTAATAATATTCTGGCGGGCTTCCTTTAGCCCATTTACCTTTCAATTTTTTTATATAATATGAGTATATAAATTAAAGGTGGAACATTAAGTAATTTAAGGATTAAATGCATATGTATAGTACATATTTCGTGATTTTAGATATGTCCAACACTTGAATCCTATGGAGTTAATGCGCTCGGCAGATTCAAAGCGGTGGAGGTGCAAAAAGTCATAGCGGGCATACAGCGAGGATATAGCGGATGACTTTGAAATAGCATATAAAACTCGTACTTAATGTTTTTACAAATATATAAATGTTAATTAAATGAAAAATTATCATTCAATTGAATTATAAATAATTCATAAATAATTTTAAATAAAAATATGTGCGAATATACTTTAAATAAACGAAAAACTGTTATATAACATAATTGAATTTGGTTGAATATTAGAGTATTTTCATTTCTGAAAATATATTAAAAATTAAATCAAATAAATTAGTTTCATAATTTTATAATGTATAAATGCAATTTTTCAATTCATTTTATTGAAAAAGATATAGCCGGACTAACAGAATATAGCGGAAATAGCGGGGACTAAAGCGAAAAGGCTATATTTTGGGGGCTATATGGAAAAATTATAGCGGTAGAAATCCGTTATGAGGTATAGCGAGGTTGTAGCGGGGTAATAGCGGGGCATTAACTGTACAGCTTGAATCACAAAGATATTTCATGAGAAATACATTATTCCATAACTCGACATCACTCGATTTAATATATTGAAGATTATGAATCTTTAATATAAAGTTGTCCGATATCATTTATATACTAATAGATTACTAGCATACTCTTTGGTTATTGAGATATCCTCAAGCTAAGGATGCTATGTGTAGTACCATTAACATATTGAATAGACGAGATAAGATAACTGCATGGATTTTTTGAGCTTTCTATAAGGTACGTGCATTACACTTTGGCCGTGTGAAATGATAGGTCCGAGTGATTTGTCCTTAAGGTAAAGGCGGGATTAGGACAAGGAACCATATGTTAGGATTTGTATGTGATACAACCGATAAGGAGTTATCCATCGTATGCGGGTCTATTAATTGTTGAGCTTTCCTCAAGGTCAAAATCCCAAGGCTTATGAGTCCTAACACCCACTAGTGAAGTTAAAAGACTTCTATGTTTTCGTTTAGGGTTTGGTGAAACATAAAAGACTGGTGGAAGCCTTGTTAGAAAAATGAAATGATAACATTTAACTTTTCTACATTTTAAGAACATATGCTATCTAATGTTTTAATAACCTGCAATGATAGTGCATTTCGTATGATTAATAAAATGTTTATCAATTAAGATATACAAATGAACTGAATCAAAGATTGATATATAGAAATATAATAATATATCCTTACTGATAAATGCTTATTGCATGTTAACGTTTCAACACCTATGCAAGTGCCTAATTTTACAACTACTAAATACGTTTATAACTTGGTCGCTTATGTATTTTTGTGGTCGAGATCGTGTATTGCATTCTATGAGTTCCGAACTCAAAAGTAATATGAGATTATGGATATTTGATCCATATACTATCATATATAAATGTTATATGATGAACGATCGCACTTTCCATTGCATGATATTTTGATGAACTTAGTTCATTCGAAGAAATAAACCATGCTATGAGATCGGGTATTCAATTTGATTGATTATAATAAAGCCTGTATTGTGTAAGATGTAATACTGAACCAAAACTACAAAACAGATAAAAAAAGTCAATTGCTGAAATGTCAGTTTGATCAGTTTACGCAAAGTGCAACATATTTGATGTTCGTAAATATTAAGCATAATCAAATGAGCTTTTGTAAAGAGTTCATTATGATATTATAGCAAGGGTTTTCTTTTAAATGGTTTGGCCATTTAGAAAGGAAAACGAATGTATAAAGGTAAAATGTAATTTAATGTACAGTTGGGAAGAATAGAGTGAATAATCACTTCTACTTCATAAAGAAACATCGGAAATGAGAATTGTAATAATAATGATATGATACTTAATATTTGAATAAGAAATATGATTTCTATTTTGAAATGTATTTGTATAGTGTTAACTCCACTTTTTCAGCAAGGCCGTGATATCAAAAAATCGACCGAGAAGCCATTGATAGTTCGTCTCGAAGAATGGTCAACTCAACATCTTAACAAAGCAAGTTCTTTTGAATGGCTTTTAAGATAAGATCCCCTACGGAGGGGGGGTCCAGGGGGGTGCCAACCCCCCAAGGTGGGGGTGCGGGGGCAACGCCACCGCTACGGTGATCGACCTGCGAAGACCTAAGCGACCTAAGAAGACCTAAGTGACCACCGCTACGAGTTAACGGGTTAGAGGACTAAGCGACCTAAGAAGACCTCGCGACCTAAGATGGACCAAAGGTCAGTGACCTAACGGGTTAACCTATCAGCGACTTAAGGTATAAAGCGGTTCAACCGAGTTATCGAGCTAACAGGAGAAGCGGCCTAACGACTTAAGGAGTCCACGACCTAACGACTTAAGGAGTGCCACGACCTAACGACTTAAGGAGTGCCACGACTCAGCGACTTAAGTGTTGGACGACTTAACAGCTTAAAAGGTTGGACGACTTAACGAGTTAAAGGTTGGACGACTTAATGGCTGAAGGGCTTCACGACTTAGAGAGTTAAAGCGGCAGCGACTTAAAACTTTCACGACCTACTGTAAGTCGTTCACGACCTTGTACTTAGAGATTTAACTATGCCGCTTTCCATAAGTCGCTAATACCTATCAGTTAGTACAAATGGACATGTGCAAACCAGCTAGGTCGTGACTCCTAACGCCTTAACCCGCTGACGACTTACGACCTATCCTAAGTCGTGACCCATGACTTACGACTTACCTTAAGTCGTGAACGACTTAAGGCCTTTGAAGAATTCTCTATAAATACGGCCTGTACTCCAAACATAGGGGGACTTTTGGCTCATTCTTCAAAGCGTCGATACTCTGTCATTCTCTCGACTCAAACAGCACTACAAGCACTCCAAACGCCAAAGATGCTACAACAAACTTCAAGAGAAGATTTGGATCATTCAACATAAACTCAAAAGATTCTTCTACTCAAAGTTTGAGCTACTAGTCAAAAGTGTGTTGTAATCGAAGTGCATTGTAAAGAATTGTAATCAAATCATCAATAAAGGAATTTAAAGTGGACGTAAGCTCAATCTTAAGCCGAACCACTATAAAACTGTTGTCTTTTACTACTTTTCCGTGATTTCTCTGCTTATACTTTGTTCCCATACCAACGGATAGTGCTTTCATACTTACACTACTTACACCGGGGTGTTAGCGTCAGATTTTACGTTAACATTTTTGGTGCTTTCACTGAGAATCCAAATCAGGCTACTTTCACCATTGCTTCGCAAAAGTTTGTGGAAAGAATCTCTCTAAAGACCAGAAGTTTATCTGAAATCATGGCTCCTGGAAGAAAGAGTAGATTTACTGGTTCCGGAAATGGTCATGAGGGAACCTCCAATTCCCCAGCACCAAGTCAGACAACTCCTACCATTGGAGTCACAAGGACTGAATTAGATAAGGTAGTGTCTGGGTTGTACCAATAAATGGAAACTCAGAATACTTTGATAATGGATAGGTTAAACACCTTGCTTGGGGCAAATCGACAACCACAAAACAATGAAACAACCTTTGCTGAAGATGCCCATGACTCCCAAGAGAAAGGTATTCCTCAAAGTGTAGTTGGTACTGCCGCAGGGGCACCTTCCCAAGCTAAAGGTTCAAGGCCACAGCCAACTTTTCGCGAACATTTGCCGAGGCAAACTTCCGAAAGAGCACCTGATGTCTGCCCGGCTCTGAACGATGAGGAGTACCTATCAGGGATGGTTCGCTCAATTATGAAAGAAAGCATGCAGAGGAAAGAGGATGAAAAAGATTGGGGGTTTGCCCCGAGCAAGACTCCGTTCACCGAAAAGATCTTAAAGGCAGAGTTTCCAAGGAAATTTGTACCTCCTACTATCCCGGCCTATTGAGGGACAAGTGATCCAAATCAGTTCCTATACAAGTACGACTGGCATATGACCGGGGCAAGGGAAACAGATGAAATCAAGTGCGTTACTTTCCGGTATACTTAGAGGGAGTGGCCTTACTTTGGCTCACAAATCTGCCAGATAGATCCGTGGATCAATTTTCTGACTTAACACGAAAGTTCAAAGATCAGTTCAGGCTGTATGCTACAAAGGCCAAGGATATAATGTCACTCTCCAGTCTAGAACAAAACACCGGGGAATCTATCAGATCATTTTTAAATCGTTTCAATATAGCCCTAGCTGAAGTCGAGAACGCGGAGCCATGGATGATTTTGACTTATCTGATGCGGGCTATCGATAAATCGAGTGAATTTGGCAAATGGCTAAAAATGAAGGAGCCAAACTCACTTGCGAAATTCTATAAGAAGGCCGACGAATTTATGCGTTTGGAAAGCTTTCCTACGCCATCAAAAGCAATCGTGGCCGAAATTCAGAATGTCAGTGTTGCTTCTGATAAGAGAGAGTCTGGAAGACAGAAGAGGAAGAACGATGGTGGAAAAAAGCAGAGAGACTTGAAGAAAGCTCGCCGCTTTAAACCTTCAGACTTTACTCCCTTAACTGATACTCTTGAGAACATCTTTCTCGCAACCAAGGCTGCTATTGATTATCCTAAGCCACCTGAGTTGAAGATTGGGAAAAATGCTATTCATAATGGGAGATTCTGTCAGTTCCACAATCAACCTGGTCATGACACCAACGAAAGTCGTCATTTAAGGAATTTGATTCAAGAACTATTCAAACAAAATAAACTCCAACAATATGTCAAAAGAGACAGGAATGACCCATCCTCATCCACTCAGGGGCAAATACTTCTTGCTCATCAATATGGCTCAAATAAAAGAACTGCAGCGCAGGGATCTAAGAGGCTTATCGTTAATGCTATCATAGGAGGCCCTCACCAGCGGGCGGAAGCTGGGATGAGATGGAAAGATATGCTCATGCCCTAAGAAAAGCCCCAGAGGGAGAGAATGTTCCTATTCTTAAAGATATTGCCATCTAGTCCCCTCACACCGGAGATTCGATTCCGAAAAGCTTGGGACAGCAATGACTCGCATCCATGTTTTACTTTAAGGCTTTGTTACAAATTTGTAATAGAATGATGTATGTATCATTCTTGTGTTAAAAGCCATTGTAAAAACATTGCAAATGAGATATAGGAACTATAAATCTTGTGTTTTCTATTACTATAAAATGCCTGTTTCATCACGATATGCAAATATCTTGAATATATTGCTAAAATGTCGATTTAATATTGCAGGCAATTAAAGCAAAACTTACCTAGTCAGCACAACACAAAGCTAAGCGATTCCTATAAATCATTCAGCAAATAAATGTCAAGCCAGAAAAGTTCCAAATTCAATTCCTGCATAAGAAGTGTTACTCACAAACAGTTGATTCTACCAAAAGGGCACCTTCCCAACGCGAAGGTTCCAGACCCTTGCTAACCGACGAAGATCGTTTGTGCAAACAGACATCCAGTCGGATAGTTTGGGTCTGCCCTGTGGATTCACTTAATAATGTAGAGCACTTCTCTGGAAAAGAAACAAATAACTGGCAAAGAAAAGAACATGGGTTTGGAAATGATAACGAGGAATCGCTGAGGAGAAAATGGTGAAGAGGCATGGGCAAGCAGACAGAAAACACACAAGACCTCTTCGGAGGCACATTTCACCAGAGCTGAAATGCCAAATAAAGACCTCTTCGGAGGCACAAGCCCTCTTCGGAGGCACAACTCTTCGGAGGAAAAAGCCCTCTCTCGAGGCACAAACAAAAAGCCCTCTCCCGAGGCATAATAAAAGTCCTCCAATGAGGCACACTTACCAAATTTGAAGTGAAAATTAAAGCCCTCCAATGAGGCACACTTCCTTAATTTGAAGTGAAAATTAAAGCCCTCCAATGAGGCACACTTCCCAAGTTTGAAGTGCAAACTAAAGCCCTCCAATGAGGCGCACTTCCCAAGTTTGAAGTGCAAATTAAAGTCCTCCAATGAGGCACCCTTCCCAAGTTTGAAGTGCAAATCGAAGCCCTCCAATGAGGCACACTTCCTAAGTTTGAAGTGCAAATTCCAATGAGGCACCCTTCCCAAGTTTGAAGTGCAAATCAAAGTCCTCCAATGAGGCACACTTCCCAAGTTTGTAGTGCAAATTAAAGCCCTCCAATGAGGCACACTTCCCAAGTTTGAAGTGTAAATTAAAGTTCTCCAATGAGGCACATTCCCCAAGTTTGTAAAAAAAAAAAGAAGCCCTCTAATGAGGCCCACTTCACCAAGTTGAAGCGCCAAAGCCTTCTTCGGAAGCCCGCTTCACCGTGTAGGAGAATACACTTCTCAAAAAACAAAAGTGACCATCTCTGAAGGATGAAGTGTAAAAGAAAAAAGAGAAAAACTTCCCAAATACAAGGCACACTCTACTAAAGTAGAATAACATTTCCTCAAAAATGGAAGAATTATTCTCTAAAGCAAGAGTGCAAGCCTTCTCGAAATGGAAGAATTATTCTCTAAAATGAGAGTACAAGTCTTCTTAAAACAGAAGAATGGTTCCCCAAAGTCTCCGCAAAATGGAGAATATTACAATGAGCTGTGGTATGGGGGCAATATAATATTGCTACATTAGTAAAAAGCAGTACCCAAGCAACACACCACAAGCTCACTGCAGTATCATGCAGACAAAAATAAAGAAACTTGTATGAAAATGAGGGATAAATACATTCTCAAATACAGACAAAAGTCTGCACAAGTAGGAAGAATCATCTCATTCTATACTATAAAAATTTTCATACATGTGCAGGTCCCCTAGATGCAAGTTCCTTTGCAGGAGCTGGGGCACCTGAAGTCTCTGCTTGAAAATCTGGAGCATCATAAAGCTGAGTCAATTAAAAGAGGGCAAAAGTCCGAAAAGAGAGAGGATGATGCAAAGTAAAGAACGAAATTAGCACTCAACAACTCGGATTCTGAAAATCTCAGAAATTAAAAAATCCATCTTGCTCCACTGTTTCTTCTTATCAAGAAGACATTCTACATAAAGAACTGAATATTCGAAAGTAAAGGTGCACGTTTCCTAAAAGCATGTGAAGTGTTGTGCAAAGCTACTTAAATAACAAGTAAATAAAGTAATACTCGAAATAATACTGGTTGGCAAATATGTCAATTCAAAAAAATTCGAGGCTTGTTATTTGAAAATAAGTGCAGTATCAATGCAGATAGCAGTTATAACTGTGTAAATTTTGTGTTGATACTTCATTCAAGATAGTTGATTCACAACACTTCATCGAATCCATACTAATTTACTTACAGTAAAATATCAGTTCTTTGATCTAATCCATCACTCGATATGGGCAATCGGTGATGAGTATATTCGCCCCATTTTCCCGCAAATGTTGCATTTAACAGGTTGTTAAAGTAATTTATAAAGAGATGCAACAATTTTTGGTCAAAGTTCCATTAAGTCGCACTGGTCAAGTTCAAAAGTCTATAGGCCAAAACAAAGCAAGTTTGCCTAGGAACGAGCTTAGCAGCGACCTAAAAATTAAGCCGCAAGAGGTTAGGTCGTCAATCACTCTCGACCTAGCAACTCAGTAAAGCACCAGTTAAGAAGAATCGAAGCACACGACCTAGTCCCTAGGCGTATACTTCGAGGGCAAGTGTTAACTCCACTTTTTCAGCAAGGCCGTGATATCAAAAAATCGACCGAGAAGCCAATGATAGTTCGTCTCGAAGAATGGTCAACTCAACATCTCAACAAAGCAAGTTCTGTTGAATGGCTTTTCAGATAAGATCCCCTACGGAGGGGGGTTCCAGGGGGGTGCCAACCCCCCAAGGTGGGGGTGCGGGGGCAACGCCACCGCTACGGTGATCGACCTGCGAAGACCCAAGCGACCTAAGCGACCTAAGAAGACCTAAGCGACCACCACTACGAGTCAACGGGTTAGCGGACTAAGCGACCTAAGAAGACCTCACGACCTAAGCTGGACCAAAGGTCAGCGACCTAACGGGTTAACCTATCAGCGACTTAAGGCATAAAGCGGTTCAACCGAGTTATCGAGCTAACAGGAGAAGCGGCCTAACGACTTAAGGAGTCCACGACCTAACGACTTAAGGAGTGCTACGACCTAATGACTTAAGGAGTGCCACGACTCAGCGACTTAAGTGTTGGACGACTTAACAGCTTAAAAGGTTGGACGACTTAATGAGTTAAAGGTTGGACGACTTAATGGCTGAAGGTCTTCACGACATAGAGAGTTAAAGCGGCAGCGACTTAAAACTTTCACGACCTACTATAAGTCGTTCACGACCTTGTACTTAGAGATTTAACTATGCCGCTTTCCATAAGTCGCTAATACCTATCAGTTAGTACAAATGGACATGTGCAAACCAGCTAGGTCGTGAATCCTAACACCTTAACCCGTTGACGACTTACGACCTATCCTAAGTCGTGACCCACGACTTACGACTTACCTTAAGTCATGAACGACTTAAGGCCTTTGAAGAATTCTCTATAAATACGGCCTGCACTCCGAACATAGGGGGACTTTTGGCTCATTCTTCGAAGCGTCGATACTCTGTCATTCTCTCGACTCAAACAGCACTACAAGCACTCCAAACGCCAAAGATGCTACAACAAACTTCAAGAGAAGATTTGGATCATTCAACATAAACTCAAAAGATTCTTCTACTCAAAGTTTGAGCTACTAGTCAAAAGTGTGTTGTAATCGAAGTGCATTGTAAAGAATTGTAATCAAATCATCAATAAAGGAATTTAAAGTGGACGTAGGTTCGATCTTAAGCCGAACCACTATAAAACTGTTGTCTTTTACTACTTTTTCGTGATTTCTCTGCTTATACTTTGTTCCCGTACCAACGGGTGGTGCTTTCATACTTACACTACTTACACCGGGTGTTAACGTCAGATTTTGACGTTAACATTTTTGGTGCTTTCACTGAGAATCCAAATCAGGCTACTTTCACCATTGCTTCGCAAAAGTTTGTGGAAAGAATCTCTCTAAAGACCAGAAGTTTATCTGAAATCATGGCTCTTGAAAGAAAGAGTAGATTTACTGGTTTCGGAAATGGTCATAAGGGAACCTCCACTTCCCCAGCACCAAGTCAGACAACTCCTACCATTGGAGTCACAAGGACTGAATTAGATGAGGTAGTGTCTGGGTTGTACCAACAAATGGAAACTCAAAATACTTTGATAATGGATAGGTTAAACACCTTGCTTGGGGCAAATCGACATCTACAAAACAATGAAACAACCTTTGCCGAAGATGCCCATGACTCCCAAGAGAAAGGTATCCCAAGCTGAAGGTTCAAGGCCACAGCCAACTTTTCGCGAACATTTGCCGAGGCAAACTTCCGAAAGAGCAGCTGATGTCTGCCCGGCGAGGCCTCTGAACGATGAGGAGTACCTATCAGGGATGGTTCGCTCAATTATGAAAGAAAGCATGCAGAGGCAAGAGGATGAAAAAGATTGGGGGTTTGCCCCGAGCAAGACTCCGTTCACCGAAAAGATCTTAAAGGCAGAGTTTCCAAGGAAATTTGTACCTCCTACTATCCCGGCCTATCGAGGGACAAGTGATCCAAATCAGTTCCTATACAAGTACGACTGGCATATGACCGGGGCAAGGGCAACAGATGAAATCAAGTGCCGTTACTTTCCGGTATACTTAGAGGGAGTGGCCTTACTTTGGTTCACAAAGCTGCTAGATAGATCCGTGGATCAATTTTCTGACTTAACACGAAAGTTCAAAGATCAGTTCAGGCTGTATGCTACAAAGGCCAAGGATATAATGTCACTCTCCAGTCTAGAACAAAACCCCGGGGAATCTATCAGATCATTCTTAAATCGTTTCAATATAGCCCTAGCTGAAGTCGAGAACGCGGAGCCACGGATGATTTTGACTTATCTGATGCGGGCTATCGATAAATCGATTGAATTTGGCAAATGGCTAAAAATGAAGGAGCCAAACTCACTTGAGAAATTCTATAAGAAGGCCGACGAATTTATGCGTTTGGAAAGCTTTCCTGCGCCATCAAAAGCAATCGTGGCCGAAATTCAGAATGTCAGTGTTGCTTCTGATAAGAGAGAGTCTGGAGGACAGAAGAGGAAGAACGATGGTGGAAAAAAGCAGAGAGACTTGAAGAAAGCTCGCCGCTTTAAACCTTCAGACTTTACTCCCTTAACTGATACTCTTGAGAACATCTTTCTCGCAACCAACGATGCTATTGATTATCCTAAGCCACCTGAGTTGAAGATTGGGAAAAATGCTATTCATAATGGGAGATTCTGTCAGTTCCACAATCAACCTGGTCATGACACCAACGAATGTCGTCATTTAAGGAATTCGATTGAAGAACTATTGAAACAGAATAAACTCCAATAATATGTCAAAAGAGACAGGAATGACCCATCCTCATCCACTCAGGGGCAAATACTTCTTGCTCATCAATATGGCTCAAATAAAAGAACTACAGCGCAGGGATCTGAGAGGCTTATCATTAATGCTATCACAGGAGGCCCTCACCCAGCGGGCGGAAGCTGGGATGAGATGGAAAGATATGCTCATGCCCTAAGAAAAGCCCCGGAGGGAGAGAATGTTCCTGTTCTTAAAGATATTGCCATCTAGTCCCCTCACACCGGAGATTCGATTCCGAAAAGCTTGGGACAGCAATGACTCGCATCCATGTTTTACTTTAAGGCTTTGTTACAAATTTGTAAAAGAATGATGGATATATCATTCTTGTGTTAAAAGCCATTGTAAAAACATTGCAAATGAGATATAGGAACTATAAATCTTGTGTTTTCTATTACTATAAAATGCCTGTTTCATCACGATATGCAAATATCTTGAATATATTGCTAAAATGTCGATTTAATATTGCAGGCAATTAAAGCAAAACTTACCTAGTCAGCACAACACAAAGCTAAGCGATTCCTATAAATCATTCAGCAAATAAATGTCAAGCCAGAAAAGTTCCAAATTCAATTCCTGCATAAGAAGTGTTACTCACAAACAGTTGATTCTACCAAAAGGGCACCTTCCCAACGCGAAGGTTCCAGACCCTTGCTAACCGACGAAGATCGTTTGTGCAAACAGACATCCAGTCGGATAGTTTGGGTCTGCCCTGTGGATTCACTTAATAATGTAGAGCACTTCTCTGGAAAAGAAACAAATATCTGGCAAAGAAAAGAACATCGGTTTGGAAATAATAACGAGGAATCGATGAGGAGCAAATGTTGAAGAGGCATGGGCAAGCAGACAGAAAACACACAAGACCTCTTCGGAGGCACATTTCACCAGAGCTGAAATGCCAAATAAAGACCTCTTCGGAGGCACAAGCCCTCTTCGGAGGCACAACTCTTCGGAGGAAAAAGCCCTCTCCCGAGGCACAAACAAAAAGCCCTCTCCCGAGGCATAATAAAAGTCCTCCAATGAGGCACACTTCCCAAATTTGAAGTGAAAATTAAAGCCCTCCAATGAGGCACACTTCCCAAATTTGAAGTGAAAATTAAAGCCCTCCAATGAGGCACACTTCCCAAATTTGAAGTGAAAATTAAAGCCCTCCAATGAGGCACACTTCTCAAGTTTGAAGTGCAAACTAAAGCCCTCCAATGAGGCGCACTTCCCAAGTTTGAAGTGCAAATCGAAGCTCTCCAATGAGGCACACTTCCCAAGTTTGAAGTGCAAATTAAAGTCCTCCAATGAGGCACCCTTCCCAAGTTTGAAGTGCAAATCGAAGCCCTCCAATGAGGCACACTTCCCAAGTTATAATTTTTGGTGCCATGACTCAGCGACTTAAGTGTTGGACGACTTAACAGCTTAAAAGGTTGGACGACTTAACGAGTTAAAGGTTGGACGACTTAATGGCTGAAGGGCTTCACGACTTAGAGAGTTAAAGCGGTAGCGACTTAAAACTTTCATGACCTACTGTAAGTCGTTCACGACCTTGTACTTAGAGATTTAACTATGCCGCTTTCCATAAGTCGCTAATACCTATCAGTTAGTACAAATGGACATGTGCAAACCAGCTAGGTCGTGACTTCTAACGCCTTAACCCGCTGACGACTTACGACCTATCCTAAGTTGTGACCCACGACTTACGACTTACCTTAAGTCATGAACGACTTAAGGCCTTTGAAGAATTCTCTATAAATACGGCCTGCACTCCAAATATAGGGGGACTTTTGGCTCATTCTTCGAAGCGTCGATACTCTGTCATTCTCTCGACTCAAACAGCACTACAAGCACTCCAAACGCCAAAGATGCTACAACAAACTTCAAGAGAAGATTTGGATCATTCAACATAAACTCAAAAGATTCTTCTGCATCAAAGTTTGAGCTACTAGTCAAAAGTGTGTTGTAATCGAAGTGCATTGTAAAGAATTGTAATCAAATCATCAACAAAGGAATCTAAAGTGGACGTAGGCTCGATCTTAAGCCGAACCACTATAAAACTACTATCTTTTACTACTTTTCCGTGATTTCTCTGCTTATACTTTGTTCCCGTACCAACGGGTGGTGCTTTCATACTTACACTACTTACACCGGGGTGTTAGCGTCGGATTTTTACGTTAACATATAGAAAATTATTTTCTATGAGATTTATTTCTATATGTTAAGACATCTGACCAAAGAACTCTCCATTGTAAGCTTGTTGCAGTATATGAAATAAATAATCTATATTAAGTGGATGATGGACCTCCGCATTTAGTAATGATGGAAATAGTGGTAGCATGCCTATAACACTTATTGATGTATCAAGTTACAAAAATTATTTTGTAAAACATAGCGAACATTATTTATAAAAATTATTATTTTTCGGATTCAACTGAAAAATGGACATAGTTATATGTTAATGTGAATATTATGAATATTCATTATGAAATAAAACTATAATGTGGTATTCGTTTTCATAAAAAATGACGCATTGGAAAATAATGAAGTATATAAAATTATTTACAATTATTTTGGAATTATAGACTCAGATTATAGAAATTATTTTTATTATGTGATTATGAATCATATGATATGGCTAATTATATCTCAAATAATTAAGGGCAATGTACCCATTTATTGGGAGCATCATAAGAGCCGATGAACTTTTCGAATTGGTGCATATTGGTATATACAATCATAAGTCTATCAATACCAAATCAGTGCCATGTACTTGGTTATTCATCGATGATTTATCACCAACATGGATATGGGTATTTGATACACATGTGGTATATCTATGGAAAGATAATAAAGCAAAAATGAAAGTAAATAAAATAACATGTAATAAAATAAAATGATTCAATTTGATCAAATAGGTGAATATGTTAGAAAGAGTTCTTAACGTATCTAAAAAAAATAAAGATTCAATCTCAAAAGTCACTCCTTCCTATGCTACATAATGATATATCGATAAGGAGTAACTGAATTTTATTGCATAAAGTACGCTTAATTATAAGTGAAGTTGAATCAATTTCTTTCTATATGGTCATGTACTTAATACTAGAACACAAGGTTAAAATTATTTTATCTAAATAATAGTTTGCTAAATCGTATAAGATAAGGGTTTATAAGAAACCAAACATATCCTAGGCCAAGGAGTTGGTAGTTTGTGCAAGTCGAAAAACTACATATAATAATGGTTCATAAGGAATCTTGTATGAATTAAACTAAAAGAAATTTAGGAACAATCGTCATTGGATGACCAAGTTATGTTTTGAGCATATGTTTTGTAAACTAAAACCAAATTAGTTTTATATAATAGGCAACTCATAAAATATTTATGAATATCTATTCTGTTATTGTAAGAAACAATTGTTGTTTCAAGAAATACCAACTTCATAGTGAAGGAATTTCTTTGAGAAATTATTGGTTGTAAAATGGAAATGCGTATGATCCAAAGATAACACTGATTACATAAAATGAAATGAAATTAATTAATCCAAGTGAATACTTTGTACTAGAACGTCTAATAAGCATTCTCGCACATTGAAGAGAATTTATAAGTTTCTTATCAGTGTCAGAAATGTATATAATCCTCGTTTGTTTAATTAAACCATTAAGAGTGTTGACTCTGTAATATGATGTGAAATCCAAAATAGATTCCAAGTACTTTATCAAAATATAATTTTGATAGTTGTACTTAAAAGGATATGATCCATTGGCCGCAAATGTGTCTTTAAGAGAAAGACGAAAACAGTTACGATATAGAGAGCTACATTAATAAGAATAATAACGTGAATTTTAATTGTTGACATTAATGTTATAGATTCGATACTCAATATGCTCAAGTTAATTCAGATTTACAAAAAAAATTATCGCTTGATATAACTTTGGTTTGGTACATATGTGTTGAAACAGAAAATTCTAAATAATGTTTTAAAACAGACTATTTACACATGATAACCAAAGTGTCTTAGAGTCGGTGTGAGCGATATTGAGTTTATGAATTTATGGATATAATCCAAAAAATGATAGAAAGTATCATTTTATAAGCATCGGAATTGAATAAATATTTTGGTAGAAATATCTAGTAGTTTGATTATCAATCAAAACACAGAGGAACTCTGTTCATAATTAAGAAAGAACATTAAAGTGTACATCAATATTTCTAAATTATTAGTAGACAACACATTGCTGATTTTTAATGATGTATTTGTGTTAAAATAGCCTTAATTATTTTAATACTAGATGTTGGATTTGTAAATAATATCTTTTATAGTAAGTATAAAAGATATTGATAATGTCCCAAATCGATATGCAAGTACACCTTATTAAAATGTTTAATATAGAACATGTAAGATAGAATACTTATGCATTGACAGTAGAAATTATCATACATGTTATGTTGTCTATAATATCATAATTTTTTTATGTATTTGATACATGAAGCAAATATCAAATCAAAATTGATATCACTAACTGGTTATTTGAAGTATTCTTTTATAGTTATGAAATACTAGAGGACTGTTTATAGAAATAAACTCCTTATGAAGGAGTATTTGGACTCAAGCTTTCATAAGTGATACTGAGTACAATATGTCCATAATAAATTCAAGTTAAAAATCTTTAAATTGAAAATGTTCCAAATGAAATACTATGGCTGATTCAATGAAAAAGACTAAGTACATCGTCTAGGATAGCGCCACAATAAAAAATAATGTATATAAATATAAATACACAAAATTATAACTAAGCTATGTTGAATATGCTAGTATATGATTTTTGTTTGATGATAATAAACATATATATATATATTCAGTTAAATTTATTTGTCATTGTACTATTTTATTTTCACATAATTAAAGAAAAATTTGTTGAATAAAATAAATAACATAGAGTTTAATTGAACACTGAATTTAATTTCAAATAGATATTTTATTCACACAAATATTTTATAACAAATTTGAATAGTACAAATTAGAGTTCTCACTATATATATACACTTTTTGATTACAACACAATTTTGATTACATCACAATTTTTAATTTACATTTGCACCTCACTACATATCACTCGTTCGCTCGTATTTATCTTCAACTCTATTCCAGATTGAATCCAGCAGCTGAGCAATCTGTAAAATAAACACCGAAGTAGTAAAATTGAAAAAGAAATATTTTTGCAGTGTAAAAAAAATGTGTATTTTTGAAAATTTTATTTGCCTCGATTATTTGGATTGTTCGTCATCATTTATTTTGAATTCATCATACACAAACAGCTTGTGACATATAGAGTGTATCACTGTACATGCCACAAGGCCATGCATACCGATATACACTTGACAAAACTGCAGGGACAGGTGAGTACAAGGTCAAACCCAACCAAAAGCCAGTCTCAACTCAAATGCAATAAAAATAAAGTCACGACATGAGTACAAGGTCAAACTCGAGCTTTAAGATGGATTCAACTCAGGTGTAATACAAAATTATTGGTCAAGACACATAAAAAAACCTTGACCAAAAATTCAAGTGGTCAGAGAAACCACAATGCAACATGAAAACCAAACTTATATGCATACATACAACTATGTACAAAGTAACTAAAATCAAGTGCACATATGAAGTGGTGTACCAAATAGTTCTACAGCCAAGGCTAGTGGCATGGTACAAAGGCCAGAAAATAAAAATGTACAACCTAGAATTAACGAATCAGAAATAACTGCACCAGACTCGAGTGAATTGAGTACATCAAATCAGAGCAATCAAATAAACTGCAGCTACCAAATTGAACAAGCCATTACTCAACATATTTCAATATGCAAGTGAATGCAATGACCAGAGTAACAATCATATCAAGCTGCATTAGAGGCATGCATAACAATAACAAATGGTTTCCAAGCAATGTAAATGAACACATATGAAAAAAAATGTATCAAAACCTAACATGGACTGATACAAGTAGTAATATGCAGTGACAATCATTAAAATGCAAACTAGCTCAAAGCAACAACAAAGTGCAGACAACATGAACATAGATGTACAAAGACTTCAGTGAGACCACACACTTTAAATGCAAGTATTCGAAGAGTACATGATACAAATGCAACAGAGGCAAGAATTAAATCCAGGCACCAAGTATACACAACATGGAACACAAGTGACTTGAACCATAAATCAATATCAAACCAAACAGCAACAATCAATAGTTCAAATGGCCAGAGTCACAAGTCTAGTGAGAACAATAAATTGGCTCGAAGTGATAAGAAGCTCAACAACTAAATGCATACACTTGCAACAGATCATTTATTTTATTTCTATATGTATATGTTAGCAAATATGTACACATGAATCAAATGGCCAAGAACAGATACAAGAAAGAAGGTAGCAAAGCTCAATATAGTGAATTACAACATCTAGACAGTGACAGCGATCAGAGGCACACTGGAATATACAGTGCAACCCGAAGTAAATGCAAACACACAGACGTATGTATATGCATAGTACAACATGCATACATATATACATATGCAAATACACACACACACACACACACACATATATATACACACACAGTGCACATGTAGTCAGGACCAGTGAGCAATTACAATGATCAAGCAGCAATCGAACAAGTTCGTTTTCAATCAACACAGTGTGGACATAGCATAATCCATATACATGCATGCGTGAACACACACATGTATGCATATATATGAAGTGCACAGCTGTGAGACATTGTTCAAAGTAAAGCAATAAATTTTGTTTTCACAAATTGATCAAGCCAAATAGGTCAGAGGCATTTTTACTGAACATTAGTTGTAGCGACTTGACCTTCTACACAGAATGTCGCATCACTAATTAAGAAAGAAAGGGATAGAAGAAGAAAAGATAAGAAAGAAGAAACACAACAACATCAGATACAGCGGAACAAATGAAATATAATATATCACAAAAAATATTACATAGTATCATATTACATCAGAGTACACAACTTATACAACACATATTAGACAGTTATAAACATCTGTCTAACAATACAACTCAAGTACACAAGATACAGATACAACACAAACACAACGGAACCATAATATATCTACACGCTGAAGCCTCCTGCTCCAAAACTCCTCCAGAATTTGTCAAGCTAACCTGAATCACTTGACTACTCATACATAATATGAGTACCCAAGAGTTTAATAAAACAGAAAATAAACACTCGGGTCAGACAGGGGTCTGGTGTGAGTAAGTGGGTTAAAATTTCTTAACTTTAGAAAAACCTTTGAAAAGAAAAGGTATCACGTAAGACTTCCCACACATAAACATGGAAAAGTTTTTACCTTACGCTAACCAAAACATTTGATAGGAAATCCAGTGATATTATAATAGTGTCTAGGGTTTTCAAGTAAATAAGAAATAGCCGAAACTGTTACATTCATTAAATTCCAGCTACTAGCCACAAAAATGGTTAATACAAACAAACCGTAGGGTCTCATAGGAAGAATGGGTTTCCATCAATGGCAGGGCTACCGGGGTACCGCCCGTCACAGTACGTGGCCTAGACTACAGTATCGAGGATTACGCCCATTCCCCTGCATCACAAAGCCGGAACCGTTCCTTACTGAACAGTCCCGAGTAAGATCACTCCGCGGTTGGCGCGACCAACCACCCATAAAGCCGAAATAAAGGGACATCTAGACAGGAATGACCTCACCCTGAAATGGGTGCTACCCACCTAGCCTTGCTGCACCTCCCCTGTTTTAGCCATTCCCGGGTTGATGAGGCTTGAGGCTGCGATTACCTTTATAGAACACATCTACCTTAGAATGCTCATCGTCCACCTGATGATATTCTGAAAGCATTCAATCCATACAAGTTCGTTCCGGGTTCGAACGAAGGCACTATCTTGTTGCACTCATTTTAGAATCACCCTCAGAGTCAACGACCATAGCCCTTGCACTCTGAATCACCATCTCGAACCTATAAGTACTATCTCCGTCAAATTCATCACGGAATCACCCCCAGAGTTATACTGATGAATAGTTCTTACACCTCGAGTCTTCAACTAAGCTCCACTTGGATTCACGGCCTAACGATTAATTTGGATCGATGTGGTTTTCGGATCCCAAATATGGAAACCCGATCCCGGTCTCACCGAAACCAAACGCCATTTTAACGTCCAAGTTGTTTAAGGGTTTAAGCAATAAACTTATATTCAGGATGATATAAACAGATAGATGAATCACATTATCACAATAGATAATTCATATCAAACATTCATCTCACAAGTAGCATATTACATATATCAGAGATATCCAAATCATCCAGTATAAACCAATCACCCAATATCAATCATCCAATATCAATCAATCATCCAAAGCAGAATTGATTAAATCTTAATCAATTGGATTACCTTAATCCTTCTTCATTAATTTATTCCAAATAAATAAATTAATCATCTCTTAATGATCTTCTTAATTAATCTCCTTTGATTAATTATCTTTTAATTACATTCAAGTAATTATCCTTAACCATATTCAGTAATTAACCTTTAATTACTATCATTAATTACAATAATTAATGATCCTTTATTTACTTCCATTAATTAATCAATTATAATTAATTACGTTAAACCTTAATTAATTACAATTAATTAATCACACTTAATTTAATTACTTTTATTAATCAACTTTTATTAATATCATTAATTATATTAACAAATGATCCTTATTAATTAATAATTCCTTTAAATTAATTAAATAATCAACTTGTAATTAATCATCTCATTAATCATAAACAGTAATTACAACTTGTAATTACTTATCTTAATTAATTAACTTCTTAATTAATTATATTAACCCTTTGATTAATAAATCTAATTAATTAATCTTTAATTACTTCATTAAGTAATTATTATTTAATAATCCTTAATTAATTACTTAATTAACTAATTACATCTTTAATTAATTACCCTTAGTAATTAATCTTAAAAATAAATCACATTCATTAATTAATTAATCACATTAATTAATTATCTAAATTAATTAAGTAATTAACCCTTAATTACTTACATAAGTAATTATCTTCTAATTACTTCATTAGATGATTACTCCTTTAATTAATTACTTAACAAGTAATTAATCTCATCATTAAATAATTCTTAATTCTTTAATTAATTAATTATTCCATAATTAATTAATTCCAAATCAATTATATTAATCAATCCTTAATTAATAACATCGAGTGATTAACCATTAATCACTTCCATTTAATTACTCCCATGAGTAATTTCCTCTAGTTACTTCCATAAGTAATTACCATTCTTAATTGCATTCAATAATTAACCAATAATTACTTTATTATTAATTACACTTAATTAATTCATAATTAAAGTGAATATTTAAAATTTAAATAAACAATTAACTAATTATTTAAAATTAATTAAATAATTAATTAATTAACTTCTTATATTTCAAAATCCTTAATTAATTAAGAAAACATTCATCTTAATTAATTCTTTACTTATTAATAAATCATAATAATTAAATATTCTTAAGTTCATATCAAAGATAAATTAACCATATTTATCTTCATAAATAAATTATTTGAATAAATAAAATCTTATTAATTTAAAAATAAACCATTTTTATTGGTTTACAAAATTATAACAATAACTTTATTTTGAAGATAAGGCATATAGAAATCATTTTTTAAAATTTAAAACACTTTACTTATCTAATGTTAAACTTGTTCATTTTAAATAAAATTTGAAATTTAAGTTTTTAAAATCATTACTTAAAAAAAAGTACTTTAAACTTTGATTTAATACTTAAATTCAAAACATTCTTTTAAATTGAAATTCAAAATTTAATTAGATAATTACTTTCAAAAAGCAATCATCTTAAAACAATTTAAATTTGAAATATAAATTCAATTTACATTTTAAATGTTTGATTTACTTTTATTTATAAACAACAAGTTTTAACTTTGAAAATTGTTTTCTTTTACAAATTTTGAAGCTTGATCTTCAATTATTTCAACTACAAGTTTATTCAATCAACAGGTTTTAAAATGCAAACCCAATATCTAATTTTTACTGTACTAAATATCTTTATACAGTACTTAACATTATAGTACTAACAAAACATAAACAACCCTAAAAAATATTCGAGTAAATCACTGGAACTAGTCGAGCTGCCCCCGAAGACAACCCCATACCCCTCTACTTCGAGTCGTTCCTACGAAAAACACGAGCGCTCCCCGAGTCAACTCGTCTTCCCCCAATTCCAGTGCACCACGTACACGTGTGTTCGTGCGCGATCAACTCCGGCCGCCGTAGTTCGTCGCGCCTATCGCCGACGATCACCCAAACGTACACAAACACAAATATAAACCCAGAACGAACGAAACACGTTCAAATCAAAATTCGAACCTCAAGCTCGAACAACTGCAGAAACACGATCCACAAAACCCACATCGCCAACGACCATCCAACGCCATTGAACTTCGCCGTCCTCACCACAGAAACGCCACGTCACGAGCTTCAACCTCCCCAAAAGCGAACAACTCCTGTCCATCATCCACGACGCAATCATATTGATAACAAAGCCGAACAATAAGCAAGCTAGAACCCTAGTTTAATCGAATTCGATCAAACCACTCATTGAAAAAAATCAATTGCATTTTTCCCATAATCAACAACTCACAAACTAGCTTTGACCAAGATTTCAAATCAAATTATTGAGTGGATAATCGGCAATTCACCAAAATCCCAATTTGGAACCAACCCAAAATTCACAAGAATTATCCAATTAAAAATTACACAATGTATATCGAAATTCATGATTTTTCATCATGACTACATGCATGTAATTCAATTTAGAATTTAAAACCGTTGATTTTTAACAAAAATCCTAGTTTTACTGTAATTCCTTATTTATAATTATTTGTTGCATTTTCAATTATGAAACTATTTTTAAAATTAACAACAAACAATAACAAACAACTTCTATTCAATCATCAATGTCAAGTAATGACATTAGTGGAAGTTTTGAAATTTTGAAGAGGATTATGGTCTTAAATAAAATAGAAAACAGGGTTTCATGTATATATACAGCCTATTTCATATATATATATATATATATATATATATATATATATACAGATCTTACAAATTCAATAACATAAATACTGATAAGGTTTTCATGCAATCACCAAGATCAATCCACAGATTTAACACATGCATTAGAGTTTAAACCAGTTTCAACTGTTTTCAAATAATTTACTCACCTGTTTAAATTTTGCAGAGCACAGCAGTTTTAATTTCCAGGCGCTTGAACATTTAAAATCTAAAAAAGATTTTGATTTTGAAAATCCTTGCATGCCTCAATCTGATGCTTTTAAAAGAATGTTGAAATTGATGTTGATGTTGAAAACCCCTTGAATTTGCAGGTTGAACATCCATTTGAATTGCAGGTTTTAATTGATGGTTGCGGCTTTGAAAAATGCAGATTTGATTTTGCTTTTGAACAGGTTTGCACATTTGCAGTTTTTACTTCAGATTTTATCTTTGCTTTTGGATTTTATTTTTAGATGTGTAGTTAAGAAAAGAAGAAAGATATGCAAAGTTTGTTTTAAATTGAATCATGTTATGTTTATAAAAATTAAAGAAAATAAGTTTTAAATGAAGACACTTGCCACTATAGTATTAAATTTTCTTACATGTGTTTTAGACATGAGCTAACATGTTTACAAATGTTATTTAAGTATTTTTAATCAATTTCATTTAATTTAAATGCAAATATAACTTACTTATTAAATTTACTTTATAAATAAATACTTGCATATGTAAATATAAATTTCCCTTTTAAAGAAAATATTATAAAACTAGTTATAATATAAATAAATCTTATACATACATTTTTATAACCATTTTAAATTTAAGCACTTTAAAAGAAAACAAAAAGAAAACTTTATTTAAACCATCATATTTAAAAATAAACAATTATCTTATATTTGAAAACAATTGAACTAATCTTAAATTAACTTTTGAAAAATATTAATTTTAAAACCAAGCTTTAAATTACAATTCTTACATATATAAATTATTAATAGATTAAATTAAATTTCCAAAACAATTCCAAATTATAACATATACATACATATATATTACAATTTGAAAAATTCATCTTTATTTAAAACAAAAGATCTTCTATTCACAATATATATCAAATATATATATTATAAATAGAATAAAATCTTATTAGCTTTGACAAATAAATTCTTATCAATATTGCCAGATTAAAATTTATTAACTTTTTAAAAGATTAAATTTACCAATTTAAATTAAAATTATAAAGAAAAATTATCAAACCAATTTAATTATTAATGCAGATTATTAAATTAATATTGCCTAAAATTCCGGGTCGTCACATCAGTCATCATAAATTCAAAGTACGAAACAATCGAAATCGTGGTGGCCAAGGATTCGAACAAGTGCAAATTATCACAAATCAAGCCGAAGTCAAACCAGAAATTCACGGAGCAAGTTAAAATTCAGGAAGCCATGATAATCAAGCAACAAAATTATACAAATTGAAGATGTCAGAAAACATCAAAAGCATCCAAACGAAAATCAGTGGCCAAGGACGAATTTAATAAAATATATATGAACGATAATTAGGAAAATTGATCCTTCTAAAATCCTAAGTCATCATCGATATTCAAATAAATCGAGTTCAAGCATATAAACGAAAGCAAAAAGGAAATCACATACCAATCAAATCAAACTCGATGAATTGAAGCAACCGCAACTGTGCTTAAGCTAGAAGATGATCGAGAAAGTAACGCAAGCGCAATCATTCAACTCGACCGAATTATTGTAGAGCAGAGGCTTCACTTCAGAAACCCTAGTTTTCTTAAAGAATAACGAAGAGGAGCAAAGAAAAGAACGTAGCCATTTTTCAACGCAAATTCAAGGCCGAAGAAATGAAAGGATAAAGGGGATCGTTTTTTACTTCAATCCTTTTGGGCCGGCTTCTTTAAATCCTTATTTGGGCTTTAATTTTTTAAAATTAGTTTTTTTTTTAAAATTGTTTTTACTTTGTATTTCTTTTTAAACGTTTGTAAATTCTAGTCGTGCGACTAGGATACGAACTACGGTGGTGTGGTTCGAGAATTTACAACTCAGTGGCTGAGTTGTGGCAGGGTTTTGGACGTAGAGTTAGGTTAATCGATAGCAATTGTCTTGAGTTTACATATGTAAGCATCTGATTACTTAATTTCCAGTAGAAACCTTTAGGGCAGCTCGTAGGCAAGGTTTTGCAAAAGGTGGGTAAATCTGTGTTGTTCTAATTCTGTTTTTTATATTATGCTATTACCAGTGCTGCGATTATTTTATATACTTCCGCATTAAATTTTTATAATTATAAGTATCACCCTATTTATCCCCCTCTAGGTTGAAATCAATCCTACAAGTGGTATCAGAGTTAGGAACAAAGGTCAATTTTTGTTTTAAAAATTTGATATTTCATAAACCAATTTTTGTTTTAAAAATTAAATTTTTTAAAATGGCTACTTTTAATAATGCTTTTGCTGAGGGACAGTCAATTGTCAGACAACCAATGTTTAATGGTGAATATGCTTACTGAAAAAATAGGATGAAAAGTTTTTTGAAAACCATTGATGCTTGGAATATTATTGAGACAGGTTAGAGGACACCAAACTATAGTGGTAGGTAATCAGGAAATAGATAAACTGATGGATAAATGGACAGATCTAGAAAATAAACTACATAATGCTAATGCTAAAGCTATGAATTCTATTATATGTTCATTGGATCAAATTGAATTTAATTGTGTCTCACATTGTCTAACTACACGGGAAATCTGGAACACACTTGAAGTGGCTCACGAAGGAATGTCTCAAGTCAATGAATCTTTCCTTTCCATGCTTAGTAGCGAATACGAGAACTTCATAATGGCCAAGGATGAAAATGTCAAAAAGATGTACGGATGACTTTCCAATATCGTATATAAATCAAAAGCACTTGGCAAATCATGCACAGAATTGGAAATAGTTCAAAAAATCTTTAGAGTCCTTCCATGAAGTTTTGAAACAAAAGTTACAGCCAATCAAGAATCAAAAGATTTGAAACAAATCAAAGTTGAAGAACTCATCGGAAATCACACTACTTATGAGCTAGAAATGAAATTCAAGGAAGAACGCGAAGGAGGTGATACTCGAAAGAAATCAATAGCCCTCAAAGGAACGACAGAAAGTGATGATGATGATGATGATGGAGCAGCTGAGCTGACACTATTACTGAAGAAATTCAAAAAGTGGAATCACAAATACAGAAATCCATCTCTAAATCAACAATTGAAAAGAAGAATAGTTAAAGCGCTAGACAATTCAGAAGAACACAAGATCATTTGTCACAAGTGCAACACACCGGGTCAAAACAAGCCCTATTGTTCTCAGAATCGATTCAGCCATGGAAAGAAGCCGAAAAGGGAAGTTTTGCAGCCACTTAGGACGAAACTGATGAATATGATAAAAGCACTAGCAGTGGGAGCAAAAAAGCAGATTTGTGCCTTCGAGGTGATATAACTGACAGTGATGATGACGAACCAAGCGAGGTATCAAAATTTACTCATTCAGAATTGCTTATATATTTTCACGAAGTAAATGATTGTTTCGAAAGACTTAGGCAGAAATATGCTAAAATTGAATCACAAAGAGATAATTTGATAGATTTAAATAAACAAATCGATCAATTGGTAAAAAACTATCAAACCAAGAGCCCTAAGTTTGATAAGTGTCCATCACTTGAAGAAGAGATTAAAAAATCAAAAATTAAGATTAAAACACTCGAAAATGAAATTCTGATTTTGAAAGAAAGTGACAATACTAGGAGAGAAATTTCTATTAAAAGGTGCACACAGTTATTAAATGAAAATGAATCTCCCAAAAAACAAGTCCAAAAATTGTCTACAACTTTAGAAAAATTTTCAAAAAGTGAAAGATCGTTAAATATGCTATTAGGGAAACAAACTGTTAATACAGAAAGACAAGGACTTGGGTATAATCAATCTGAACATGTTAGAAATGAAATTAATCAAGTCAATTCAAAGTGCCCAATTTGTGGAAAAACTAGACACAATCACAGTAATTGCTTGTATAGACCCAAAAATGTGAAAACCATAACAATTTGGGTTTCAAAAGACACAAATATAAAATCCCTTAAAGTTAAACAAATCTGGGTGCCAAAAGGAACAAATATAAATTCTCTTGGGTCCGCTCAAACGTATTTTTCAAAATCATTTTCAACTAATAACCATGGACCTATAAAAACAAATAGGTCACAAAAATCTTTTCTCGTGTGCGTGTGGTGGCAGGCTATGCAACAAGAACAGTGTTATCTGAATTCTAGCTGTTCCAGGCACACAACGGGCGACAAATCGAAGTTTCTTAGGCTAGTACAAAGTTAATAGAATCACAATGGACAACAATGAAAAATTATCATAAAGGTAAAATAGGTAAAGGTACATCTATCTTGAATGGTATATTAAATGTGACAATCTGCACCACAATCTGAATTGAATTAGCCAGTTATGTGATACTAAATGTTGATAATGATTCTGATTTGTTTAAAATTGTTGGCCAATTGTATTTTTATGTCGAGAATACTGTAAGTATTTCTAGAGATTTTGAATTAGTTCATATAGATGTGTTTTGGACCAATGATGGTGTTTTATTGGTTGTTTATTACTCATGATACAAGTGGATATATTTGTTTATCTTATCTAACACTATGTTCACTATTTGTTTATTTCACGGTTTTAATTCAAATTGAAAATAAATTCATTCAAAAGCTATAAAAATGATTTTGAGGTATTGTGTTACAAACTTCATGATCTGGTCTATGACATCCAATGATAATCTTGACTCTAAGGGAAATTTGGATGCAGATTACACTGGTAATCTAGTTGATAGAAAATTACTAGTGGAACGAGTTTTATGAATAGACATTCATTAGTTGCAACACATTTTCAAAGAAAATATCTGCATATTTTTCATTTCAATTAATTTTTAATTAGCAGATATTTTATCTTTCATAAAACGCCTTCCAGAGAATAGTTATTGTTGACCTTGTTTCAGATTAGTCATTTTAGAAAATTTGATTTCATATTTTTCTTGGATTTGATTTTAAATGATTACATTAACTAATCTGACTCCCTACCAATTATCGAAAAGATAAATAGTAATTGAAAAAATGATGAGTGTTGATCTTAATCATATATTATAACTGGAGACAGTATATCTAGTAAATTTCTTTAGAAATTTAAACAAGATTTATAAAAACTTTTTGTTGGTAAAAAAGTTCATGACCATCTCTAATTCTATCATTTTTCTAACGACCATCACTCATCAAAATCCAATATTGTATGTCAATATGTGGTATTTTAAACGAAAAATTATTCATTTTTCATTTTATATATTTTTAATAATAAAACCATATAAAGTATTCACTCTCATTTAAAAGTCCTCACGGTTATGCATGGGTGAATTACTTGGAATTTTTGATTATGTGCTTTCAGGATCATGTAAAAGTCATCATGGTTATGCATGTATGGAACACATATCAATATTGAGTATCTAATATTCAAGTTGATTCTAATCCCATTTAAAAGTCCTCACGGTTATGCGTGGTTAGATGATGCTTAAAATTATTTTTTTTAGAAAAAAAATTAAGAATACCACTAATCTTATTTAAAAGTCCTAACGGTTGTGCATGGTTAGTGATATTCAAATTCGTGCTACAAATATACCATAAATAGACACAACTACATGGTTTTATATACGGACATCATCCCTATCATTCTAAAGTAGAATATGCACCTAACAGAGTTTTTATGATTTTTGTTTTATTTTTTTGTATTGAAATTTAATATTTATACTCGATTGAGTTTCCATGTTCTATTAATGTCTATCACTTTAGTTATATTTTTCTAAACACTATTAGTCTTTTTTGCTGATAACAAAAGGGGAAGAGAAAAGTTAAGATTTTGGTAAATAAAGGTCAATTTTTTTACATTTTATTTTCATATTTAGATCTATGTTCAATTGCACATTTTTATTTATTCTCATGCATATATGAAGGGGGAGCTTTGTTGTAGAGAGGAAGAATTCAAATAGAGGGAGCAAATTGAATGATCCAATACATTTAATAAATTCAAAGTCTTAAATATATGTTTGTTATCATCAAAAGGGAGAGATTGTTGAATATGCTAGTATATGATTTTTGTTTGATTGTAATAAACATATATATATTTATATATATATTCATTTAAATGTATTTGTTATTGTACTATTTTATTCTCACATAATTAAATAAATATTTTTTGAAAAAATAAATAACACAGAGCTTAATTGAACACTGAATTTAAATTCAAATAGATATTTTATTCAAGCAAATATTTTATTACAATTTTGAACAGTACAAATTTGAGCTCTCACTATATATATTTATATATATACACAATTTTTTATTACAATACAATTTCGATTACATCCTAATTTTTAATTTACATTTTCACCTCACTACATATCACTCATTCGCTCGTATTTATCTTCAACTCTATTCCAGATTGAATCCAGCATCTGAGCAATCTTCAAAATATACACTGAAGTAGTAAAATTGAAAAAGAAATATTTATGCAGTGTAAAACAAAATGTGTATTTTTTTAAATTTTATTTTCTTCAATTATTAGGGTTGTTCGTCATCATTTATTTTGAATTCATCATACACAAACAACTTGTGACATACATAGTGTATCACTGTACATGCCACAAGGCCGTGCATATCGATATACACTTGACAAAACTACAGGGACGAATGGGCATAAGGTCAAACCCAACCAAAATCCAGGTTCAACTCAAGTGAAATAAAACTAAAGTCACGACATGATCACAATGTCAAACCCTAGCTTTAAGCTGGATTCAACTCAGGTGCAATACAAAACTATGGGTCAAGACACATAAATTAAACCTCGACCAAAAAATTCAACTGGTCAGAGTAACCACAATGCAACATGAAAACCAAACTTATATGCATACATGCACCTATGTACAAAGCAACTAAAATCAAGTGCATATATGAAGTAGTGCACCCAACAGTTCGATTATTCAGGCTAGTGGCATGGTACAAAGGCCAGAAAATCAAAATGTAAAACCCATAATTAACGAACCAGAAATAACTGTACCAGACTCGAGTGAATCGAGTACATCAAATCAGAGGAATCAACCAAACTACATCAACCAAATTGAATAAGCCATTACTCAACATAGTTCAATATGCAAATGAATGCAATGACCAGAGTAACAATCATATCAAGCTGCATCAAAGGCATGCACAACAATAACAAATGGTTTCCAAGCAATGCAAATGGACACACATGAAAAAAAAAATATCAAAACCTGACATGGACTGATACAAGTAGCAATATGCAGTGATAACCACTAAAATGCAAACTAGCTCAAAGCAACAACAAAGTGCAGACAACATGAACATAGCTGTACAAAGACTTTAGTGAGACCACACACCTCAAATGCAAGTATTCAAAGAGTATAGGGTACAAATGCAATGGAGGCAAGAATTAAATCCAGGCACCAAGTACGCACAACATGGAACACAAGTGGCTTAAACCATAATTTAATATCAAACCAAACTGCTACAGTCAATGTTTCAAATGGACAGACTCACAAGTCTAGTGAAAACAATAAACTGGCCCGAAGTGACAAAAAGCTCAACAACTAAATGCATACACTTGCACTAGATCATTTATTTTATTTTTAATATGTATATGTTAGCATATATGTACACATGGATCAAATGGCCAAGACAAGTTATAAGAAAGAAGGCAGCAAAGCTCAACATAGTAAATTACTATATCCGGACGGTGATAGTAATCAGAGGCACCTTGGAATATGCATTGCAACCCGAAGTAAATGCAAACGCACAAACATATGTATATGCAACTATACAGTACAACAGGCATACATATACACACACACACAAACATAGACACACAATATATATACACACATATACAGTGCACATGTAACCAGAACCAGTGACAGTGATCAAGCAACAATCGAACAAGTTCATTTTCAATCAACATAGTACAGACATAGCACAATCCAGATATATACATGCGTGAACACACACATGTATGCATATATATGCAGTGCACAGTTGCGAGATTCAAAGCAAAGCAACAAATTTTGTTTTCATAAATTGATCAAGCCAAAGAGGTCAGAGGCATTTTTATTGAACATCAGCATCATAAATTCAAAGTACCAAAGAATTAAAATCATGGTGGCCAAGGATTCGAAAAGGTCAAGTTATCACAAATCAAGCCGAAGTCAAACCAGAAATTCACGGAGAAAGTTAAAATTCGTGAAGCTATGATAATCAAGCAAAGAAATTATACGAATTGAAGAAGTCGGTAAACATCACAAGCATCTAAACGAAAATCAGTGGCCAAGGACGAATTCAATAAAATATATAATACAATAATTAGGGAAATTGATCCCTATAATATCCCAAGTCATCATCGACATTCAAATAAATCAAGTTCAAGCATATAAACAAAAGCAAAAAGGAAATCACATACCAATCAAATCGAACTCGACGAATTGAAGCAATTACATCTATGCTTAAGCTAGAAGACGATCTAGAAAGCAACGCAAGGACAATCATTCAACTCGACCGAATCATTATAGAACAGCGGCTTCACTTTAGAAACCCTAGTTTTCTTAAAGAGGAGCATAGAAAAGAATGCAACCATTTTTCAATGCAAGTATAAGGTCGAAGAAATTAAAGGATAAAGGGGATCGATTTTTTACTTCAATCGTTTTGGGCTTGCTTCTTTAAATCCTTATTTGGGCTTTAATTTTTTTGAATTAGGGTTTTTAAAAAATAGTTTTTGCTTTGTATTTATTTTCAAACGTTTGCAAATTCTAGTCGTGTGACTACGGGACGAACTACGGTGGTGTAATTTAAGAATTCGCAACTCAATGGCTGAGTTGTGGTAGGGTTTTGAGCATAGAGTTAGGTTAGTCAATAGCGGGTGTCATGAGTTTACGTGTGTAAGCGTCCGACTACTTAATTTCTACTAGAAATTTTGAAGGCAGCACGTAGGCAGGGTTTTGCCGAAGCGGGGTAAATTTTTGTTGTTCTATTTCTGTTTTTATATTCTGCCATCATCTATATTGCTATTATTCTGCTATTATCAGTGCTGCGATTATTTCATACACTTCTGCATTAAATTTTTATAATTATTAGTATCACCCTATTTACTCCCCCTCTAGAGTGAAATCGATCCTACAAGCTGATGGTAATTCCACGTGTTGAGAATCCCATAACATTGTTATATGATAACAACATTACAATATAGCACATAACAAAACTTAGAGCTCATTGAAAGTTGAGAGACATACTTCGAATTGTTCCACATGATAAATGTGGTTTATTAACATCGATGAGAGATGATTGATAGTACAGATAATCAAACATAATAGCTTACTTGTTCACTGAGAGACGGCTCACTTGGTTTTGAGAAAACTGATTGAAGAAGTTTGAATAAAATTCCACCCTGGCTGCAAGTATGGGATTGATAGAGTTAAGGGTATGTCCTAGAGGCATTTATATAATTTGTTACATAAACTGACTCGTTGAATAATCTTGTTCGAAATAAAGGTGTTTTCTTTCTATTATATACTTGATGTAATGTGTTAATTTAATTATAAGTATATTTGATAGAAAATACATAAATGGTATGTTTTGTGATAATAATTACAAAGTGTTGTAACTGTGAGTAATTTATCATAATGAAAATAAATATTCCAATTAAATATTCTGTATTAACTATTCCTTATCACGATGTATCGATATTGGATATTGATATATCCATTGAGACTAGAGTACGGAGCTCTCTCTACATGTTGGAAAGTGTGACCATTGGGGAAACCAAAGAGTTACATACTGATAGTTATTAGATAACTATAGAATGAACCACTCGATAGTTTTATGTTGGTTAGTATAATTAAGGTCAAATAGAAAATATCAATATGAATAATTTATACAGTTCTCTCTACTTGAGAACACTATTAATCTTCAATGTGAAAGCTTCGATTTAATTATAGTTAAATCGTCGCATGACATCCATTAAACGATTATAGTTTGGCCAAGTGGAAGCATTGGAAGCTAAACAATATCAAGAGAGAATTTGTCTCCTCGGTTATATGAGGTTAGTATCATGGTCAACTAAAGTCAACTCAAAGTCAAAGTGTCTAGCCAGAGCATTTCGGTTAACAATAATTGTTGTTATTGAACCAAGGACTTAGTGTTAGGACTATAAAGTTGAATATGGACAATGCTATAATTTTGAGCATTAACAAATTCCATAATCCCAAAATGATATAGTTTTGATGAAGACAATTGGTGTAAATAATTTTCACTACCAAGTAAGGTTTAAATAAGTAAATTTGAATGTTACCAAACGATATGTAAGTGATAAAATCAGCCAAAATATCACAGCACTAGCAACGTTGATGTGTGAAAGTTGATATTTGAAATTTTCTACTAATCGCTGATTGAATATACACCTTGAGGTGCACAACCGTAATGATGAGTTCTTCCAAAAAACCACACGATTTAATTAATTTATAAGATGTTGTAAATTAATTGAATTAATTACTATTAGGAATTAATTAATATTAGAGAAATATTAATTATTATTTAATTTATTTGATGTTAGTGAGTTGTTTGTAATTATTTGAATGCATTTATAAAAGTTGTATTTGCGGGCATTGATATATGCTATTAATTTAAATTTTAACGGGTTTATATAAAAGATAATTATATTTAGTGATTTATGGAAATTTTATGTCATTTAATGGCATGTAATTTATGGAAATTTTATGTCATTTTATGTTATTTTATAGTGATCTGGGCGCCCAGGTTCGAGTCTCAGAAATAGACTCTTCACGATGCGAGGGAAAGGCTGCGTACATTATCGACCTCCCCAGAGCCCGCTATCGCATGGGGGCCTCGTGCACTCGGTTCAACCTTTTTTTAATGGCATGTAATTTCAACCATTCCATGTAATAAGGTAAGAGTGGAGAGAGAAAGATAATTAAGTTAATAAATTAGGGAATTTTTAATCAAAGAATGAGAAAGTTTTCATTCTTTTAATTAAAAAATATCCATTAATTTATTTTCTGTAGATAACTCATTCTTTCTCATACGTTCAGTCTTTTCTTTCTCTCCTTCTACCTTTTCATAGCTAAAATTTTTTTAGATTTTTTAATTCCAAATCAAATGCAAAAATTAAAAAACAATAATCTTGAAACACAAGTGGTGTATCCATCTTTTGCAAGGATTGGGTGTGGATCTCAAAGATCTAAGGAGATATCCTTATTTAAGGTGTATTCTTTTGTGTGACAACCCGCCTTTTTGACCATCGAAAGTCGACATCAAACGCTACCACTGTATTCCAATGTCGCACATCTAATCGACAAAAGTGCAAATTGTTAAGGTAAATAAAAAGAAAAGAATAGAGAACAGAGAAAAACAGAATCAACAACATATAATATAACAAAGACAGTAGAAACTGTCACTCCAAACATGCAGAGTATATCCAAGTTAAAACAAACCTTATCAGCTGGACATTTATAAAATCCCGACCTTGCAAATGCCGATAGGTATACTATATAATACAGTGGAAAATAAAATACTACGATAGGTGAATCTTTAGTTCCCCTACATGATCTCCAAAACTTCAAAGATAACCTGGGAAAAATACTCAGTCTGACCCAAGTATTATAACAGAATAACACCCGGACCAGTCTAGAAATACCAGTTTAAGGTAACTCAAATAATGAGAAACATATAAAGTTCTGTGGGGCCAAACCGCTAAGGTGGAACGGGTTTTCATCTTATGAGAATAACATCCATATAGGCAAGAGTAGAAATAAATACTAGGAACAAATCCAAATATGAATAAGCATAATTAATATTAAACTAGACTTGAAAGAATGGAAATAACCAAGTAAAATCCAAACTGGATAGAATGTATAAAACATGGAAAACCGTCCAACTTGATAGAATAGACTAAATAAGGTAACAAGCCAAACTTGACAGAATAGACTGAATAAAGTAACAGTCCAGCTTGATAGAATGGACTCAAACAATACTTAAATGCCATTATGAGGAGTTGGCTCTACTCGTGGAAATTTAAAGTTAAACAGATTTAGGGTTTTCGAATCAAATAAGGAAAGGGAAAATCCCAACAAATGACAAGGAAGATGCACCCCCTTGAAGCATACCTCTAGTAATATACTTTTGAGAAGCTCATTTACTCTGTGACACTTCTCGTACAATACGAAGCAAGACCCCTCCACACCTTACCGAGTATCCGAATATTTGCGCATCTAAGTGCACAAATGGATCCAAACTAGATGAGACGTTGAAATACCCTTTTGATGGGAGTGACCCTGCGTAACTTGGCTTCCTGTTGCATTTTTGGTTTAGCCATTTCCGATAAAGGATAGCAACGCTCAATGGAGCAATAAATCATCTAGAACGACGTTAATAAAGTAGCTGGAGTAACCGATAGCTGAGATACCAACTATCGACGATATAAAATGATCGTATATGAAAATTAAGTCTTGTATACGTATCACCACTCTTTGAATTCAAACTTGTACTTGCTCTTGGTTAAAAGTAACACCGAATAAGTCAAGATAGTGTTACCTCAAAGTCATGTCCAATGATTATTCTTAACTTTTGAAATAGTGATAAGTTTACTTGTTCGATGTTTAGTGCTAATTATGCAAATAAATTGTTTCCTTATTAGTGATTTGCTTTTTGGAAATAATTCATTTCCATAAATGAATCAAACCTTTTCTTTTTAAAAATGAACCGAACTTACGCTTAATTTCGATATTGTTAAAACACTTTTAGAATTAGTTCTTGATTGTTAAAGCGTTAAGAGAATAATTTTTCCAAAGTGCGCGACCCCTAAGGCCTAAACCAACATCAAACCGACACCCAGAAGATTATCCAACTAACATCCCAATAATCGAGTTTGAATTCCTTTTCTATAACTTTAAAAAACTATTTGCCGAAAGATAATTAATCACATTTAAAATCTCTTTTAAATAAACAAATTCATTATCTTTAAAATTATTTCCAAACACTTATATAACATTGGTAAATTAACTTTAAAATCTTTTTTAAATCGGTTATTAACTTTAAATCAATTTATTAAAGCAATTTTATTATATTATTTAATTTATTTTAATAATTTTTATTAAGTCGATTAATTAACTTTAAATATCATTAATTACAAAGATTAACTAATTCAAATAATCATTAATTAAATGAATAAGTCATCTCAAACATCATTTGTTAATATGATAAGTATTTTTAAATTCCACTAATTAAAATAATTGATTAAGTTCAAATAATCATAAATTATTTAGATTAATTAAATTCAAACCTCATTAGTTAAAACTATTAATTAAAATATGATTTGTTAAAATGATTTACTTAATTATAGAATGTCGTCAATTAAAATGATTTAACTAAATTCCAAATATCAATAGTTAAACCAATTAGTTACAATTAAAATATCATTAGAAAAATTGATTAATTAATCTAAAGATAAACCAATTTTAATCATCATTTATTAAATTGGTTAATTAATCTCAAAATCATTAGTTAAAATGATTAATTATTTTAAATTATCATTGAATCAAAATGATCAAATTTTTAACATTTTGTTTAGCAAAAAATACAAGCTTAAGTTCATATGATAGGGTTTTGGGAATGAAATTGAATAAATAATGATATAGCGAAATTGCTATAACAGCGCTTAACAACTTAAATGGAATATCATGATTTATTTTAATTAACCATCAATATAACAACATAAGGATGTAAATAAATAATTAATCATTGACGAGAAACCCCTTAAGGTTTCTCTATGGATTTTCCCTGTAAAACAATGGTTATGGATAGTATATAGATAATCATATGGGTTTATAACGACCAAATTAATATGTCATCCATTTTCCAAATGGAAATTCAACCAAACAATCAATTAAACAATTTAATTAACATCCAAGCAATCAATAATTGCTTTTAACATCATAGATATGATATAATAAAATTAAATGTGAGTTAAACTCATAATGATTGTTGTTTCCGTCGAAATGTCCCGATTTTGGACCAAAACTAAACGGTCGTCCGATTTTAGCATAATTTCAACAAGCTCCAATCTCGTTCAATACAACTCTAAAACGAAGACAATGTCCATACGAGCGCAACATAATGAACGATGTCCGAATCCGACCTCGTATGAATGAGCTATTAGATTTACAATTAAACGAACTAACTAATTTGATTTATAATTTAATTAACAACATCATTAACCTTAATTATACCAACTTAATCAACTCTATAAAGATCAAAATCACGGTTGCCAAAACACGACACGATCATCTCCAAGCCACCACCACCACGTCTCCACCCCAGCAAGCCCTAGCCAAGGCAAACCCAAAGACACCCACTTCGTATCCCCTCGTCGCTTTCACCGCCATAATGAACCTTGAGAAACCATCAACGCCCAACTCCTCGCCTGCACAGCCACAGGCCATCTGCTCACAACCAAAGGTAGCCCTCTCCATTGCCGAACCAACGCCACTGGCCTTGCCCTCCAAATCGCTGCCGATGATGAGAACGAACTCAAAAACCCCTTTGCGTTCATCTAAAGATCTAGTTGCCACTCTAAGACGCAGTCCAATTGTGCTGTCCATCTCCTTCATTACCTCAAGATGAACATCTTCCTAGTTGAACACGAGGCCTGATACGGCATGTGGTGGTCCCACGCAACGAGGGTCGTTCGATGAGGAGGCTATGATTTAAAT
The DNA here is from genome assembly GCA_030765085.1 of Allium cepa. NCBI lineage: Eukaryota > Viridiplantae > Streptophyta > Magnoliopsida > Asparagales > Amaryllidaceae > Allium > Allium cepa. The sequence goes on from CM060943.1 coordinate 567,569,729, forward strand.
CTGAAAATCGTGAATTCCTTCCTCTCTGGTAAATGAGATGACTAATAAGCAGGAAAAGGGAAGGGCGAGTATAAGGAAGAGATGGGCTGAAGGTATGGGGTGTGAACAGTAGGGTATGGCCTAAAGCATGAACTATATATTATTTTTTAAATTTGTAAATATCCGATATGACAGAACCAAAAATCTTGAACACCAAACGAGGCATGCCACCTGGCGTTCTACATGTTATACCCCTATTCCGAACGCAATGGAATTTATTTCGAGACCTAATACAATTGTATGCAGAAGATAGGTTTTTAAATCCAGTTATAATGTTAAATTTTCAATTTTAATTTCTACGCATTTTAAACTCGCACGATCGATCGATATGCTTGATCGCCATGAAATTCGATGGCATATTATAATTTATTATTACGGATCCGATGAAAATGATTTTTTCAAGATCTGAGATAGTGCCCTGAAATAATAATTTTACAGATTTAAATGTTGTTTATTTAATTATCGATATTTATCTGATCTATTCATATTTGTAAATAAAATCAAAATCACCAATATCATTTATTGGTTAAAAGGAGTTAAATAAAATTATTAAATCCATTTAATTAACATTTAATTCACAATTTAAATATTTAATTATTCCCTAAATTTGAATTATAAATTATTAAATTCCAAAATTCAATTATTTAATATTTAAAATTATTTAAACATTTAAAATCAAATAACCATGATTTTGGGTTGTTGGCTACATCTTAAGGTAAAATTTTCATTTTATTTTTTGTATAATCTTCTTATTCATATGATTAGATCTCTTGCATATTATCTATGAATATAAGTTTATCTATTTAACTTGATCTAATTCCTTTTTTATCACATCTTCTTTAATAATCTACGTTTTATAATGTCAATTTGATTTAGATCCATTTTGTGCTATTCCATTTTGATTACATGTCTACATTCTTAACATTAGAGCCGTGACATATTACATCTCATATAATTAGTTGTTCGTGATGTTAGTATATTTCAGATCTGAAATTTTACTTTGAATTTATATGTCCAATTTTTCCTCTTTGTTCCTGTTCGAAACCGTTTATTTATATGATTTTTTTGTTCCAGTTCATATAAATTACATGGGTTATCTATTTGAAATCATCTGAGAATCGAATATAATTTTATATTATTTTTGTTTGAATCCTTGTTAATGTATTTTTTTGTTTGAAACAAAAAATAATCAAACCTTTATGTGAATTTGTTAACTTCTAATTCTAACACATGCTAAATCACAAACCTCATATATTCATTTGTTACTTTAATTTTAAAAGTAGCTTGCAATTAATTACATATATGGATTAGTTTGTTGTTTTAATTCAAGATTTACAAAATTTACCTTTATATAGAATAAAACTATTAACCTTAAAATTCTTTCTAAATATAAACTTGATTTATATTTATAAAATCTTCATGTCATAAGGTTAACTTGTACACATCGACGACAATCATAGAAATTATAATCACAAACACATCAAAATCGCATCAAATAACAAGCAAACAAGCGAGCAATAGGCTAATAAATTGCAAGTCAACAACTATAGACAAGCACATCGCAAGTCAATAAAATGGGCGTGAAAATCGCACGCTACTGTAACAGATAATATATCACAAGTAAATAACTAAAGATGAGCATATTGCAAATCAACATAATAGACTAGCACATCGCAGGTCAACACAATAAGCAAGCACATCGCAATTTAACAAAATAGACAAGCACAGCGCAAGTCAACAACTAAAGAGGAGACTGAAAGCACATCAATGAGATCATTTCTGATCGAAGTGTCAAATACTTTTAATTATTAATCAAACGAGTATCGCCCTAATGTCCCATAACCACTCGGTGATAATTGAATATTTACTAAAATATTTTAACAAAAGAGTCAATGAATTAAGTGATAAAGTGATATAAGTGTTCCATACCGCTTGTACCAGTCTAATGATCATAAAATTAATAGATTTATACATAAGATTTTATTCACGTAATTTAAACCCTTGATTTGAAGATAATTTTATAAAGATAGGCTATATTTATTTTATAAAAGTGATTGAAAACTATATACCCTTTTATATAACTATTTTCAAGATTTACTCTTAAATAAATTACTTTGTATTTTACATATAAAAGTATGTTTATAAAATATCTTCAAAGAATAAAGTTTCGCTGAAATAAAAGGCAACACAAGTCAGGAATCAAATCAAAAAGAAAGCAAGGCAAAACATAGGACCACTAAGGCAGACACAACACACAAAAGGGAAAGAAGATGGCTTGGAGCTCATGCTTCAGACCACTACCGATCGACCGGTCATATGCCATTAGTCGACCAGTGGGAGTGTTGGAGCATGATGCTCCAAGCACATCTTTCCCAACAACGACTACAAGCATTCCAACGACAGTGACTTGGAACACTATAATAAAAATACCACTATATGAACTAAAAAGGCCAAAATCCACTAATGCAAACACATGCGACCCAAATAAAATCACCTAACAGCATTTTACAGTAAAGATTTTGACAGAGGCAAAACTATCAGTTTGCAAACATAGAAGCAACAAATCATACATTGAATTCCTTAACCATTTAGTATCAGAGAAAGATTGTGTTCGGATTAACTCACAGTGTTTCCTTTGATTCCTTAGCTAAAGCAACTCAAAATACAACAACCTTCACAAAATTAGCTAAGCCTAAAAATCAGTTCACTAGCAAACAATATAAAAGACTCAAACATAGAAAAATATGAAATTGGTGAGTCTAAAGGATAAAATAGGATAAGAAGTCATTACCTTGAATTTTATTAGAATTTCAGGGAATTTATCTTATTTTATTTTGAGGACTATAGTTAGGTCTTGAATGAATTTAGCAAACTTTCTTCGTTTTCTATTTACTGTCTTTTGTATATTGAATATATAGAACATAGTAAGAGGATAATTTCTCCTTAGCAAAACTTAAATGGTCTTGGGTTTGAAATTAAACCTAACAAGAAAAGAATTGATTTTATCCCTTTTTAAATCAAAATGCCTCTTATTTCTTACTAAAACTCTACAATAAAATTGAGAAATAAACCCTACGTAACTCAATTCAAAATGCACACTTTTATTTAGAAACCATTATATATATAATAAATTTTTATGCTTCTTCACTCTCAAATAAAACCTAACAATAATTTAGAAATAATTTCTAATACTTTGAAAAATCCTTTATTCTTCACAAAAGGTTTAACAACCTAAACTCCACACTTTTCTATTTAAATAAATTTATTCAAGAAGATAAAAATAAAATTTTATAATTTCATATTAATTTAGAATTAATCATTCTAAAATAAATTATCTTCTATTTAAAACCATCAAATTGCCTTATTTTAATAATTAAAATTTTAAAATCCCATTATTATTCCCATAATATTTATTACAAAATTCTAATCAAGGTAATTAATATATAGGGTTATTGCAATAAAGTTGTCGTAAAATGAAACCAATTTCAAGAAAAGGAATATGTTTTTCTCAAAATTGGGCACAACACTTTTAGGATGTGTTTGAAGAGATAAAATGAAGAAAGTAAATGTAAAATGAGGCAGATCTAACGAACACACCAATCAACAGATAAGAAAAAACGTAGAAACACGCAAAGTTAGAGTGGTTCGGCATATTGCCTATATCCACTATGAAATGATTAATGTTTATTGAATTTGACTTGCTGATTACAGGAGATTACAACATACAACCGAAGTATAGTATTGATTTCGGCAGAGTATCAACGCAGAGAAGCCAAAAGGTCCCTTTTCTGGAGGCATTGGAGTGCTATTTATAGGCATAGGCGGGAAAATCTGACTTAGATCTCGAAATACTCCTTCTCACACACAGGCGGGCCCATATGATCGATCCAAGGTAGATTGGGATCTATCCTTGATCGATATGTGTACATTTTGTTGGAATATAAACTTGATTTATTGGTTTCTAGAGAATTCTTGTATTATGTTTAAAGGGGGGGGGGTGAGAGTTCTAGAATTATGTTTTCTTTGTAATCAAGTAAAAGTGTTTCTAGAATTATGTTTTCTTTGTAACCAAGTAAAAGTATTTCTAGAATTATGTTTTCTTTGTAATCAAGCAAAAGTAATTCTAGAATGATCTATTAGGGACTATAAATAGAGGATCTTTCCCCTCATTTGTAATCAAGCAATCTAGCAAAGGAAAAATAATATTAAAGCATTATTTGTGAGAACAAGTTTCTTCTCTCAAGTCTCTAACCTTTTTTTAAAATATATATTTCAACAAAGTGATATCAAAGCAAGGTTTAGGGATGACTTCCAACAATATGTTGCAACCTCAACTTCCTCGTTTGATGGGAAAGAATTACAATCAATGGAGCATTCGAATGAAGGTCTTGTATGACTCTCAAGATCTTTGAGAGATTGTTGAAAATGGATATGAAGAACCGGAGAATCAAGCAACACTTTCAACACAAAAATTGAATACTTTGAAAGAGATTTGAAAGAAGGACAAGAAGGCTCTTTATTTTATCTATCAAGCGGTGGATGAAGCAATTTTTGAGAGGATCTCTTCGGCATCAACATCAAAGGAGGCTGGGACATCCTCAACAAGACGTACAAAGGTCAAGAAAATGTAAAGATGGCAAGACTTCAAGCTCTAAGAGGTGAGTTTGATTTACTCAAAATGAAATAAAGTGAATCGGTGGAGGAATTTTATAATAGAACTATTTCTATTGCTAATCAACTTCGAATTAATGATGAAGAAATTTCGGATAAAAGAATTATTGAAAAAAATTCTTCGAAGTATGACAAGAAAATTTGAGCATGTTATTGTTGCTATTGAAGAATCAAAAGATTTGAATACTTTCTCTCTTGAAGAATTATTGGGTTCACTACAATCTCATGAGCTTCGCATCAAGCAATTTGATTCCTCTCCTTCCGAGCAAGTTTTTCAAATTCGAGACACCAACAGTGGTGGATTTAGAGGAAGAGGTGGAAGATCAGCCAGTAATAGGGGACAATGAAGATGCCAAATTCAAAGTGAAAATTCAAGCCCATCTCAAGGAGGAAGAGGAAGAGGTCATGGAGGATACAGTGGAAGAGGAAGAGGTAACTCTTATAATATTCAATGTCATTATTGTCATAAATATGGGCATATGAAAAAGGACTGTTTTAAAAAATTAATGATGAAAAAGATAATTCTAATTTTTTACATGAGAATTTGGAGACACAAGATGAAAGTATGCTTCTTGCTTGTAATGTTCAAGAAGCTTCTTTTGATGATATATGGTATATTGATAGTAGTTGTAGTAACCACATGACCGAAAATAAAAGTTGCTTTGTGAATTTTGATGAAAGTGTCCAACGAGAAGTCAAGACAGGTGATAACAAAAGGCTCATTGTCAAAGGTAGTGGCGATATTCCGATACCGACAAAGCAAGGTATAAATTATATTTCTAATGTTTATTATATTCCTGATCTTAAATACAATCTTTTGAGTGTTGGGCAACTTTTAAAGAAGGGACATAATGTGAATTTAAAAAATGATTTATGTAAGATCAAAGACAAAACTGGTGTTCTTATTGCAAAAGTGAAGATGACACCAACAAAAATGTTTCCATTGAAAATTAAAAATGAAGCATTTCCATGTTTTGCTAATATTGTTAATGACAAGTCATGGCTTTGGCATCTTCATTATAATCACTTGAGTTTTAGCACTCTGTCCAAGATTTGCAAAGATCATATGGTGAGAGGCATCCCAAATATTAGCAAACAAGATCAAGTATGTGAAAGCTGTGTTTTTGGCAAACACCATCGAGATCCATTTCCAAAAGAAAAGGCATGGCGAGCAAAGAATCCTTTGGAGCTAGTGCATTCGGATTTATGTGGACCTATGCGCACAAACTCTCTTGGAGGTAATCGGTATTTTCTCACTTATATTGATGACTATATAAGCAAGACGTGGATTTACTTTCTCAAAGAAAAATCTCAAGTATTTGAAGTATTCAAGATTTTTAAAGCACTTGTAGAGAAGCAAAGTGGTTTTTCTATAAAGACACTCCGATCCGATCGTGGTGGAGAATATATGGCAAAAGAATTCGGAAATTTCTTAAAGCATCATGGCATCCATCATCTACTAACGGTCCGCTCAACCCCTCAACAAAATAGGGTGGCCGAAAGAAAGCATCGTATCATCATGTAACTTGTTCGAAGTATGTTAAAGACAAAAGGATTGCCTAAAATATTTTAGGCCGAAGCTGTAGCATGTGCATGCTATGTTCTCAACCGTACGGCAACTAAAAGTGTTCAAGAAAAGACTCCACAAGAAGCATGTAGCGGTCACAAGTCATGTGTCTCCCACTTTCGAATTTTTGAAAGCATTTGTTACTCTCATGTGCTGGATGAAAAGAGAAGAAAATTTGATGACAAATCTGAAAAGTGCATCTTTGTTGGCTATAGTGAAAGATCCAAGGCATATAAATTATATAACCCCATCACAAAGAAGACTATTATTAGTCTTGATGTAATTTTCAATGAGTAAGAAGCATGGGAATGGCAAAATGAGAAAAAGAGTACAAATATCTTGCTTGATAATGATGCATTTGAGCCAATTGAAGAAGAAGGATCGACTCCACCTACTCCACCATCTAATTCTCCTCCAAGCTCATCATCTTCAAGTTCAGAATCAACACCTAGAAGGACACGACCTCTTGCGGAGATTTATGGAGAAACAAGAAGAATTTTAGAAGATGAATTTGTTGATTTTGCTTTATATGCAACTGCGGATCCAGTTGATTTTGAAGAAGCCACCAAGGAAGACAAATGGAGACAAGCCATGGATCAAGAAATTGATGCAATTGAAAGGAACTAAACATGGGAGTTGGTTGAAGTACCTGAAGGGAAGAAACCCATTGGAGTCAAATGAGTTTACAAGACAAAGTTGAATGCACAAGGTGAAGTTGAAAAACATAAGGCACGATTAGTTGTGAAAGGCTACAAGCAAAAGTATGGTGTTGATTACAAAGAAATTTTTGCTCCCGTGGCACGTCTTGAAACAATTCGTTTGATAATTCATTGACCGCTCAAAATAAGTGGTAAGTTTATCAAATGGATGTTAAATCTGCTTTCTTAAATGGAGCACTACAAGAAGAGGTGTACATCGATCAACCTTTCGGCTATGTGATAAAGGATGAAGAGCATAAAGTCTATTGGTTGAAGAAGGCATTGTATGGCCTTAAGCAAGCCCCTCGTGCATGGTATAGTCGCATAGATGACTATTTTGTGAAGATGAGATTCAAGAGGTGTCCATTTGATCATACTCTTTACATCAAGAAGAACAAAGATAACATTCTCATCATTGGTTTATATGTGGATGATTTTATTTTTACGGGAAATAGTCTTGATAATATTAAAGAATTTAAGAGAAGTATGATGCAAGAATTTGTGATGTCCGACTTGGGTCTACTTCATTACTTTCTTGGTATTGAAGTAAAGCAAGATAATGATGGTATATTTATCTCTCAAGAATAGTATGCAAAAGATTTGATGAAGAAGTTTAGAATGGAAGAGGCAAAGTCAATTAGCACTCCAGTTGAAGTTGGCTTGAAACTAAGTAAGGATGACAACTCTAAATATGTTGATCCAACATTGTTTAGAAGTCTTGTTGGGAGTTTGATGTATTTGACAGCCACTCGGTCAGACATTACATATGGTGTGAGCTTGATTAGTAGGTTCATGGAGCAACCAAAGAAGACACATTGGGATGCCAGAAAAAGAATTTTGAGATATGTGCATGGAACATTTGGGGATGGAATTTATTATCAAAAGATAAATGATCCTAAGGTGCTTGGATATTGTGATAGTGATTGGGCCGGAAGTGTTGATGATAGTAAAAGTACTTCGGGAAATGTTTTCTACTTTGGATCAAGTGCAATCACGTGGATGTCAAAGAAACAACAAGTTGTGGCTCTCTCAACCGCCGAGGCAGAATATATTTCACTATCTTTAGCTAGTTGTCAAGCTTTATGGATTAAATGGGTGCTAGAAGAACTTAAGCATACTCCAAAAGAAAGTCCACTTATATATTGTGATAGCAATTCTGCTATAACACTCACCGAAAATCCAGTTTTTCATGGGAGGAGCAAACATATAAGAATCAAGTATCATTTCATTCGAGACTTGGTTGAAAAAGGAGAAGTAGTTGTCAAGCATTGCCAGACGCAAGATCAAATTGCCGATATTTTAACGAAGCCTTTGAAGTTGGAGATTTTCAAGGAGTTAAAGAAGAAACTTGGTATGCGTAAAATTTTAGCTCAAAGGGGGGCAAATCAAGTTTAAAGGGGGGTGTTGGAATATAAACTTGATTTATTGGTTTCTAGAGAATTCTTGTATTATGTTTAAAGGGGGGTGAGAGTTCTAGAGTTATGTTTTCTTTGTAATCAAGTAAAAGTGTTTCTAGAATTATGTTTTCTTTGTAACCAAGTAAAAGTATTTCTAGATTATGTTTTCTTTGTAATCAAGCAAAAGTAATTCTAGAATGATCTATTAGGGACTATAAATAGAGGAGCTCTCCCCTCATTTGTAATCAAGCAATCTAGCAAAGGAAAAATAATATTAAAGTATTATTTGTGAGAACAAGTTTCTTCTCTCAAGTCTCCAACTTTAAAAAAAAAAATATATTTCAACACATTTCGTATCGATCGAAAACGTCTCCATTTGACCCGAGATCGATCAAGGACATTCTTGAGGTGGTACGCAAGCCCTGTGAAAATTTGGCAGCATTTGGGCTTGTAGATTTTGAGTTATGGCCGATCCAAGATTGATTATGCAATAGGCCGAACTGTGCGTATCAATACCTTCGTATTGATCACTATTCGTATCGATGATTACTCGTATCGATCGGTCGTGCACTGATGACGTGGAGCGATATTTTAGGTGGAGATCCATTTTGTACGCATGTGGACCACTTCTTTTGTTTGACCATTCTTCTTTGTATCGACCCTGATGAGTGCTCTTCGTATAGATTGTTGAAGGCCGCTTCGTATCGATGCTTGTTGCTAACTTCGTATCGATCTGTGGAACGATCAATACAAAACCGGAGGAAGGGGTTGATCGATACGAACTGCACATATGGATCGATTATGCTTGACCGGTGCGAATAGGATAGAGATGGAGTTGATGGATATGAACACGATGGATGCGAATTAAGCATGTCTCATGTGAAGCTTAATCGATCCCTAATTTGAGCATATGAACTCCGATCGACCTGAAATTTAGAACGTTGGCTTTTATAGCTTTGCTTGTCGTATCACGTTAATTGTAACTCGATTTAGACTCGGACCAAATTTGCCAGTATCCATAGTGAACCTATGTATAACCGATCTTTGGAATGAATTGTCCTTGTTTTCTAGTCAAATCCTTGGTGTCACGGCCTTGCCAAAAGGCGGGATAATAGAATATTTATTTTAATAATCATATTTGTTTAGGAAGTTATAACTAAACAAAGCAACATATTTATTTTCAATATGTGGGTTATAGTGAAGTCATGCTTCAGTACATTAGTTGAATATGGTTCATTTGAGGTGAAATTTAATTTTAGTAATGATTTGAATTTACTTTAAATTGAAAATCTATGAATAAAGCTTGGTACTGCCTTATTCAGGGATCATTTGATTTTGATTTTGGGTGGTAAATGGCCAAATCGAGGATGGACACTAGCCCCAATGATATGTATCCATTGGTGTACGTGCAACACTATACTATTGCTTCAAGCACAGCAGTAGTAAACAGTTGTGGGTATTTTGCCCATAGCCTTATGAGGTGGTGGGTGACCACGGGTCTTAGGCACTACCCATTGTTAGTATAAAAAAAAGAATAAATAAATAGAATTTTGCCATCTACAAATTCGTTGGAAAGGTAAATTTATAGGAAACAACTTCTGTATAAACACTTTGAGGGATTTTGACAAAAACTGGTTTTAATACAAGTGATTTTGGGCATGCCCTTGCAATTTATGAGCTAAAACTTCACATTATTTCAGCTATAACTCCTAGCATGTCGACTTGATTTCGACGAATTTAAAATCCTTGGAAAGGTGGAATGGTAATAAAGAACTATCATGTTGAAAACATTGCAAAAATTTGAAGTTTTCTACTTGCACAGTAAGGTATTCGCTGCCCAAATTGGAATTTCTAAATTTATACTTTGTGGTATAACAGCTATAACTATTAATCTATAAATAATTTTTGAATCCCGTAAGACGTTTTAGAAAGCCTGCTTCGTATGTTTCAAATTTTCTATTGACTACTTTTGGTAATTCAATGATTTGATATCTCAATATAGTTAATCGAAACATTAGCTAACGAAAGGTGTAGTTGCTATTGCTTATATGTGTATATTTACAATATTTGTTTTGAAGTACAGGTACTCGAATGCATTTTGGGCTGATTTTTGATGCTAGTTCGCTGATGCTCAAATTAAAATTCAATAAGCATGCTTAAAATTTTGAATAAAGGTATATTTTTATGTTATATGCACTGGTACGTATACATATATGTATATGCAGTTCCTCATTTATGAACTGTCTTGTTTAGTAAATGTATATTGATTACATTGTATACTGAGTTTTAGAAACGCTAGCAATGCAAATGAGTCCCCCTCAAATATTCTAAAATTTCGACAGGTAGAATTCTTTTTAGGGTTTTGAGGCAAGTGCGTGGCAATTTATATGCCAATGTATTTAGTGAATACAACATGATAACGTATAAAATATTAAAAGGATGTTAATGTGATATAATATTATTATACGATATCAAATGAAATAGATAAATAAATAATAATGGTAAGCAAATAAAAATGATATTGATGAAATACATTATTTGGTGTGATGCTTGCTATTATTTTATTGGATGGTCATCTCCATGACTAAGCTGTTATGCTTGAAATGCATAATATGTACTGATACATATTTGTTGTGTGCTTTGTTTGATCCTTATTTTGGAATTGTGGCAACATAATTTTTACACGGAGGGGAGTCTATAATGACCTAAATACCGGTGTACTAACATTGGCTCAAATTTTATTATAATAGATTATCTTTGTTTACCTTTTGGAATGAATACTATTATAAAGCTATTTTATTGAGTTAAAATATTTTGTAATAAGAAATTTTATTTTAGTGATTCAAATTTATTAATTCCTATATGGAAATAACTGAGCTTGAGTGATTTTTTTTACAATGAATATAAAAGTATTTATATGATGTAGATAAGGTTGGTTATACTGGAAATGAATGAAAATGAGAATATTAATTTTGAGAAACAAACTGGATGTATTAATAAAAGGATTTAATTTAATTTGATGTAAACTATAGTGGTAATTTAGATTATTGAAAGTACTTTATATAAGTAGAATGAAGTGTTGTTCGATAGTAAATAGATCAATGCTTGACCATTTTGAATAAGTAATGATATTGAATATTTTTTTCTAAAATAAGTAATTCAACATAGCTCGAATGATAATGTAACTGCAAATAAGTAATAAGTTAAATGATTTGTAAATAAAGCGGTTCTTTTGTATAAAAGATTGCTTCTCTTATGATGGGAGCACTCGTAATTTTAAATAATAAATAAAATCCATATAAACGTCCGACAAGTAAAGTAAGTATACATATGCAAGATTATCACTTTGACGATCAATAAAATATGAATAGTAAAAGCGAATAAAATAAATATATTTATAGTTATTTCTAATGGTAAAAAACAAGTAATGAATGGTGATCTGCATGAGGTTAATGAATTTGCATATGAATTAAGAGGCCGTGATGCAGAAATGATTAATTAAGGGATGCAGCTTGAATTCATTAGGCTACATAGAGAATCTAAAGTAAGTTCTTGTTATTTGTCTAGTGTACTAAAACAGATAGCACGCTACAATAAACTCGTCGCACAAGTTTATTAATTAGAATTCCACTACGCTGGAATTCTGTATTAGATAAATGTAACAATAAGTTACGTTGGAAATAAATTACAACAACGTTACACTATTGTAAGAAATAGTACAACTTATAAACGGGAAAGATTACAGTGAATCTAACCAGTATATAAAGGAAATTCCGTCTGAGGCTTGTCGCAATAATTTCCTTAAGAATTTTATTTCAAAACTTTCGCAAGATACAACAGACGTAATCTACACAAGATTGTAATGAGTATGTCAACTCTGTGATATGTATGGAATATAGAGCAGTAGAGCAAAGAAGCAGAAGAAATTAGATTGGAATTGGATGAGAATGTGATCAGTATTCTCTCCTATTTATAATTTCGTCCGCATCCCTTCAAACAGTCGCGTCCGCTTGACGGGTCGCACCTGTTTGCCTTTTGGTCGCTGCTGTTTGTTAACGGGTCGCACCCGCCTGCTACTGGTCGCATCTGCTTGCGTCCAACGGTACTGTTTCGCACCCGCTTGTACCGCCTGCACCTCAACAGTCGGGTCGCATCTGTTCGCCCGCGTCCGCTTCAATCGGCTCGCGCCTGTTTGCTTCTAACGGGTCGCACCCTCTAATGTTCGCGTCTAGTCAACCCGCTCGCTTCAGAAGTCGCACCTCCTCAGCAATCCGCGTCCGTTCGTATAGCCTGCAGCTGTTAAAAAGCCCGGTCCAGTTGCAGTAAAAATACGAGTATCATATTAGACCCAAACCTAAACCCAAACCCGGACCGACCCGGCCCGGCCCGGTTCGGTTCGGTCGGACGGACGGCGGCGGCGCGCGCGCGTGTGTGATGGAGATGCATGATCTCCCTCCTCACAACGAAGCATATATTTGGGTGCCCCTAGGCCCCAACACCTTCATTGCAAAGCCATATATATCTTGGAATGGCTTTGCAAATTTGGCGATGTGGAACAAGTGTATTTCATTTACACTAGAAATTCCAACAATCCCCCACATAAATGATAAATACTTTTCCCCCACACAAAGCGAAATATCACAGAGTACATATGGAATAATGCTTTATCGTGGATAAGTAGATATTTCACTTTGAACTTTCCCTAGTTAAAACTTATCGGATCTACTTGGCTAATCAGTGAATTATTTCATCTTGAACCGTCGGCCTTTATTGTATATCCAGACAATAAGCTTTACGAAGCATTGATTCCATTCTCATGCAATCTCTTGATTGTGTTCATTTTGGTCCTGAACAATATTTTTGGTTCTGCGAGTGTTTTTAGAGAATAAAAGCCTTTTAATATTCTCATAGAGCCGACCTAGCTCACACTAACATAGGTGATCGCAACCATTAAGAGTATCCTACATATACCCCACTTGTTATTTCCAAGATATGGTCATCATTAAAAAACATAGCTTTAACCTTTAAAACTTCTGTAGGCATGCATTATATTTTGCACCATAGGAATGGAGTAGGACCAAGTCCAGACAAATGCATTACTTCTTGAGTTATTCAGAACTGGTTTGCCTATGTATCCTAGTCTGTGGGATCTCCAATCGCTAGGATAAGTTTCCGTATAAGATAACTCATGATGGTTTAGGCTTTTAAACCCATTCCCCTCGATGCGCAGTCAATTTTCTCTCTTGATAAACCTTTAGTAAATGGATCCGCTAGGTTATCATTTGTTCTCACATAATCTATGGAAATAGTTCTATTAGAGAGTAACTGCCTAACTGTGTTATGGCGACGACGTATGTGTCGTGATTTGCCATTATACACAAGGTTTTTCGCTCTACTTAGCGCTGCTTGATTATCGCAGTGAATACATATGGCCGTCACAGGTTTTGGCCAAAATGGAATATCTTCTAAGAATTGACGAAGCCATTCTGCCTCTTCGCCTGCTTTATCTAATGCGATAAACTCAGATTCCATGGTGGATCGAGCTATGCATGTTTGTTTAGTAGATTTCCATGACACTGCTGCTCCTGCAAGGGTAAAGACATAACCACTTGTGGATTTTGATTCCTCTGAATCTGCAATCCAGTTTGCATCACTATATCCTTGAAAGCCGGCAGGATATTTTCCGTAATGTAAGGGAAAATTAGTGGTATTCTTTAAATATCCCAACACTCTCATTAGTGCTTTCGATGTTCCTTCCCTAGATAACTTGTATACCTGCTTAGTCGACTTACCGCGTAAGCAATATCTGGTATGGTGCAATTCATCAGATACATTAAGCATCCTATCACACGAGAGTATTCCAGTTGCATTACACTCTCATCAGTGTTTTTATGCAGTACTTCCGATGGATTAAAAGGTGTCCTCACTCCTTTAATTCCATACTCTTGGAATTTTTCAATCACTTTGTCTACATAGTGTGACCGAGATAGTTCAATTCCATTAGGTGTTCTTATTATTTTGATTCCCAAAATAACGTTCGCAACTCCTAAGTCTTTCATATCGAAATTGTTGATTAACATCTTCTTTATAGTCTCTATTACTTCAGTATTAGGACCAAAGATTAGCATATCGTCTACATATAGACAAATCATCACATATGATTGTCCAACCTGTTTGTAATAAGCACATTTATCACATTCATTTATACGAAACCATTTTTCATCATGACACTATCAAATTTTTCATGCCATTGTTTTGGAGCTTGTTTTAGTCCGTATAGTGATTTCACTAACCGACATACTTTGTTTTCATTTCCTTTGGAAATAAAACCCTCAGGTTGCTCCATGTAAATCTCCTCATCGAGATTTCCATTTAAGAATGCTGTTTTTACATCCATTTGATGAATCTCTAGATTATAAATGGATGCAATTGCTATTAACATTCTTATAGAGGTTATTCGTGTTACCGGTGAATAGGTATCAAAGAAGTCTACTCCTTCTTTTTGACGATATCCTTTGGCTACCAATCTGGCTTTATATTTATTTATAGAGCCGTCTGATTTCAATTTCTTCTTGAAAATCCATTTGCAGCCAATTGGTTTTATTCCAGGTGGAATATCAACTATTTCACAAGTTTTATTACTTAGAATTGAATTAATCTCACTTTGGATTGCTTCTTTCCAACATGAAGATTCAGAAGATGACATTGCTTCCTTGTACGTTTGAGGTTCGTGTTCTAACATATAAGTTAAAAAATCCGAACCGAATGTTTTGGAAGTTCTTGCCCTTACGCTTCTTCTTGGTTCAACCTCCTCGTTGTCCTGATGAGTTTCATCTTCACATGTCTCATCTCTGTTATCTCTTGTCCTTTTTGGGACAGGATTTCCATCGTTTCTTTTATGTGGGAACACATCTTCAAAGAACGAGGCATTTCTTGATTCCATGATTGTATTTACATGAATATCATTTATATCAGACTTGAATACCAAAAATCTGTAGGCACTACTATTTTGGGCTGGCCAAAAATAATAACAATCTACTATTTTTGGTCCAAGTTTGACTCTCTTGGGAGGCGGAACTGGAACTTTTGCCAAGCACCCCCACACTTTGAGGTATTTAAAGCTTGGTTTGTGTCCTTTCCATATCTCATATGGAATTGTTTCCGTTTTATTGTGAGGAACTTTGTTTAATATGTGATTAGACATATTTAAGGCTTACCCCGACAAGTTCGTCGGTAGGCCAGAAGTTAAAAGCATGGCAGTAATCATGTCTTTTAACGTTCTGTTCTTCCTCTCGGCTACACCATTTTATTGTGGTGAATATGGAGCTGTTGTTTGATGAATTATATCATTTTCGGCACAGAACTGTTCAAATGGTGATTCATATTCTCCACCTCGATCAGATCTCAATATCTTGATCTTTTTATTTAACTGATTTTCTACCTCAGCCTTGTATTTTATAAACGCGGTTATTGCTTCATCCTTACTATTTAAAAGATATACATAGCAAAATCGCGTATAATCGTCAATAAAAGTAATAAAATACTTTTTCCCACCTCTTGTAGGTAGTGATTTAAAATCACATGAATCTGTATGTACCAAACCTAATGGTTCGTTCTTCTGTCAACAGATTTAAATGGTTGTTTGACCATTTTTGCTTCTATACATGTCTCACATTTGTAGTTCTTATCTACTTGGAAATTTGGAATCAATCCCAAGTTTGATAATTTCTTCATTTTTCGGAAGTTTACGTGTCCTAATCTATCGTGCCATAGTAAAATTTCTTGCTCAAGCAAGTAAGATACTTCAATTTTATTAATAGCACAATCAGAATACATAGATTTATTGCCGGTAATGGCTACATTTGCCTTAAATAGGCCATCACATAAATATCCCCTTCCGATATACATTCCATCTTTGGACAGAACCATATTGTCTGACTCAAACACCATCTTGA
Source organism: Allium cepa (assembly GCA_030765085.1). Taxonomy (NCBI): domain Eukaryota; kingdom Viridiplantae; phylum Streptophyta; class Magnoliopsida; order Asparagales; family Amaryllidaceae; genus Allium; species Allium cepa. The sequence goes on from CM060943.1 coordinate 567,586,056, forward strand.
ATCCCTTCTTTGATAGGACTGCACCAGAGATGAGATTCTTGCATATGTCTGGAACGTGAAGCACGCCATTCAATTTGATAGTTTTTCCAGAAGTGAACTTGAGGATAACTGTGCCACTGCCTTCGATCATGGAAACTGCAGAATTACCCATGTAGAGTCTTTCTTTCTGATCGAATTTCTGGTATGTTGAAAACATGGATTTTTCAGAGCAAACATGACGAGTAGCTCCTGTGTCAACCCACCATTGGTTAGGGTTCTGAATCAAATTGCATTCAGAAATAACCGCTGAAAAGTTGGACTTATCCATTTTCATGTTGTCAACTGTTAACATTTCTGTTTTAGTGTAAAACAGTAAAATTCTTAAGATGTTATTTGTCTAGTGTACTAAAACAGATAGCACGCTACAATAAACTCGTCGCACAAGTTTATTAATTAGAATTCCACTACGCTGGAATTCTGTATTAGATAAATGTAACAATAAGTTACGTTGTAAATAAATTACAACAACAACGTTATACTATTGTAAGAAATAGTACAACTTATAAACGGGAAAGATTACAGTGAATCTAACCAGTACATAAAGGAAATTCCGTATGAGGCTTGTCGCAACAATTTCCTTAAGAATTTTATTTCAAAACTCTTCCAAGATACAACAGACGTAATCTGCACGAGATTGTAATGAGTATGTCAACTCTGTGATATGTATGGAATATAGAGCAGTAGAGCAAAGAAGCAGAAGAAATTAGATTGGAATTGGATGAGAATGTGATCAGTATTCTCTCCTATTTATAATTTCGTCTGCATCCCTTCAAACGGCCGCGTCCGCTTGACGGGTCGCACCCGTTTGCCTTTTGGTCGCTGCTGTTTGTTAACGGGTCGCACCCGCCTGCTACTGGTCGCATCTGCTTGCGTCCAACGGTACTGTTTCGCACCCGCTTGTACCGCCTGCACCTCTACAGTCGGGTCGCATCTGTTCGCCCGCGTCCGCTTCAATCGGCTCGCTCCTGTTTGCTTCTAACGGGTCGCACACTCTAATGTTCGCGTCTATTCAACCCGCTCGCTTCAGAAGTCGCACCTCCTCAGCAATCCGCGTCCGTTCGTATAGCCTGCAACTGTTAAAAAGCCCGGTCCAGTTGCAGTAAAAATACGAGTATCATATTAGACCCAAACCCAAACCCAAACCCGGCCCGGCCCGGCCCGGTCCGGTTCGGTTCGGTCGAACAGACGGCGGCGGCGCGCGCGCGCGTGTGTGATGGAGATGCATGATCTCCCTCCTCACAACGAAGCATACATTTGGGTGCCCCTAGGCCCCAACACCTTCATTGCAAAGCCATATATATATCTTGGAATGACTTTGTAAATTTGGCGATGTGGAACAAGTGTATTTCATTTACACTAGGAATTCCAAAAATCCCCCACATAAATGATAATATACTTTTCCCCCACACAAAGCGAAATATCACAGAGTACATATGGAATAATGCTTTATCGTGGATAAGTAGATATTTCACTTTGAACTTTCCCTAGTTAAAACTTATCGGATCTACTTGGCTAATCGGTGAATTATTTCATCTTGAACCGTCGGCCTTTATTGTATATCCAGACAATAAGCTTTACGAAGCATTGATTCCCTTCTCATCCAATCTCTTGGTTGTGTTCATTTTGGTCCTGAACAATATTTTTGGTTCTGCGAGTGTTTTTATAGAATAAAAGCCTTTTAATATTCTCATAGAACCGACCCAGCTCACACTAACATAGGTGATCGCAACCATTAAGAGTATCCTACATATACCACACTTGTTATTTCCAAGATATGGTCATCATTAAAAAACATAGTTTTAACCTTTAAAACTTCTGTAGGCATGCATTATATTTTGCACCATAGGAATGGAGTAGGACCAAGTCCAGACAAATGCATTACTTCTTGAGTTATTCAGAACTGGTTTGCCTATTGATCCTAATCCGTGGGATCTCCAATCGCTAGGATAGGTTTCCGTATAAGATAACTCTTGATGGTTTAGGCTTTTAAACCCATTCCCCTCGATGCGCAGTCAATTTTCTCTCTTGATAAACCTTTAGTAAATGGATCCGCTAGGTTATCATTTGTTCTCACATAATCTATGGAAATAGTTCCATTAGAGAGTAACTGCCTAACTGTGTTATGGCGACGACGTATGTGTCGTGATTTGCCATTATACACAAGGTTTTTCGCTCTACTTAGCTCTGCTTGATTATCGCAGTGAATACATATGGCCGTCACAGGTTTTGGCCAAAATGGAATATCTTCTAAGAATTGACGAAGCCATTCCGCCTCTTCGCCTGCTTTATCTAATGCGATAAACTCAGATTCCATGGTGGATCAAGCTATGCATGTTTGTTTAGTAGATTTCCATGACACTGCTGCTCCTGCAAGGGTAAAGACATAACCACTTGTGGATTTTGATTCCTCTGAATCTGCAATCCAGTTTTCATCACTATATCCTTGTAAGACGACAGGATATTTTCCATAATGTAAGGAAAAATTAGTGGTATTCTTTAAATATCCCAACACTCTCATTAGTGCTTTCCGATGTTCCTTCCCTGGATTACTTGTATACCTGCTTAGTCGACTTACCGCGTAAGCAATATCTGGTCTGGTGCAATTCATCAGATACATTAAGCATCCTATCACACGAGAGTATTCCAGTTGCATTACACTCTCATCAGTGTTTTTATGCAGTACTTCCGATGGATTAAAAGGTGTCCTCACTCCTTTAATTCCATACTCTTGGAATTTTTCAATCACTTTGTCTACATAGTGTGACTGAGATAGTTCAATTCCATTAGGTGTTCTTATTATTTTGATTCCCAAAATAACGTCCGCAACTCCTAAGTCTTTCATATCGAAATTGTTGATTAACATCTTCTTTATAGTCTCTATTACTTCAGTATTAGGACCAAAGATTAGCATATCGTCTACATATAGACAAATCATCACATATGATTGTCCAACCTTTTTGTAATAAACACATTTATCACATTCATTTATACGAAAACCATTTTTCATCATGACACTATCAAATTTTTCATACCATTGTTTTGGAGCTTGTTTTAGTCCGTATAGTGATTTCACTAACCGACATACTTTGTTTTCATTTCCTTTGGAAATAAAACCCTCAGGTTGCTCCATGTAAATCTCCTCATCGAGATTTCCATTTAAGAATGCTGTTTTTACATCCATTTGATGAATCTCTAGATTATAGATGGATGCAATTGCTATTAACATTCTTATAGAGGTTATTCGTGTTACCGGTGAATAGGTATCAAAGAAGTCTACTCCTTCTTTTTGACGATATCCTTTGGCTACCAATCTGGCTTTATATTTATTTATAGAGCCGTCTGATTTCAATTTCTTCTTGAAAATCCATTTGCAGCCAATTGGTTTTATTCTAGGTGGAATATCAACTATTTCCCAAGTTTTATTACTTAGAATTGAATCAATCTCACTTTGGATTTCTTCTTTCCAACATGAAGATTCAGAAGAGGACATTGCTACCTTGTACGTTTGAGGTTCGTGTTCTAACATATAAGTTAAAAAATGCGAACCAAATGTTTTGGAAGTTCTTGCCGTTACGCTTCTTCTTGGCTCAACCTCCTCGTTGTCCTGATGAGTTTCATCTTCACATGTCTCATCTCTGTTATCTCTTGTCCTTTTTGGGACAGGATTTCCATCGTTTCTTTTTTGTGGGAACACATCTTCAAAGAATGAGGCATTTCTTGATTCCATGATTGTATTTACATGAATATCATTTATATCAGACTTGAATACCAAAAATCTGTACGCACTACTATTTTGGGCTAGCCAAAAATAATAACAATCTACTATTTTTGGTCCAAGTTTGACTCTCTTGGGAGGCGGAACTGGAACTTTTGCCAAGCACCCCCACGCTTTGAGGTATTTAAAGCTTGGTTTGTGTCCTTTCCATATCTCATATGGAATTGTTCCCGTTTTATTGTGAGGAACTTTGTTTAATATGTGATTAGACATATTTAAGGCTTCCCCCGACAAGTTCGTCGGTAGACCAGAAGTTAAAAGCATGGCAGTAATCATGTCTTTTAACGTTCTGTTCTTCCTCTCGGCTACACCATTTTATTGTGGTGAATATGGAGCCGTTGTTTGATGAATTATACCATTTTCGGCACAGAACTGTTCAAATGGTGATTCATATTCTCCACCTCGATCAGATCTCAATATCTTGATCTTTTTATTTAACTGATTTTCTACCTCAGCCTTGTATTTTATAAACGCGGTTATTGCTTCATCCTTACTGTTTAAAAGATATACATAGCAAAATCGCGTATAATCGTCAATAAAAGTAATAAAATACTTTTTCCCACCTCTTTTAGGTAGTGATTTAAAATCACATGAATCTGTATGTACCAAACCTAATGGTTCGGTTCTTCTGTCAACAGATTTAAATGGTTGTTTGACCATTTTTGCTTCTACACATGTCTCACATTTGTAGTTCTTATCTACTTGGAAATTTGGAATCAATCCTAAGTTTAATAATTTCTTCATTTTTCGGAAGTTTACGTGTCCTAATCTATCGTGCCATAGTAAAATTTCATGCTCAAGCGAGTAAGAGACTTCAATTTTATAGCACAATCAGAATACATAGATTTATTGCCGGTAACGGCTACATTTGCCTTAAATAGGCCATCACATAAATATCCCCTTCCGATATACATTTTCCAGCTTTGGACAGAACCATGTTGTCTGACTCAAATACCATCTTGAATCCCTTTTTTGATAAGACTGCACCAGAGATGAGATTCTTGCATATGTCTGGAACGTGAAGCACGTCATTCAATTTGACAGTTTTTCCAGAAGTGAACTTGAGGATAACTGTGCCACTGCCTTCGATCATGGAAACTGCAGAATTACCCATGTAGAGTCTTTCTTTCTGATCGAATTTCTGGTATGTTGAAAACATGAATTTTTCAGAGCAAACATGACGAGCAGCTCCTTTGTCAACCCACCATTGGTTAGGGTTCTGAATCAAATTGCATTTAGAAATAACCGCTGAAAAGTTGGACTTATCCATTTTCATGTTGTCAACTGTTAACATCTCTGTTTTAGTGTAAAACAGTAAAATTCTTAAGATGTTATTTGTCTAGTGTACTAAAACAGATAGCACGCTACAATAAACTCGTCGCACAAGTTTATTAATTAGAATTCCACTACGCTGGAATTCTGTATTAGATAAATGTAACAATAAGTTACGTTGTAAATAAATTACAACAACAACGTTATACTATTGTAAGAAATAGTACAACTTATAAACGGGAAAGATTACAGTGAATCTAACCAGTATATAAAGGAAATTCCGTCTGAGGCTTGTCGCAACAATTTCCTTAAGAATTTTATTTCAAAACTCTCCCAAGATACAACAGACGTAATCTGCACAAGATTGTAATGAGTATGTCAACTCTGTGATATGTATGGAATATAGAGCAGTAGAGCAAAGAAGCAGAAGAAATTAGATTGGAATTGGATGAGAATGTGATCAGTATTCTCTCCTATTTATAATTTCGTCCGCATCCCTTCAAACAGTCGCGTCCGCTTGACGGGTCGCACCCGTTTGCCTTTTGGTCGCTGCTGTTTGTTAACGGGTCGCACCCGCCTGCTACTGGTCGCATCTGCTTGCGTCCAACGGTACTGTTTCGCACCCGCTTGTACCGCCTTCACCTCTACAGTCGGGTCGCATCTGTTCGCCCACGTCCGCTTCAATCGGCTCGTGCCTGTTTGCTTCTAACGGGTCGCACCCGCTAATGTTCGCGTCTATTCAACCCGCTCGCTTCAGAAGTCGCACCTCCTCAGCAATCCGCGTCCGTTCGTATAGCCTACAACTGTTAAAAAGCCCGGTCCAGTTGCAGTAAAAATACGAGTATCATATTAGACCCAAACCCAAACCCAAACCCGGCCCGGCCCGGCCCGAAGGACGGCGGCGGCGGCGCGCGCGCGCCTGTGTGATGGAGATGCATGATCTCCCTCCTCACAACGAAGCATATAATTGGGTGCCCCTAGGCCCCAACACCTTCATTGCAAAGCCATATATATCTTGGAATGGCTTTGCAAATTTGGCGATGTGGAACAAGTGTATTTCATTTACACTAGGAATTCCAACAGTTCTTAACTACAAAAGTGTGATGCTGCATTCAAGTCATCAAGAGAAGAAAACATGGAAGATATGTGTACTAGGAATTATGCTGAGAAATAGAAACTAATGCTTCAACGAAGACCGCGGAACTCCAAGAATTATGGAATTGTAAATACTATCGATATGGTCTGGTGCATGTTGACTGGGTAGTTGCAAGAAAACTGATGTAGGTTGGGCTAGACATTGCCCGGCTTGTATAAATGCACATTTGGATGGAATTATGCTAGAGGATGTGCCTTGAAAGTTACCTGTGACATAATATGAATACCTCCAGGTCAGCAAACTAATAGGTGCACAAACAAAAGAAAAATATCTTCAATAAACAAGGGAATTTATTTAAAATAAGGGATTTATATGTAAAATTTGTTAAAACAAATGTCTTCAATAAATAACTCGTTTTGTTTTAACGCAATCCTTAACCTCCTTACTAACAATATCCCGAGTTTCCATTTAGACCCTAAAACCAATTTCACACATCTTCTCATAAAAAGTTAACATGGTAGGGTGGAACAAACTCAGAAGTGGAATGCTTGGAAAGGGATCTTGCATGACCGTAGGCATCATAATGAGGGTAGCAGTTAACATTAGGTGGGTGCGAATGGTGAGGCACTTGAAACGATAAGCAGTGCATGTTGTGGTGCCTCGTAGACTAGAATGGAAGCATGATCTGTTGAAGGTGTGCGGCCAAAGGAGGAGTCATCATGAGTTGGAGCATGATCGTAGGCTGGGGAAGATAGAGCTGAGCGATGTGGATGCTCAAACTAATAAGCTTCACGACAAAGTTAAATTGGTGAGTGAAAAAAACAACAAACTCTATTTGCTTTCTGAAATGCAATTATAATATGTATGTATACATACTCTACAAGAACGACACCAGATAACGGCGTCTTTTAGCCGTCGCCGGCCGTCGCTAGCCGACGCTAAAAGCTGTTGCTATATTGGTCGTCGCCCAATATTATAGCGACGACGCCGTCACATAAATAGCGACGGCTCGCGACTGCAAATGTGCTATGTGGAAATTTTTTCAACGTCTAAATGACGTCGCTAGCCGTAGCTAGCCGTCGCTAACCTGAACCAATCGACCGTCGCTAGCCGTCGCTAAACTGAACCAGATAGCCGTCGCTAGCCGTCGCTAACCTAAGTAAATTTCTGTGCACCTGCACAGCCCATATACACTTCAACCAATCTGAACCAAACAACCGCTATACACTATATTCATCAACTATAACTATCATATATCCATCATATAACATCACTATACATTCAAACGATATAAAATCCAACCAAATCTCATTTTCAAATCCAACCAAATCTTATTTTCAAATCCAACCAAATCCATTAACCAGAATATGTACATAGTAAACCGAAATTTCTACATAATATCCCGACATATATATACATAATATCCAACCAAATCCATCAACTAGAAGTCATCAAAATATATACATCATATCCTGAAATATATATACACCAAACCAACCAAAATGTGTATATACCAAACTATAAGCAAACAAACATACATACTCCTCGTCATTGCTGCCGTCCTCTCCAGGCATCCTCCCATGCTGTTGCAAATAAGCCGCAATCCACTCATCCAGTTGTTGCTCAAAGAAACTCTTCCTCCAATCATTTATTTCTTCCACTGTCGTCCTCAACTGAGCAATCTCTGCCTCTTGCTGCGACCTCTTGTATGCACTCTACATTCTCATCGCCTGTAAAATAATTCATAATTATTTATATATTAGTATATATATAATATTATTAAAATTATTTAACTATTCATATATGCATAAGTAAATTTATATATTAACACATGTCAAAATTTACCTCCACATTTCCATAGCTATACCGTCGACTGGTCCGAGAAGGCGGGTCAATAATAGCATCCCAAATATGGTTCTCCTTCTCAAACGTAAGCTCTTCCCGACCAGTGGACTGTGCTACATGAGCCCGCTCTGCTTCGTACCTCTCCTGCGATTACAAACAATTGTTTTACACGATAAAAACTGAATTTCAAAATTTTGAAAATAAAATAAGACAAAATATTGTTATTAACAGTAAATTAATTTACCATTATGGATTGTGATTTGTCATCCATCCACTCGTACGAAACATTGCCCTCTTCGTTAGTCCTCTCCACGGCATGCGTGGCCTTGAACAGCTCGACTATAGTGGGCTCACGGGTGTATCTCGCGGCCTGAAAATATATAAATATTATTGTTAATCTGATTATAAAATATTATAATAAAATGTAAACACAGTTTATAAATTTAATTACCAGCTCTCTCTTGTGCTCCTGAAAGGATTAAGAGCCACCACGGTGCAATGCATGATTTGTATTTCTGTTTGCCCGGTTCCGCGCAGATAACTCCTACAAATTAAGATAAATTATCACGTATATATTATGCAAGATTTATATTAGACTTAAATAAAAAAGAAAACATATTTTACTTACTTTTACCCCCGGACTGTTCCAAAGATGAAGAAATTCATTCCATACACCCTCACCCATCCAGTTCGGCCCTGCATTCTTAGCCTTGGACAATGTATCCCTGTAATTTTTCCTTATTCGTTTGTTCCAGTGATTTAAAAAAAATGTCCTAGTCATCAGGGTCAATGCGGACTGCAGCCTGTAAATTAAAATTATTTTAAGTTATATAGATTATAGTAATTTACAACTGAAATTCAAACTACTACTTACAAGTAAATCCGCCTGTATAGCGTTCTTGACATGAGGGGGGATGTCGTCCCAGCGAGGCCAACAACTATCCATCCGGCTCTGAAATGCCTTTCTCGAAACCTGTAAAATATAATCTGATGGTTCCACCTCAAAGCCACTGCAAAAGTTATGATATACATGTTAAGTGGATTTTAAAACTTATACTTTAAATAAAATTGATACTTACCCAGCACTTCTAGGAACAACTTCTGCAATCGGACGTAAGTCCGGTGCAGTGCCACTACCACCTGCACTGGGAGATGGGGATGGCGTGCCACCACCACCTACACTTCGTCTCACGCCAGACATATCTGCTATAGAAAAACAATATCATCAGAGAACAATTATAGAAATTTACTACTACATAGCATGTTTCAATCACTTTCCCAGAAACAATTATAAAAATTTACTAGTACAAAACATGGATAAACATTATATAAATAATCATCACAGAACCATAATAGAAATTCACTACTATATAGCATGTTCCAATCACTTTCACAGAACAATTATAAAAATCTACTAGTACAAAATATGGATAAAAATTATATAAATAATCATCACAGAATCATAATAGAAATTCACTACTACATAGCATGTTTCAATCACTTTCACATAACAATTATAAAATTTTACTAGTACAAAACATGGATAAAAATTAACTAAATGATCATCATAGAACAATTACATAAATTTACTATTACATCGCATGTTTCAATCACTATCACTTAACAATTATATCAATAACGATCAGTCTTCATCGTTTTCTAATTCAGATTCAGTCTCGTATTCTATCTCATTTTCTACGGTACTTTCGAATGCATCAAATAGGACGTTCGATTCATCATTCAAAGGTCCTACATCAATATCATCAGTTATTATTATTTCTGCATTTGATTCAAGATCGGCTTGATATGCTGCTTCATCTGGAATATTATTTCCATCAAACGTAAACCTTGGTTTCGTTTTGAAAACAGCGGACCAATCCGCTTTATCTCTTTTCAAAGATGGATACGGAGAAAAATAAACTTATAACGCTTGCTTGGCTAATACAAAAGGATCGTACTTATAGTAGTGTGATGTATGCCTTATTTCAATAATTTTGTACTCTTTATGCACGTTGATTCCGGAACCAGGAACGTTACTGAACCAATTGCACTTAAATAAAAAAACATTTTCTAAAGGTTCAACATAATATGTCAATTCTAGAATCTATGTTAAGACGCCGCAAAAATCTTTTAAATGCTCATCTAGATCATCACTGCCTTTGACAAATACCCCGCTGTTATATGTTAATTTTTCAGCACCGTAATCTTTTGTGTTGAACTTAAACCCGTTGACGAAGAATATTGGATAAGTCTTCACATTTCTTTTCGGTCCAATCGCAAGATGTCTTAAGCCTTCATCAACAACACAGTTTCTCAGCTCATAAACATAGTTCAAAAACCGTTTGGCAAATTCTATACTGAGATCGCCAGATGGATACTGTGATTCGTAGATACTGCATATATGTAATATGTGTTATTATTATTATGTACGTACAAGTAAATTACAAGTGAATTAATTATTACCTAACAAATGGTGCGACTTCGACACAATTTAAAAGAACATACGTGTGCGCTACATGGTGGTCTCTATCGTCCAACCATATTTCCACACATTTTCCACCAGGTCTACCATGTTGTCTAAAAACAGATAACATTGTTTGAGAAGAATTTTGTTCAACGACTTTCTCATTTCGAGGAACAGTTACAAACGATAAGTTCACATCGTCCTTAAAGTAGTGAGAGAAAAAAATGAGGCTTCTTCTTCAAGATACGATTTGCATATCGAACCCTCAACTCGGGCTTTTTGTCGAATCTTATTCTTCAGATGATTCAAGTACCTATTAAGATATTTATTACATATTTAGATATACAAATTTGAATTTGAAATTGACATGAACATTGCACATGTTAATTTACCTCTCAAATGGATACATCCATCCATATTGCACAGGACCTCGAAGAAGTGCTTCGGATGGAAGATGAATAGGTAAATGCTCCATTACGTTCAAGAAACCAGGCGGAAGTATTTTCTCCAGTTTGCATAGCAATATGAGTATTTCTACTTCAAGTTTACGTATACGATCCACCTTTAATGTTGTCGAACAAAGCTGTTTATAAAACAAACATAACTCTGTTATGACGTTCCATACTTTTACGGGCAACAGTTCTTTGAAAGCCACGAGGAGTAAATATTCCATCATGATATGACAATCGTGCCTTTTCATCCCACTCAGTTTACTATTTTTGAAGTCAACACATCTACGAAGATTGGAAGAAATCCCATCGAGAAATCTTAATTCTTCCACCCACTTTAGCACGAGTTTTACTTGCTTATTGTCTAGCTCATAGCATGCTTTCGGTTTTTTATTGTCATTAGGCTTCATATGAAGTTCCGGGCGCTTACAATAGTTTGCTATATCAAGCCTCGAATTTAAATCGTCCTTGGTTTTTCCCTTTACATTCAAAATTGTATTAAATAGATTATCAAACTGTAACGACCCGTATTTTTACGTGTCGATAAATCGTAGAATTTACAGGTTGTTAGTGTTGTTTGTGTTGCTTCTAGCTTGAGTCGTTTAGAAGTTAACCCGGGTACAAGTGATGAGTCGTGACCGACTCATAGGGGACCGACTCAAGGAGGGGTAGCGGTTTAAAGTGTTGGCCGAGATAAGGATGGACCGACTCAAGAAGTTAGGCGACTCATAGGATGACCGACTCATAGAGGGCCGAGATAAGAAGTGTGGCCGAGTCAACGAGTTACGACTCATAGGGTTTGCCGAGTTAAGGAGTTAACGGGTTAAGGGTGTAGCGACTTAAGGGGTTTAGGCTTAGGTCGTGGATAATGAGTCGGCAGGGTTTTGAGTCGTAGGGCCTGATGAGTCGTGAGTCGGCATCATAGTTGAGTCGTGAGTGTGTATTGTTGAGTCGTCGTACGACTTAGGACTTGGGGAAAACGCGGCAGTGTCTTAGGTCGGAGGCTTTTAGGTCGTGACCGACTTATGTTGAGTCGGCACTGGTCTTGAGTCGTGAGTCGGTAGGTGTTGAGTCGGTTTGGGTTTGAGTCGTATGACCTTGTGCCTTGGTGTATTGAGTCGTTGGCTTGAGTCGGAAGGCTGTGCAGTTGAGTCGGCTAGGACTTAGGTCGGCCATAAGGCTGTGTTGTTAGGTCGTTTGCAACTGAGTCGGTAGGCACGACTTAACGATGAGTCGTAAGTCGTATGTGTCTTAAGTCGTGTGACCTTCTTGCTGTGTTGAGTCGTTAGGTCTTTGAGTCGGTAGAATTTAAGTCGGCATCTGGGTTAGTGTTAAGTCGGCAGTATATGTTGTATAGTTAAGTCGCAGGGTCGGCTGTGCTAGGTCGTGAGTCGGCAGGAGATGAGTCGTGGACGACTCATGATGAGTCGGGACCGACTCATGGGGCGACGACTCAGGGAGGTTCCAGCCTATAAATAGAGGGGTTCGGCTCACTTTTTGGCACCAGATTTCGAAGCGACGAAGTGCTGCCATTTTGAAGACTCGACTACAACATTTCTTCATCTTCTTTTCTCCATTCCAATCTAATTCTAACATCCATCCAAGATCGAAGATCGAGATCGAAGATCCAAGTGCCAAAGTTGAAGATCTTCATCCGTTCGAGCTAGAATTCATCGATTGGAGCGAGATATTGCCGGATCAAACCTTGATCTTCGCTGTCCAGATCTGAAGTGTGTAGTTTTTGTAGTGTTTGGGTGATTTGGTGAGTGGTAGTTATCTCTCACGCGGATCCAAGGGAGTATATTGGATTGGTGGCTTGTTTGAGTGTTAAAGTTAGAGATTTCATGCATTTTTCTTAGATCGAAGTCTAGATCCATGGTTTTTGGAAGATGTTTACTTATGCAAGTTTGTTTAATAAGCATTAGAGACAAATCCCATGTTTTATAATTGATAGATCTATGCTAAAAACCATGATTTCACATATGTTGGACTTTTGCTCGTTTATTTACGAAATTGCCATTATAGTTGATATTGCTTAAATTGCTTAATAGATCTTGTTTGAATGATTGATTATTTGAATGTATGATTGATTTGATTGTTTCCAAGTTAGCTAGTAGTTGATTTGGAACAAGATGATGAAAGAGGATTCAAAAGCTATGGAAGAAGGCTCTTGAATGGTGAAAGCTGCTTAAGGCATATGTAGCGGATGTTGAAGCTCATATGTATAGATTGGATGATGTTGAGATGGGACTTTGCCATGATTTGATGAGGCAAACCATGTTGTTGAGTTGAGACTTTGCTTTGATGCGATGAAGCGAAGTATGATGTGAGTCTTGGCTTAATCCAAGCAGGGATCATTCCAAGCATGTTGATAACTTGAAGAGTAGTTCAAGTTGGTTGATAATGGATTGTTCAAGAGGTAGCTTGAGCTTGTATGAGGATAGTCGTCAAGAAGGATGGCTAGGAGGCTTGGATCTCGTCGTTGTTGAAGGTTCTAGCATGCTCAAAAGCAGGAGTACATGGGGCGCCCATAACGACTACAGGTAGGTAGTCGGGACACCCAAAAGACTACAGGTAGGTAGTTGAGTACTCTGGGCAAAGTAGATAAGTCCTAGGCACAAGGCAGTGTGCGGAGTTATGGTTAGAACCGGGGTTACCATTAACCCTTGACAGATGGTCATTCAACTAACGGTGAAATCGAGGCAAGGATAACAGTGATAGCCAGAGTCATGGATGTTTGGTTGTATTATCATTCGGCTTCAAGAGCGGTGTTTTCTGGGTGCTTATCTGATCTTGGTTTAGGCCTTGGGGGTTTGTATTTGGAAAACATCGTCCTTGACTCGAGTGGTATTCGCTTTACCTTAATTGTCTATGTTGTTATGCTTGCTTCTCCTTAGTGTATGTCTGGGACTATCACTGTAGGAAGAGGTGGAGTGGGATGGTTTGGTTCCTATTCCTTTTATCCTTTATGCTCTTTTGGTATGTTTGATAGTTAATTTACTGCTCACTAAGACTTTGTCTGACTCAAGGTTTTATGTCTCCTCTTATTACCTTGGGCTGTTCATCCATGTTGGGATGGGCAGACTAGGTAGCAGGTGACAGGTGCTGTGCTAGGAGTTCTACGATGAAGATGACGAAGACGAGCAGGAGGCTTTGCATATTAGTTTTCTTACTATATGTACTGGGTATCCGCTGCTGTATTTGGTTGAGTGATTTGTAGTGAGGCTTTCATGTATGGATTTGAGTAGATGATTGTATAAAACTACTGTGATGCTTATATGATGATGTTCTGTTCTATGGAGCTTCACTATATTATATTTCTCTATTGTATTTTATCCATGCGCTGTGAGTTGTACGATAGAGATTCTTTTGTTTTGTTTTACCCTGACTATCGTCCATGGCTGCCTGGCACGCCTTTCAGCGCATTATTTCCTTGTTTTGGTGCGGGAGTCATGGGCGGTCGTCACATTTGGTATCAGAGCGAGGTTAATCGATTTTAGCCAACGCTCGCTGATGTAACTACGTAAGAGAGACGTAATTGTAATTTGATGGATGATTACTATATATAATATAGTAGTTTAGAAGGGTTTGAACTCCTTATGCAGTTGTTTCTTAAGGTGTTCTAATCATTCTTATTTACAGATATTAAGGATGAGTCGAAGTGAGAGACAAGCTGCGAGGGGTAGCCGTGATGCTAGGGAAGCTGTTGATTATGCTCCTATGTTTGAGGCCATGATGACTTCAATCATGAGGAGAATACCAGCTTCAGGATCATCTGTGGATATGGGAGTTCAAGTCCAAGCTCCGAGACCGGTGGATTTTGCCAAGCTTTGCAAGGATTATACTGCTCTTGGAGGGAAAGTTTTCTTGGGGACGGAGTCGACTATTGAGGTGCAGAGATGGATTGATGCTTGCAAAAGAATCTTTGGTGACTTAGGGATTGAGGATGCAACTAAGAGGAAGCTTGCATCGAGACAGCTTCAGGGAAGAGCTGCTGATTGGTGGAATTCTATCACCATAGATACACCAGAAGAAGAGATTACTTGGGAGCAATTCCAAGTTAGATTTGAAGCTAAGTTCATCTCTACTTCCCAGAAATCTGTCTTGTTTAAGAGGTTTGTGGAGCTCAAGCAAGGGGGAAGGCCTGTTCTTGAGTACATTTCTGAGTTTGAAGCTTTGTCTAAGTATGCCAGATCATATATTGATTCTCCCTACCAGAAGAATGAAAAGTTTGTGACTGGTCTGGATGCTTATCTTGGGAGGCAGTTAGTGGATCATCTGGACGATCCATTTGAGAAGCTTGTGGAAAAAGCTTTGAGGCATGAGAGTTTGTTCCCTAAGGAAAGTTCTGTTGTTGCTGTAACCAGGGAAGTATCTAAACCACAGCAGAGTGGCAACAGGAAGAGGAAGCAGCAGCAACAGAAGGGTAAGGATGGCCAGAAGAAGCCGAAGAGCGAAATGACTTGCTATAACTGCCAGCAGAAGGGCCATCTTTACAAAGATTGTAAGAATCCCAAAGTGCCGGGAAAGTGTTACAACTGTGATAAGCTGGGACATATCAAGAAGGATTGTCCAGAACCGAGGAAAGATAGGCAGGTTGTGCAAGCCTATGCTTTGGGGGCTGTTCCATCGTCTTCGAAAGCTCCTACTGCTGAAGAGAAGGGGAAGAGTGTGGTTGTTCAAGGTACTCTTTCTATTTGTGGTGTTCCAGTTAGAGTGTTGTTTGATACTGGAGCGTCGCATTCTTTTGTTTGTGATGATTTGGTAAGCCGGTTAGGTATGAAACCGGATATTGTTGATAGGCCATTGGTTGTGACTAATCCGGTAGGGGGTTCGTCATGTTTGTGTATGTTATGTCGTGGTCTAGTTGTGTCGAGTCATGATTGCTCGTTTGTTTGTGATTGCTTTGTTCTGAACTTTGCGGGGTTCGGAATTATTTTGGGTATGGACTGGCTTAGGAAGTATGCGGCTAGGATTGATTGTGAGAGGCTTGAGGTGACAGTCGGGAATGTGGAAGGGCGAAAGGTTGTGATACGATGTAAGCATGAAGAAGGCGTCTTCATGAGCTTCATGTATTCGCTAGTTGTTCCACGGGATGGACTGTCATTGGTGCCTATTGTGAATGAGTTTGGTGATGTCTTTGAGGAAGTCAAAGGGTTACCGCCGCATAGGGAGATCGAGTTTCGTATCGATCTAATTGAGGGAGCCAGACCTGTTGTGATGCCTCTTAGGCGAATGGCACCGAGGGAGCAGCAAGAGCTGAAGGTGCAAGTTGATGACCTTTTGCGGAAAGGATTCATTCGGAGAAGTGTGTCCGAATGGGGTGCGCCCGTTGTGTTCGCAACCAAAACGGATGGATCGTTGAGGTTGTGTGTTGATTATCGTGAGCTGAATAAGGTGACTAGGAAGAACAAGTATCCATTGCCGAGAATAGATGACTTGTTTGATCAGCTTCACGAGGCTAAGGTGTTTTCTCAGATGGATTTGGCAACGGGATTTCACCAGTTGAGAGTGGCAAAGGATAGTGTGCCGAAGACTGCTTTCAGAACACCATCCGGGTTTTATGAGTGGCTGGTAATGCCGTTTGGATTGACTAACGCGCCAGCATATTTTGTGGATCTTATGAATAGGGTATTCAGAGATCAGTTGAATAAGTTCGTGCTTGTGTTCGTGGATGATATTTTGATTTATTCCAGAACTGAGGAAGAGCACAAGACGCACTTGAGGATTGTTTTGGAAATTTTGCGGAAACATCAGCTGAAGGCTAAGTTTTCGAAGTGTCACTTCTGGAAGAGTGAAGTGAGGTTCTTAGGCCATGTTATCTCTGGAAATGGAATAGCGGTTGACCCCGCTAAGGTGGCAGTGATCCAGGATTGGGTTAGACCTAAGAATGCATCTGATGTGAGAAGTTTTCTTGGATTAGCAGGATATTATCGTCGGTTTATCAAAGACTTTTCCAAGATAGCTGCACCGTTAACAGGATTGACAAAGAAGAACCAGGTGTTCAGATGGGATGATAAGTGTGAGCAAGCTTTTGTAATCCTGAAAGAGCGATTGACGAGTGCTCCTGTTTTGACTATTCCAAGTGGGAATGATGAGATGGTGGTTTACACCGATGCATGTGGCACTGGACTAGGAGCGGTGCTAATGCAGAAGGATAAAGTTGTTGCGTATGCAAGTCGACAACTGAAGCCGCATGAAAGGAATTATCCGACTCATGATTTGGAGTTAGCGGCGATTGTGTTTGCTTTGAAGATGTGGAGACACTATCTATTGGGAGTTAGATTTGAGCTGTTTACAGATCATAAGTCGTTGAAGTATCTGTTTTCCCAAAAGGATTTGAATCTTCGACAGCAACGGTGGCTAGAGTTCTTAGCATCGTATGATTTTGGTATAGCCTATACTCCAGGGAAAGGTAACGCAGTGGCTGATGCGTTAAGTCGAAGACATGCAGGATTGGGAGCCATGTTTTCGGAATGGAAGAGTCTTGAGTATTTGGCTGGATTTGATTTCAGGCCTAGATGTGAATTGGAACCTGAGATGTTGGCAAACTTATCGATAAGGCCTACTCTTGTGGAAAGAATTGGTGAGAGGCAAAGGGGAGATGATAAGCTTGTCAAGATTATCTGTGATTTGGAATCTGGATTGGACCCGGAGAAGGATAAGGGATTCGAGGTCGATCGAGAGGGTTGGCTTCGAAAGCAAGGGCGACTAGTTGTTCCCGATGTAGATGGATTGAGAGATGAAGTTCTGAGGGAGAGTCATCACTCGAAGTTGACAATTCATCCAGGTGGAAATAAGATGTATCGGGATATGAAGAGAACCTACTACTGGGAAGGTATGAAGAAGGATGTTGGAAATTTTATTTCCAAGTGTATGAATTGCCAGTTGGTGAAAGCTGAGCAGAAGAAGCCCAGTGGATTGCTTCAGCCATTAGAGGTTCCTACATGGAAGTGGGAGCAAGTGTCGATGGACTTTATCGATGGTCTACCTAGGACAAGAGCAGGGAATGAAGGGATTTGGGTCATAGTAGATCGTTTGACCAAGAGTGCAAGGTTCATTCCTGTTCGATCGACTAGGACTGCATCGAAGTTGGCTGAATTATATGTGAAGTGGATAGTTCGTTTCCATGGTGTTCCGAAGAGTATAGTGAGCGATCGAGATCCATTGTTCACTAGTAGATTTTGGAAGAGCTTCCAGGAGGTTTTGGGAACTGAGTTGTGTTTGAGTACAGCTTATCACCCTCAAACAGATGGTCAGACTGAGAGAGTCAACCGAGTTTTGGAAGATCTTCTTAGAGCATGTGTTTTGGACTTCGGAGGATCATGGGAAGATCACCTTCATTTGGTGGAGTTTGCTTATAATAACAGTTATCAGTCGAGTATCGGTATGGCACCATATGAGGCATTATATGGAAGACCGTGTAACTCTCCGACATGTTGGTTGGAAACTGGAGAAAAGCTGATACTTGGGCCAGAGATGATTCGACAGACTTCAGATTGTATAGAGATCATTCGGCAACGAATGAAGGCAGCCCAAGATCGTCAGAAAAGTTATGCCGATAATCGTCGTAAGGATTTGGAATTCGACGTAGGTGATATGGTTTTTGTGAAGATTTCCCCATTGAAGAATGTTGTTAGATTCGGGAAGAAAGGGAAATTGACTCCGAGATTTGTTGGACCATTTCCGATTATCGAGCGAATTGGAAAGCTCGCTTATAGATTGGAGTTACCGGAAAAGATGGCGGGTGTGCACAATGTTTTTCATGTATCTTATCTACGGAAGTATGTGCACGACCCAACTACGGTGGTTTCTGCTGATAGCTGTGAAGACTTGGAGGTTGATCCAGTTGTTTCGAGACCTCGTAAGCCGCTTCGTATTGTTGAAACCGATACGAAACAGCTTAGGAGGAAGACGATTACGTTGCTCAAGGTACAATGGAGTGATGATGTTAACGACTGTACGTGGGAGGAGGAAGAGAGGATGAAGGCAGCTCATTCCGGACTCTTCGAGGTATTGCCCTAAAGTGTCGTGACATCTCATGAATTTGTAGCTTGTTCTAAGTCTTAGAATTCTGCATGCTAGGTTAGAATTGGTTGCATGGTTTGTTGATTGCTATGGATGGTAGGCATGCGGAATAATTGTGATTGCTGTTGTTTGCTTGGAATTTCGGGGGCGAAATTCCTAAGGGGGAGAGAATGTAACGACCCGTATTTTTACGTGTCGATAAATCGTAGAATTTACAGGTTGTTAGTGTTGTTTGTGTTGCTTCTAGCTTGAGTCGTTTAGAAGTTAACCCGGGTACAAGTGATGAGTCGTGACCGACTCATAGGGGACCGACTCAAGGAGGGGTAGCGGTTTAAAGTGTTGGCCGAGATAAGGATGGACCGACTCAAGAAGTTAGGCGACTCATAGGATGACCGACTCATAGAGGGCCGAGATAAGAAGTGTGGCCGAGTCAACGAGTTACGACTCATAGGGTTTGCCGAGTTAAGGAGTTAACGGGTTAAGGGTGTAGCGACTTAAGGGGTTTAGGCTTAGGTCGTGGATAATGAGTCGGCAGGGTTTTGAGTCGTAGGGCCTGATGAGTCGTGAGTCGGCATCATAGTTGAGTCGTGAGTGTGTATTGTTGAGTCGTCGTACGACTTAGGACTTGGGGAAAACGCGGCAGTGTCTTAGGTCGGAGGCTTTTAGGTCGTGACCGACTTATGTTGAGTCGGCACTGGTCTTGAGTCGTGAGTCGGTAGGTGTTGAGTCGGTTTGGGTTTGAGTCGTATGACCTTGTGCCTTGGTGTATTGAGTCGTTGGCTTGAGTCGGAAGGCTGTGCAGTTGAGTCGGCTAGGACTTAGGTCGGCCATAAGGCTGTGTTGTTAGGTCGTTTGCAACTGAGTCGGTAGGCACGACTTAACGATGAGTCGTAAGTCGTATGTGTCTTAAGTCGTGTGACCTTCTTGCTGTGTTGAGTCGTTAGGTCTTTGAGTCGGTAGAATTTAAGTCGGCATCTGGGTTAGTGTTAAGTCGGCAGTATATGTTGTATAGTTAAGTCGCAGGGTCGGCTGTGCTAGGTCGTGAGTCGGCAGGAGATGAGTCGTGGACGACTCATGATGAGTCGGGACCGACTCATGGGGCGACGACTCAGGGAGGTTCCAGCCTATAAATAGAGGGGTTCGGCTCACTTTTTGGCACCAGATTTCGAAGCGACGAAGTGCTGCCATTTTGAAGACTCGACTACAACATTTCTTCATCTTCTTTTCTCCATTCCAATCTAATTCTAACATCCATCCAAGATCGAAGATCGAGATCGAAGATCCAAGTGCCAAAGTTGAAGATCTTCATCCGTTCGAGCTAGAATTCATCGATTGGAGCGAGATATTGCCGGATCAAACCTTGATCTTCGCTGTCCAGATCTGAAGTGTGTAGTTTTTGTAGTGTTTGGGTGATTTGGTGAGTGGTAGTTATCTCTCACGCGGATCCAAGGGAGTATATTGGATTGGTGGCTTGTTTGAGTGTTAAAGTTAGAGATTTCATGCATTTTTCTTAGATCGAAGTCTAGATCCATGGTTTTTGGAAGATGTTTACTTATGCAAGTTTGTTTAATAAGCATTAGAGACAAATCCCATGTTTTATAATTGATAGATCTATGCTAAAAACCATGATTTCACATATGTTGGACTTTTGCTCGTTTATTTACGAAATTGCCATTATAGTTGATATTGCTTAAATTGCTTAATAGATCTTGTTTGAATGATTGATTATTTGAATGTATGATTGATTTGATTGTTTCCAAGTTAGCTAGTAGTTGATTTGGAACAAGATGATGAAAGAGGATTCAAAAGCTATGGAAGAAGGCTCTTGAATGGTGAAAGCTGCTTAAGGCATATGTAGCGGATGTTGAAGCTCATATGTATAGATTGGATGATGTTGAGATGGGACTTTGCCATGATTTGATGAGGCAAACCATGTTGTTGAGTTGAGACTTTGCTTTGATGCGATGAAGCGAAGTATGATGTGAGTCTTGGCTTAATCCAAGCAGGGATCATTCCAAGCATGTTGATAACTTGAAGAGTAGTTCAAGTTGGTTGATAATGGATTGTTCAAGAGGTAGCTTGAGCTTGTATGAGGATAGTCGTCAAGAAGGATGGCTAGGAGGCTTGGATCTCGTCGTTGTTGAAGGTTCTAGCATGCTCAAAAGCAGGAGTACATGGGGCGCCCATAACGACTACAGGTAGGTAGTCGGGACACCCAAAAGACTACAGGTAGGTAGTTGAGTACTCTGGGCAAAGTAGATAAGTCCTAGGCACAAGGCAGTGTGCGGAGTTATGGTTAGAACCGGGGTTACCATTAACCCTTGACAGATGGTCATTCAACTAACGGTGAAATCGAGGCAAGGATAACAGTGATAGCCAGAGTCATGGATGTTTGGTTGTATTATCATTCGGCTTCAAGAGCGGTGTTTTCTGGGTGCTTATCTGATCTTGGTTTAGGCCTTGGGGGTTTGTATTTGGAAAACATCGTCCTTGACTCGAGTGGTATTCGCTTTACCTTAATTGTCTATGTTGTTATGCTTGCTTCTCCTTAGTGTATGTCTGGGACTATCACTGTAGGAAGAGGTGGAGTGGGATGGTTTGGTTCCTATTCCTTTTATCCTTTATGCTCTTTTGGTATGTTTGATAGTTAATTTACTGCTCACTAAGACTTTGTCTGACTCAAGGTTTTATGTCTCCTCTTATTACCTTGGGCTGTTCATCCATGTTGGGATGGGCAGACTAGGTAGCAGGTGACAGGTGCTGTGCTAGGAGTTCTACGATGAAGATGACGAAGACGAGCAGGAGGCTTTGCATATTAGTTTTCTTACTATATGTACTGGGTATCCGCTGCTGTATTTGGTTGAGTGATTTGTAGTGAGGCTTTCATGTATGGATTTGAGTAGATGATTGTATAAAACTACTGTGATGCTTATATGATGATGTTCTGTTCTATGGAGCTTCACTATATTATATTTCTCTATTGTATTTTATCCATGCGCTGTGAGTTGTACGATAGAGATTCTTTTGTTTTGTTTTACCCTGACTATCGTCCATGGCTGCCTGGCACGCCTTTCAGCGCATTATTTCCTTGTTTTGGTGCGGGAGTCATGGGCGGTCGTCACACAAACACTTTCTTTTCGTTGTGCATCACGTCAATATTGTGTCAGAGTAAGAGATCTTTCCAATATGGTAACTCCCAAAATATACTTTGTTTGCACCAATTATGAATGTCTGACTTTCCTTGGATTTCAGAGTGGACTCCAGTTTCATGTATCTTTGGATAATCTCTTACAATTTCGTATATTTCCTCGCCTGACCAAACCTTGGGTGGTTTCAGATTCTCTTCTCTGTTAGCTATGAAAATTTTCTAATCTCTTCTAAAAGTATGATTAGGATGAAGAAAACACCGATGATAATCAAACCACGAAACTTTCTTCCCATATCGTAATGAAAATGCTCGTATTTCCTCCATACAATAAGGGCATGCTAGACGATCGGCCGTACTCTAACCAGAAAGCATCCCGTATGCAGGAAAATCATTAATCGTCCATAACAAAGAAGCGAATAACCGATTTTTTTTGTTGATGCATCGTAAGTTTCGACTCCTTCATTCCACAGTTTCTTCAACTCTTCGATCAATGGTTGTAAATAAACATCAATTCCTTGGGTTGGATCATGAGGGCCGAGAACGACAGTGGTGAGAAACATATATGGTGTCTTCATACACATCCATGGAGGTAAATTATACGGAGTAACGATAATTGGCCGGATGAATATTTACTTCCAAACTGTGAAAATGGTGAAAATCCATCCATACATAAACCAAGTCTGACATTACGGCTTTCCGCAGCAAATGCGAGATAAGTCTTATCGAAATGTTTCCATGCTTCACCATCGGATGGATGTATCAAAGTTTCTTCTTCCGCTGTTCTCACACTATGCCATCACATATGACAGGCCGTAGCAGAAGATGCATATAATCTTTGAAGTCTAGGAGTGATGGGTAAATAATGCATTCTCTTGTACGGGACTTCTTTCCCTTTCTTCTTTTTTGGTTTGTATCTTTCTTCTTTACATATTTTGCATTTTCTGAGGTCAACGTCGCCTTTCCAATACAACATGCAACCTTTCACACATGCATCTATCTTCTCTGCGGTAGACCGAAAGCGGACATCAATTTTTCTACTTTATAATGACTATCGCACATCAGATTATTGGGTGGCATGTATCGTTTTGCAGCTAGTACAATTGCTGTAAATGCAGTTTTCGTAAGGTTGAATTTTGATTTCATAGTTATGTATTCGGCGGTTACTGAAAGTTCGGTTCCGCTTTTACATCCATGCCACAAAGGCCTCTTAGCAGAATCCAACAAATCGCATATTTTTTTAGCTCCCGCAGTCGGTTCTTCTTTGACATTTTCGTCTTCGTCGACAGCTTCAGTTGTAGGAAACATTGATCGTGGTGCATCATCCACCATATTTTCTATCGGATTCATCATCATATTACCGTCCTCTAAAACTTCAGTATTAGGTGTATGTTTAACAAGTTCTCCATGACGATCCCAGAAATAATAATCAGGCATGAAACCATATTGATACAAATGTACTTCAACTATATCCGGTTTCCAATGCTTCAAATGTTGGCACTTACTACACGGGCAACGAATTTCTGTATTGTTTCGGTTATTAGATTTAGCAAATCTAATAAATTCGTGTACACCGTTGTAGAAATGTTGCTTTATTGATCCCTTCTTTTCAGTTCTGACTTCATACATCCAAGTACGATCGAGAAAATAATTGAACATTTTTCCTGATTTGAAAATGTATGTTAAACAATTTAAATCATTAATTTTCAACCATTCTCCATTGTAAACAATTCATCCTTCCAGAAAATTCAAAATATAAACTTCACTTTATTGTTTTATTTTTTGGTATTTTGGTTTTCACTTCGGTGGTCAGTCATCCTGCTTCCCATTACAAACACAATAATGTAATTACATTTTATAAATCATTTCAGAATAAACGGTTCAACAAAATTTTGGCAGCACTTCCCTTATGTTCCCTGTATCGTACACAAATGCGTGTACACAGGGAACATAAAGGAAGTGCTGTCGAAATTTTGTAACTGTTTAAAGTGAAATGATTTATAATATGTAATTACTTTATTTTGTTTGTAACTTGTCCAATACAGGGACAAATCCGACAAATATTGTATCAGATGAATATAAATGTCCGTTCCGTTACAAAACGAACATCCATATAATGATCATATACAACACTTGCCAGACGGGGCCAAAGCCAATCTAAGGGATAAAAAAATTTCTTTAAATTTTATCAAATATTGTTGTTCTTTTCAAATTTTGACAATGTTTCAACTATTTATATTTTATTTCAAAAATTTGTGTATTTAAATTTTAATTCAACATTCAATTAACAATTTTAGTTCGATATTCATTTCTTTATTTTTTTACGACATAGATTTTATGTGACTATTTGTTGTTGTTATATTCATTTCTTAATTTCTTTACAAAATCGATTTTAGTACAATATCAGTTGTTTTTAAAGTCATTTCCTAATTTTTTTAAAATAAATTAGATATTTGTAGAATTTTTAATGTTCTCATATTCATTTTTTAATTTTTTGTACAAACTTTATTTTTTACAATATATACAACCTTTTGCATTTTGGCCGTCGCTAGCCGTCGCTAAAATTATTAAAATGGCCGTCGCTCAATCAACATGGTAAATATAAGAATTATCAATGAATATAATTAGAAAACAACAAATTCTAATTATCATATAGATGATTAGAAAACAATAAAAAACTAATTATTAAATAAAAATTTGTCAATTTAAATTCACTTAACAACTTAAATTTGTAATTTATCAATTTCATAAACTATGAAATACTTTCATGTAAATTTATCAATAGCC
The DNA here is from genome assembly GCA_030765085.1 of Allium cepa. Lineage (NCBI taxonomy): Eukaryota > Viridiplantae > Streptophyta > Magnoliopsida > Asparagales > Amaryllidaceae > Allium > Allium cepa. Next base: position 567,610,956 of record CM060943.1, read on the forward strand.
AAGTTAATCATTAATATACACTATTTTTTCACCTAAAACAACTAACCATGTTAATCGCCAACACTAATTATCTACATCAACCATTTATTCAACTTGATCATGATAAACTAATTAATGTAATACTTAATTCAAGTTCATGATAATAAACTAATTAATCAACCAAATCAACATACAACACTACTAATACCTAATTTAATAAAACTACTAATACCCATTTAACAATAAATCTCAATTTTACAACAAATCATAATTGAATTAGGGTTTAAACTAAACCTAAAAACATCAAATTTACATTCAAACAAGAGATTAGGAGCATACCGACACAATTTTGGGTGATTTGGAGGCGTTGAAGGCTGGGGCGGCAGCTATGGTGACGGGGAGCGACGGAGGGGGGGGGGGGAAGGAGAAAGGTTTTGGGGGAGCAAGTGAAGTGAATCTGCTGCTCTCGGCTTGGATCTGTATATTGCGTATAGCGACGGCTAGCCACGGCCGCTTTTTTTAGCCGTCGCTAGGCTCCGTCGCTATACGAAGCCTTTCTTGTAGTGATATATACATACGTGTATACATACATACATACATACATACACATACATACATACATACATACATACATACATATACATATACATACATACATACATATATACATATATATATATATATATATATATATATATATATATGACATTGGATTTAGATGCATAATTTCTCCTTAAAGATGCACATTTTAATGATAAAGGTATATGACTAAAATTTAAAAAATATGATAAATTTGTGGATTTTATCACTTGTAGCCTAATTATAAATTATTATAGATTATAATCAGTATTGTTTTGGATGTTAAAAATAAAATTGAAAGATTGCATGTTTTGAATTATTACTTGGAATGATGTAAACTAAAACGATAACTCAATTTATTTCATTAAATTTGATTAAAATGTAGACTTAATGTAACCCTCTGTAAAATCAGTAAGAAGTAAATAAGTAAATTAAATTAAGTAGGGGTAAAAATGAAAATTTTGTAGAAGTTGGAATAGGTCATGGAAGTTGTACCGCTGTGTTTGTGGAGAAATTTTTATCTGTTTCCATATATATAATATGCTGAAAACGGAGCTCAAACGAAGAAGTTATGGGCATTTGAAGTTTTCAGGTTTGTAATAATTTAATTTGAATTTGAATTCAAACAAGTAATTAAATTTGAAATTTGAAAATTAACTGAGGTCAGACTTAGGGGTTAAGGAATCGTTAATATTAGTAATAAACGTTGAAAGAATAATACAGAAATTAAATAAAATGAATAGATAAAAATTTAATATGTTCCCAAAATAGGCGGAGGAGTCAACCGCCGACCCCAACCGGTCAACCGTTAGCAGTCGACCAGTGCATATAAGACGGTCGACCGCTCTTGTTGTTGGCAGCTAGAGTTTTCCTATCAATGAACTTTCCAAATTTATCCATTTTTAACCTACTTTCATCCTACGGTTCTGGTACGTTTCAACCTCTATAAATAGGACCCTAATCTCTCCATTTTTATTCATAAAAATATTTGGGAATCCAAACAAACTCGTATTTTTTCTCTTCAGTTAGATTCAGGAATTCAATTAGGGATTCGTGTAAGGATTCTATTTCATTTCTAATTATTTCTTTCATTTTTTCCCTTCTCTTCCAACCTCTCTGAATCTAATAAATTATATATACCAATCTCTTGCTATGTATATATCAAAAGAAAAGATCTAGTAGTGAGTGCTTTGAAATAGAAAATAGATGCAAGAAAGGCTATGGATAATCTATGAGTGGAAACCTTAGCATTTTTTATTCCAGTAATTATTTACTATATTATGGATTTGAATATGCCTTAGGGGTTTGGGTTTACGAAAATAAAACAAAATAAAACCCCTAAAACTCCTATAATTCAAAATGTCAATTCTTGTTAGAATTCTCAATTGTTCATATTAAATTGGTAGGATACATAATTTCTGTAGTTTTAGTGATTTCAATTTCTACACTCCTATTTTAATTCTAATTTGATTATGAAGTTTCAATTAAGAGATATGGTGTAAAAGTATGAATTTTACGTAGTTTACACCATTTATTCCTTATGAAAATAAAAGAGAAATCACATAATTTAAATTCTTTGTGAAAAGGGGTTAAGTAGAGATTGGAAACTAGAATTTCAATTTCTATTTTTGAGATTATTCCCTGATTTAATGTGATAGATTGAATTGACATTTTTTACTATGTACAAATCTATTTATTATAGTTTTTGAACATGAATATTGAATCCATTGTTAAGGATATTGAAATCCCTTGTTATGAATACGGGAAATTTGGCACCCTTGATAATATAGAAAAGGACTTTTATTATTGTATTAAAAAGGAATTGACATTTAATTAGGCGTTAGTTAGGTTGACATCTCCACACACATAGAAAAAAGTAGGTGCGTAATTTTTATATATTAATTATTGTAAATAACATATAATTATAACATATAATTGCATAGTTAATTAGGTAATAATGTCATTAAATCCCCCTTGGGAAGGTAATTGATTTTTTGTGGCACAATAAGAGGGAATTCTTATATAGCCTAATTAATGAACATGGTGAGGTGTGCGATGATATATTAAGAGTGTAGGAAAATATAACTAAGTTATAAGTGATGCAAGGTTAGTCAAAAGATACATGGAAGTCTGCCCAGCTAAGCTGGCTACCAATACTGTGACTTTGAAACTGATGTGAGATATCATCGATGATGGTTAACTGTAATGACACAAGGTTAGTCCTAATTCATATTCCCAGTTAATCTGGCTAACCTACGAATAATCGGGCAAAAATGTAAGACGACACTATAGGTACGGATCAACATAGGACCTTCTTTGGGGTTTTTAAAGGTATAAAATGGTTGTATGAGGGTCCACCTTTCTCCCTGAATGAAGTTCTAAATGGTCAAGATTTGGTTTAGGCATGGTTAAGGATATCTCGGAAAAGCCGCTTCAATAGGAAGTATTAAGTGTATGAAAAGATTTTCTTACAATGTCAGCTAGATAGATGCCTATGGAGAGCGTGCCTTGGGAATATGTATTGCATGATGGTGCCCTATCTCAATTGAGGTCTTAAATGATCAGAGTCTGCTTATTTTTCATTAAACTATATTAAGTGGCTTGTGCTCTATCGCTTGCATTGTAAGACATTTGTGACATTGGTTATGGGTTGTAGGATTAGGAAACTTGTTTCGAGAATGGAATATTTTAAGTGGTTGTCGAGGGCCTGCCTCCTTTTCTTATATGGATTATTAAATGGTTTTAGAACGTGTGCACATATACCTATTTTTGACATATACTGCCCAAGTGCTGAAATAATAAGGCTCGAGGTTTTATTCACTGGACACTTGTTGTTTTGAGACCATCCCCATACAACAAAGGTTAAGGAAGGAGTCATAATGATGGTGCTTGAAGATGGTGTGAGCAAAGCTTGTGACAGTTATTTTTATTTATTTATTAACAAGAAATCTTGTCAACACTCCCAAAGTAGAGTTTTTAGGACAAGGTTAACTCCTTGTGGTTTCTCTTAGAAGAGTTGAGAGGAATGGAATATGTGCATTATCTTTAGTATCCTTTTGAAACAGGTTTAAATTATGTCAAATGGATGTCAAAACAATTTTAAATTATGTCAAATGGATGTCAAAAATGAATTTTTGAATGGTCTCATTGAAGAAAATGTTTATGTCAAACAACCACCATTATTTAAACATGAAAAATTTCCAAATCATGTTTTTAAATTAAATAAAGAATTATATGGGTTAAAACAAGCCCCTAGAGCATGGTATGATAGGCTTAAAAATCATTTAATTTGATCAGGATTTCAAATTGGTAAAATTGACACGACTCTATTTATGAAAAGAGAAAATGATGATATTTTAGTAGTTCAAATTTATGTCGATGATATCGTATTTGTATCAACTAATGAAAGTTTATGTGTACAATTTTCTAATATAACGAAAAATGAATTTGAAATGTTACACATGGGCAAATTAAATTTCTTTTTAGGATTGCAAATAATGCAACTAGAAAATGGTATCTTTATACATCAAGAAAAGTATTGTAATGAACTTTTAAAATGTTTCAGTATGGATAAAACATCTAGTAAACCTACACCTATGAGTACAACGGCTCATCTTGATAAAGATGAAAACGAAAAAGATTTTGAAGAAAAATTATATAGGAGTATGATTGGTTCGTTATTATATTTAACCGCAAGCCGACCCAATATAATGATGAGTGTTTGTCTTTGCGCATGTTTTCAAGCAAAACCAAAAGAATCTCATCAAAGAATTGTTAAACGTATTTTGAGATATTTATCTAACACGAAAAACTATAGACTATTCTACCCGAATGGATCTTCCTTTGAACTTGTATCATATAGCGATGTGGATTTTAGAGGATGCAAACAGATAGAAAAAGTACTAGTGGAACATGTCATTTCATTGGACAACCTCTCATCTCATGGTTTAGTAAAAAACAAAATTGTGTTTCTTTATCCACCTGCAAAGCCGAATATATTTCAACGGCATTAGCATGTGCACAAGTAATTTACATGCAACGTACCTTAAAAGATTTTGGAAAAATAGTTGAAAAATCCCCGATTTGTTGTGATAACACTAGCACAATCAATTTATCAAAAAATCCGATAAATCATTCTCGAACTAAACATATAGATATAAGATACCATTTCTTAAGAGATAATGTCGATAAAGGAACTATAACCTTAGAAAATGTTAACATTGAAAATAAAATAGCTGATATCTTTACAAAACCATTAAACGAACAAACTTTTGCAAAATTACGACGAGACTTAGGCATTTGTTCATTCAATGAACTTTTAAACTAAGAAAAATTTCTTATATCCACATGTTTTTAGCTGACTAAAAACCTTTAAAAATTTAGAGAATAATTTTGGACCAAAAATATGCTACGTATTTTTATATTTGGATTGTTATAAATCTAACTTTCAGAAGTTTCTCTTTAAAAATATATGTCAAATATAAAAATCAAAATGTCATCTCAAGAAATAACTTCATATAATTCTGGATCGTCATCCTCAAACGTATCCACCCCTCTCTTCGTACTCCTTCACCTCCTCATTCTCTGCCCTCTCCTGTCTTACCAAAAAGTCGATGGGGATTATCACCTCTACTTAAGAAAGCCAAACGTAAAAAACCACCTACAGTCCACAAAAAACTTGATGAAATATCACATTATCAATTCGCAACGATGGATGCTCAAAAGAAAATATACTATAGACAGGAAGGAACAATTAAACATTTGAACTTCCCGGAAAAGGCTCTATATGCTATATGTGGTCATCCCCCAACAAAGAAGTGTTTAAATAAAAAATATCCATGCTTTGTTGAAACTCCTAGAGACGAACTGTTGACTTCGTCGCCCAAAGCTTCTTCCTAGTCCCCAATCAACTATGGTTATTCCATCTACGAATCAAATTCATGGGATCGTCAAGAATGGAACTAGAACAAATAAAAAACTAAGTTTGAAGACGATTATATACATATATATTGTTTATATTATTCTATTCAATAAATAAAGTTTTTTCTTCACCAAAATATCAAAAACCTAATCTAGAGTTTTTCAGACGTTGAAAGAGATTCCAGAAGTCTGAAATAAGAATCTGGAACTACTAATAAATGTTCCCATACGTCTGAAATCCTTTCCAGACGTCTGAAGTTACTCTCTATCTAGTATTAGCACTTTCTAGACATCTGAGTGCTATTTCCAGACATTTGATTCTACTCTTTGTTTCTACATTAAGCATTTTCAGATGTCTGATCCACTATTTCAGACGTTTGGAATTGGAAACGACAGTTTTTTAAAACCTATCATTGATTGATCAAACCCCTTTCCAATTTCTAATCATTTCCATATCGAAATTTGACATTATCAAAATCTAATAATCGAATTTCTCACCTGATTGATGCCACCATGAACAAAAAAAGGGAACTAAGAAAAGAAAGCATGGAGAAGGATCCTCTTATCAACCCTTGATGGTAACTGACACTCAAATCATAGATTTGTTATTCCACAATCCAACAACTATAAGATGGTTTGAAGACATGAAGATTAAGAAGATGCATCTCGGACCCTTCTATAACCTAATCAAGTTTCCTTCATACGACATGGATGATATCTGTGAGCAAGGTAACTTAAAAACCCTTGTTTCATTTAATGCCAATGATATCTCCATCTATCAATTGGCTATATACCTTTTTCACGCTAATCTGGACAGTTCATCTGTATGGACTACTAAGAATGATGAACAGTGGTTATGGACGAGTGTCTGTGGGACAACAATCAAGTTAACCCCCCTATAATTGGACGAATTTTAGACTGCTCTTATATGGGTCAAAGATTATCTGAAATAGATGATATTCGATTCAAACCTCGTGATATGAAAACTCATCAATTATGGGAGATGCCTCAATTTTCTTCCAAATTCCTTAGGCCACGTGCTACGCTCCTTACCCGAATGCTTATAAATACCATTATCCCGCGATTAGGTAGCCATGAACAAATTATTGATCTTGAGCACAAAGCTTTATATGCTCTTTTTAGTCGAACTACGATTAATTGGGCTCAGTTCATTTTCGATGAACATAAAGGTTTTTGGAATAGATCTCGCCAGACTATCATTTACCCGGCTTATATTATGCGAATCCTCAAAGCACTAAACATTCCATCATACATTTCTTCTTTTGAGGAGTTACCTATCAAATATAGTGGAACAAAATTTTTCAACCTTATCCATTTGCCATAGGAACCACTATCCTATATAACTCTTCTAGAATGGAAAAATGCACAAGATCAACCTCCTCCTCCTACACAACAACAAGAACAACAACAAGAAGAAAGTTATACATAACTACTAAGGCAACCATCTCCACCTCCTCCTCCTTCCTCGTTTGAATATCACTATGATATGGAGATTTCGGAAGCACAAACTCAGCCTAATGCTAATGAAAGTATTGCTTGCTTAACTTTATAAAACCAAGTGCTCCTATCTAGAAACCAAATTCTCCTTGGTAAACAAATAACAAGGTTTGATCACACATTGTCCACCAGGCTTTCCAAAGTTGAAGACTCTATTGCTTCAGTTGTTTCCAAACTTGATCAAGCACTTCAACAAACTTGACAACCTTCTTCTGACTGTTCCACACCTTCTCCATCTCCTCACACATCCCCAAAGACCGGTGACAAGGATAAAAGGAAATTGGACTCCCCTTGTGATGATCTACCTTAACTTTATATGGTTAATATTCTGTTATAGTTAACTTTTTTCAAATTAATGGTAAGACACTATCAATATTTTGCTGTGCTTCAAGATGTAATCATAATGCATATCATACTTGTCTTTGCGTTATGGCTCTTCAATTATTTTTGATAATGATAAAGGGGGAGAAAAATAGAAATGCACACCTATAGGGGGAGATTAAATTTAAGGTGAGAATCTGTCTATAATTATTATCTAAGTACATTATATAGTTGTCATCATCAAAAAGGGGGAGAAAGTTAGAACACTGATTTTACGATTTCGATGATGACAACTATACAATGGAAATCATATATATATATATATATATATATATATATATATATCATACACAGATACAAAGCAAGACAAACCACTACCTTGACAAGACAATGACTAAAGCATTAAAGAAATTCATCTATAAAGTTGTACGAAGGTCAAAGGAACAAACACTCAAGAATGAACCCAGAAAAAACTCACTTGACAGGTTCAGACGTCTTAATGTAGAACTTCAGACAACTGAATGAAGATGCTAGACTAAAATTAATAATAGGTTCCAGATGTCTGAAAACAACGTTCAGACGTCTGAAACTGGGCTCGGGGAAAAAAATTCAAATAACAACTGTCATCTCCGAAAAGACACAACTCCATCTCTCCTCTGCAACTCTTTACCAGTGAACAGTGATGACTCTAGACTGAAAGGGAAGAGATGTGACTACCATAAGCAACTCTCTACAACTATATAAACAAGAATCAAGATGAATCAAAGACCAACTTACTCAATTTCTATGTTAATCATCTCTTGTTCTAATCATCTACTTGCTATCCAATCTGTAAATCTGAGATCATACACTTCTATATTCTCTCGAACAATATTGAATTCAATCATTCAAAAGATATAGGAAGTTCAATTGTACTATATAGTCAAAATCCGTGTAATAGAAGAACACATAGTTGACAAAGAAACACCACTATTGTAAGCCTGTTCCTCCAGGTGAAGTGAGGGTTATTTGGTGAAAGCAAATTCCGAAGAGGAGCTTCGGGACTGGATGTAGGACGGGAGGTCCGAACTAGTATAAAAACCCTGATGTGATTATTCTTATTTACATTCTTTACTAATTATTACACTATAGTTTAATTTATTTATATACTTGTCATTTGTATAATCGATCCATCATAAATTAGTCTTTCAGGCACAACATTTGTTTTCCATCCCTGTTTCTTTTTGAATTATTCTACTGATGTTTAATCTATTTGGGTCCTTTATAACTGCTTCTCAGGTTGTAGTGCCTGTTAGTGGATCCGCTCCCATTCTTGCAACTTCTGGTGTTCTATTTATTATTCAATCTTTTTCCAAACTAAAAAGGCCATTAAAAGGAAGTTATGCCACGGACCAAAGTGAAATCTCTTCATAAGGTTGTTAAAATTATTGATATAGAGGAGGAGAATTGTTCATCTTTTGATATAGCTCCGGAGAGCCCGATCGTAGAAGCACCTAAAGAAAAACTAGAGCAGACTCCTTCTGCCATTGATCCCCTTTCTCGTATTTCTATTTTCGACTCTCCGGCCGTAATCGCACAAATGCAACGGGCTTTGGAGAAGACCCCCACTCTAAAACGCATTCCTTCCAAGCCAAGATCTTCTTATCCTTTTGTCAATTTTGAAGAGATAGCCCAGTCTATCTTAAACTCGGAGTCCTTCACCTCCATCCACCTGCCTTCCACTATTTCTGAATCGGTGGGGGCATTACCGCTCTGATAGAGCAATAATTTTTGGTGAGTTTTACTTCAGTTTACCTTATCATTATTGGTTTTCTCCAAATCTCTAACTTGCATTGCACTTTCTTCTTTCAAATCTCTAAGTGTTGGTTAACTCTGCATGAGAAAGCATCCAAATCTTCCATTGAATCCTCCAAGTTCCATGAGGAAATCTCCGCCCTTAAGAACCAAATGTCTTCTTTGTCTACAGAAAAATATGAAGAGACCTCTGAACTAGAGCGATTAAGAACTTCTCTTACCCAAACAGAATGTGATCTCCTAGAAGAAAGAAGGGATCGTCAACTCTTCGCCAATGAAAATTTTACCATGCATCTAAATTTGAAAGAATCTGATGAGGAAAAGGCTCGCATAGCAGCAAAGAACATTTCTTTGAAAGAGAAAGTCAAGAAAAGCAGGGCCTCAATGAAACTTGCTATCAATACGATCTCAGACATTGAACAACAAGTATCTCCGTTCTTATTGCTACTCTTAGGGAGATTATGTTGAATTACTATGAAGAGTCTTCAATGCTCACTTATGCTAATAATTTTGAAAAGCACCCTGACATAAGCTTCCCCTCACTCGACGCTGCCCTTGTTGATAGAGTAATAGGAAAAATTAATCAAATGAAGAAGAGGGTTAAAGCTACAACAGAGGAAGAAATTTATGCCTCTAAAATTCTTTCTTTTGACGTCCCCTCTTTCAAAATTGAATTTATTTCTGAGGAAGAAGAGGACAAGGATGTTGCTGCCAAGGAGGAGGATGATGGTGATGGTGATGACAATGAAGCTAATAATGATGATGATAATAACCTTGATGGCGGCCAAGGTTCAGTTTGTGATCGAGTGGGCCATTCCGGAACTTCTAAGAAGGAGGGTGATGATAATGATAAAGCTCCTGAAAATGAACCATCTCCCTAATAAGATGTTTTTCCTGAATCTACCGAGCCTTTTGCTCCTCAAGAGGATGATCCTGCTCCTGTTTATTTTGAAGAGATAAATGGAAAAGGGCAGGCTTCCTAAACTTCTATACCGATATCACAGGTATGGGATTCTCTGTTAAAATATCTTTCACTTCGAAGACAATAATAGAGAAAATAATTTATTTTAGATAAGGAATAAATCTGTTCTTCCATATAAAAGCAAACTTGAGAGAAAACAAGCAAAGATAAACAGGTTATATAGGGAGTTAGACAACCAAATAAAAGGGCATAATGTACTTTCAAATAAATATCATGGACTTGATAGAAGTGCATCGGTGGTTATGTCTTTTAAGCATCGAAAGGCTGCCCCTTACTAAAGAGAGCGTGCCTTCGCTACGATGCTCTCTTAAAAGAAATCTGAGATTTAATCACTCTATTTTGGATTATGATTAAAGAAAGAGACATTCTAATCAACTTTTTATATAAGGCTTATTATAGACATTCAATAATGAATTTAGGCGAATTTAGTGGAGGTCTACTTAGACATTTTCATAAGAGATACTTGGATGAATTCGGATCCGACCCTCAACCTAGAGCTTGTTGGAACTTACCATGGGTTAGAACGATCCCTTAAGATCTCCCCCTTGAAAATCTTAAGTATTATAAGAATAAATTTATCTCCGAGTTATTTTCTAAGTCTGTTTTGTATGAACTAGATGAGTAACTGTAAACATGTAACAAGGTATTGATTTATAAATATTTGCTTTATTTTTCCTCTTTATGCTTAGCTTTGTTTTATTATATTATTACAGAGTGTCTGTTCACTAGGTCGACTTGTTTCTAGAGAGCATTTAAGCTAATACGTTAAACTATGAAGATTTTATCTTGAAAAGGCATCAATTTTAAAGTCGTCAAAATTAGCAAGATATTATTCTCTTAGAGATTTACGAAAACTCTACATGGAATATCCTCGTCTTCGCTTTGACTTCCGTAGTGATGAGAAAGAAAAACTTCTTATGGTGATCAGAACATTTCATACGAAATTTTAGTCGCGATAGTCCTCCGTCTGTAAAGTTGGGACAATATTCCTTTTGATTCAATAGTGTCCCTTTCCGCTAACTCATTAGATAAAGTTAGAAAAGTAGTTTCTCAACTTTAGATGTAAACCAATTGTTCATTATGTCTTTCTTGGAAAAGTAACTCTTTATTGATTTTCTCTCAAATTCTCTCCACAGATTTATGAATCTTTCCTTATCAGAAGATATTTATGATCATCCCCTACAGGGCTCTACAATGATTGGTTTCATGGCCATTTATCAGGTGGTAGTAACAATAGGATCCTCCCAGATTCCTTTTATGTTTTGGCTTCTTTTTGATGGCCAATAGTTAAGCTCATCCTTAGTAAGCAAGTAGACTTTCTCTATAGATGTTGTTAAATTGCATTCTTTGGCAAGTCTAGACTTGAAGCTTGATTCTTGAGGATAGTTCTTTGATTTTTTGTTCCTTGGCATTATATTTTCATACTCTTCGATTGATTTTCTTTTTGCCACTCTTTGTAGTTCTTGTGTAGGAGGTGTTTTTGTTGTGGTTGGTTGTTGCTACTTATTTGTAAAGGCATTGTAATCAACCATTATCTCTTTTTCAAAGATTGTGCCTTTGGAACAGAGTTGGATGGTTCTTCCCATTTGATTGAATACATTAACACTTTCATTTGTCCTTTTTCCTAAGGAAAAAAATAGGGGTAGGGCCGACATGAAATGGGTCTAAGCTCCATTTCTCAAGATCATAAGATTCTACTTTTTTTATTTATAATTCTCAATGCCTCTAGCCTTAACCTTTGCTCTTCATTTTGACTGGAATCCCTGATCAATTTTGAAGGGAATCTCATGGGGTTCAGAGGATCCTTGTTCAAATATTATGACCCTTCTAGCCATGATTAGGCCAAATAGATGAACTTGAAATTGAGCTCAGTGGGGTTAGAGAATAGTAGTGTTGGGTGTTTAACCAAGGCGGAAGTTCAATCCCTCCTTCTTGCCCCAAAAATGTTACCAAGAAATATTATTAACACCCCAAAATAAAGTTTTTTGGACAATGTCAATTCGTTGTGGTTTCTCTTGGAAGAGTTGAGAGGAATGGAATGTGTGTATTTTCTTTAGTATCCTTTTGAAACAGGTTGTTATAGCAAAAGCTTGTTTAAGCCTTTCGACTTTATTGAGATAAATGTGTTTTTCCTTCGAAGGCTCTCCTTTCGATATGGAAGTAGAGTCCAAGTAGATGGTCTTTGGGATCACTAGATGAAGGTTGATTTAGAGGGTTTCGACCCTGTCGAAAGCTTAAGTTGTGAAGTGACTTGAGCTTGGGATTTAGTCAAACATCTGAAGTGGAGGTTTCGACCTTGTCGAAAGTGGTGAGTTTAGATGTTTGGACTTGAATTAGAAGAATCTGGTTAAAGTAGTCTTACGATTGGTTTCGGCCTCGCCGAAAGCAAGATCCTTGGGTTCCTTATCTCAATACAAGGTTGAAATGATCCATGATTTGGTTCGACCTTGTCAAAAGCAGTGGCCCAGGGAAAATAGCTTGAAGCATATAAATTGTGGTTATTTGAATATAGGAGGTTTCGAATATGTTGGCAGAGACCTTTCGATGTTGGGGACACCTGAAATACAAGATTAAACCTGACAAAAGCCTTAAAAACGGTATAGTAATCTGAAATATTCAAGACTTCCCTTTTGTAAGTAAAAGATGATTTTATTACTTGAAATCCCCAAATCGATTTGGTAGTTATGGTTTACAACACTTTTGATTCAAAAGATGCAAGTTTTTAATGGAAAGAATCCGATCCCCAAAACCTAGCCCCTTGTGTCTTATTTATAGATGCGGGTCAGTTCTTTCATCGCTGATGCTTCCGATTTGGTTGAAAGGTGCCTACCGAACAACTCAAGTATGCTTTTACCTTTTTTGAAAGGAAGGGATGCACCACTCTTCTTTGTGCTTCCTTGTAAGTGCTTTCGACTCTGATGATAGGCTATTTTTAATGATTTCGAAGATATTGGTTACGTCTGAGCTCTAGTTTCTGATTTGATGCGGAACCCTCCTAGATCACATTGGCTCTGACTGGTTCAAAAGGCTTATTATAGCTTTCGAAGGGGTTGTTCAAGAAAACGCTTGCTTACGCATGGTTTAAACGAAGGTGAAATCTTTGGTTTCAAAAGGTTTGGCGCATATGCAAAGTGCTTTTCTTTATTGTCTTCGAAAGGCGCTGCTTTGTATCATTCGGAAGGTCTTCATGCATATGGATTGACATAGTTTAGAGGTTGTTATTGAAGGTGGAAGGGTGCTTTCGACTCCTTCATCTCCTTCTAAAGGTATGAACCTACTGGATCTTGGTTGTAGAAACCTTCCGACACCTTCGAAAGTTTCCGAAACATTAAGACTTTGGCGATAGTATCCCTTCGACTCCTTTTAAATGTCCAGCTGGAATTCTTCTCTCTTGCTTTCTTTTGTTCCCTGCTTAGAATGGCTTCGACTAAGACGAAAGGTAGATTTTTGGAGTAATATTATTTATGATGCTTTTTATTATACCCATGAATAAATACTTTTGAACAAATGATGTAACGGTTGTTGTGAAGTCTATGTTTTATTCCGTGTTATGACATTTGAATTTATTTTTAAATAAATGGGTATAATTTGATATTGTATTTTGTCCTTCCATTTTGAGTTCTGAAATAATAGTCATAGCTCTGTATTATTATTGCTTTTACCAACCAACAACTAGCTTGGGAATGGGTGAAACACCCCCACAACCCTTAGTATACCCAAAAAGGGTATACCAAAGAATGTGGTGTGTTATAGGTATAGCTAAAGCATCACAGAGTCTAAGATTCACAAGATAATTAAGTAAAAATAGCGGAAACAATTAAATAACAACTTGACATCAAAAATGTAACTTCATTCCAGAATAAGTCATAAAAAACATAACATGTCTCGGAAACTCAAAATATATTGTGTCTTATGAAAATACATCTCAGTCTCATAAAATTCAAAGCACAAAGATAATAATAATAATCATAATCCCTCTCACAAGTGCCAAATCTATCATAAGAAAAATGAAAAGATGAAGAAATACATAAGAAATGAGAAAACTCCAAGAATGAATCTTCAAGCAACCTGAATCAATTCAACTCATCTGGCCTATGGGGAAAAGGAGGAAATAGAGGAGTGGGTCAGACAATATGCCTGGTGAGTGAAAGTAATTACTAGCATTTCTAAGCAGGATAGAGATAATAGACTAAGCAATAATTCTAGCTTGAATGGAAATACAGAAAAGATAAAACTGGCATAATATACTGTTTCTGTTTCTGTTTGACTGATTGTTTTGATTGTTTGATTGTGATTGTTTGCACTTGTCTTAAATTGTTGTGATTAGGTTGAAACCCTAATCCTATCTCAATTGCTAACTTGATTAGGCTGAAATCCTAAACTACCCTTTTGATCAGCCTATTCTATCTCTGTTGTGCCACTGTGAACCAATCCTGTTAGTCAAGGCAAAAGACACATCTTTAGCGCTTAGGACGCAATAGCGAATTATTTACTCTAATCGATGTCGCATGCTCGGTCATCGTCGGTACACACTAACTGTCGCCCCCTATTTGACCCTTTATTTACCCTAATCAACATAAGCGTGCCTAGCCTCACCTAACGGTTGTCAAACCATCAGTCCTAGACTTGAAAGGGAATGCTGCCAGCCTCACCTAACTGTTGTAAGCCCATCAGTCCTAGACCTGAAAGGGAATGCTGCCAGTACTAGTCCTAACAAAAAATCTTCTAATTTTGTGCCCCTTGCTGCCCAAATCCCCAGATTAAGCCTCAATCTGTTGTCCGCTTATTTACCCTGATCAGCATAAGCATGTCCCAGCCTCACCTATCTATTGTAAGACCATCAGTCCGATATCTGAAACGGAATGCTGCCGGTACGGGCCCTACTTCTATGTTTGCTTATTAACTTAATCTAAGTTTTAAAATAAGTCTCTTCTGTTATTTCTGTTATATTTGCTCATTAACTTAATGCAAGTTCTAAGTTTTAAAATAAGCCTCTCCTATTGTTTCTTTTTAGTTGTAAGCACTTATTATAATCATGCTCGTAAATATCATAAATTTTCCTATTTCAGTATATCACTATTTTATTACAATTTTTCTCATTTTACATCTGATTTCTGTAAATTTAATGTTTTTTTATTTTAATCCGTATTAGCGTATTCTTCTCCTTTTAATATTCTATTCATGTAAAAAGGGATTTAATCTCTATAAAAAGAAACTAACATTTGCACACTAAATTATAACTTAAAGTAGATGTAAATAACTATAAATAACTGTAAATAACTATAAATAGCTGAATAAAATAGACTGAAAAGAACTTCTGAAATTTACATAAAATAGACCGTAAATAAACTTACATAAAAACTATCTTAAAATTGTAGAAAAACTACAACTATTGAGAACCATGTTATTTTAAATTACTTAAAAATCTAAAACAGTTACAAAACACTCACTTGTGGTCGTTAGCTCTAGTTCTTGGCCTTCTCGGATCCATTTTTAGGGGGTGGAATATTTTTATTAAAAAGATTTTCTTTCCAGAAAAATCTTCTATTTAGTGTGGCTTAGGGATCTTAGACCATTGGATCTGAAGATTAAATCAAGTGCAACCACATCATAGGCTGACTAGGAACCGTCGGATGAAGCTAAAAACACACGAGATTGCTTAAAAATCAAGCTTTAACGTCATCGCTCGGTCCTGGACAATTCTTCTCCAATGACAAAGGCAGGTCGACCTATGTATATTAGGGATCAACCTACAGGTCGACCTAAGCCCTTGTTATATATTTTTAGTTTTTTCGTTTTCTTTTGATTTCTTATTTCTTTCATAACTTCTTCATTAATAATTTGTTTTCGACAAGTTATATATGCAAATTGATCAAAAAATTACCACGGAACCAATGGTGCAACATCCGTGGCTTAATGACAATTTCACAAATTATTTTATTATTTAGTTAATTCGTTAATTAATTTATATCTCAAATTTTGGGTTGTTACATTCTCCCCTTCTTAAAGGATTTCGTCCCCGAAATCTTTAAGGATGGAAGAATGAAATAAATATTTTCATCAAATTCTACAACCATATATTCAACCATTGTCCATTATATCATTGTCCTTAAGCTTTCTAATGCAACTTATGTTATATGCAATAGTGTAGTGTCAATGTCCCTAACTAATGCAAAAGATTAGACGGTCTACTGATTCGGTGCACCTCCTTTTATGCAATCACGTCCGTGCCATGTATCTAAATAAATGCAATATCCTAATGACAACTGATAGTTCTATATGTGTGCTACACTCATCATCCAAATGCAATAATCATATGATAATCACTCATTAAGCAACAATAGAAACAAAAATTTAGGTGCGCACACACTGATACGCATATGCTTTAGTGACCTAGTTAGGCCTATCCCTAAGAGACAATAGTGCCTAGTGTGTGTAAACGCGTTCTTTTGCATCCACTAGCAAACACTTGCAACCACTGGTATCCAACTTACATAACATGTTCTACTAACATGTTTACATTCAGTCCTACCATCCATAGGTTAAATCCTAAGATTTAGCCTTCGAAAGGATACTAAAGGAAAGAACCTATTCAAAACTAAAGATGGAAAAATGAAATTCAAAACGTACTATCGATATATACGGATAAGAGGTACGTATTTTCTCCTTAACCTCCCACGTAGCGTCCTCAATGCTGTCTCCCCACTGCACCTTAACTAAAGGGACTTCCTTATTTCTAAACTTCTTGATATCATGTCCAACGATCTTGGTAGGAATGCGACGAACCGATGCTTCTCTCTCCACTTCAACTTCCTCAAGTTGGCTTGGTTCCACTACCTCTACTGAAACATCTAAGCACTTTCTTAAGTGAGAAACATGAAAAATATCATGAACACCAGCAACCTCTCTGGTAGCATTATCCGATACACCATCTTCCCTACTCTTTCCACAATAGGGAATAGTCGCACGAATCTAGGAGCAGTTTTCCACTTGTTCCAAACCGTACGACCTTTCTTAGCGGAGACACCTTAATGAAAACCAAATCTCCTACCTCAAACTCAATATCCATTCTTCGCTTATCTGCATAGGATTTCTGTCTGTCTTGGGTCGTCTTCATTCTTCTTGTAATCAAATCAATCTTTTCTGAAGTCTCTCTTACCATGTCGCGACCAAGTAGCAATCTTTCTGTAGACTCTAACCAACATGATGGCGACTTACAAGGTCTTCCATACAAGGACTTCAAAATAAGCCATCCCGATGCTAGCCTGAAAACTGTTGTTATAAGTGAATTCCACTAAAGGAAGATGCTCCTCCCAAGCTCCTCAAAAATGAAGAATGTACATCCTCAACAAATCCTTAAGAACTCAATTAACTCTCTCTATTTGGCCATCCGATTAATGGTGATAGATTATGCTCAATCTATGTTGTGTCCGTGTCCCTTAAGCCTCTTGTAAGATCCTCCACAAATCACTAGTAAAGATAGGCTCTTTGTTGCTCACTATGCTAGAGGGAACTCCGTGAAGTCGGACTATCTCACGTATGTATAAGGATTCGAAATAAGGTGTTGTCCTCTTACTCTTGACCGGAATGAATTGGGTGCGCTTAGTCAAACAATCTACAATCACCAAATACTGGTATTCCCCTTCCTAGATTGGGGTAAACCATCCATGAAGTCCATCGGAACACTATCCCACTTCTATTCCGGTACATCCAATAGTTGAAGTAATCTGCAATGCTTTTGCTGCTCTGCCTTAACTATTCGGCACATTAGACACTTGTCCACAAACTCTGCTGCATATTTCTTCATGCCACTCCAATAAAACACTCTCTTCATGTCCCTATACATCTTATCACCACCTGGATGAATAGTCATTCAAGAATGGTGTGCTCTTCTAGAACTGCGCTTATCAAATCGCCAGTGCGGGGGACACAAAGTCTTCATCCTCTCCATAGCCACCCTTTACTATCTATGGAATAACGTTGGAGATGTCCAGAGACCTCTCCTCTACTAATCCTACCTAGAATATTCACAAGCTCTGAATCCTCTCGCTGCCTTGAGCCAATCTGATCTATGAGGGTAGGCTTAACCTCAAGTGTTGAAATCCTAGCAAAATCTCTAATAAACTTCCTATAATATCCAGCTAAACCTAGGAAGCTTCTATCTTTGATAGCGTTCTTGGGGGCCTTTCAATCTTGTACTACCATTATCTTAGCGGGATCCATAGCTAAAGCCTCTCTCGAGACTACATGCCCTAAGAAATGCACCTCCTCACGCCAAAAGTGACACTTTGAGAACTTTGCTTTTAACTGATGAACACGAAGTGTGTAAAGAACCTCCTTAAGATTAATAGCATTCTCTTCCATACTCTTGGAAAACACCAGAATGTCGTCCACAAATACTACAACGAACTTATTTAGGACATCTTGAAAAACACGGCTCATTAGATCTACAAAATAGACTGGGGCATTGGTCAGCGCAAACTGCATAACCAACCACTCAAAGAATCCATCGGGTGTCCTAAATGTTGTCTTATCGATGCAATCATCGGTGAACCTAAGCCGATGAAATCCAATGGCTAAGTCAAGATGAGAAAATACTGAAGAGCCAACCAACTAATCGAAAAGGTCGTCTATCCTAGGAAGTGGGTAACGGTTCTTCTTCGTGAGCTTATTCAACTCTCTATAGTCTACACAAAGTGGAAGGGAACATCATCCTTTGTAGCCATGATGACTGGTGCTCCCCACTTAGATATGCTTTGTTCGATGAAGCCTTTCTCTAATAGCTCACCTATCTAATTACTTAACTTCTTCCTCTCCCTAGGAGCCATATGTATCACGAGCAAGGCCACCGGCTTACATTGTCATTTAGGTAGATTTTAAAGTCGATCTCTCACTTAGGGGATAGTGCCCTAACCTCTTCAAAAATGTCTAGGAAATCTCTAACGACTGGAACTGAATCAAACTCTCCTAGTGATGAATCAAGGTAGTAAAGTAAGCTCAACATGACTGACCCCTATGGGTTGCAAGAATCATTGAGAGTCCATATGCTACATGTCTCTAGTCTAACGACTCTTCTATCGCAGTCCAATATCGCACCATAAGTGGATGACCAGTCCATCCCCAAAATCATTCCATTTCCCCAAAATCCTAGTACATAGGCATCAAAATCAAACTCTACACCTAGTATAAAAATTTTCAAACCCCTACAAATCATGGATAGATGTGACGATCCTCCTATAGAGTTTGAAAAAACCATAGGGTCTTCAACTAGAGAAATATCTAGGTAAAACAGTCAACCAAAAAACTAGAAATGAAAGAATACGATGCTCCCAAGTCAAAAAGAGTCTGAAAAGGAAAATACGAAATAGAGGTCAAACCTTCTACAGAGACTTTCCTACCTCGATCTAGTTCATTACTAGAAGGTGCTACATCCAAAGCCTGTTATTGTGCCATAGATGCGCCGGCTCTCTGCCCCGTCTTCCAAGGACAAGCTCCACTAAGGTGACTAGGCTACCCACAATTGTAAACCTCCCCTTCATTGTGTCCTTCTTATAGTCCTTTGTAAAATGCCCAACCAATCCACAACTATGAGATTTCTCACCTTTCTTGATCTGTCCCTTTCGAGATCCTCCTCCTTTCTTCTTATCCTTATCCATCTTATTCTTCCATCACTGCTTCTTAGAGTTCTTTGATTTAAGAACCTCCTTTACCTCTTCTTTCTTAGCTACATCTGACATGAGAGCAATCTCCATAAGTTATTCATACATCGCTCTCTTAGGTAGATGTGTCAATGCCAACCCTTGGAGGGGCTGGTTCAAACCCTCAGCAAACTTGGTGGCCTTCTTATACGGTGTATTAACAAGCTTCATTCTGAACTGTGATAATTCATTAAACTGACTTATATACTCTTTCACTGAAAGACTCCCTCGCTTCAGACTAATGAACTTCACCAACTGCATGCTTTCCTCGGCTTGCGAGAAAAACTTTCTCATAAATCATTCCCAAAATCTAAACCAACCAATGTCTGCACCCAATATCTCCAAAATCTCCCACCAGTAAGAAGCCTCTGTCTTCATTTGCCAAGATGCAAGCTGAACTCTCTATCGGTCTTCCAATCCTAACAACCCAAATATCCGCTCCATATTTCTTAACCAAGCTCATGCCTCTACGAAATCCTTTGTGCCCTAAAACATCCGGTCCCCTAGATTAGCGAAGTCCTTGCATAGCTTAGAAAAATTTGCTACTACAGGTGGATTAACGGGATCTCCACACATGGGTGCTGCATTGAGCGCTTGCCCTTGCACCTCTGGTGTAGCAGCTTAGAGGCATCAACGGAACCTGCCAGGTACTTGGACACCCTCTAGAATATTTTGGGTGTTCGCCATTCTATGCAAAAAAAGAAAAGAAAATTTAGGCTCAAAAGAATCGAAAGAAAGTTGAACTGGACAGGGGATTTTTATAAAAACTCTCGTATACTTGAAAACCATTTCCATAATAGGAGTTTCTTTCTGAAAAATACCTTTAAATATATGTTACTTTTGAAAAATACTTTACTTTTAAAATAAGTTTTTAGGAATCTTGTAACCTTAGGCTCTGATACCAAGTGAAACACCCCACACCCCTTAATATACCCAAAAGGGCACACCAAAGGATGTGGTGCATTATAGGTATAGCTAATGTATCGTAGAGACTAAGACTCACAAGATAATTAAGCGAAAATAGCGGAAACATTTAAATAATAACTTGACAATCAAAATGTAACTTCATTCCAAAATAAGTCATAAAATCATAACATGTGTCAAAAACTCAAAATATCTAGTGTTTCATGAAAATAAATCTCATTCTCACAAAAATCAGAGTACAAAGATGATGATGATAATAATAATAATCATCATCATAATCCCTCTCACAAGTCCCAAATCCATCATAAGCAAAATGAAAAAGATGAAGAACATAAGAATACATCTAAAATGAGAAAACTCTGGGAATGAATCTCTATGCAACCTGAATCAACTCAATTCTTCTCGCCTATGGGGGAAAAAGGAAAAAAATAGAGGAGTGGGTCAGACAATAAGTCTGGTGAGTGAAAGTAATAACTAGCCTTTCTAAGCAAGATAAAGATAATAGACTAAGCAATAGTTCTACCTTGAAGCATAAAATATTGTTTTTGATTCTTTTTGACTGATTGTTTTGATTGTTTGATAGTGATTGTTCGCACTTGTCTTAAATCACAGTGATTAGGTTGAAACCCTAATCCTATCTCAACTGCTAACTTGATTAGGCTAAAATCCTAGTTCTACCCTTTGATCGGCCTATTCTATCTCTATTGTGCCACAGTGAACAAATCATGTTTGTCACAGCAAAAGACACCTCTTTAATGCTTAGGACGCAGTAGCGAATTATTTATCAAAATCGATGCCTCACGCTCGGTCATCACCGGTGCACACTAATTATCGCCCCCTATTTGATTTTTTATTTCCTCTAATCATCATAAGTTTGCCCAGACTCGCCTTAATACTGTGGGACCATCAGTCCTAGACCTGAAAGGGAATGCTGCCCAATCGCACTTAACTGTTGTTAAGGCCATCCGTCCTAGACCTGAAAGGAATGCTACCAGCACTGGTCCTAACAACAATCTTCTAGTTTTACGCCCCTTGCCCAAATCATCATAATTGAGCCACTATCTATTAGCCACTTATTTACCTAATCAGCATAAGCATGCCCCGGCCTTACCCATCTATTATGAGACCATTAGTCCTTGATCTGAAAGGGGATGTTGCCGGCACAGGCCCTGCTTCTATGTTTGCTTATTTACTCAATCTAAGTGTGACGACCCACCCTTCTACTACCAGAAAGACGTATCATCATTAAGAAAGAAAGGGATAGAAATAGAAAAGAAAGAGAAAGAAAGACTAACAACATCAGAATCTCACAGCGGAACGGAACAAAATATAATATATCATATAACTGTTACATAGTTTTTACATATATCAGAGTTATACAATATCAATATACATGACAGTCATATACATACATCTATCACTATATATATCAGAGGTACAGTACATATCAACTAACACAGCGGAACTACATAAATAGCTATATACGTCTGAAACTCCTGCTCCAAGCTCCTCCAGAAATCAAATTCCATAACCTATCACTTGGCTACTCATAAAAATTTGAGTACCCAAGAGTTTATGAAAAACAAAAAATAAACTCCGGGTCAGACATAGGTCTGTTATGAGTAAACGGTTTAAATTGTTTAACTTTTGAAAACATTTGGAAATAAAGGTATCACGTAAGACTCCCCACAAATAAATACGGGCAAGTTTTTACCTTACGCTAACCAAAACATTTCATAGGAAATCCATTGATATTATAATAGTGTCTAGGGTTTTCAAGTAAATAGAAAATAGCCGAAATTGTTACATCTATTAAATTCCAGCTACTAGCCACAAAAGTGGGTAATACAAATCAAAAACGTAGGGTCTCGTAGGGAAAATGGATTTCCAACAATGGCAGGGCTACTGGCGTACCACCCGTCACAGTATGGGGCCTAGATCACCGTACCGAGGATCACTCCCGACCCCCTACAACACAAGGCCGGAACCATTACTTACTGAACAGTCCCGAAGAAGATAAACCCCGCGGTTGTAGCTATCAACCGCCCACACAGCCGAAATATAAAGGGACATCTAGACAGGGGTAATATCTTGTCCTGCTTGGGCATGACCCATCTAACCTTGCTGCATCTCCCCTGTTTTAGCCATTCCCGGTTGATGAGGCTTGAGGCTATGATTACCTTTATTGAACATATCACTTAGAATGCTCATCGTCCGCCTGAAGATGTGCTGAAAGCATTCAATCCATACAAGTTCGTTCCGGGTTCGAACGAAACCGAAGGCATTATCTCGTTACACTCGTTCTGGAATCACCCTCAGAGTTAACGACGATAACCCTTGCATTCTGAAAACACCATCTCGAACTTCATTCCAGGATTCACGACCTAACGTTTAAATTGGATCGATGTGGTTTTTGGAGAATCAAAATTGATTCTTCCGATCTCGGTCTCATCGGAATCCAAACGCCATTTTAAGGGCCAAGTTGTCTATTTAACTTAACAGTTCAATTTAATATCATAATTAACATAACATATATAACAGATAAATCATACACAGTTATCACAGATATCCATAATATATCATAACATATCACAGAAAAATCATCAACGGATATCAAAGTCAATCAAACAGAATTGTCAATGCATACCAAACAGTTTGGTTTTACTTAACTAAATTATTTGCTTAAGAATAAACTACTTTATTTTATTTAATTAATCACTGATTAATTAGCTTATTAATGATCAGTTAATTACTCAATTAATCATTAATCATCAATTTATTAATTTTTCAATTAATTAACTTTATTTATTTATCATTACTTAATTACTTAGTTAATTAGTTCATTCTTAATTATTAATAAATAACTTACTTATTAAAGATTAATTACTTATTTCATTATCACAAATTATTTTAATAAGTCAATTATTATCAATTTAATTAATTATAATATCTTTAATTAATCACTTAAATTAATTTTCATTTATTGATTAAATTTTAAGTGATAAGCTAACATTCTTAAGATTTAAATTGATTTAACATATGATTTACTTTTTTCGAAATTAATTTAAAGTTATCAATTAAACTTCAAATATAAATTAATGTACATTCTAATTACTTTATATTAGTCAAACCATCTTTACATCACTTACCATTACTAAACTTTTAAAACAATATTAACCTAACTAACTAATTATCTAGTTACTTGGTTATAAAAATACTAAAACAGACCATGCACGTTCAATTGGAAAGGTACCCGAGACACACCCTTACCCTACTCGAGACAGTCTCGAGTTATCCTCGTGCCACCCCTGCGTCCCTCTCTCTCTCACTCTCTCTTTCTTCTCCCCAGATTCTACTCTTCTTCTCATTTTTTTTAACAAAGTTAAAAACTGCAGTTAACAACACTAACGCGCTCACACCCAGGAAAACCCGAAGTCATGCTCGAAGCAATCACCAAAAGTCACGAGCACGCGACGACTCACTGACCATCAAACATTACCTCGCCACCGTGCACGGCGGCTCGCCTCCCCTGCGGCGACTCGCGACAGCCCCCACAAACCACAAATCGACCACTCGTACGAATACACCACTCAAACCAACGCGATTCGGTCGAGGGCAAAATTTTGCCTGTAGCTCGAACACGCGTCACACACAACCACCGAAAAGTCCTTCGTGCGGCCACCATCCATCACCGGAGGTGATGAAACTCCACCAAAACTTCGATAACACCCCTCTAACTCCACCTAAAATCGCGATCAACTCGATTTCATGATGATGCCGAAACACAATTTTACAGAGCATTAAAAATATAAGCACTCAAACCCTATTTTTGATTCAAACTCAAAATCCCTTCATTGAATAATTTTTTTTGCATTTTTCTTGTGTTCAACAAATTACTAGCTTGCTTCATATCGATTTACAATAATTAAAATTAACCCAAACATCCAGGATTGACAAAAATCACATTTTAGTTCCATTTTAAACTGCTCTTAAAACCCTTGTTTAAAAATCATAATTTTTATGTTAAAAATCATAATTAGGTGCATGGAATCTAAATATGTTATTGAATTTACAATTTTAAACATTAGAATTTTGAACCTTTAATTAGTTTACCTGTAACTAAAAAAAACAGTGTTTGTATCTTACTGTTATACTTCAATATATTTCCAGGCTTTGTTTTATGTTAAACACTCTGAATTACTTACATCTTAGGTTTTAAAATTAATTCAAATGGGGAAGTATTAATATCCTTTACTTCTTTTACACAGAAACTTAACAACAATCAGGAACAGAAGCTTCCAATGCATAAATCAATACAGGTCCATATATTTTCCATATATTTTCAATATATATATAGCAACACAAAACATCAGAAGTTAATTATCATACTTAAAATTTAAGCAAGTATGTTTACTCACAAGAACAATTTGAACAGAAGCCAAGGTGTAAAGAAGAAATTGCAGTGGAATTCTATGAAGCTCCCTGTTGTTTTGCTGTTGAATTAAATCTGAGTTTGCAAAATAGCAATGCTTCTCAGTTTTGCTTTTAGTTTAAGTTCAGTTTTGTTTTTTATAAATGAGCAAAGTATATAGGTGGATATATATAGATGCTTTGAGCAATACAGGTGATAACTGGATAGTTTATTTGTTTGTATTGCCATTTTTTTCTTTTAAATGGTTAAGAATAATACACTGCAGTATGAAGTGATATAGGGATTTCGGCTGCATGTACTTTACTTATACAAGATGTTGTGCTAATTAATGTTCATGCTCTTAATTATGATAACAAGTATTTACTGTTTACTGATACTTACTTTGTGTTGTACAAAGATATTTGTTTTATTTCGGCTAGCATTTTGTATAAGATACAGATTTTGCTTTTATTATATTTAAAGTGAAAACTTTGTTTTATTATATTGTAGTGGAAGCCCTTGTTTTCTTATACACATAAATTTCCAGCACCTAAGTTTCATTTTTAGTTTATATATTTTTTCTATGGACAAAACACTTGATTTGCTGTACAAATGTATATGTGTATATAGGCAATACATAAAGATATCTTATATTTGACTTCTTTACACTCTTGTTTGCACAGCAACTTAATATGATTTTTATCAAAATTTATGTTGTTCATGTATGATTTCCATGTTTATGCTTTCTAAATTTATCCTATTTGTAGTTCACCTATCAAACATTGATTTATATCATATACTTGCATTTTTATACTTCAAGTTATAATTATATTTGTACATTTATATTCTTGGTTACATTTTATAATTTATGATTATGGATTCATACTTATGTTTATAAATGTTTATGTTTAATATTGCTACATTTGTCTATTTTAAACATTATTATTTCAATTTCATTTTATAGGTATACTAGATTAAATACCAATAATATAAAATCTTTGATTTTAGTGAATAAGACAGATTTTATTTTTATTGATTTTGAAACATTAAATTTTTTAAATCAAAAATTTTCTTTTATAACACAAATAACTGTTAAATATCAACGATCTCATCAGTTTAAAAATTTAAAAGCTTGTATTTAATTTAATTTAAATTAAATATTTATTAAATATGTTGTCAAAAATTCCGGGTTGTTACATTCCTTCCCCCTTAAAAGAATTTCATCCTTGAAATTTAAAACAACGGTTAATTCAAAAGCTTTTATATTCACAATCCAAATATACATATCATTCATATATTAACAAACAACCAAACAGTCTATCCTAACAAACATCACTAGTTATCTGAACACAAACCCGGATGACCTTCCCTAAAATTATCGAGAGTTTGTTTCTCGATGATCATCGATCCGAACCAGATTCCTGACCACAGTCAAATTCGTCTTAACTTCTAAATTCTTGAATTACTGGATTAACAACAATTGAGGAATTATAAACAAATTCCCCTAGATGAGATATATGGAATACACAATGAATTCCAGATATCCATTCTGGCAATTCAATTCTGAAATCTACAGTATTAACTCTTTCCAAATTTTAATTGACTTTTTTACAGAATTTCAATATCTATTTAATCAAGCCCGTACGATGTACATATATCATTCGTATGCAATATCAAATCCGATCGCTCGATCACACAATTTCATTTCCAAACTAGTATCGTCCACCCGACTTCCTAGTGCGGACTCAGAACTGGTTCCTTGATCAGAAACTGTCATTCTCCTTGCATAGTCACAACTATGATAGAGAATTTCCAGAACCAATCAAAATCCATATCCATGGTTCTTTGTCGAAAATCGAGTGAAAAATCCCAACTCAGATCAATAAATAACTATCTCGAAATTCTGTGTTCGAATCTGGATCAAATTGTTATGCGAATAAAATAATATACGTACATCCTACGTATTTATATCCATTGATTATCAACCATATCAATTTTCTTTTATTCACATTATTCAGATTCTATCCACTTGGAATAATTTTTCCCAATATCAAATTTTACTTAAGAATTCCACCATTCATTTCTTAAGCTTAATATAAGCATTATATATACTCTTATATTATTACTCTACCATTTAAGCCTAAATCGTTTTATTTAAATCTAAATTTCCAATTCCATGTGAATTCAAGTTATCTTCAACTCTAAAAATTTAATTTTATTGGCTATCTTTCCTTAATGACAAATTCTTATCATTATTTTTAAATTAGTTTCATCCGCTAGTTTATTTCAATTTCTAATTTGAAATTGTTTTGTTTCTATTTTTTTTATATAGTTTTCAAATTTTGAAAAGTTTGGACAGAGTCTCAATTTGTTTAGCATTACATATTTCCATAAGCACATATGTAAGGTTCCAACCCTTATCACAATTAATTCCAATCAATTTTCAAATCATTCTCTTCAGTTTAAGTGGTTTATAACTTACTTGCTTATATATATAATCCATTAAAGCAAAACAAACTCATATTCAAAATCACCCTATTTTGCTTCCAATAATTCGTAGAATTTTATCTAATCTTGTTTACTTCAAAACAACTCATTTCTTATGCAATTCGACAATGCTATTGTGAATAAATAATCACTTAAGCTTTATAACAATTCTTAAATTGAGTCCAACTCAATTTACACTTGACTCCATCACATTTAATTTATTCACAATCCTTACATTGCATTTTTTTCCATTTCAACGGGTTTGATTCCAAACCATTCTATTCACTCAGCAACCAATATTTTTTTAAATAATCATCCCACAATTTACCTAAGTCATTTATTTTCTTCAATCAGTTCCACCCAATGACTTAAGTTTATACTATTCTACCAATTTCCATTTAAATCATTGATTCGATTTTCGTTTAATCAAATCCCAACTATTTACTAATTTGTTCGATTAGTTTATTCTTATCCATCCTTAAATTTTAATTTACATTAATAATTCATTATTGAATTTATTCATAATAAGGTTATTCAATTTATACTTGAATTAGATTTGTTTACAACTCACACCATTCCTATTTTAATCCAATTCAATACTTACTTTGGTTTACATTTACTTATTTACATAAGAATTTTATTCCAATCAATTTTATCAGTAACTCGATTGAATTCATTCAAATTCAGTTTTATTCTAACTCAACTTCAGTTAAATTTAGCTACTTACAAATCTTTAAATTTATTTCTCAATATATGAGCTCTAAACTTATTTATCTACTTAACAGCTTATATCACTCATTTGGGTCATTTCATCTTATAATCACAATTTCAGATTATTGATATATATAGCACTTAGTGTCTTAAGGTATAAATTTCCACCTTACAATTACAATCATTTTACCTTCAAATTTTTATATCCAATTAAGTTCATTTTGAACTTCAATCCCATTTAACTTATCTCAGATTAAGCTCCAATATGTTTTCTTATTTTCATTTACTTAATTAAAATTTTAATTTCGGGATTAAAATTTCCAATTTCATCTTATTAATATCAACTTTTCTTTATAAGTTCAACAGTTAATTTATTCAAAACTTTCACATTATTAATTAGAATTCTTAGAATTCAAATGCCCGGTTTTCATTTCCAAAATCATTTTGAAATGATAACTACACTTACCCACTTGGTATAGCAAATCAAATTTTCAAATTCTAAACACTTGTTTTCACCAAAACAAAATTTCCCCTTTTGAAAATTTCTAAAACAACTTTTATACCCAACAAGCCCAACAATATCATGACCAATTATCCTGGTAGCAAACCATCACTTTAGAAACTCGAAAATGAATACTGATGATGTGGCCATCACCATCAGGATTATTTTCCAGCGACTGAAGTGAGTTCAGTGCTTTCTTACTTTCACAAATTCCTCCCAAAATAATTTCCATTAAACAATATTTTCCAAAATCATACTCCATTATTGCCTTCAAACCTTTGGAAAAACATTCCAAACATTCCCAAGATTTTTAAATTCCCAATTTTTTTTGTTTAGATTCATTTAAACACCTTCAAAGTTCCAGGACTTAAATTCTAGTTTAGTCAAATTTTAGTTATATTCCCTTTATTAGATAATTTTATTTAGTTATAAACCACTTGAATTTTAAATTTTTATTCAATTATAGTATTAACAACCAATCATCCAAACATATATAATTATTTCAGAAAAATATTTCTTTTATATCAAAATATAATTTTGGATGAAATTATTTCATTCGCCCACTTTGAAAATCAATATTGTGTCGAATTGCTCTATTTAAGTGTTTAGAAACCCCTTCGATACAGTTTTCGAGGCTGTGCCGACGAAGGTTCATACACCACTCAATAAATCAATCAACGCAATATAAAACCACTTTATATTCACTAACAAATACGCGCTCATATCTATTAATACACTCAAACTCATTCTAGAGTTCTACAAACTCTATTTTTTGAGTAATCACTACCAGAGCCTAGGTTATCACCAACCTATGCTCTGATACCAACTGTGACGACCCGCCCTTCTACTACCAGAAAGATGTATCATCATTAGGAAAGAAAGGGATAGAAATAGAAAAGAAAGAGAAAGAAAGACTAACAACATCAGAATCTCACAGCGGAACGGAACAAAATATGATATATCATATAATTGTTACATAGTTTTTACATATATCAGAGTTATACAATATCAATATACATGACAGTCATATACATACATCTATCACTATATATATCATAGGTACAGTACATATCAACTAACACAGCGGAACTACATAAATAGTTATATACGTCTGAAACTCCTGCTCCAAGCACCTCCAGAAATCAAAGTCCATAACCTATCACTTGGCTACTCATAAAAATTTGAGTACCCAAGAGTTTATGAAAAACAAAATATAAACTACGGGTCAGACATGGGTCTGGTATGAGTAAACGGTTTAAATTGTTTAACTTTTGAAAACATTTGGAAATAAAGGTATCACGTAAGACTCCCCACAAATAAATACGGGCAAGTTTTTACCTTACGCTAACCAAAACATTTCATAGGAAATCCAATGATATTATAATAGTGTCTAGGGTTTTCAAGTAAATAGAAAATAGCCGAAATTGTTACATCTATTAAATTCCAGCTACTAGCCACAAAAGTGGGTAATACAAATCAAAACCGTAGGGTCTCGTAGGGAAAATGGATTTCCAACAATGGCAGGGCTACTGGGGTACCGCCCGTCACAGGACGGGGCCTAGATCACCGTACCGAGGATCACTCCCGACCCCCTACAACACAAGGCCGGAACCATTCCTTACTGAACAGTCCCGAACAAGATAAACCCCGCGGTTGTAGCTATCAACCGCCCACACAGCCGAAATATAAAGGGACATCTAGACAGGGGTAATATCTTGTCCTGCTTGGGCATGACCCACCTAACCTTGCTGCATCTCCCCTGTTTTAGCCATTCCCGGTTGATGAGGCTTGAGGCTACGATTACCTTTATTGAACATATCAATTAGAATGCTCATCGTCCGCCTGAAGATGTGCTGAAAGCATTCAATCCATACAAGTTCGTTCCGGGTTCGAACGAAACCGAAGGCATTATCTCGTTACACTCGTTCTGGAATCACCCTCAGAGTTAACGGCGATAACCCTTGCATTCTAAAAACACCATCTCGAACTTCATTCCAGGATTCACGACCTAACGTTTAAATTGGATCGATGTGGTTTTCGGAGAATCAAAATTGATTCTTCCGATCCCGGTCTCATCGGAATCCAAACGCCATTTTAAGGGCCAAGTTGTCTATTTAACTTAACAGTTCAATTTAATATCAGAATTAACATAACATATATAACAGATAAATCATACACAGTTATCACAGATATCCATAATATATCACAACATATCACAGAAAAATCATCAACAGATATCAAAGTCAATCAAACAGAATTGTCAATGCATACCAAACAGTTTGGTTTTACTTAACTAAATTATTTGTTTAAGAACAAACTACTTTATTTTATTTAATTAATCACTGAATAATTAGCTTATTAATGATCAATTAATTACTCAATTAATCATTAATCATCAATTTATTAATTTTTCAATTAATTAACTTTATTCATTTATCATTACTTAATTACTTAGTTAATTAGTTCATTCTTAATTATTAATAAATAACTTACTTATTAAAGATTAATTACTTATTTCATTATCACAAATTATTTTAGTAAGTCAATTATTATCAATTTAATTAATTATAAAATCTTTAATTAATCACTTAAATTAATTTTCATTTATTAATTAACTTTTAAGTGATAAGCTAACATTCTTAAGATTTAAATTATTTAACATATGATTTATTTTTTTTGAAATTAATTTGAAGTTATCAATTAAAATTCAAATATAAATTAATGTACATTCTAATTACTTTATATTAGTCAAACCATCTTTACATCACTTACCATTACTAAACTTTTAAAACAAATATTAACCTAACTAACTAATTATCTAGTTACTTGGTTATAAAAATACTAAAACAGATCATGCACGTTCAATTGGAAAGGTACCCGAGACACACCCTTACCCTACTCGAGACAGTCTCGAGTTATCCTCGTGTCTCCCCTACGTCCCTCTCTCTCTCACTTTCTCTTTCTTCTCCCAGATTCTACTCTTCTTCTCATTTTTTTTAACAAGGTTAAAAACTTCAGTTAACAACACTCACGCGCTCACACCTAGGAAAACCCGAATTCATGCTCGAAGCAATCACCAAAAGTGACGACCACGCGACGACTCACTGACCATCGAACATCACCTCGCCACCGTGCACGTGCACGGTGGCTTGCCTCCCTTGCGGCGACTCACGATAGCCCCTACAAACCACAAATCGACCACTCGTACGAATACACCACTCAAACCAACGCGATTCGGTCGAGGGCAAAATTTTGCCTGTAGCTCGAACATGCGTCACACACAACCACCGAAAAGTCCTTCGTGCGGCCACCATCCATTACCGGAGGTGATGAAAATCCACCAAAACTTCGATCACACCCCCTAACTCCACCTAAAATCGCGACCAACTCGATTTCATGATGATGCCGAAACACAATTTTACAGAGCATTAAAAATATAAGCACTCAAACCCGATTTTTGATTCAAACTCAAAATCCCTTCATTGAATAATTTTTTTGCATTTTTCTTGTTTTCAATAAATTACTATCTTGCTTCATATCGATTTACAATAATTAAAATTAACCCAAACATCCAGGATTGACAAAAATCACATTTTAGTTCCATTTTAAATTGCTCTTAAAACCCTTTTCTAGAAATCATAATTTTTATGTTAAAAATCATAATTAGGTGTATGGAATCTATATATGTTATTGAATTTACAATTTTAAACATTTGAATTTTGAACCTTTAATTAGTTTACCTGTAACTAAAAAAAACAGTGTTTGTATCTTACTGTTATACTTCAATATATTTCCAGGCTTTGTTTTATGTTAAACACTCTGAATTACTTACATCTTAGGTTTTAAAATTAATTCAAATGGGGAAGTATTAATATCCTTTACATCTTTTACTCAGAAACTTGACAACAATCAGGAACAGAAGCTTCCAATGCATAAATCAATACAGGTCCATATATTTTCCATATATTTTTAATATATATATAGCAACACAAAACATCAGAAGTTAATTATCATACACAAAACAGGTGATAACTGGATAGTTTATTTGTTTGTATTGCCATTTTTTTCTTTTAAATGGTTAAGAATAATACACTGCAGTATGAAGTGATATAGGGATTTCGGCTGCATGTACTTTACTTATACAAGATGTTGTGCTAATTAATGTTCATGCTCTTAATTATGATAACAAGTATTTACTGTTTACTGATACTTACTTTCTGTTGTACAAAGATATTTGTTTTATTTCGGCTAGCATTTTGTATAAGATACAGATTTTGTTTTTATTATATTTAAAGTGAAAACTTTGTTTTATTATATTGTAGTGGAAGCCCTTGTTTTCTTATACACATAAATTTCCAACACCTAAGTTTCGTTTTTAGTTTATATATTTTTTCTATGGACAAAACACTTGATTTGTTGTACAAATGTATATGTGTATATAGGCAATACATAAAGATATCTTATATTTGACTTCTTTACACTCTTGTTTGCACAGCAACTTAATATGATTTTTGTCAAAATTTATGTTGTTCATGTATGATTTTCATGTTTATGCTTTCTAATTTATCCTATTTGTAGTTCACCTATCAAACATTGATTTATATCATATACTTGCATTTTTATACTTCAAGTTATAATTATATTTGTACATTTATATTCTTAGTTACATTTTATAATTTATGATTATGGTTTTATACTTATGTTTATAAATGTTTATGTTTAATATTGCTATATTTGTCTATTTAAACATTATTATTTCAATTTCATTTTATAGATATACTAGATTAAATATCAACAATATAAAATCATTGATTTTAGTGAATAAGACAGATTTTGTTTTGATTGATTTTGAAACATTAAAATTTTCAAATCAAAAATTTTCTTTTATAACACAAATAACTGTTAAATATCAAGGATCTCATCAGTTTAAAAATTTAAAAGCTTGTATTTAATTTAAATTAAATATTTATTAAATCTGTTGTCGAAAATTCCGGGTTGTTACACTAAGTTTTAAACTAAGTCTTTTCTGTTATTTTTGTTATATTTTCTTATTAGCCTAATCAAGATCTAAGTTATAAATAAGCCTCTCATATTATTTCTTTTTAGTTATAACCACTTGTTATAATCATGCTTGCAAATATCTTAAATTTGCCTATTTCGGTCCATCTTTATTTTATTACAGTTTTTCTCATTTTACGTTTGATTTCTGTAAATTTAGTGTTTTTATATTTTAATCCATATAAGCGAATTTTTCTCTTTTTAATATTCTATTCGTGTAAAAAGGGATTAAATCTCTATAAAAAGAAACTAACATTTACATGCTAAATTCTAACTTAAAAAGATGCAAAAAACTGCAAATAACTGTAAATAACTATAAATGACTGAATAAAATAGCTGAATAAAATAGACTAAAAAGAACTTATGAAATTTATTTAAAATAAACTGTAAACAAACTTACATAAAAACTATCTTAAAATTGTAGAAAAACTACAACTATTTAGAACCCTATTATTTTAAATTACTTAAAAATCTAAAATAATTACAAAACGCTCACCTTTGGTCCTTAGCTCTAGTTCTTGGCCTTCCCGGATCCACTTTTAGGGCATATAATATTTTTATTAAAAAATGTTTTCCCCAGAAAAATTTTCTATTTAGGGTTCAGCCTTAGGCATCGAACCCAATTGGGAGAAAATCTGAATGAGAAAAATAGGTAGGTTTAGTGTCGTACTTATAGTGTGGCTTAGGGATATGCCTTGGATTTGAAGGTTAAATCTGGTGCAACCATATCATAGGCTCACTAGGAACTGTCGGATGCAGGACACACGAGATTGCTCAAAAATCAAGTTTTAACGTCATCGCTCGTACCCGGACGTTCTTCGTCCGGTGACAAAGTCGGCTAGGTTGGGTCGACCTATGGTCGACCTATGTATATTAGGGGTCGACCTGACCAAAACAAGGGTCGACTTAGGCCATTGTTATGTGTATTTCAATTTTTGTTCGTTTTCTTTTGATTTCTTATTTCTTTCGTAACTTCTTCATACTGACTCGGATTTCGATAAGTTATATATGGAAATTGATTAGAAAATTACACCATGGACCCAATGATGCAACTTCCGTGGCTCGTTTCGGACAATTTCATAAACTTATTTTATTGTCTAGTTAGTTCGTTAATTAATTATTATAGCTTAATAGGTTGTTACAATGGGTTTAAGTTTCGATAGTCCTTTTTTGGGTCGGAATTTAGGCCGATTCGGGACGGGTTGTTATATTTGATATCAAAGCTTAGGTTACTCGATCAATGGGGGAATTATACGTATGAGAGACGTACTTGTTATTTTGAAATTTTTTCCAAAAATCTAATTATATATATATATGCCTATATTTCTTTGAACATACGCACACACACCAGGCAACTCCTTTTCTTTCTATAGATAATACTAACTTAGAAAATCATCACTGAAGAGTCAACCTACAAATAGTTGATATGGCTGATAATCAATCTTCTTCCAAAAGTGGGATCCCTGCCTCAGGAAGACTCACCATTCATGAGATGCTCGAATGGTTTAAACAGTACCTCAGGCAAGCTGACCAAGTTCTAGTCCCTATAACTGCACAGGTGGCACCAAATGCCCCTCATGCCGATGCAGCACCCCATCAAATTGACTTCACCAATATATTTAATGACTTTGCTGATATACGAGGAAAAATATACTCTGAAACTGAAGGATATGTGGATGCCAAAATATGGACTAATGACGGCGCGAGAATATTCTGAAAACTAGGATTGGATGATCAGCTAAAGAGATGGGTAACCGCTTGATACCTTAAGGGGGGCTTTAGATTGGTGGAACTTAGTAACTGAAGAAAATGCTGATAGGGTTTTCACTTAGGATGCATTTAAAGAAAGATTTGAGCGAAGGTTTATATTGACAGCAGAAGTGAATTTACAACTGGAGAAATTCATACATCTTAGACAAAGAGACTCCACCTTAAGGGAATTCATTAGGAAGTTTACACAGTTGGCTAAGTTCAGGATGAGCTTGATAAATATGTTGATGGAAAGGCCATGAAGTTCGTGAAGGGCCTAAATTATCCACTGAGAGAAATGTTGTTGATCCAAGTTCCCATAGGCGTTACATATGAAATGTTGGTTGAGATGGGTTTGTTGCAGTTAGCAAGTGCATAAGAAAAGGAGGCGGAGAAGAAGGTCGGGCTTACTTGAAGAAGAAGGATCCAAAAAGGGAGGCTTTTAGGAAAATAAGAAGTCAAACAGAAAGTATGGTAAAATATACAACAAATACCATGAAAAGGGTCATGAGGCTAAAGACTGTAAGGTGAATCTGATGAAAGAAACTTTTAGAGGGAAGTGCTATAATTGCCATAAATAAGGGCACCTTAAGAACCAATGTCCTAAGTTGGCAAAGGAAGGTTTAAGTGGACATGTCTACGTTATCGAGGCTGTCCCTACTTCTAGTAAACCACCTAGAGGTTAGGAGAAGGTGGAATTAGTAGGTAAAAATCTTATTCTTGGTTTTAGTATTCGTACTTTATTTGATTCTAGAGTATCACATTCCTTTATAGCTAGGAATGTAATTAACTTCTTAAACTTTTAAACCTAAACTATCACCAACCCAATATTTGTCTCCAACCCTACCGTGGGGTCAAAATATCTCCCTTTAATTTGCAAAGACCTAGTGTGGACATATGCAATGTTGATTTAAAATTAATTCGTATTTTCTAAATTTAAGGGCTATGGACTTATATTGGGTATGGATTGGTTAGCATACTATGGAGTAATCTTGACCACGATAAAAGGCTTGTACAATTAATAAGTTGTAGAGGCCGTGGCCTAGAAGTTCTTCTTACGCTCCAAGACTCAGTTGAGTCAAGCTATTTATACTTGCTAAGTCTACCTTTTAGTGAGATATCATCCATATCCATAGTCTGTGAATTTCCTGATGTCTTTGAGGAATTCTTGGATCTCCCACCTCATAGGGAGATCAAGTATAGAATTGATCTAAAGAAGGACACAAGGCCAATTTCTTTGCCCTTAAGACATATGGCTCCTAAAGAAAGAAGGAAGTTAGACAAGCTAATCTCTAAGTTATTGCAAAAAGGATTCATCCGTCGAAGTACCTCGAAATAGGGAGCTCTTGTTGTCTTCTGCATCAATGCGGATCACTTGCTGAGACTTTGTGTCGATTATAAGAAGCTGAAAAAGTTAATAAGAAAGAATATGTATCCTCTACCAAGAATAAATGACTTGTCCGACCAACTTTTAGAAGCCAAAGTCTTTTCCCAACTAGACTTGTTAACCAGATTCCATAATTAAGGACTGCACAATGAAGCAAGTCGAAGACTGCGTTCCACACACCAAATGTGCTCTATGAATGGGAAATAATGCCTTTTGGGTTGGTGAATGCGCCCACTTATTTTGTAGGTTTGATGAGTATTGTGTTTAAGGGGCAACTCGATAAATTCATCATTGTATTCATAGATGATATCTTGGTATTCTTCAAAAGCAAAAAGGAGCATGAGGACCACCTAAGAGAGGTACTAGGAACTTTAAGAAAGCACCGACTTAAGACCAAAATTTGCTAAGTGTCACTTTTGAAAGAAGAAGTTTAGATTCCTTAGATATATTGTTTTAGAGCAAGGATTAACGGTGGACCCTACCAAAGTGGAGGCTGCTCAAGTAGAGTTCCTAAGAATGCATTAAAAGTTAGAGGTTTTCTAAGGTTGGTATGATACTATAGGAAGTTCATAAAGAACTTTGCAAGAATAGCAGCCTGCTTAACTCACTTGATTAAGATGAACCTAGTCTTTTCTTGGGATAATGGATGCACCGAGGCATTCAAGAAGCTTAAAGAGTTATTGCCAAGTGCACATATGCTTACCATTTTCGACGGGACCAAACCATTCGTGGTTTTCACAGAAGCATGTAACAAGGGATTAGGAGCATTTCTAATGCATGAAGGGAAGGTAGTTGCTTATGCTAGTAGGCAATTGAGGGAACATGAAAAAAGATATCCAGTTTATGAGTTGGAGTTAGCAACTACTGTCTTTACCTTGAAGATGTGGAGTCATTATCTTTTAGGAGAAAGGTTTGATGGATTCATTGACCATTAATCACTCAAATACTAATTTTTCTAAAAATATTTAAATCTTATGTAGCAAAGATGCATGGAGTATATTGCATCATTTGATTTTGGTATACAGTATACCCCTGGAAATGGAAACGTAGTGTCCAATGCCCTTAGTCGGAGGCACGCTACACTAAGAGCTATACATGAATGGAGGCAGTTGGAGTATCTCTCAAATTTTAACTTCTAACTACCAATAGAATACAACCAAGGATTTTTAGCCATAATGGAGGTTAGATTAACTTTAGTGGACCATATTTGCCTTGAGCAGGCGAAGAATGAGAAGTTAGTGAAGATTTTGGCAAGACTTAGAAGAGGAAAATATTTTCCACATGGCAGTAGATATTCTATTAATGAGAAGGGATGGTTAAGACAAGATGGATGCCTTTGTGTCTCAATGATTGATGGCATATTAAAAGAAGTACATATGGAATGTGACTACTCTAAGATGACTATTCACCCTAGAAGAGATAAAATGTAAGAGTATATGAAGAGAATTTTCCTTTGGCCTAGAATGAAGAGAAGGTAGCTGTGTTTGTAGCTAAGTGCTTGGCATGTCAGAAAATAAAAGCCGAGCAAGGGAAGTCCAGAGGGTTAATGTTACCTTTAGATATTCCGACTTTGAAATGGGAATACATTTCGATGGACTTCATGGAAGGATTGCCTAGGAGTTAGAAGGGTAATGAAGCCATTTGGGTTGCTGTAAATAGACTCGCTAGGAGTGCCCATGTTACTCCTGTTAGAAACAATAGGACTGTCACGTCTCTCGCATAAATTTATATCAAGGAGATAGTATGATTACATGGCATCTCCGGAAGCGTTGTTCATGATAGAGAATGAACCCTTATTCATTAGCAAGTTTTGAAGTAGTTTGCATGAAGCTTTAGGAACTTTGTTGAATCTCAACATGGATTACCACCCACATGCAGATGGTCGGACGGAAATGGTAAATAGGACTTTGGAGGACTTGTTGAGTGTTTGCATCTTGGACTTCGGAGGGCATTAGGAGCAGCACCTACCATCGGTTGAGTCACATGTAATAATAGCCATCAAGCAACGATTGTTGTGGTCCCCTTTAAAGCACTTTATGGAAGGCCATGCAAATTGCAAAGTTGTTGGTGGGAAACCACCGAAAAAAGATTTCTTTGACCCAATTTGATCCATGATACCATGGAAAAAGTAGAATTGATCAAACAGTACAAGATTGCCAAAATCTTATGCGAATAAAAGAAGGAAAGAGCTGGAACTCGAGGTAGGAGATATGGCATTCGTCAAAGTCTCCCCTCTCAGAAAAGTTGTTAGGTTTGGAATATCAAAAAAATTGGTGCCTGGATTTGTTGGCACATTTCGAGTTTTGGAAAGGACAA
The DNA here is from genome assembly GCA_030765085.1 of Allium cepa. Taxonomy (NCBI): domain Eukaryota; kingdom Viridiplantae; phylum Streptophyta; class Magnoliopsida; order Asparagales; family Amaryllidaceae; genus Allium; species Allium cepa. The sequence goes on from CM060943.1 coordinate 567,650,292, forward strand.
GGATGCTTGCTTACCATATGGAGCTTCCAGATCAATTGTCAGGAGTCCATGATGTTTTCCGTGTTTTTCACATAGGAAATGTTTGCATGACACCACTATGTAGTACAGCTTGATCAGTTGGGGGTATAGAGACAGAGCTAATAGCATCTCATACCACCACATGCATTGTGGAGCATGAAGCTAAGACGCTCCGCAACAAAAGAAATTAGATTGGTCTGAGTGCAATAGGGAGATTACTCGACGGAAAGCACTTGGAAAACAGAAGAGAAGATGAAGATCTCTCATCCAGAGCTAATTTTCTCTTCAAAAATTATGGTTTTGGTTGCATCCTAGTTGCCAGATTGGATGGTAGGAGATGGTTGCTACACTTTTTACTATCACTTTACACTCAGGTTGGAAATTTTATGTATGTTTAGGGTATACGCATACATACTTGCATGGAACGATTACATGCTCATGCTAGGTTTAAGCTTACTTTATTATGTACGTAGTACATAATCACATTGCATATTGGTTGAGTAGATGGATTTATAGTTAACTTGGTTGTACGAAATGCATGTTATTATGCATTACGTTATTCACCCCCTGGAGAGATTTTGGGGACAAAATCCTTTTTAAGGGGAAAAATTTAACACCCCGTAAAATCAAAAAGAATTAAATAAGTAAATCAAATTAAATAGGAATAAAAATGGAAATTTTGTAGAAGTTGGAATTTTGCCAAGGAAGTTGTACCTTTGCACTCATAGAAAAATTCTGATCTGTCCATATACAATATGCTGAAAACGGAGTCAAATGAAGGATTATGGGCATTTGAAGTTTTTAGGCTTAAAATAATTTAATTCAAATCCAAACAAATAATTAAATTTCAAATATGAAAATTAATTACGATTAAACTTGGGGGTTAAGGAATTGTTAATGTTAACAATTAACATTAAAAGAATAATAAAGGAATTAAATAAAACAAATGGTACAAAAAACTAATACATTCCCAAAATAGGCGGAGAGGTCAACCGCCGATTGACCGGTGCATATTGGACAGTCAACCGCTTCTGTTGGTGGCGGCTAGGGGTTTCCTATCAAAGAACATTCTAGATTTATCTGTTTTTAACCTATTTTCATAGTACAATTTTGGTATATTTCAACCTCTATAAATTAGACCATACCCTCTCCACTTTTATTCACAAAAATATTTGGGAAATCAGCGAAGCTCTGTCATTTTCTCTCTTTGTTAGATTCATAAATTCAATTAGGAAATTCTATTTCATTTCTAATCATTCTTTTAATATATTCTCTTCTATTTCGACCTCTCTAAATCTGTTAAAATTATATATACCAATCCATTGCTGTGTGTATATCAAAAGAAGAGATCTGGAAAAGAGTAACGACCCGTATTTTTAACTATTTTAAATTGTTGAATTTAATATAATTTTTGAATAGAAATTGTTAGGAATAAAAATTTAATGATTCATTAATGTAATTTTAAGAACTTGGATAAAATAATTAAACAACAAAATTCAATAAGATAAAAGATGATAACTTATATTAGATAGTAAATTAAATGATATTGAATTGTAAGTAATTGATAACATAAACTGAAATAATCAGTGTTAAGTTAATAAAGAATCGAATGAATGTTTATTAAAAGTAAAAGCATAAGTTAATTCATATGAAATTATATTTTTGATAAGTATAAATTTCAGACATAATTGAATAACTTTCGTTGTGTACAATAATTGCAAAGATGTTGAATTACTGTAAAATGGAAGTAGTTGTTTTATTATTTGAATTCATTTTAAAAGAAAATATTATAAGTTAAATAATTTATATTTCAAATATAGTGATTTATTTGACAATTTAATTGTTATATTTAATATTTGGAAATGTTTAAATAATTAAACCTTAAATTTAATGTAATTGAAAATGATTTCAAAAGTTGATTTAAATTTTATTTAAATATGAATCAAGATAGTGAATTTTTAAAATAGAATTAAAACAAATAAACTGATTTTGGAAAACGACTCGTTTTAATTAACGCGTCGAAATTAGACTTTTGGGTCATTGTCTCGGATTTCGATGAAACCAATTTCATCGGATCCGTCAGGATTTAAATTTTCATAGCGATCAGACTTATTGTTTGGTTGTGCGAGCTTCAAATGCGTAGAATTTATTTTCATAACTTTAACTAATATAATTCGATTTGGAAAATCTATCTTCAAAATATGATGAAATTGGCTTTCAATATATGTTCCATTGTGTTCGAAATAGGGATATAGCATATAGAACGTCAGGCGCATGCTTCGTATGAAGTTCGAAAATTTCATGGACGAATAGGGCCATAGAAATTTTCTATTAAATAGCCCTTAACCGTATTTCAGTTGGCTAAACCCTAAACTTAAATCAACAACCACCATTAAAACAAATTCCATCCAACAACCAACAACGATCGGCACCACACGTTCATTTTTAAGTTTCTATCCCACCTTCAAAGTTGTTCGGCGTGAAGAGAGGAAGCTATCTACTGGTTGGATCAAGCCAAAGTGGAGCGAGGCAGCGGATAAGGGGCTGCGACGTAAGCAGTAAATTTGGGTTGCGCGCTGCGTTCGCGCGCGCACATGGTGAGGGTGCAGGCGCTCGGTGGTGGATGGTGGCACGTGGGTCGTTCGTCGATTTCAAATAAAAGCAAACAAACGCATATTACCTGGGAAGAAGACGCGTGATTAACGAACGAGAAGAAAGGTTTAGTATTTTAAAAACTTTAATTATTCTGTTAATTATAAATTTTAATTATATCAAATATTATTTAATTCGTAACTTTCCCATACGAGGTCAGATTCAAGCGAAACATGTTGCATTGGATTCGTATAGAAGTCTTCTACGACTTGGAATTGGATTTGAATTTGTTTGACTCTAAAAAAAATTCGATTTCAAATTAAGGTGAGTGTTTTAAAATGCTCATGAAATATTAAAATATTCGACTGTTAGTTAAATTGAAATCTTGAAGTGATTTATTTTTATTGACCCTTGTTTGGTAATTTAACTGACATTTAAATTGACATATGATTTGAACCGATAGGAATTTTAACCGATGGTTAAATTTGAAATTAAAATTGAATTGCTAGTTAAACGCCAAATATTGAGAACTAGTTAACTGTTGTGATTTATTAGCTGATTCGGATGTTGATTGAGATTGGATGCTATTGGTTGATATCTTGGATGATTGGATGTTTATTTATATATATCCTGTTATCAACCTGTATATTGCTGATAATATATAAAACTATTATTTGAATTATTTTGAATAAATGAAGAAGTTAGTTGAAAAGATATATACATGTGACTCTTTGGTTTGGACTGAAATGATATATATCCATCCTTGAAAATAAAAATTGAAATAAATAATCACTTGGCCAAACGATAGAAAATTATATACGGACACCGGATTGGTTAAATTTAATGGTTTTAAATTCTTGAATTTGAATCTAGTTAAATGATTTTGTTTTAAAGAAATAAAAATTGAATTTATAAAGATTGAGTAACTTTCAAATTCGAGTTTTGAAACCTTGAAATTGGAATTGGTTAAAAGAAATTGTTTTAAAGATTAAATTTGAAAAGTGAAGTTATAATCGACATTGACTCGAATTATGGATATTGATTTGGAACCTTAAATTGAACATTGAAGTTTAATTTGGTTGAAGTAATTTTAATCGGTAAATTGAAATTGGACTTGTAATTTATATAAATTGAAATGGTTTAAAAATAAGAATTGAATTAAATTTGAACTATTGAATCGAATCGTTTAGTCGAATCGTTGAATCGAATTTGAAGTTTAAAATGAACATTTCGAAGTCGAAGTAAATTCGACTTGAAATCAAAATTGAAGTTGATTTGGATTTAATTTGAAATTGAGTTGATTTGAATTGGAAGATTTGAAATTGAATCGTTTTGATTGAAATTTGGACTTGACTCCAGATTTATTGGAAATAGAAAGAAATAGTTCTATGTTCGAAACTATTTTCATTGTAACTATTTTACTATAAACTATTTTAAAATTCATCATTTTTATTTTCAAATTATTTAAATTTTCAAATTATTTAATACATAACCCATTTTTAATACTTAGATTATTTTATATCAAATATTTTAATATCTAAACAATTTTAACTATTCAAATTATTTTATCTATTCAAACTAATTCAACTATTCAAACTCTTTTCAAAAATTCAAAAATTGAGATTTCTGTGCAATGTCAGCTAGATTGATGCCAATGTGGAGTCCGTCTTGGGAATATATATTAAATAGTGGAGCCTACCTCAATTATGGTCTTAAACGGTTAAAATCCGCCTATTTTCCATTGAAAGATATTAAGTGGTTTAGGCTCCACCTCTCGCATTATTAGACATTTGTAACATTAGTTTTGAGCTACGGGATTAGGAAACTTCCTTTGAGAATGAAAGGTATTGAGTGGTTGTTTGAAGGCCCGCCTTCTTTCTCTATATGAAGTATTGAATGGTCTTAGAACATTTAGACTTATTCCTACCTTTGACATATATTGCTAAAGTACTGAAATATTAAGGCTCGAGGTTTTTATTCACCAGACACTTTTTGTTCGGACTCCCTCCTCAATACAACATAGGTTGAGGAAGGAGTGACGACGACAATGATGCTTGAAGAAGGCGCGAGCAAAGCTTGTGGCATTTATTGTTATTTATTGGTGATGCTTTTTATTGTACCCATAAAAGAATACCTTTGAGAAAATGATATAGCTGTTATTACAAAGATTATATTTTGTCTTGTATTATGACATTTGAATGTATTATGGATACAATTTGCAATTATACTTTGTTCCTTCCATTGTGTGTCTGGAAAGAATAGTTATAGCTCTATATTGTTATTGGTTTTACTCACCAACAACCAGATTTGGAATTTTTGACAACCCACGTCCCTTGACATGCCAAACACCGCCATATCAAGAAACATAGATCATCGGTCTAAGGAAAAAGTGGTATCATAGAGACTAAAATATCAATGAAAAAATAATCTATCTCATCCAAACGTCATCACAGTGGAAACATAATATCAGATATATGGATAATCTCATAATAACAGTAATAAAAATCCCAAAAGCATCAAAATATCTAGGCCTCAAAATATCATAATATCGTAGGCTCAAAAAACTATTAATAAATTTCAAATATCATTTTATCATAAAAATAACCCTTCATAAGCAAAACACTAAAAGAGCAAATGTACTAATAGGAAATACATGATAAAGGATAAAATAGAACTAGATTCCAGGCACGATAATCCAAAGGCAGTAATGGACCTATAAACGGTTACTCTATCTGCATGTAGTGGGAAAAAAATAGAACAGGTTAGAAAAAATATGCTGAATGAGAATAATACTAACAAGAAAATCAAATATATCTGACTTCAAATCTACTTTTGGTGATATACAAGAAAATTAAATACAACCGACTTCAAGTCTACATTAGGTGATATAGGATATGTGTATAGTGTAGCCTAATAATCATTAGTCTAACAGTCACCAGTCTAACATCAGTGGGGTAACAACATAGCTTATTTCATCGAACGATCGTCTAGTTTTTGGAGAAACTACTGCCCTACTTTAACTCACACTAGGCCTAAAGAGAAGAACATGCATGTAAACTCGTACAGTGACTCATCATATGCTCCCGTGCGTAACTCCTCGATCCTAACAGTAAAATTACTCTTACGCACCCAAAGAAGTTACCGTGCTTAACTCCACCTGATACTGGGCACCACCTAGCTTTCAGCATCTACGCCCATATGGGTCCACGAGTATGTCTATTGTACAGACTCCAATCCCAACACCCAAACTAAAGACCAGAAATCCGATCCCAATAGCCTCAACTAATGACCGGTAATTCAGACGAAAAATTGTGCACACCTTTCACAACATAAGTTTCATGTATTAACGACTCTCTGCATCCTACTCAATGATACGAAAACGCAAACTAAGTCCACCAACTTAAGTAAGAACATCTAAATGTGTCCACCCTAGTCAAGCAAATTATAGAGCAGCATAGTTTATACAGTTGAAGACCATAAACAGTCTACTAAGTCTAAAGTGACTTACGAAAGTCGACCTACGCTAGTCTTAGGTTGATTGCCTACAGTCTAGACATCTTTGACTTAGTTATTTTAAGTAAGTTAATCATTTCATTTCATTTTCAGACTTAATCCAGACATATTTCAATTTACTAGTTTTGGGTAAATTAATCTATTTCATTCAATTATTAGATGTAATCCATTTCAATTATCAGACTAATCCATTTCAATTATCAGACGTAATCCATTTAATTCTTATTTCAATTAGGCTAATTTTCTTGTCCTATTTTTATTATATTCATTACAACGTTTAGATTATTCCAATTAATAATTTATATGTGTCAAATCCAATTTTAACATGTGATTTATGGTTTACAGCTTACATGTGTCAATTGTAAATAGATAAAAAGATCCATTATTCCAAATTACCAATTTAATAAATTAATGGATTAGTACCATTATTAACAGTCAAATCAGTATAAGGTAGAAATTAGAATCAATTAATTCAATTAATTTGCTAAATCACTGTGCACTCACCTCTGTCTTAAGCTATTCAGTTTGCCTCAAACGCCCCCAGCTTCTACTCCAAATCTTCTTAGGTCTCTTCTCCAATTGCTAGACTCCCTTTTATTTTAATTTGGATTGAGATTTAGAATAGAATTGAGGTTAAGAAATTGATTTAAGAAATTAGGGTTAGGGTTTTATTTTGGAAAAGCTCCACTGTAATAGGGAGAATTAGGTTTTAGGTTAACCTTAGCTATCAATTTATGGGATAACACCTCAACTCACTACCGTCAGATCCAACCCAAAATCATCTCGTTCATTCCTGAAACCTTGGCCAGCGTGCAATGTTTTCACACGATGCAAAGAATCGCCTCCAGGTCGCTGTGACCCTACGATCGACCACTGGTCGGGTCAACTGCCCTTGGGCTCGGTCGACCACCCACGGTCGACCTAGGTTCATCTGGGTCGACCTAGCCCTAGGTGATTTCTTTTTTTTATTTTTTATTTTTTTCTTTTCAATTTCTTGTTTATTCAATCATTTATAACTTTTTTATTTTAGCTCGTATTTCAACAAGTTATATATGAAAATTGTCTAGAAAATTACAACGGACACAATGGTACAAGTCCCATAGTCAAATCTAGATGTTTGTGAAAATTATCTTTTAGGTTAACTCTTATCTTTTAATGATATTTTCTTATTTATTTCTAGAAAATACTAAGGCGTTACATTCTCCCTCTTAAAGGACTTCATCTCCGAAATTTCTAAAGATAGAAGAATGCAAATAACAACCAACAGTAAGATCTACATCCATCTACTCATTAATCATCCATTGTGACCATAGTGCTTATTAATTCTATTGCAATTATGTAATTATGCAACGTGGAATGCATATGGATCTTAACTAATGCAAAAGAGTAGTCATCCCACCGATTCAGTCGACCTCCTGTTTGTGAAGAAATGCATATGCCATGCATCCCGATGTATGCATAATCCTAAATTGACTAATAATTCTACATGTATGCTCAGCACTACTTCCAAATGTAACATCCATATGCAACAATCATCCATGGATAAAAACCAAAATCATCAAACAATATGCATAAGGTATGAATGTTTGTGTGACGACCCAGAATTTTGACAATTTAAATTGGAATATTTGATTGATTTTAAATATTTAAAGGTTAATTTTAATTTGAATTCCAGATATCAATATTTATTTGATAATTAAATCATTGAATTATATGGTTTAAGAATTGAATTTAATTACCGAAATTGGGTAAAATTGTTGAATCTAAGATTATAAGCCTGTTTAAAACTAATTTGGAGGCTTATAAAATTCATAATGATGATATTGAAAATAATATAATGTTTGAAATTTAATTTAAAGGTAATTTATTCAGTTTTGAAATTATATCGTTTAAATTGGAATTTAAAAATAGCCTTACGACGCACAGTCTCGGAATTCGACGAAACCAGTTCCATTGGATCCGTAATAGTTAGTTATTATTGGATTTCAATTTTCGTAGCAATCGGAGTTGTCGTTTGACCCTGGCAGCTCGAAACGCTTAGATTTATTTTTAATCGATTTAATTTAAATTTGATCGTTTACTTCCGTAACTTACACATACGATTAAATTAGCTTTCGAAACACGTTCCATCCTGTTCGAAACGCGGTAAAACCTTATAATTGCCTAGTGGCATCCCTTAAGAGGAGATTGGAATTTTAAATGGCAATTAATGAGATGTTTTAAAAGTTTTTCAATATAATAAAACTCAAGGTCAAATAGTCAAAGATAATTTCATTCACGAGCGTACTCTAGAAGCCGTTCCTTCCTTCCTTCCTTAGCACGCCTCCCCTTCAATATTTACTCCTTTTCCTTTCCAGTTTCTGCAAATCGAAAAATGAAAAGAAAAGGGAAATCTCGTCCCTCTTAAAAAAAAATATGAATGAAATGAATAACAAAAAAAAATTCCGAGCTCTGAATCTAGTTTGCACGCAAGGGGGGGAAGGGCTCGACTTCGCCGTTTGAGGCCGTTTGGGATCGCGATTGGGAAGTGGAGCGTGTGGGGTTTTGGTCGTCGCAGTGGAGGTTCAGTACGTCTTCGCGCGGTCAACAAGTATGGTGGGGTTTGGGTGGTTACGGCAGCGTCGCCGCGTTGGAGGGGAGGCAGATGTCGTGAGCCTCACAATAGGCTTTGGTGGCAAATCTGGAAGAAGTTTTAGCAGAGGCAAGGCAACGTGTGGTTTTGGTGGTCGCTGACCTTTGCGTGAGTGCTGCTGTCGATCGAAAGTGGGTACCGAGGTCGAACGTGAAGCCAAGCTGAGTTTGGACTTGCAAATCGAAAACAAACGTGAGTAAATCTTCGATCGACTATATTCTATTTGAATCTTAATTTGAAATGGAATTTAAAATGTGAGATGGAAGTAAACATTTTTAATGTGTTGAGAATGATTTGAAAATCAGTAAATTGTGAGGTAAATAAAGGGTTAAATCAATAAGTTGTTTAATTGATGTTATGGGTTAATTAATTTGTATTCAAAGTTGTAAATTAACGTTAATTACTTAGAGAAGTAATTAAAGTAATTGGTTAATGAATATAGCATATGAAGGATCATTGGTGAAGGGTTTTAAAAAAAAAAATTTTTTTTCCAGTAATGTGATGAAATTAAGGTAATTAATTTTATTAACTAATTAACAATGATCAAATGTGAAATTTGGTTGGTATAATTACTCAATGAGATTTATTTTAAAGTATGATTATTTGGTGAAGTAATTAGTGATAATTGTTGGATGCAATAAATAAATGGATGGTTAATAAAAGAAAGTAATTTGGATTATTATTTAAATTTAAATAGTTAAATTTAAATAATCAGTTGAATGATTAAATTGATTGAATGTTGCACTAATGATCTAGTGACCTTGGTTTTGGTTGTTCTCGAGTTAATCATTGCTTGACTCACAATATTCGGGTTTTAAGTTGGCTAAAACTTGAATCACAAATAAGAAAAGTTTTCGTTGTAATGTTAATAAGGACTTGATGCTTTGTGATTCGTCAAATAAGAAGGGTAATTAAAATGGATAACTTATTAATTCAATAAATGATTGATTCGGGTTGATTAATTTAGTAATTGAGGGTTTGAATCAATTAATTAAAGTTTAAGTTAATTTATTTAATTGACTTAGAATAATCAAAGGATCGGTTGATAGGGAATTACTTAATGTAATTAATGAAACATAATTACTTTGCGAAAGAAATCAAGAGATTAAATAAGACAAATTAATTAAAGAGTTAGTAATTTATTTAATGAAGTAAAGAAAAGATAGTTAAGTACAGGATGGGATTATTCGAGAATGATTAATATTGTGGTTGGATAAAGGTAATTAAATTTGTATGTGATTTAAGCTTTACTTATGAATGATTGAATGGTGTTGGATGCTTTAAATGAGTTGATATCTCTGATATGAAATGTTATGTATTTCATTTGGATAATTGGGTTAGGATGACATGAGATCCGAGGAAACCGGAATCGGGTATCAGGAAATACCCAAAAATAAATTGTAATAAAATAAATAAAATAAATAAATAAATTGATGTGTGAAATCAATGGACTGGAATGAAAAGATTTAAGTCAATTGATGTGAGGAATAAGTGTTGTCTATATCGAATCGTGAATTTGTTAAATTGATGTATGTTACCCGGGTTTACATAAGTTGTTTGTTTGGTATTCCTTGTTAGTTGGGTTTACTCACGCTGGTTTCCAGCCTGACCCGGGTGTTACTTTGATGTAATGCTCGGGTCAGACCGAGTATTACAGATTTTCAGGTAGGACGTTTGGAGCTCGGGAGGGAGCTGGATGGCAATATCGTATAGAGTATTTCCGCTGTATTTATATTATTGTTTTCTGTGACTTGATAATTGTAAATATTCAATGATTGTATATAATGTGAAACTCTGATGTATATTAAATGTAATCGAAAGATATAGTATTCTTTTGTAAACTGTTATGATTTATTATTAATTTATTCGCTGCGTTTGTGAGATGTTTGGTGTTTCTGTTCTTCCTCTTCTATCTCTTTCTTCTTTTTCATAACTATCTGGAATTTTCGGGTTTGAAAATTTCGGGTCGTTACATTTGGTATCAGAGCAGAAGGTTATGCGAGAACCTTGGCTCTGGTGGGAATTACTCGTTGAATAGAGTCCGTAGTACTCTAGAATGAGTTGAGTGTGTATATATATATATGAGAGCGTACTTGTTATTTGCTTATAAAGATTTTAATGATTTTATATAAAAATATATATTTTGATATATATATATATATAGCAATATTTCCTTCTAAGGAATATCTAGATGATTGGTTGTTAAATTATTGAAATTAAGTTAAGAAGTAAAATAAAATATGACCAAATTGAAACTTATAACCAAGTTGAAGAGTAAACTTATATAACAAAATGGAATTTGAAATATAGATTGTAAATGTAATTTATAAATTGAAATAAACTTTATAAATAAATGAGATTATAATTTGAAATAGAATTCCAGAGAATATATGAAATAGAGTAAGATGAAAATTCCAGAGTAATGTTTAAATATGAATTGGATGGATTGGGAATTTGGAATTTTTGGGAGAATAAAAAATTCCTTTGGGTTGAAAGTGGTTTCCAAAGGTTTTGGAGACATAATAGCATTATTTCAAAAATATTGGAAGTGTTTTTAGAGAGATAAAAGCATTAAACTCTTTCGGTCACTGGAAAATAACGTCGGTGATGACTGCAGCATCATCGATGTTCATTTTCGAGTTTCTAGAAGAGAAATTGCTACCAAATTGTTTTAAATTGGAATTGTTTGTGAATTGAGTTTGGTTTTGAAATTCAAAGGGATAATAGAATCTGACAAAGAATTTTGGATATAGATAAATTCTAAGGTGATGTTTAAGTTTGGAAAATTGTTTAAACTCTGGAATCTGGATTCAAAATGTTTATGGAATAATAAAATATATAGGCTAAATAAAATGTATAAACTCCAAGTTAAAAGCAAATGTGAATGCAATTGATTTGAAATAGAAGTTGAAAAATGTAAATTATAATTAAAGTTGTACAAGTTTAAAATTCAAATGGAAAATTTGTATTGGATTAACTGGAAAATGATATTGAACTTGAAGAGAGTTCGATTGATATTAGTCCAGATTTATCTGAATAATTTGGAATTATAATTAAAGTGGAATTGGTTTAAGATCAAATGGAATTTGATTTGAAGTTGGAAGGAAATTGAGAATCAATTCAATTTGAATAGGGAATGAATCAAGTCCAGTGGAAATTGGAGTAAATTAAATTGGGATTGGGTTAATTTAAATGGAGGGAAAATTTAAATTGAATTGTTGGGTAAGTAAACAGTTTTGACTCTAGACCATTTTCAATGTAAATTGTTTTAATATAAATAGTTTTAAATCTATTCTCTTATCTATTTACCATACAACTTTCTTTTAAAAAACCTAAACTATTTTATACTGGTTTTGCCACTACTTTTGGGACTCTTTAACTATTTTACAACTATTTTATAAACTAATTACTAATTTTCAACTAAGTTACGAATTAATTTCTAATTTACAACTATTTCGCAATTATTTAAGATTTCTATAACTATTTAACTATTTTCCAACTCTTTTGCAATTAGTCAATTATTCTACAACTATTTTGCAAATTATTGATTATTTTTCAACTACTTACCTATTTTAAAAAATTTCAAGCTATTTTCTAAATATGAACTGGTCGGAGTTTAAACTGTTTATGATTAAATACCCAACTAGGATAAGAATTTAGGTGATAATACAAATGTGGATTAAGGCAAATGTGAATAAGTGAATGGAAATTTAAGTGAATGTGAATAGAAAGGAATTGATATTGAAAAGAGTAATCAAATGTGGATATTTGATTTTGGGTAAACAAAGTTATATCTTTGTTATATATTCTTTCCTTGTTGAATCTATTGTGGGAAGAAAAAAGGATTTTGGAAGTGTTTGAAGTATAAAAGGAATTTTATACGAGTTTAAAGTGATCCAAGGTTTTAAAAATTATATATATCTGTATATATATATAAAGGATCTTATGAGGATTTTGGAAAAGGGTTTTGGAAACCTTTGGATTTGGAAAGGCTTTTGATTTTTGGGTAAAATCAATATTGAATTTGGAAAGCCTAGTTTGAGAATTATCGATTTTGGATAATAGATTTTGTGTAAAGGAGCTTTGTATAATATCATACTAGGTGTATGATTTGAAGATACTATATGTATAGTACAAAATGTTTTGATGATAGCTCTGGGGAAAAAGGCGCTTCCTTGAAATGGACTTCTCAAGAGTGCCACTAGGTGGTGCTGCCTTGAGCCCCAAGGGGGGTTCTAAAGTTGATCCTGCGAGGAGTCCGGACAAAACTAGTTCCTGAGGATTATGAATTGAGTTTACCATAGCGTAAGTCGTGTGTGCCGCGGAGAGCCAACAGTTACATGGACTTTTGTTGTGACTGCAACGTAACCCAGGATGTAACGGCGACCTATTGTAACATTGCGAAAGTCGTGTGTGCCGCTGAGAGCCAACAGTCTGCGGTTGAGTTTATCTCGGTAGACTGCGATTTATGTAGGAGTGGAGAAGTATCATTTCGTCAGCGAAAATCAGAGGCCGTTGAGAGCCTGCAGTTACATGGACTTTTGCTGCGACGGCAACGTAACCCTGGATGTAACTGTGATCTGTTGTGTGGGATCCATGGCGCAATCTAGAGGCCGCGGAGAGCCTGCAGTTACATGGACTTTTGTCGTGACTGCAACGTAACCCTGGTATGTAACTGTGACCATGGATGGGGGTGATGATTTTCAGAGCATTGTCACCAAAGATATTTCCTCTATTTCATAACGCTTTCAATATTTTCAATAAAATTATTTCCCAAATATTTTCACTGGGTGTTGAAAACGGGTTTACCAAGTACTTATAGATTTTCAGTCCTACGCCTGATCAACGTATGATTGAATTTCTGTGACAACAAGGATGGACTGGTTGAGACATCGAGTTATAAGAAATATTTTTATAAAAAGCTATTTTAATTGTATTGTCTAAATTTGAAGGCATTCATAAATTTTAAAGTAAAAAGGGGATTTCAAACTGGAATTATAAAATAAAATTGGAACTCGGGAAATTTTAATGAAGTGATTCTTTGTAATTAAAAATCCAATGTTGAATTAAAAATTGGAAGTAAGCTAATTAACTAAATAATTATGTGATAGAGTATGTTAATAAAATTTAATCCGGATAACTAAAATGGATTGTAAGTAGATAATGAAGTTTGGATATGAATTCGAGTTATAAATATAATTCGACTTGGGTTTGATAATGAATTAAATAAGAGGAGATATTGTAAAATAAAAATGAAATAGAGTTGGATTGGAAAATGTGATGGTTTGAATTGCAAATAAAATCCAAGTGTGATTTGAATAATATTTAATGAAATTTGCAAGTAAATTTGATATGATGGAAATGTTGTAGAATGAAATGAAGTGAATTATAATAGAAATGGTTAGAGATGCAAACAAAACCCAAGTGAGTAGAAATAATTTGAGAATGGCTTTGTATTAATAAAATAAATTTGAAAATGAATTAAGTAAATTTAAAATTTAAAATGGATGGGCTAACTAAATTAAATGGAACTTGATTAGGTGAGAATCAAATGGAAGTACACTTAAGTTGATGTTGGAATAAATTAAAGTAATTAACTTAAGTTTAAAATGTATGGAAGCTTGGCTTCGAATAAGGGTAAAAGCCATTAAATAAAAGCTCGGTTTAAATTAATTTGGGAATGGTTAATAATGCGCAAGCATGGAATGTGTCGAGCTAAATAAAATGATTGTAAATAAATTAAAACGGAAATGAATTAAATAAAATTGAGTTGGAATCGATTTTAGTTGGTTATAAAACCTAAGTAATTATTTATTTACATGGATATTATCTAATTGCATAGAAATGATTGTCGTTTAACGTAAACGAGATTTAATTTAATTCTATGAAGTAGTGGGAGCAAATATAATTGATTTTGAATCAACTGAAGTGAATCTGAGCTTGATTGGATTAAAAATAAATTGAATCTAAGCACTTGAGTAGTAAACCATTAAAATTGAATGAAATGGTATAAAAATTGGTTGAAAACAATGGAATTAGTTTTGAAATCATATAAAGTGCTTGTGGAAGTTATTTAGAATGCATTTCTTTTAGAGTTGGTGTGTTATAGTTGTTTAAGCAAGAGAAATATTCTAAATTTCTATATATGACACTTACATATTTAAATTGAGTAAGTACAGGTACTGGGAAGCTGTTTGGCTATTTTGGGGTATGCTAATTGCTAAAATAAATAAGCTGCTTGCTTAAATTGCTAAATAAGGTACGCCTACGCAATAAAATAGGAAATATGAACTGTTTTTGCTTTTTCCGACCGGGTGGGTCGATGTATACATATTTTGTATCTCTTGTCAACTTGCAAAAGCTCCTCCGTACAAAGGAGACTCTGCCAAAATTTTCTGAAAATTTTGGGAGTTAGAAAATTTTTGAAAATTTTTGTTAACGGCAAAACAATTTCAAATTGGAAATTAAAGTAAACTAGTAAAACATGAATCAGTTTAAATGAAAAATAAAACTCAAGATTAGAAATCAAAATATATTGAATTCATATGAAACGGGGGAAAACTAATTTGAATAGAAATGTAAAGGCTTCTGTAAGAAAATGTATACAATGATTTAAAGGACTACGATGGGATATTGTTGTTAAATAGAATATGCAGGTGTTATAAAGGAAAAAGGAAATTGGATTTGGTTCTAAAAGATAAATTTGTATTGCCCGACAAAAAGGTATGTATTTTAATTTCTGGACGAAATTGGATTGAGTTTTTGATGTAGCCACTTGGCTTTTGTTTTCTTTTGGTATTTGGGAGCCCGTAGAGGCCTTTTGTAGTAGTGCCGAGCTAGCCGCGCAAAGGAAACGCTGGCAAAATTTGTCGGAAATTTAGGGAGTTAGATAAAAAATTTGAGAAAATTTTGATAATTCAAAATTTGGTTTTAAATTGAAATTTAGACGATTGAGTGAGGGGTGATGTTGGAAACCATAAAAGGTTATAAGAAGTTGGCTAAGGTGATAGTGGGTCTTTAATAAAGGATAGTTGATAAGACTGTCGAAGTGTGGGTTTTGGGAAAAAGTAAACGGGTATTGGTCCATTCTTCCTAACAAGTAATTTCGGGGACGAAATTCTTTTAAGGGGGAAGGAATGTGACGACCCAGAATTTTGATAATTTAAATTGGAATATTTGATTGATTTTAAATATTTAAAGGTTAATTTTAATTTGAATTCCAGATATCAATATTTATTTGATAATTAAATCATTGAATTATATGGTTTAAGAATTGAATTTAATTATCGAAATTGGGTAAAATTGTTGAATCTAAGATTATAAGCCTGTTTAAAACTAATTTGGAGGCTTATAAAATTCATAATGATGATATTGAAAATAATAGAATGTTTGAAATTTAATTTAAAGGTAATTTATTCAGTTTTGAAATTATATCGTTTAAATTGGAATTTAAAAATAGCCTTACGAGGCACAGTCTCGGAATTCGACGAAACCAGTTCCATTGGATCCATAATAGTTAGTTATTATCGGATTTCAATTTTCGTAGCAATCGGAGTTGTCGTTTGACCCTGGCAGCTCGAAACGCTTAGATTTATTTTTAATCGATTTAATTTAAATTTGATCGTTTACTTCCGTAACTTACACATACGATTAAATTAGCTTTCGAAACACGTTCCATCCTGTTCGAAACGCGGTAAAACCTTATAATTGCCTAGTGGCATCCCTTAAGAGGAGATTGGAATTTTAAATGGCAATTAATGAGATGTTTTAAAAGTTTTTCAATATAATAAAACTCAAGGTCAAATAGTCAAAGATAATTTCATTCACGAGCGTACTCTAGAAGCCGTTCCTTCCTTCCTTCCTTAGCACGCCTCCCCTTCAATATTTACTCCTTTTCCTTTCCAGTTTCTGCAAATCGAAAAATGAAAAGAAAAGGGAAATCTCGTCCCTCTTAAAAAAAATGAATGAAATGAATAACAAAAAAAAATTCCGAGCTCTGAATCTAGTTTGCACGCAAGGGGGGGAAGGGCTCGACTTCGCCGTTTGAGGCCGTTTGGGATCGCGATTGGGAAGTGGAGCGCGTGGGGTTTTGGTCGTCGCAGTGGAGGTTCAGTACGTCTTCGCGCGGTCAAAAAGTATGGTGGGGTTTGGGTGGTTACGGCAGCGTCGCCGCGTTGGAGGGGAGGCAGCTGTCGTGAGCCTCACAATAGGCTTTGGTGGCAAATTTGGAAGAAGTTTTAGCAGAGGCAAGGCAACGTGTGGTTTTGGTGGTCGCTGACCTTTGCGTGAGTGCTGCTGTCGATCGAAAGTGGGTACCGAGGTCGAACGTGAAGCCAAGCTGAGTTTGGACTTGCAAATCGAAAACAAACGTGAGTAAATCTTCGATCGACTATATTCTATTTGAATCTTAATTTGAAATGGAATTTAAAATGTGAGATGGAAGTAACCATTTTTAATGTGTTGAGAATGATTTGAAAATCAGTAAATTGTGAGGTAAATAAAGGGTTAAATCAATAAATTGTTTAATTGATGTTATGGGTTAATTAATTTGTATTCAAAGTTGTAAATTAACGTTAATTACTTAGAGAAGTAATTAAAGTAATTGGTTAATGAATATAGCATATGAAGGATCATTGGTGAAGGGTTTTAAAAAAAAAAAATTTTTTTTTCAGTAATGTGATGAAATTAAGGTAATTAATTTTATTAACTAATTAACAATGATCAAATGTGAAATTTGGTTGGTATAATTACTCAATGAGATTTATTTTAAAGTATGATTATTTGGTGAAGTAATTAGTGATAATTGTTGGATGCAATAAATAAATGGATGGTTAATAAAAGAAAGTAATTTGGATTATTATTTAAATTTAAATAGTTAAATTTAAATAATCAGTTGAATGATTAAATTGATTGAATGTTGCACTAATGATCTAGTGACCTTGGTTTTGGTTGTTCTCGAGTTAATCATTGCTTGACTCACAATATTCGGGTTTTAAGTTGGCTAAAACTTGAATCACAAATAAGAAAAGTTTTCGTTGTAATGTTAATAAGGACTTGATGCTTTGTGATTCGTCAAATAAGAAGGGTAATTAAAATGGATAACTTATTAATTCAATAAATGATTGATTCGGGTTGATTAATTTAGTAATTGAGGGTTTGAATCAATTAATTAAAGTTTAAGTTAATTTATTTAATTGACTTAGAATAATCAAAGGATCGGTTGATAGGGAATTACTTAATGTAATTAATGAAACATAATTACTTTGCGAAAGAAATCAAGAGATTAAATAAGACAAATTAATTAAAGAGTTAGTAATTTATTTAATGAAGTAAAGAAAAGATAGTTAAGTACAGGATGGGATTATTCGAGAATGATTAATATTGTGGTTGGATAAAGGTAATTAAATTTGTATGTGATTTAAGCTTTACTTATGAATGATTGAATGGTGTTGGATGCTTTAAATGAGTTGATATCTCTGATATGAAATGTTATGTATTTCATTTGGATAATTGGGTTAGGATGACATGAGATCCGAGGAAACCGGAATCGGGTATCAGGAAATACCCAAAAATAAATTGTAATAAAATAAATAAATAAATTGATGTGTGAAATCAATGGACTGGAATGAAAAGATTTAAGTCAATTGATGTGAGGAATAAGTGTTGTCTATATCGAATCGTGAATTTGTTAAATTGATGTATGTTACCCGGGTTTACATAAGTTGTTTGTTTGGTATTCCTTGTTAGTTGGGTTTACTCACGCTGGTTTCCAGCCTGACCCGGGTGTTACTTTGATGTAATGCTCGGGTCAGACCGAGTATTACAGATTTTCAGGTAGGACGTTTGGAGCTCGGGAGGGAGCTGGATGGCAATATCGTATAGAGTATTTCCGCTGTATTTATATTATTGTTTTCTGTGACTTGATAATTGTAAATATTCAGTGACTGTATATAATGTGAAACTCTGATGTATATTAAATGTAATCGAAAGATATAGTATTCTTTTGTAAACTGTTATGATTTATTATTATTTTATCCGCTGCGTTTGTGAGATGTTTGGTGTTTCTGTTCTTCCTCTTCTATCTCTTTCTTCTTTTTCATAACTATCTGGAATTTTCGGGTTTGAAAATTTCGGGTCGTTACAGTTTGGTTCTATAGGACTCAATATCCTAATGCATGCAATGGACTACTTGCATCCATAAACACCCTTGTACGTTCAATAGCATCCATCAACCATAACATATCTCATTGACATGTTTACAAACATACCTATCTTTCAAAGGTCTCTATCAAATATAGTTTACCCTCCCCTCCAAGGTTCTACCTAGGAGTTTTAACTAAAGAAAGATCATAACGTGGGATGTACCAGAAAAGAGCTATAGGCGAGAAGCTCGAATCCTCTCCTCAGGCTCCCAAATACACTAAACTAGGTCATCTCCCCACTGAACCTTGACTAATTTGATCTCCTCATTGCGGAGCGCTTAGTGCCATGATCTAAAATGCAGGTAGGTACACGGCGAACAAGTTACTCTTGCTCCACCTAAACCTCCTCCAAACTGCTAGGTTCTACTACAACAGCCGAATCATGCAATCACTTTCGCAAGTGTGAAATATCGAAAACATCATGAACTCCGGCCAACTTCTGTAGAAATCTAACTCTAAAAGCCAATCTCCCAATCCTAGCCACAATCGAAAAGGGTCCATCAAACCTCGGAGCTATCTTCCCCAAACTTCCAAATCTCATCACATGTCTCAGGTGTGAGACCTTCACAATTACCATATCCCTAACCACAAACTCCAACTCAGAGCACCTCCTATCTGAATAAGACTTCTATCAGTCCTGAGCTGTCTTCATCCTCTTTTGAATCATGTCACGCTCTTTGTAGTCTCCCTAACATATTAGACCCAAAGATAATCCTATCTGTAGTACCCCACCAACATGATGGCGATTTACAAGGTATGCCGTATAGAGCCTCGAACGTTACCATCCCTATGCTAGTTTGGAAGCTATTATTGTAGGAAAAATATACTAGTAGCAAATGATCCTCCCAAAAGCCTCCAAAATCAATGATACACATCCTAAGTAAATTGTTCAGAACCTGATTCACTATCTCTGTCTGACCGTTAGCCCGTGGATGGTATGCTGTACTCAAGCTCAACTCAGTCCCTATAGCCTCCTGCAGAATCCTCCAAAAATCACTAGTGTAGAGTGGGTCTCTATCACTAACTACATCGATAGGTACTCCATGAAAGTCTAACCACCTCCCTAACACATAAAGCTGCCAATGAAGCTGCTATCCTAGTGCTCCTTAAGGTATGAAATTTATGCACTGGTCAATTTGTCCATAATGACCCAAATGCCCTCATTCCCTCTCCTAGATCTAGGTAATCCATCTATGAAGTCCATAGAAATGCGCTTCCACTTCCACTACGGGATGTCAAATGGTTGCAACAATCCTCCAGGCTTCTTCTACTCCGCCCGTACCCTTTAGCAAGTCTACATTTAGCTACATACTCCGCCACTTGCCTCTTCATCCCTGACCAAAAGAAAACTCTACTCATATCCCGGTACATCTTATCTCCACTAGGATGAATGGTCATCCTAGAGCGGTGAGACTCTGCAAATACTACATCGACTAAATCTGCACTATGAGGAACACATAGCCTACCATCTCTCCTCAACCATCCCCTTGAGTCTATGACATAACACCTAATATTACTTGATAACTTCCCTCTACCTAATCTACCCAAATGGCCGGCCATCTCAATGTCCTCTCTCTGCCTAGTCACAATCTGCTCATCAAGGTCGGCTGTACATTTAGGCTTGCAAATAATCAAGGGTTATATCAAATGATGGCCTAAAGTTAAAGGTGGAAATATATTCCAAATGTCTCCACTCTAAAAATTAAAGGACTTTATGTAGTTCTCTGTCTACTCAATGCATCCACTACAACATTCCTCTTGCCCAGGGTATAAGAAATCTCAAAGTCGTATGAGGCTAAGACCTACATCCATCTCTACTGCCTCAAATTCAAATCCTTTTAGATGAATAAGTATCTTAAGGACTTACGGTCTGCTAACTCAAGATCATGAGTTGGGTAGTTCCTCTTATGAGTCTTCAACTGCTTACTAAATAGAATACCACTCTACACTCCAACATCAATGCTGCAGCATCGGTATAGATCGTAAATGGTTTACTCCCATCAGGTAACACTAATACAGGTGCACTAGTTAAAGCCTCCTTCAACCTAATGAAAGCATCCTCATACTTAGAATCCCATGCAAAAGTCAGATTCTTCTTAGTGAGGCGAGTCAATGGGAAGATATCCTAGCGAATTCCTAATTGAACTTCCTATAACAACCTACGAGACCAAGAAAGCTCCTCACTTATGTGGAATTATTTGGGACATGCCAATCACGCACTGCTGCCACCTTACTAGGATCCATAGCCCAACCTCTCTCTGAAACAATGTGCCTTAAAAAGCGAACCTCATATCTTCAAAAGTAAGACTTAGGAAACTTAGCTTTAAGCTTATGTGCATGGAGGTCCTAAGGACCTCCTCTAAATGTAAAGCATGCTCCCCTACTCCTTAAGCATACTAAGATATCATCCACAAATACCACCACAAACTTGTTCAGCAACTCCTTAAACATTCAACTCATCAAATCAACAAAATAAGCTGGAGCATTGGTTAGTCCAAAAGGCATGACTAACCACTCATATAATCCATCAGGGTTCCTAAAGCAGTCTTCTATATACTGTCCTCAGCCACTCTCAACTGATGGAAACCTATGGGTAAGTTGAGCAAGGAAAATACTCTCGCTCCAACCAACTAATCGAAGAGATCATCTATGGGGGGCAAAGGAACCATCCGCCTTGGTGGCAAAGACGACTGGTGTCCCCCACTCAAAAATAATCCTCCTTATGAAACCCTTCTCGATAGCTCATTCACTTGCTTGTTTAACTCGTGTCGTTCCCTTGGAGCCATATGCCTCAACGGAAAATCTACCGGTCGAGCATTCTCTACAAGATAGATCCTAAACTTGATCTCTCTCTTTGAGGTAGGGACAACAACCTTAGAAAATAAATTTGGAAAATCCCTAAATATTAGGACATATACAAGCTCATCTCATGGTAGGTCTAGGGAATAAAGGTAGCTTAACATAACCGATCCTCACTGATCATAGATTACCTCTAAGCTATGCCCACTATAAGTGCCCAGTCTAACAACCTTCCTATCATAGTCCAGTATAGTCCATACATGGACATCTAATCCATGCTCAATATCAACCCAAACCTAAAGAAAGCCGGTACATAGGCATCACACTCAAACTCGACCCCTAGAATAATCAACCTTAAATCTTGTCATATCATAGAAAATAAGTTGATCCTTATACGGGATTTGACACAACCATTGGGTTTATCACAATACTAGTGTCTAAGTGCAAGTCATCAACAAGTCTACTAGTGATAAAGAATGAGATGCCCCATTATCAAATAAAGTATGAGTAGAAAGACCAAATAGAGATAACATACCTTTAATTACCACATTCTTCCCCTTATCCAGTGCTTGCTGGACACAGGAAGTGGGAATAGCCTCCATAGCATATGTTTGGACCGCTTGAGTAGAAGCCAAAGAAGTGGCTCTTGGTGCTGCTGCACAATTCCTATTAATACGTCCGACCTTATCACAGTTGAAGCACTTTGGCTTTGGTAGCAAATACTCCTTAACAAAATGTCATTTCCCACATCTATGACACTTCAACTCCTCCTTTCGAATCTTCCTTATAGGTGAAGGTCCACCCTTCTTCTTCCCTATTTGAAAATTCTTCACTTCATCATTTGGAGCCTCTTCCACCTTCTTGGCAATTGAAGTAAGAAATTTCATCTCAACTAGGCCGTCAAAGGTAGCTCCTATAGAAATTTGACTCACTACAAAGACCTATAGTGAATGATTCAAACCCTTAGCAAACTTGAGCGCCTATTTATGTTGGGTATTGATCAACTCCATTCCAAACCTCGTAAGCTTAGTAAACTGATTAACATATCTTTAACTAATAAAATCACTCCGCTTTAGATTTATAAACTTCTCTAACATAACCCCCTCCCTAGCCTGCAACAAAAACATCATCTTAAACCTCTACCTAAACTCTCCTTAAGTCACAATACCAACACTAGTCTCAGCATCACTAACTTCCCACTAACTGAGAGCCTCTTCCTGCTGCTGCTAGGTAGCATGCTATCTCATAACCTCAACTATCAAACCCACAAGTCCAAATATCCGCCCATAACTGCAGATCCAAGCTCTAGCATCAACAAAAGTCTTAATGTCCACGAATGGCTTACTACCCAAGTTGGAAAAGTGCTTGCATAGCATAGAAAAATCATGAGCGATAGGTGGATGGATAGGGACCCCACCAGCCGCTTCCTCCATAGGCTCATTAGTCGGATGCTCAACTTGTCCTCTAGCCTGTAAGTAAAAGCAAACCAAATGGGCATGTTCACGCCTGGAGTATCACAGATGTCAGTAGAGCCAGAACCTATGGGATCAGCCATCTCTATATGTGAATAGTAAAGATTAAATCAAATACTTCCATAGATAGCTCAAATAAGATTTAAGAAAGGAACAACACATGCAGGAATTGAAACAAGCATAGGCATGAATTTTAGGGAGTCTTGACAACATTTTCCAAATATACTTATATATATAGTTATACTACGGAATCCCATTTTGAAAACAATTTCAAAAATCATTTCTCTTTTTAAAATCATATATATATACATATATATATATGAATGTATATATCCATATGAGTCAATACACTCTTATCCCTAAGAATATTGAACCTGGTTTGGATACCACATGTGACAACCCACATCCTTTAACATGCCAAACACCGCCATATCAAGAAATAATGATCATCGGTTTAAGGAAAAAGTAGTGTCATAGAGACTAAGATATCAATGAAGAACTAATTTATCTAATTAAAGCATCATCACAATGGAAACATAATATTAGATATATGGATAATCTCATAATAGTAATAATAAAAATCTCAAAAGCATCAAAGTATCTAAATCTCAAAATATCATAATATAGTCTTAGAAAACCAATAGTACATATCAAATACCAGAGTATCTTAAAAATATACCTCATAAGCAATATACTGAAAGAGAAATTGTACTGATAGAAAATACACGATAAAGGATAAGATACAACTAGACTCCAGGCACGATAATCCGAAGGCAGCAGTGGACCTGTCAACTGCTATTCTGTCGACCTACGGTGAGGAAAAAATAGAATGGGTCAGACATAAAGTCTGGTGAATGAGAACAAGACTAACAAGGAAACTAAATACAACTGACTTCAAGTCTACGCTAGGTGATACAGGGTATGTGTACATTTTCTCTGCACCCAAGGTCACAAGCCTAAGGTCGCTAGCCTAACAGAAATCTGTCTAATAGTCATCAATCTAGCATCAGGAGGATAACAACAGACTGCATCTCACCAAACGACCGTCAAGTTTTAGGAAACTACTTCCCCACTTTAATTCACACTAGGCCTAGAGAGGAAAAACACGCATGTAAACTTGCATAGTGACTCATCGTCCGCACCTGTGCCTAACCCCTGAATCCTTGCAACAAAATACCTCTTACGCACCTTAAGGAGTTATTGCGCTTAACTCCGCTTGGTACTAAGCGCCACCTAACCTTCAGTGCCTATGCCGATATGAGTCCATGGGAATTTCTGTGATCCAGTCTTCGATTCCAACACCTTGATTACTGACTGGAAATCCGATCTCAATAGCCTCTGCTAGCGACCGGTAATTTGGTCCCAACACTTGTGCACACCTTTCGAAACATAAGTTGAACGTCTTAACGATCCTGCTCTACGATATAAAAATGCAAACATAGTCTGCCATCTCAAATAAGAACACCTAAATGTGTGTACGCCAGCCAAGAAATTTAGAGAGCAATAGGGTTCATACTCATTCGGCTCAAGGCCCATAATAGTCTACTAAAGTCTAGAATGACTTACGACGGTCGACCTACGCTAGTCTTAGGTTGACTGCCTACAATCCAAACATCATTTAATTTAATTATTTTAAGTAAGTTAACCATTTTATTTTATTTTTGGATTTAATCCATACATCTTTCAATTTACTTGCTTTAAGTAAACTAATCCATTTCATTCAATTATCGAACATAAACAATTTAATTATTAGATGTAATCCATTTCAATTTTCAAACGTAGTCCATTTATTACTTATTTCAATTGGGCTAATTTGTTTGTCCTATTTTTTGTTGTCGTTATTGCAACGTTTACATTATTCCAGTTAGCAATTTATAGGTGCCAAATCCAATTTTAGCGTATAATTTATGGCTTTAAAGCTTACCTATGTCAATTGTAGTTAGATAAAATGATCCATTATTCTAAATTCTCAATATAACAAATTCGTGGATTGATACCAAAATTAATGGTCAAATTAGCATAGGGTAGAAATTAAAATCTATTAATTTAATTGATTTATTAAATCTTTGGCCACTCACCTCTGTCTTAAGTACTTAGGTTTGCCTAAGACTTCGTAAGCTTTCTCCCCTAAATCCGCTTAGGTCTCGCCTCCAACTGCTAGATCTCCTTTTTATTTTAATTTAGATTGAAATTTAGAATAAAATTAGAGTTTAGAAATTTATTTTGGAAATTAGGGTTTATGATTTTATTTTTGGAGAGGTTCACTGTAATGGAGAGAATAGTGTTTTATGTTAACCTTAGATATCAATTTATAGGGGAACATCTCAGCTTACTACCGTCTGATCCAGCCCAAAATCATCCTGTTCATCCCTGAAACCGTGGCCATAATGCAATGATATCGCATGACGAAACAAATCATTTTCAGGTCAATGCGACCCTACGATCGACCATGGGTTGGGTCGACCGCCGTTGGGCTAGGTCAATCCGGCCTTAATTGATTTCTCCTTTTTTTTTTTATATTTTTTATTTTTCTTTTCAATTTCTTATTTATTCAATCCTTTATAACTTTTTCGTTTTCGCTCGAATTTCAAGAAGTTATATATGAAAATTGTCTAGAAAATTATTACTGACACAATGGTGTAAGTCTCGTAGTCAAATTCAGACATTTGTGAAAATTCTCCTTTTTTGTTAATTCTTATATTTTAGTTACATTTCCTTATTTATTTCTGGAGAATCTTGGGGTGTTACAAAATGGGTGTAAGTTTTGATGGGCCTTTTTAGAGTCAGAATATAGACCTATTTCAAGGCGGGGTGGTAAATTTAACCTCAAATTTAGATGCATATTTGGATTATAAACATTATGAAAACTTGTTGGTGAGTTTCTTTAAATTCCAATAATTCATATTTATTTCATATAAAATTAACATGCATGCTATGATTGTATAAATCACAATAATGAAATCCTACTTTTTTGTTGGTAAAAGTTGATGGTTAGTTGCATGCTATGCTATATGACTGCTAAATTGTTGAATTAAATGTATGCTCATTTGGATGAAAAAAATCGATTTATTTTATGATTAGATGAATTGGTTTGATAATTTAATTGCTTGTTCAATTAAATATTAATTGGAATGCTTTATTGTAATTACACACACGAACATATATTTGATTTACTCTTTATGATTGAAAATAAATTTTAATTTTTAAGGATTGGTTTCCATAACAATTATTTAAAGTGCTGACTATACTAGCTCCCATGAGTTTAAAGGAAATTTCTATACTATAGAAATATAATTTGTGAATAAATATTTTCTTGGAAATTTTGTAGATTTGAAAAATTATACATTATATTATCTTTTTATATACCAATTACCTCTTTAATCGTAATTTATTATTTTCCAATATCAATTGAACGGAAATCATGTTACTGTATGAATGAAATATGCACGGATGTGTAATGCTTGTTAATGATTGAATTAGGGCTAAATGGTCATTGTATATAATTTATTGTTGAGAACCGCATCTTGCCTACATTCATATACTATGTTTAAGCTAGGGAAAATGTGTTATTATACAATATCACAAAAGATGCTATGTTGATTATCTTTTGGTAATACTATGTGTATACCTTATATATGGTTTTGTTGCTAAGTCTAATATATATATATATATATATATATATATATATATAATATTATATGAATATTGAATCATGTTAATAACTCCTAGTGACATTAGCTTAGATGGTAGTTTGGAGGAGGAAGGGTGGGGGTTTTGCTGTCATAAAGGGATAGAAAATAAAATAAAATGAATCGATCAAATTAAAAGAGATACTAGACAAGCTAGATCCATTCTAGATGAGCTGACTTGCATTCTGGCCCATTTGTCATAAGTCCAATGACATATATGTTTGTACACCAAAGATGATGGGCATGCGGTACATTTGGTGGAAACAATGATACCCATGCAGTTGAGAATAATACAACAAATTGGTTATGTAGGGCATCCCCAATTCTGGCTGAGGGATACACAGATGAAAAAGGCTATGTGTCTAGACTTGATCCATGTTTGGAAGAGTGTATTCCACACTTAATGAGTTATATACATAAATTATGATTAATTCATAATAACTAGATGACTAACAAATGTGACACTTAATGGTTATAACTAGGAGTGAATCATAACCAAGGAGAATTGCGATTGTCGTTGCGTTAAACAGAAATATATCTTACATATTATGATATTATGTATGTTATATGATGGGATTTGGGCTTAATATTGAGTGTTATGACATTCATTATATGGTATGAAACCCATTATGCATATCATTCTCTTTTATTGTCATATACACACTATTACACTCACTGCTAGGTTCTAGCCTGACCTGCCGTTTGTAATTCGTTTAACAACCTTGAGTCAGGCCAAGGTTGTTTTAGCAAGAGGTTTTGCTATGGTTAATATCACTTTTTCAAGCTTCTTTTGGTGGCAGTGCTATGGATGATGGTGGTTTTGGTATCTTGTTCTTCATGATAGTATGTAGTGATGATGATATGTATATGTGACGTACTTATGTTATATGGTATGTATATCATTTTGGTTAACACTATGTGTATATTTGGTGTTGTATGTGTACTTCTACATCGGTTATGTATATATTTCTTTTAAATTTCTTAAGATGTTTTACTCCGGGATTTTTTTATATATATGAATTATTTCTATATTATTCTTTCCTAAAATTATTCATATACATTCCGTTGTGCCACGGTGAGATACTTATCACTAAGTTGTACCATTATTTTGAAATGCATCCGTGTCGGCCGAAAGGAATGTATATTATGTACCGCTCCTATTATGTTCTTTACTACATGCTTTTGGATGATTAACTTTGTATGATAGCATAAGAACCACAGTTATGTGATGTGTCATAATTTGGCTATATTTAATTACTTTATTCAGTTTTAATTTTTTTCATAAATTAACCGCGCTAGGAAAATGCAGTTATAATTTAATAGCATGTTTCAAATTAATTTTACTACATTTGAAGATTTTAAATAAATTAATATGATGTAGCAATAATTTTGACTACACCTAACAATTTAATTCAACCTTAATGCAGTTATGGTTTAACTACATTAAGAAAATACAATTCTAATTTGACAACATTTTTTGAATTATGCATGATCGCATTTGAATATTTTAATTCCATTTATGTTATGCAGTAATAATTTTAGTTATATTTGATGATTTATTTAAACTTAATCTAGTTGTAATTTAACTCCATTAAGTAAATGGAATTATTATTTAAACTAGTGTATATGCACGTCCAAGTAGACCTGCATTTGATTGTCGAACCATATTTTGATAGCGTAGCTACTATAATACAAAGATAATAAAATCAGTGTAGTGATCATTTTTGCTATGTCTTTAAATTTTTTTAGGAGCTTACATGGAGCTTGCTACATCAACTTCATTTTTGTGCATATTAAAGATAATATTTGAATAAAACATCAACTGAATTCAAATTTTCAACCAGTAGATTTATATCACATAAATTTATAAACCAAATGGTAGCTCTAAAATACCAACTATGTTAGAAGTGAAACAATTTTTGGGCTTTGATAGAGACTACCATTGTCGTAATAATTGTATTAAAAGATTGAGAGCTTGACATCTTTAACCACATCACATATTCACGCTGAGCCCCCGATATCTTTTACCAATTTCCAAGTCCAGACAATTTTTTCTGTAAATGGGTTTTTTATTTATTCCATATAGGGAAATACTTATTTTCATTCTTGATCTTCCAATAATTTCCTTAAACCTTTTATTTACAATTTATTGGGTAACAGCCCATTAGCATGGTTGCCAGCAGCCTAAAGGGAATAAACAACCCGTGACCCTATTTCTTCCTCAACTCGACACGTGACCCTCAAACTACATCTCGCATCTCATCGCCAACGACCATAGGCTTCTTTCTCAGATGAAAGTCCGTCACGAGTCTCCCATAGGCGTGTCGATTTCACACTTTAGACCTGTGCTACAAGTTTTAATTTCCTTGATTCAGTTGTTCCATCACTTGTAAATCATGCAATTTTACCATTCTCACTTCTTCGTAATCGCTCGTTGTTTCGATTCTGCTTTATCACCTAATCTCGCAACTGAGTTTGTTTCATTTTGGAAATTTTCTTTGTCATTTGCTTACTCCTTCCTTTTTTGCTTTAACTGGAAGTCGCGATTTAATCTGGTTAGGATTTCACTATTGTAGTGGAATGAGATAATACAAATGAAGCAGAAGAAAATGAAGGGACGTGGAAGGACATTATGGGAAGTTTCAAAAGACATGGTTGAAATTGGTTTACTGAATTTCCATTATTAGTAGTAGAGATGTATTTTCTGAATTATGCAATTATGGTTGCATTTGAATTTTTAACTACATTTATGTGATGTAGTAATAATTTCAACTGCCATTGATAATTTTATTTCATCTTAATGTAGTTATAATTTAACTGCATTAAGGAAGTGCAGTTATAATTTTAACTACATTTAAATATGGAATCTCTGCATATTAATTATTTTTTAGCCCACTGATTTGAATGATGCAATTATAGATGCAATTTTAAAACACATTATTTATATTAAAATGCTATAGTTTTTCAAAAAAACATACAACTTAAGTATCTACAAATGTATAACACATATCACCTAAAAGACCATAAATTTTGTGATTTATCGGTTCGTTGATACAATATTTCTATAAAAAATTGTTGCATTTTAAATATTGAAATCCAAAGAAAGTGTGAAATATTAATACGAGCGTGAGAATATGAGTTGGTTGCAAAGGGATGATGCGGTCAGGGAACTAATTTACATATTATGAAGGAGGGTATTTTATGTTTTAAAATTATCTATAGGGATTTAATATCCAAACTTCCTAGTATTAAACTAGTCATGCCATCGGTTCCATCGTGCTTCACCAAAAAATAAGCAAACATGTTCAAGCTACCTCAGAATTCGTAGTCTATATTCAGAGTTGAATTTATAAATTATTGTTAGTGTTTATCATCTTTCATGATAAGTTATATGCAAGAAATGTTAATATGAAGTTGTACTAATATTTCTTGTCTTATTCACTATTAACTACTAATTTTGTTCAAAATATATATTATCAAAAGAACGACATTAACGTCAATTTATTCTCGTATCTCAAGCAATTTTTGTCACATAATTCATTTGTGTTATTATACTATATATCAATCACTGAAGAACCAACAAAGATACCATATAACATTAATTTAACAAATTTAGGATGTTTACTAAATGGACAGTAGTGAATTTAGGACTTCTTCCACATTACACCTATGAATTGAATATTTGATGGAACAGTGAAGATCATGAATAAGGATGGAAGAAGAATAAGTCGACCATAAGCAAAATATCAATAAAATCACTTCAGCGGAAATGAAGTAGTGAAAAATTAAAGCATTCCTCATTTGGAAACAAAGCAAACTACCCATATAGATCGTCAAGCCTCAAATTTTCTCTTCAACTCTTTGCAATCCAAAAGGTTGCTTGTTTAACATGATAAAACCCCAACTCGACCTTCACAAGTAAGAACCTTGTGAGTTTATGTTGAAAAAAATGAAACAATGGTTTGAAAAATAATTTAGTGTGAATAATATTATCCACAAATATATGTATGTATATATATAAACTTATAGTGAGACCATGTCCCTTTTGCAGAACGAGTTTATTCCTTATTACCATAACAATAAGCATTAATATCATACCAGATAATTCATCATAAATATGCCAAGATTCACAAGAATTGAACTTGCCATAGTTTATACAAATTTATATTCTAACATTTCCCCATAATGCATTTATATGTTTATATATGAATTAAAACATATGTATGAGAATTTTAGTTTTTAATGATGCTTAGGAGACACTGGTCAGATTGTTTATTTGCATCTTAGAACTCTTCCATCAAACTTTAAATATTAGCTATAAACTTTTTTTGATAATAATATAACTTGGAGAAAATGACAATGGAAGAGAGTTATAAATATTTCTATGTCTATATTAGGTCATGGAGATTCCATATAAGGTTCGTTAGGAAAAAGATGAAGATTTGTCACTTTGTAACTCTTTAATTAAACTCCATTATCATATGCATTACTAACCCATTGAACCATGCACACCTATTTATGAAGGCATACCTTTAGGCCGGCAATTAATGAACTATTTATTCAATTGATTATGCATGCATTTGGTACAAACATTTGTATATAACAATACATATATTGGATTTAAATTTCAAACTCATAATCAGTCGAATAGATTAACACGCGACCATTAGTGTATCTTCCTATATTTTAAGTTATAATAGTTATAAATTCTTTTGTTAAATTGATTTCAGATTAATTTGGAGAATAAAAGTTATGTGACATTGAGTGCAAAATCATTCCAAAGTGACATTTAAACAATTTAAAAATTAACGCCATAATGGACTTTGTTGAAGTAAGTGAGTGGACACAAGTTCGGTCACCTATGAATCATCTACGTAATTTCCTACTATTAACCATTTTTAAAGAGGCACTAATAAGCAATGATATGATATGCACACCATGTCCCTTTCTGATCACCATGTCATTTAGACTATAATGACCCAACTATTGGTGTGCTAGTATTTAATTAAGTTATATTATAACAGATTATTTTAGTTGAATTTTTGGAATGAAAACTATTTATAAAGCTATTTTATTGAGTTAATTTTTTTTGACATATGATATTTTGTTGTACTGACTTAAATTAATTAAATCCTTTTAGAAATAAACGAGCTCGAGCAAAAAAAAACAATAAATATAGAAGTATTTTTATGTTGTAAATAAGGTTGTTTAGGACCGTAATGAATGAAAATGAGAATTTTAATTTTGAGAAAAAAACTAGATGTGTTAATAGGAGTTAAATTTGATGTATATTATAGCGATAATTTTGATTATTGAAAATACTTTAAATAAGTAGAATGAAGTACTGTTCAGTATTAAATAAGTCAATGCTTTACCAGTTTGAATAAGTAATGATATTAAAATATATATTTATAAAATATATGGTAACTCATCATGAGTTGAATGATAATGAAATTACAAATAAGTAGTTAGGTAAATGGTTTGCAGATAAATCATATTACAAATGTAAAAAAGGACATAGGGAATTTTTTTAAAACAAGGGGGTTTGAATGTAAAACTTGTTAAAACAAATATCTTTAATAAACAACTCTTCTATTTTTATCACAAGCCTTAACCTCCCTACTAACCTGCATCCCCAAATTCTATTCAAACCACAAAACTCAATTTCACTCATCATCTTGTAAAAAACTGGCATGCTAGGGTTGTGCTAGATAGGGATTGTGAAGCATAGAGTAAGAGTATGAATGGCTGTTAGAATCGCGATGCGGGTGGTAGTCAATGTTAGGAGGGTGCGAATGGTGAGGTGCTCGACATGATGAATGGTGCATGCTATGGTGGCTCATGAACAAAAATGAAAGCAAGACCTATTGAAGGGGGTGCTACCAGTGGAGGAGTTAACATGAGCTGAAACAGTTAACATGAGCTGAAACATGGTCGTATGCTGGGGAAGATAGAGCTAAGCGATGTGGATGCTTGAGAAAATAGGCTTCGCGACAAAGATAAATTGGCGAGTGAAAAAATAAACACAATTTACTTTCTGAAATGCAATTATAATATATATTTGATATTGAATTCAGATGCGGAATTTCTCTGCAAAGATGCACATTAGGATGATAAACGTGTGTTTGAGTGAAATTTATAAACTAAGATAAAAATTATGACTTTATCACTTGTGGGCCTAATTAAATTTTATTTTAGATTATAATCAATATTTTTCTATATGTTAAAATTATAATGTATTGCATATATTGAATTAATTACTTTTTATGATGAGAGTGAAAACGATAAACCAATTTATTTCCCTAAATTTGATTAAAATGTACATTTGACATCAAATTTGGATACTTATTGGGATTATAAATGTAATATCCTGTAAAATCAACCATAAAAAATTTGGGTAAATTGAACTAAATAAGGTCAGAATAACAATTGAAATTTTACAAAAGTTGGAATTTGGCCATAAAAGTTATGTTGTTAGCGAAATTCTGATCAATTTTCAAATATAATATGTTGAAAACGGAGCTTAAACGGAAAATTTATGGACGATTGAAATTTTTAGATTTAAAAAAGTTTAAATAAAATTCAAATCCAAATGAATAATTAATTTTAAAATTTGGAATTCAAAAGTTAATAATAGACGGACTTGGGGATTAAGTAAACATTAAAATTAACATTAACATTAGATACTAATTAAGGAATAAAATAACTGAAAACCAATGGAAAACAATTTTTCCTAGAATATAATGAACCCGTCGACCGTGGGAAGCGGTGGTCGACTAGCCGTGAACAACGGCTAGGGTTTTTTATGTACAATAAACATCCCAATTTTTATATTACTAAACCAACATAAATCTGACTGCATTTTAACCATTATAAGTAAGACCCTAGAACCCCCACTTTTAATCACATAATATTTTGAGAACATTTGTAAAGCTCTATCAATTCGTCTCTTCAAGGTTCAGAAAAACTCCATTAGAGTTTTTGGTAAAAAATCCTATAGATCTGTCTTTTTTTATTTTTTATTTTTCAACCTTTTCTCCTCCAGACCTTTAATTTTCTGAATCTAACATATATACAAATCCCTTATTGTATATATATCAAAATGAAATGATCTGATTAAGGTTGTCAAAGGCATGTCAAATCCAAGGAGGCAAAAGCTAAGGATATACAATCAGTGGAAATCTTAGCTTTTCTATTTTAGTAATTGATTAGTGTAATTTGGGTTTGAATATGCCTTAGTGAGTTTTAGTTTGCAAAAACATTATTGTATAAACCCCCAAAACTCCTTCAATGCAAAATGTCAATTCTATGTTGATATATGAAATTTGTTTATGTCAAAATAATAGGAATGCTATTTTGATAATTTTACCTTCTATTCCACTCCTTATTCTTTTTCTTTGAATTTGGTTAAAGAATTTTTATTAAGAATAGTGTGTAAGGTACGAATTTATTCGTAATTTGCACTGCTTATTCCTACAAATTAAATTGAAATTCCTTTATTTATTTTTATGTGGAAACAAAAGTTGAATAGAGCATAAAAACTGGAATTGTAAGTTTCTATTATCAATATATTCCATTATTTTGATGTAATAAGTTGAGTTTAAATTTTTATTGCGTACAAGTCTATAGATTAGAATCTTTGGATATGAATATTGGAATTTTGGTATTTTTGATAATATGGAATAAGACCTGTATAACTGTTTAAAGAGTTGACGTTTAAATGCTAGTTTAGGGTGTAAACTTCATACGCTTAGAAATTACTAGGCACCCACACACACATATATTAGTATAATTAATGTATAATTGCGTAGTTAAATATGTTATTAATTCTATTAAATCCCCCTTATAAAGGAAATTAATGTTAATGGCGAAATAAGAGAGATTTCTTATAAAGTCTTGATTTTGGAAACAACGAGCTCTATAATAATTATGTAGAGTGTGATATTGATTATAACTAAGTTACAAGGATGTGAGGCCAGTCAAAAGCATACGGAAGTCTGCCCAGCTAATCTAGCTACTAGCAATGTGACTTTGGGGCTAATGCTCACCTATAATAAGTAACTACGACGATGAGAGATTAGTCCTAAATTCTGTAGGGTAAATATGTCCAGCTAATCTAGCTACTAGTACCTAAGAATAGTAGGGATAATATGAGACATCATTGTGGGGTACGGGTCATAATAAGAATGATCTAATTTACAGTTTGAAGTTATTAAGTGGATGTGTAAAGGCCCGCCTCTTCTCTTTGTAGAAAGTAGTAAACGATTAGGGTTATGTGTTGGGCATGGTAGAGGATAGCTCAGGAAAATACTCGATTCAATAGGAAGTATTAAGTGGTCGTAGAGATTTTGTGCAATGTTAGCTAGATAGTTACCGGTGAGCAGTCCATCTCCGGATTATAGGTAGTACATGACACAGACTTACCTTAAATAATATATTGAATGGTTAGAGTCTACCTAATTCTCATTAAAAGGTATTAAGTGACTTGAGTACTATCTCTTACATTTATAGGACATTTTGGATGATAGATATAAGTTATTTGGTTGATAGCAAGTTAGGTATGGGCTTATATTTGGAAAGCCTTTTATTTAAGTTCGAGAAAAGTCTTTGAGCTTACATTTGAAAAGACTTATATTGTAGGTAGAATGTAAACATATTCCAATTTGAATTATACGGCCCATGTACTACTATAGTAAGGCTCGAGATTTTTATTCAATGCACATATGTTGTTCCGAATTCTTACTTATTACAACATAGGTTAGGAAGGGCGATGCTGAAGGCGGAGACGTTGATGAGGCTTGTGGCAGTAGATTATCTATTTACTTCTTATTTTTTTGTTGGTTTTAATGTGCCTATAGAATAAAAACAATGTTGTAATTTTGGAATATTGTGAATATGTACGATTACTATTGGGATTTGGTATAACGGATACTTTGTTATAGTCTTAAATAACAAATTGAATAAAATAGATAATGTTATTATTATTTGATTTTATCCTTCTGCTACGATATTTTGAATGTATAGATAAATAGCTCTATATTGTTCCTTTTACCAACCAACAGCCAGCTTTGAGAAAGTTCTAATTTTCAATAGCCCTATTCTAGGTCGGAATTTAGGCCCATTCCAGAGCAGGTTATTACATTTGGTATCAAAGTCTAGGTCACCCAATCAACAAGGAAAAGTATATGTATGAGAGACGTACTCATTATTTTTGAAAAGGTTTTTTTCCAAAAACCTCTAATTTTATATTACGAACATATGCGTATACACTAGGCAAATCTTTCTTTCAGCCTATAATACTATCTTAGGATATAATATCGAAAAGTTTAACCTACAAATATCAGACTATGGTAGAAAATCCTTCTTCTTCTGAGACTAGGAACCCACTAAAGGAATGCCCACTATTCGACAGATGCTTGAATGGTTTAAACAATACCTCAGGCATATAGGACAACTTCCTATTCCCTAGCAGACTGCACTGGTGGCACCTGTTGTTTTTCCCATTGAGGCAACACCCCATCCTACTGATTTTCCAAAATTGTGTAAAGATTTTATGAGTATGGGAGGAAGATTATCTTTTTAAAAGGAAAGCTTCATGGAGACTTGTAACAAACTACCTCCTCGACACTCAGAAATCGATGTTAATACATCCTCGGTATTCACGTGCTCTAAATCCGAAGAGGCAGATTATCATGGGATAAAAAATAAAGATAGAAGATAAGACAATAATAAAATATAACATCATATTCAACATATAGTTATACATATTAGTAGTACATGCAATTATTCCAAACTGATCCATCATAGTATTAGTTGTACTAATCCATTTGGGATAGTTATGACGACCTATCCTTACAAGATCTAGTAAAACATAATCCAAAGTACAGACACAGAGGAAAGTGGTAGATAACCTCAACAACAAAGCCCAAGATGTTCCATGCTCCATACTACCTTCAAAAATACTCCAAGATTACCTAACTACTTGGCTGTTGGGGAAGATAGGGCACCCAGAGTTTAAGGGGAATAGAAAATAAACTCCAGATCAATCATGGGACTAGTGTGAGAAACTCAAAATACGGATATTTGAAAACAAATGGTGTCTCATAGACCATTCCACAGATAGACATGGAACGATTTTTTATCTTAAGACAACCAAAACGTTTGCTATGAAAAATATGGAAATATTATTTTATTGACATTCTTAAAATGCTTTTTTCTAAATAAACATATTAAAATAGCCGAAATTGTTACATTGGTTAAGTTTGATAGCATAATAGGTTTTTACAACTAAGTCCGAAGATACTTATTGGAGAATGTATTTCCGTACAATGACAAGGTAAGAGACTATCTTTTGTACAATACATCTCTAGAGTAATGTACCGAGGATCGACATCTTCAAAACCTCTTCGAAGTAGAAATGGCCTACCCGCAGACCCATCTAGTGGAAAATAGGACAAAATACGACATCACCTCAGTCGTAACCTACCTATCCAGGATCCCAAGCATTAACAACATACTCCACATATATAGAATAATCTAGAAAGATAATGACCATACCTTTATGGGTGCGACCCATATAGCCCTGAAGCAACCCTGCTTTAGCTATTATTGGTTGATAAGGCCAGAGATAACGATTACCTTTCACATAGCACACATTCCACTTTGAATGCCACACTGCCATTCTATGATCACACAACTGATTTCTATAAACTTATAACTTCAGAGTTCGTATGTCTCAGGAAAGGGTGTTAAACTAAAAGAAGTGACCTTCTCTGCCACAAACATATGATACGTTTATAGAGATCAGTCAATGTGATTAGAAATTCAATGTCAGACAATCGTCCATACAAGTTGTCCTAGAACAGGACAAACATATGGAACTCTCCTACCACATCTTGTTGGGAATCACCCTAGAATTAGTGGCGAGCAGCCCTTGCATCAAAGATCAAATAAAGATATTACTTCCACATAGAGAGGATATGGAAATTTCCCCCAGGGGTCATTGATAAGTAGCCCTTCATTAATTTACTGTCATTCCATATCTTCACTTCGAATACGTAAATTGGTTCAAAGTGGTTTTCAGGTAAGAATCACTCAAATCGACCCTGGTTCCTTCAAACCAACATCGATAAAAAGATCTTAAGTAAATAGGTGCTTATCATTTGATTAGTTGCTTTCTTTTTTTACAAAAATATCTTCTGAAAATATATATCTTTAAAACATTTCTTTCTAATATATACGGAATCATTAAACCACGCTTTAACTTTGGAAATACCAAATCATTTTCATAAGTAATATGGAAAACGTTATTGAGTTAAAAAGGGTCGATAGAATTATACTAATTCTACTCAACATCAATCTCCGTATTCAATAGTACTATCCATCGAATAACGATGAAATTACCTATTAAATCCATGCGGTTAGTATGAGTTCCATCCCTGGAACTTAACACCAAATATAAGAAGATTATCTCTAAACAATCCAAGTTATGTTAAATTTGGAAAAATTAAGTCTTTTATACTTGTCTCGTTGCAGACATTTCGAGCTTATCTATTCCTCACCTAGGAAAGAGGCCAGGTGATCCAGGGCATTGTTTTCTCCTAAACATCTTCTTAGTTTAAGCACTCCACATTCAGATCTTATGAATAGAAAAATTCAATCTACTCGTCGGCTTTTAGAGCTAAAATTAATCACTTATAACAGCTTTTCTTCAAATCATTTATTTGAACTTTTTATAAATTATAAAACCTCCAAATCATTATTAAAATGATTAATCATTCATTTGAAAACATTTATAAAAGATTTGGAAGAATTTTTAAGTTTAAATCCAAATTTCAAAAGGTCTTAAAAATGCTGCAAATAGTGCTACGAATGCCACTGCAAATTGTGTTTTTAAGGCTTATTTGATAAAAACGACTTTTTGATCATTTACAAATTCATTTTTATAATTTAATTATATTTGAAAACATTTAAAAGATTTATATAATTTATTTCATATTTTTAAAGAATTAAAAATATCATTTACAAAGAATTTGTCGCTTTGGTTTCTAAACCACGACTATTTTGGAAACTTGTTTCGCTCATATTCCAAAATCTATTAAGTGAAATCTCGATTTTCTTTCTTTCTTTGAAAAATATGATTATAAGAGTTCATAAAATTCATATTATGGAGAATTCCTACTCGGGATTCATTCTGTAAATGGATTTAACTTTCTACGGCGTGAAATCGTGAACTACTGTTACGCAACGCGCCTATTTTTGACCCCATTTTCTTTGTATTGGATTTTAGTGTTTATAAAACATTTATAATGCATTTTAAACCATTTTCAAGAGGATCAAAAATCTCATATATACCATTCATTCATTAAAGAAAAATGATTTCCTTTGTGATATTCGACGTGTATTAAACATGATTTTTTCAACATCAAAATAAATATAAAATAAACATCCAAACTTGATAATCAAACGTAATAAACAACCATGACAATCATATCACATCATCATATTATATATATATATATATATATATATATATATATAGAGTTTCTTACCTAAGAATTAAACGATTGACTAGAAAATGGCTATAACTTCACTAACTCGAACTTTAAACTCATGTACACTTGGACTTCTATCTTCAGACGGCTCAGCCTCTACCTTGAAGCTTAGAGATGCTCACCGTCTAGGATTGCAAGAGTGGAAGGCTCGACCTTAGT
Source organism: Allium cepa (assembly GCA_030765085.1). Lineage (NCBI taxonomy): Eukaryota > Viridiplantae > Streptophyta > Magnoliopsida > Asparagales > Amaryllidaceae > Allium > Allium cepa. The sequence continues at coordinate 567,689,922 of CM060943.1, forward strand.
AATGGGATGTGTGGCCATGGAGAGCTTAAGTGGAGATGAGGAGTTTTCTTTGACTTTAGAAGTGTTTTGATATATATATATATATATGCATATTATATAATTTAATTTATATTTGAACTATGTTTTGCCATTATTTCTCTAAGAATGGAAGACATGAAAGTAGATAGAAAAGCTTAGGAAAATAAAGAAGAAGAAGTGAATGGAAGTGAAGAAGGATGGTTGGTATTTACAGGCAAATGGAAGGAGTAAAATATCAAGATATTTATGTGTAAATACATCATCATTTCATCAACAACCACCTCCTTCGATCATTACCATGCTTCATTCGAAACCCCTCTTCCCATGTGTAAGGCCATGTGCCTGTAGATGTGTGTGTAAGTGTTGACTTTGGGATGCTTAAGTACTAAGGAAAGTGAGAAAATATCTTGATATTTTTTGTTATTTTATATTAAAATGGATATGTATATATATACATGTATCCATGTGTATATGAATGTCTTCATGAGTGTGTACATGTATAAGTACATATGTGTGTCACATAGAATCCACAACCTTACACAAATTCTACATGTTGAATCGCTAGGAATGCCGATCTCGATTTCCAATCATATTTTATCTTCTTAGTTAATATAAATATATTAGTAAAAAAAATTGATAATAATATTTCTATCATTATATAATAATTATAAAGAGCTAATTTAATAATTAAAATAGTTATTAAATCATTTGAACTTGATTTAAATCCAAAAATCAATTACTCGAATATAGCGATATTATTAATAATGTCATATATACTTTTAATTTTCTAAGATAAATTAAATTATTTTATTACATATTCTCACTCGTAAAGATAAGTGATAGTGTGTATCTAGCTCCATGCATGATGTCCAATGGCCAAAATGTTGCTTATCGATAAAACAATTTTCGGTAATTTTTTTGATATTTATTGCAAGGTATATATTTTTGTAAATATTTATTCAAATGAGATTTACAATATTATTTATTGTTCAAAACATCATTGTTTATGATTAAAAATCTCATAGTTGAATATTATGAAATTTTTCTAAAATGGTGAATTCTCGGGTCGTTACATGCTTCCCCCATTAATAGAATTTCGTCCTCGAAATTAAGGATAAGAAGAAGATAACTCGAAACGAATATACATATTTGAAAAAATGAAATAGATATAGGATATGATAAGTGACTACATCACAGGCGGTGCGTACACTATCTTGATACAACATCAATCCTAATTCAGTATATGCTTTCCACATTCTATCTTCTGTTTCCCAGGTGCGGTCTTGGCGTCACCACTCCATTGGACTTTAACCAACCTTACCAGCTTCCTTCTAAATCGCTTCTCATCGTGATCCATAATTCGAACTAGTCGGTTGATAATTGCCAAATTGGGTTCAACTTCTAAATCCTCTTGAGCAGCCATTTCTACAATTTGCTCTGGATCATGCACGTATTTCCTTAGATGAGATATGTGAAAGACATTGTGCATGCCAAAAAAACCTCTCGTGCAATTCCACACGATAAGCTCATAGCTAATTCGTTCTAGAATGGGAAAGATCCAATAAATCTAGGTGCTAATGATTAGATCTTACCACTCCTCTTATCGGTGAGACTTTCAAGAATACAAAATTTCCAATTGAGAATTCCAAATTTCTACACTTTTAATCAGCGTAACTCTTCTGCCTGCTCTAGGCTTCTTTTATTTTCTTTCTGATCAATTCTACCTTTTCTGAGGCTTTTTGAATCAGGATCTTGTAATCTCCAGTCTCGATCCAACATGGTAGGGATCTACACGGATGACTATATAAAGCTTCATGCAGTGCCATGTCAATACTAGTCCCGATAGCTGTTGTTATTGGAGAACTCAAAAAGATGAAGATAATTTTCCTGTGAACCTCCAAAATCCAAGATACAAGACCTCAAATGACCTTCCAATACTCGATTTACCCTTTTAGTTTGCATATCGGTCTAGGGATGATATATTGTTCTTATATTCAGCTTCGTTCCCAAAGATGGTTGTAATGCCTCTTAAAACTTACTGGTAAAGATTGGGTCTCGATCATTGGCTATCCTACTCAGGATACCATGCAATCGAACAATTTCCATCATGCATATCTCTGCAAGACTTGCAGCAGTTCTCATTGGTTTTACTGGGATAAAGTGTGCGCCCTTGGTTAATCGATCTATGATAACCCAAATGCCTTCATTTTCCTTTCTTGATCGTGGTAATCCATCGATGAAATCCATCAATATTTGTTCCCATTTCCAAGTCGGAATTTCAAGAGGCTGGAGCAGTCCTACAACCTTTTGTTGATCACTCTTGGCCCGTTGACAATTTGCACATCTACTCACATGGATGGAAATGTCTCTCTTGATACCTCCCCAGTAGAAAGTCCTTTTCATATTTATATACATCTTTATAGCTTCGGGATGTATTGGGAGTAAAGAATTACGACATTTGGTTAAAACTTTCTGTCTAACCTCATCAACATTAGGAACACCTGTCCTTCCATTAATTCTTAAGATCCCTTCTCATCAATTTTGAATCATGTCCAACTTCCCGATATTACATTCTCCTCTACTTTCCTGGCTATTCTTGCGATGATTGGATCCTTAAGCTGGCTCTTCTTTATATGGAAAATAAATGTTGGATGCACTACTAAATAAGCTATAATAGCATACTTTCTACTTAGAACATCCGCCATAATATTGGCTTTTTCTGATGTATATAGAATATCCAAATCATATGATGTGAGGAATTCCAACCAACGTTGTCGCCTCATATTCAAATCCTATTGAGTGAAAAGATATTTCAAAGATTTATGGTCTGCGAAGAGTTCAAACTTTTCACATAATTAAAGAAGGAATATTATTTACTAAGGTTAATCAAAGTTTATTTAAATTAAACTATAATGAATTGTTACCTACTAGATAATGTCTCCGCATTTTTAATGCAAGCACAATGGCTAATAGCTCTAAGTCATGTGTCGCATAATTCCATTCATGGATCTTCAATTGCTCGCTTGCATAAGAAATGGCCTTTCCAAGCCACATCAAAATAGCACCTGCTCATTCCCCATAAGCATCAGTATATAAGGTTAATCCGCCGCTTTCATCATCAATTGCTAACACGGGAGTAGCAGTTAACCTTTTTCTTGAGTTCCTGAAATGCTTCTTCACATTTCTATGTCCATTCAAACTTCACTTTTTTCATAGTCCTCTTTGTTAAGTAGGAGGAAATTTTGGAGAAACCCTGAATGAATCTCCGGTAATATCCTACCAGTCCTAAGAAGCTATGGATGTCCTTTGGGGTTTGTGGTTGCTTCCAATCTTGTATAGCTAAAAAAAATTCTTGATCTACCGGATCCCTTCTCCTAACACAATATGCCCAAGAAATCTTGCTTCTTTCTCCCAAAAGTGTCATTTTGAGAATTTAGCTTTAAGTACATTTCTCCTTAACATTTTATAATTTCCAAATGCCTTTTCTATTCCTCCTTGGTTTTGAAATAGATAAGAATATCATCAATAAAAAGAAATACAAATTAGTTAGCACATCTCTAATCACTCTATTCATAAGGTCTACGAAATAGGCGGGCACATTAATCAACCCAAAAGGCATAAATGACCATTCGTAAAAGCAATCCAGACCCCTGAATGTAGTTAATAGAATGCTATCCTCAGCTATTCTTAGTTGATAGAATCCTATAGATAAATACATTTGCAAGAATACACGAGAACCATGAAGTTGATCAAATAAATGATTAATGCAGCGTAAAGGGTACTTGTTTTAAATCTTTTGCTTATTTAGGTCTCGATAGTCTACACAAAGCCTTAGGGAGACTTCGGACTTTGCTTCAAAAACTACCGCCGTGCCCCAACTTGAGAGACTAGGGCTAATTAGTCCATTCTTTAACAACTCATCAATTTGGTTTTCCAACTCAATCTTTTCCATTGGGGCCATCCTTCGAATAAGGCAAATAACGGGTCTTGCAAGGAATTAAGTCAATCCAAAATTCAATTTCCTGATGTAGGAGTAAACTTTTAACTTCCTCAACAACATCCAAAAAGTTATTAACTATTAGTGTTAACTCCAGATTCATTTGAGATGAATCCAACGCATACATGAAGCTCTCCTTCACTGGACTAGGTTCGTTACACATTATTCTATCTGACACCCTTCCAGTTATTGTTCTTAATACCACCATCCGCTTAGTGGAATCCAAAATAGCTCTATACTTAGATAACTAATCCATTCCAAGTATAATTTCAAAACCAATGAAATCAAGGACAAATTGATCGCATAAGAATTCATGGGTTTGGTAGGTAACTCGAATTTCCTTACAAATCATACAAAGACTAGTGGTACCACCTATGGGACTAGGCACACAAATGGGGGTATGTACTATTTCTGGGGCAAGTTTTAATTTATCGACTATTTTCTTAGCAATAAAACTATGTGAAGCCCTAGTATCAAATAACACTCTAACTAAAATAACATTAACACAAATTTTACCTTCCTAAACTCCCTTTCCCTTTGCATCGGTGGAAGTTGAGGGTTCATCTTTAATGGAAAAAACTCGAACTAGTTCTTCCTTCCTTCTTAGTGGGCACTCCCTCTTCCCATGCCCTGGTTTGTGACAATTGTAGCAGGGTCCCTTTGAGCTTTGAGATTCTTACAGTTGCTGGAAAAGTGGCCCTTTCATTGGCAATTGAAATAAGTGATATCTTCAACTTGTTTTTCTAGGATCATCCTTCTGGCTTGCCTTGCCAAGGTTTCTTTTTCGGTTGATTGAACTTCCTGTTTTTCCAGTTATTATTGGTGTTGCCTTGGGTTGCGGGTGCATCCTTCTTATCCGGAGTTTCATACCGAAACCCCATGTCTACTAGATCTACAAAGGTTTCTTTCACATGCCTAGTAATTCTACCATAGTACTGATTTTTCATTTCTGCTTTAAACATCTCATTCTTCTTGAGAGGAATATCTATCAAACTAGCTTCGAAGCGAGATAGTTCATTAAACTTTTTGGCATACTTCACATCCTACATTTTCTCCTACTTTAAGTACATAAAATTCCGATGAAGACCGGATTTTCCTGAAGCAGGCATATATTGTTCTTCCAAGACGTGCTTGAATTGCTCCCATGGGAAATTATTTATAGACTCATTTTGAGTGATGGATTTCCACCATGCTAGAGCACCATCCTGTAGTTGCCAGGAAGTTAAGAACCTTTTTTTTGCTCATTCCCAATATTCATTCCCTTAAAAATGCTTTCACAGGAGCAGATCCAAGCATGAAATCCAATAATGGACTCTGTTCCTTTGAATGGTTTATAGCCTAAACTGGTGTAATCTTTGCATATAGTGGCAAATTTAATTTTAGGCTGCACAGGGATTACCACATCTTCAATTACTTTAGCATTTGACCTACCGTTGGTGGTTGTGGTACTATTTCCACCTCTTCTTCGTTGTCTTCTTCTGTTACTCATCCCCTACCATCTTCATATATTAAGGAAAAATCTTTAGAATTTTAGAAAAAGATTATCTTAGGAGATGGGTATAAACTGAGTATACCTTTTTGGATAAAATTTCAAATATGCGCTCTCGTAGACTAAATGTATTCTAATGCATTACTAACCTTATCTCTAATGAGTTGTCCCCAACCAGGCTTAGGTATTCGCTCAACCATAAGCTCTGATACCAAATGTGATCGCCCACATCCTCGACCCTTGGAAATAGACGCTAATACATCCTCGGTATTCACGTGTGTAAATCCAAGTGTCGAAGAGGCAGATTATCATGGGATAAAGAAAATAAAGATAGAAGATAAGACAATAACAAAATCTCACATCGTATTCAACAAATAGTTATAATATGAGTAGTACATGCAGTTACTCCAAATTACTCCATTGGAGTACTGGTAGTACTAATCCACCCGAAATAGTTATAATGACCTATCCTAATAAAAGTTGGTAATACACAATCGGACTTATAGTTTGTGAGATATCATGTTTTTTCATAAAACTATGGATTAGTATGTTGATTTTGCATGATCGTTATAGAACGATCAATATTTTTTCTAATATTTGAGAGTTTTGATGTACGATCGATTTTGGGGACTTCTTTCTTAAATATATTGATGTTCTCAAAGTTTCATGGGTAATGGAGTTGTATATCTTGAGTTATAGATCGATCATCATCAAAAACGGCCAAAACGGTTGATGAAAAAATCCACTTCAGGGTTGACTCAAAGCGAGACCCAAGTAATCACCCTTTTAACTCGGAGCAGATGCTGAAGATTCAGGCCCAGGGTTAGACTAGGGAAAAATCTAAATTTTCCCCAAACAAACGTGATTCTGACTCAAGCATGAAAAAAGATCAGAGCCGATCGTTTTTCTCCAAGCAACAATCGATCCTACTCTAAGTGGACAGATGTTTTTTCAAGCACCAATCGTCCTGACTCTAAACCGACTCCAAGCTATCATCTGTCCAATACCAAGCACGATCCAACACTGCAAATTCGACGACTCCAAGCAAACTATGCACCGACTCCAAGTAAGTAGAACATTTTCTCAGGTCCGACTCTAAGCAAATTACCACCGATCCATCTATACCAATCCATCTTCTTTTGTCCATAACTCGAGCTTACAAACTCCGATTGACTTGAAATTTTAAATGTAGTATCATGGGGCCTTCCTTGTCACTTCATATGATTACACCTAGTTTGGACCCAGTCTGAATCCGCCCAACTATTTTCCATACAAATATTATTTATTTTCGAGCCAGATAACCATCTCTTCGGGCTTCCGGCCATGATGATCACATAAGCCATTTAGCAAACTTTTATGATATGCTGCCTGATCAAAAGGAGGTATAACATGAACCTAACACAAGTGAACAAAATAAGTGAATAAAAACACAAAATGTAACAACTAGCGCACACACAAAAAAAACAAATGTATAATTCAAAGAGTAAACTAAAATTAAATTGCTTTCCCCAGCAACGACGCCAAAAAATTGATCGCAATGGTATTTCTCTCGATTAGAAAATCGTCGAATTTAATCGTTATAATTACAGCAAGTACTTGGTGTACAATCGAAGTATGTATGCGAGTACGGATTAAGGAACTAAAACAAGCCCAAATATTAGCCCAACTATTAAGATGAGATTCAGGTAAAATTGTAGAAAAATAAACTAAAAGAATGAAAATGAGAATAAAAATATGAGATTAAGGAACAATTTAGAGGTAAATCCACTTTCAATCATTCATATAAATCAACATAAAATTTATCTATGATCTCTCATTTTAATCCCAAGTAGAAATGATTGGTGTGCTTATTATAAGTATGCTTATTTATGCTATTAATTAGTACAACTTAAACCATCAAACTCTAGCATACCATTCAAACCCACTTCAAAAATCTCATGAAAATGGTCATGAAAAAAAAATTTCTATTTTTAGCATGATCTATTTACTATGAACTACTAACATAGATCATCAAATTTTGATTCTACTTTGACTTTCATTATCAAAATCACATTTGTCAGATGATGATGTAACTTGTGTTTATATATGATTAAGCATGGCCTACTTGTGATTAACAACATAGGGTATCAAATTCACTAATAAACTTACATCAACATCTATTTCCATTAAGCACAAAATAAGAGATTATAAATGAAACCATTCTATGTTGATTCAATATGGTTCATGAGAGCTTCATTGCTCTTAAATTAAAGGGCTTTAGCTTCTAATAATTGAATTCATGTCAACATAAAATGATTTAAACATAAAAAGTAAGGAAAATGAGAGCTAATTAAAAGAAAAGAGAACTAACTACTTACATAAAATAAATCTAAACTAATTGCATGAATTAAAAAGAGCATAAAATAATATAATAATAAAAGAAAGCATGAAAGTAAAGAACTAGGCTAAGAAGCCATTAAAGTGATATTTTATTTAAGATTGATTTTGTGCTGCATGCATAAAAAAAAGAGATTAAGAGCCTTCATTGCATGAAACATAAGGTGTATTTATACATGCCTAAAACCATAGTTTCATTTTTAAGGGACTGCCAAAAACTCCATTGAGATTGTGTAGCCTCCAAGTGATCGTTAGGGAATTAATTAATCCCCATTAACTTGTGCTTTTGCCTTCAAAGCTTCATTAACATGTGCATGTGCTTTTAATCATGGTCTATTAGTTGGTGGTCATGTGGGCTCCTCCATGTTGCGTTATTTCTTTTCTTTTCTTTATTCTTTTGGCCTCCAACAAATGTGCTTGCATATATCCATGTTCTTCTTTCAAATTGCACTCAATTTCCTATATAAAATTAACTTGTGCAAATAAATTTTCTCTAGTTTAATTCATACATAAAATTACCATTTTGCCCTCAAATGAAGATCAATGAATGATGTTTTGAAAAAAATTAGATTTTTGTTAAAACATGTAAAATACCTTCATATGCTCATTTATTTTAATAAAAGATGATTAAATACGGGAGTTAATATATGCACTTTTATGTGCACATCAAGTACCCCTACACTTATCTTTTTATTCGTCCTCAAATAAACTAAAACTAGGATAAATCCATTTTCATAGGAAATACGATTGTGTTGAGCATGTGAAACAAGCCGTTAAATCTCTAAGTGCCCTTAGCAGGACAAGTGTTGTCTCATGAGGTTTTTTATTGGATACTACACACAAAATCTAAATGTGATATGCAAATTCTAATGCGACTACATGATGTAAGCTTTCGAAAATATTTACAAATGAAGAATTTACATTTAAATTGGCACGAGTAAGTTAGATTTAAGTTTTGGTTATTACCAAGAAATTTTAGTATTTTACTCATCAAAACTTCCGACAAAAATTAAGTTATCTTGAAATTGGACTCTTGTTTAGCTAGTTATTTCGGTTGATAACATGGTGCAATTATGAAATGAATCATTTAGTTGATTATCAAAGTTTTGCAAAGTGGCATTTTTATTTCTTTTGAATAATAAGTAAAATCAATTAAGTGAAGATAGTGCATCAGTTTCAACTGCCTGCTCCCTCTATTTTGAAAAGTATTAACATTATTATTGTTTACACACTTAATTCAGATATACTGGGGCTAGATATACTGATCATGCACAGCCTTTCTGGCTTATGTGAGAAGGGTACAGAGCATGGTGAGTGTATACCCTTGCATATGAACGCATGGCTTTAGGTGTTTATTATTATTATTATTATTTTATTTACATAAACCTAACTTAGATATACTTGAGGCTGGATGTATCGATCATGCACTGCCTTTTAAGCTTATGTGAGAAGGGTACAGAGCGGGTGAGTGTACACACTTACATGTGAATATATGACTCTATGTGTTTCTTCTTCTTCTTCTGATCATCATCATCATCATTATTTTGAGAAAAGAGGGAGTTATGCAAAATCATCTTAGCACCACTTAACTTAGGAGATAAAAAATGTTATCGCCTTCACTTTAAATTAACCACTCTTTTAAACAAAGATTACAAGTAGGATATACTTTATAATTATCACTTATGAACCATCCAATATACTGTTTACACCATAGTTACATGTAATCAAACTTTTCTTTTTATTTTGTTGAGGCAAGTAAATTTTTCAAAATTTTTAACTTAATAACCAAAAACGTATACTATAGCGACCCTAATTTTTACTAACATTATTTAGGATATTTAACTAGTTAAATTAAATAAAATAATTTGATGATTAGGGGATTGAGATTTGTGATTAAACTAAGGGGTAGATATGCCATGTAAATGAATGAACTAAGATGAACTAAAATAAAACAAGTTAGGCAAATAGGGGAGGGGTAAAATTGGAATAAGAGTATTCTTATACCCTAAACCCTTAGGAATTCATCTACAATTCATTTCCGAATCAAACACAAAGTAGAGGCCGACCACCATTAGCAAGAAAGAGGAAGATAAACAAGAATATAAAGGAAGAAGATTAATAAAATCAAAGCTATTGAAATCCCATAGCTGAGGTGAATAATGACTACATCTCTTGTTTTCTAATTATTTTCGGTTTTAAGGTGAATCCGAAGTATTTGAAAGTGTTTTTCTATGTTTTTTGAAGGATTAAAATGTTTATATATGCTTGTTGATGATTTACGATTATTCATATTGGCTTTATGATATGTTTTAATGTGAAAACCCTGTTAAATGACATCCAAATGTCTTGAGATTTTAGATTAAGATCAAAAATGATATTTTGGTAATGGGTTTCAATTTTCATAGTTTTCAGAATTAATGTGTATTTTATATTAATTTTCTAGTGAGGAAATTGATTATTTAGGTTTAGAATTAATAACGGCTAAATAATATATGATTTGGGTTCTGAAATTAATATATTTGGAAAACATATGGAAAATTATTTTCTGGAATTTTAATAGAATTTTCCTAAGCGATTTGATAGATATATAAAATTATTTAAGTTTTGGGACTTAAATGTTTTATATATTTATAAAAGGAGAATGGGTATTTTGTAAATAAATTAAATTATTTATTCCTGAAATATTGGCAGTGTTTGTGCCAAAATTGGTCACAAACCACGAATATCATGAAAGCACCAGTGTATGAATATAGATCGGCAGTATTCGAACACAAATCTCAGAACCAAACAAAGTAGAGAACAACAATTGAGAAATAACAAACAGAAACACAAGATTTATAGTGGTTCGGCTATCTCCGGCCTACGTCCACTTTAAAGGATAATCTTTTATTGATGTGCTTACTGGTTAAAGTGAATTATAGTAGTAATTTTCAAGTACAACAATGGAGTTTGAGTGCAATCATGGTTTTGGCACAGTCTGGACGTCGCTACCTAAAAAAAGACCTTTATAAATAGGCTTTAGGTTGCTATTTATAGGCTCTCCATGCAGATATCTTGCTCAAACTTCGGGATCCCATGAAGTTTCGGCTCAATCCGTGATCGATACAAATGTAATCCGTATCCTTCAAGACTTTGTCCAACGTTGTCGAAACTTGGCGTAAACATTGCTTATGTTGTACATAAGCTCCTGTGAAAATTTCATAGCATTTGGTTTTGTAGATCTCAAGATATGATCAATACGAAATGTAGTGTTGGTGTGGCATTTTGTTCATATCGATTAATTTCGCATCGATGTCGGATCATATCGATACCACGCACGTGCTTGTTGATGATGCGGCCCTATCTTCAAGGCTCGATCCACTTTCCACGCCGTGTTGAACATTTCTTCCCTCGAATCGTGCACATTCTTCGCTCGCATCCATTCTTCATGCTCATTTGTATCCATAGTTCTGCATCGGTACGTTTGTATCCAATACGTTGTTTGGCTTCCCATCCACCTTTTCGTGTCTGTTACTTCGCATCCAAAAAACCAACGTTCTTCGTACCCTTCCCAAGTGCCTTCTTCGCATCAATCTACAAGTGATCGATACGAAATGTCCAATCAGAGTCCTAAAACCATTGCTTCCCTTTCGTATCGATTCAGTAACGATCGATGTGAAGTATACCCATGCATCCATCTAATCGATACACACTGCATCGATGCGAAGTCTACCAATTCGAAGTAAGCCGTTACATTCCATCCTGATCGATATGAATTAATCGAGTCGAACAGACCTTCAAGCATCTATACATCCAACCCAAATCCATAGCCATCGAGTCGAAAACCATTGAGCCTTCCTACCTGATCGATACGAACATGGTGTTCGTATCCATGTTGATCGATACAAATAATTCGATCGTATCCATGCCTAGATTTGAACTCGGCAAAACTTGTTCATCATTCCCAATCGATCCCGCCTAGATTGGAACTCGGCAAACTTCGATGACATCTATCACAACCTTGTTTCCAACAGATCTCCAATCCTGATATCCATGCTTTCCAGCCAATCTATTGATATCCCGACCTTGACCAAAAGGTGGGATAACATTTGCCCCTAAAACATACCTTATGGCAAGAAGGTGTGTTTTGAAAAGCTCTGAATCTGACATCCTAAGTCCATATTCCGTCTATAGCCGTACCATCCGACGCATGTTCGATTCATTACCAAGCCATTCTATCCCAATACCACACTCTTAACCGCTCCGAGTCGATGTCTGATTCCAAATCCTACAACCAAAGCCTTAGCCAATTCCATATCCATCCGAGCCCGATAACCGGGTTCTAATCCATCCTTATCTAATGACCAATAACTGTATCCAGGACCTCTCCGGGTCGATATCCAAATCCTTTGCCATTCATAGCCGATATTTGTATCCATGACCTCTCTGGGTTCTTGCCAAGCATAATCCACACTCAGCAACGTGTGCCAAGTAATGCCATGGTATCCATGGTCTAGTGTCCCTAGATGCTGTGTAATTCCATGGCTTAAGTCCTATGCCAAATCCTAATCACTCTGGACCCTTGCCGAGCATAGTCCATACTCGACGACCTGAAATAATAATCGATAATATAGGGCCTAAGTCCTAGGCCGAATCCTGGTCTCTCCGAACCCTTGCCGAGCATATTCCATACTCAACGACCTGAATAAGTCGATTCGCCACGCTCGGACAAAGCGACTTACCCCTTGCCAGGTATAATCCATACTTGACGACCATTTACCAAAAGCCAAATAAAAATCCAATCAAAGACCAATCTGAAATCTAGATCAAATCAGAAGACCAAAAATCCATACCAGAAATCCCAATCAATATCCAAACTAGAAAACAATCATCCAATCAAAAGTCCAAACCAAAAGACAAACAAAACCAGGAGTTCAAACCAAACTCCAAAATTAAACCAGAAAAAGCAAATGTCCAAACCAAAAGAAGGAACAGATTTCACAAACCATAGCGTCATGTATATCATCATTTAGAGCATGCCTAGGGGCCATCTTCGTCCCCATACATGAGTAAGTAGCTTGGCCGTTTGCTCAAATTTTGCTACTTATTTCATATCATCCCTATCAATTGATAACTAATCGATCGTCATTCCTGGAACACGCGCCATCGTTGTTTGAGGCAGACGGTGGCAGCTCCTATTCCATTGCCGCATTTCAAGCCCGGACATATTATCGTAACTGTCCATTCATTACATGCTCCTCAATTATGTCCTTTAGATGCCTACAGCTGTTGGTATCATGTCCATCCAAATCGTGGAAGAGACAGTGCCTTCCCGATGCCCTTCACATTCTGAGGGGTCTCTCCTTGCTGGCCTTAGGTAGGGAAGGCGATTCCGAGTCTCCATGAATATCTGCTCTAACGTCTCGTTCAACTCTATGTATGTGGAGAATTTCGACTCTCTCCACTGCTTCCTAGCTTTTCCTGTTTCATCATCCAACTTCCTTTTCCTTTTTCCCTATCTTTGTCCATGCTTCCGCTGGATGGCCCTTCTTTCTTAGAGGCGTTCACCTCCTATAGTTTCATGTCTTCCTGCCGAAGGAACCTATCAGCTTCGTGAAAGAATTCTCCAAGATCCATTGGCGGGTCCCGTATCAATGACACTTTGAAATCTGAATTCTCTCTGACTCTTGATACTGTTGCCATTAAGGCCATCGATGGATCAGGCCGATCCACCGAAGCAACCGCTGCATTGAACCGAGTTAAGAAAACTCTAAGCGATTCATCTATCCTTTCCTTTACCGATGTTAGCGTCATTAAGTTCTTTGGCCTTTTGATATGAACCCAAAACTGCTTCAGAAACCTATCCACCAATTCCATCCATGTCCCGATAGACCCCTCTTCTAGCTATCTGAACCACAAAGCAGCTATGTCTGTTAAGTACAAATGGAAACATCAGGCCATTACTTCCTCCGATGCCCCCAACACTTCCATATGTCTTGTGTATCTCATCAAGTGATCAGTTGGATCAGCCTTGCCATAGTATACCTCTACCATAGGTAGCTTGAACTCTGTTGGGTTCCGAGCCATTTTGATTTCATGAGTAAACGGACTCCGGTTTACTCCTTCCAGATCTCAGTTGGTCAATCCTCTACGCATAGTTCGTCTGATAATCTCAGCCAATCCAACGTTGTCCGTCAAGGGTTGCCCACCCGAGTCATTGAGGGAATTCCGGCATGTACTCTTCAAGACGCGCTTCTGTATTCCTGCCAGCATCTTGTTGTGCGGTATCACCTGGAATATCTCCATGAATTGGTCCCTCGTTACTAGGTGGCATGCCTCCGAGCCTGGATCCATCTAGATTAGCAGGCGTGTGTTGATTAGGGATTGTGCCTTGTTGAGCTGCTCCATTCGATTGCCTGTTTGGTCCTCCTACTCCAGCTCCGTGTATCTAAACTCCTGAAGCTCTAGCTGTTCCTACTTGTCCAAACTGTCTGAGGAGGTTTTGCATCATTTCCTCCTGCCTTTTCAGAAACTCTTCATGTATTGCTCCCATCATCATCTTCATTTCATCTCTGGTGATGAAAGCCGAAGTCTGATTAGCCCCTGATGATGCCTCCTGGCCTCCTTCATGCTGACTTCTCTCAGTTCTTTATCTTCTACTTGATTGCCTTGTCATAGCTCTTTAGATCTGAATCCTTAAGCCATCAATATGGACTCCAAATCTAGTATAGTGGGTGCTGGTTGTTCTCAGTGGAAGCACCAAAGTGTCTGCGCCAAAATTGGTCACAAACCTCGAATATCATGAAAGCACCAGTGTATGAATGTAGATCGATAGTATTCTAACACAAATCTTGGATCCAGACAAAGTAGAGAACAACAGTTGAGAAATAAAAAAACGGAAACACAAGATTTATAGTGGTACGGCTATCTGAGGCCTACGTCCTCCTTAAATGATAATCTTTTATTGATGTGCTTGCTGGTTACAGTGAATTACAACAGTAATTTTCGAGTATAACAATGGAGTTTGAGTGCAATCGTGATTTTGGCAGAGTCTGGACATCGCGCCTCAAAAAGTCCTTTTTGTAGGTTTTAGGGTGCTATCTATAGGTGCTCCATGCAAATATCTCGCCCAAACTTCGAGATATTTCCTTTGGCACGTGAGTGGACCCACGCGATCGATCCTATGAAGTTTCAGCTCGATCCGTGATCGATACGAACGTAATTCATACCGATCAATATTTTGTCAACGGAGTCGAAACTTGGCGTGAGCATTCCTTAGCTTGTACGTAAGCTCCTATGAAAATTTCATAGCATTTGTATTTGCAGATCTCGAGATATTATTGATATGAAATGTAGTTTTCGTGTGGCATTTCATTCGTATGGGTTAATTTCGCATCGATACTGGATCGTATCGATATCATGCACGTGCTTGTTGATGACGTGGCCCTATCTTCAAGGCTCGATCCACTCTCCACGCCGTGTTGAACGTTTCTTCCTTCGAATCATGCACATTCCTCGCTCGCATCCATGCTTCGTGCTCATTCGTATCCATAGTTTCGCATCGGTACGTTCGTATCCAATTCACTATTTGGCTTCCCATCCGCATGTTCATGTCTTCGTGTCCATTACTTTGCATCCACAAAACCGACCTTCTTCATACCCTTCCTAAGCGCCTTCTTCGCATCGATCCATAAGTGATTGATAAGAAATGTCCAATCAGAGTCCTGAAACTATTGCTTCCCTTTCGTATCAATCTAGTAAGGATCAATACGAAGTATGCCCGTGCATCCATCCAAACGATACGCGCTGTATCGATGCAAAGTCTACCGACTCGATGTAAGCTCTTACATTCAATCTTGATCGATATGAATTAATCGAGTTGAATAGACCTTCAAGCATCTATCCATCCAATCCAAATCCATAGCCATCGAGTCCAAATCCATTTAGCCTTCCTACCTGATCGATACGAACGTGCTGCTCGTATCCATGTTGATCGAATAACTCGTTTGTATCCATACTGGATTGACACGAGTTCGCATTGATTCGAATGAGATCTCCTCATGTATGCATCCATCAATTCCTTGAGCAAATGCACTCTGTTTGACTTGAAATTTGAAACATAGCCTCTCCTAGCCTTGTTCATCATTCCTAATCGATCTTGCCTTGATTGGAGCTCGGTAGATCTTCGATGACATCTATCACAACCTTGTTTCCAATCGACCTCCAATCCTGATATCCATCCTTTCTAGCCAATCTATTGATATCCCGGCCTTGACCAAAAGGCGGGATAACAGGCTGCACATTTAGAAAAGAAAATCAGTAACCAATTAGATTTGACAAATAAGGCAGATTAGTTGAAAAGATTACTTTATAAGGCTAAAAATTGATTTAAACATGTTCTTTTACATGTTTCACCACTTTCGGCACCCCCTTCAGATGCCTTACTTCCGCCTCCATTACCATCGATACCAATGCTTCTGGTATCAATACTTAGTACGTAGCAAGTTGAATAAATGCGGAAGGTATGAAGTTGAGATAATAGGTTCTGATAGGGTTGAAACCTAACTTAACTTTCAAATGAAAATGTGCCTTCTTTTTTTTCGAAAGGATGCTTTCGACTTGGTTGGCTTTCAACTAGGTCAAATGGTTTCAAAGGAGTGGTTTCTAAGAGGTTGCGCCATTGTTTTTGAGTAAATGCTTTCGTCGGGGTCGAAACCCCTTTGCTACCGATTTCTACCTTTCGCAGTGATGCCTTCTAAAGGGCTACTTTATTTTATAAAACCCAAGCCACGTCTCTATTTCCTTTGGAAGGTAGTTTCGACACCATCACTTCTTTCTCTGTTGAAGGTAGAACCCAAGGTTTCGAAGAAGGCAATTTAAATGGTTTTGAATGGTTTTCTACATATTTTACTTGAACCCAAATAGTTTTGAAAGGTTTGATGTTTAATGTTTTTGAAAGGTTTTAATGAAGGTTTCGAAGGATGGTTCCCTAATGGTTTCGAAGGTTTGAAAGTAAAAGTTTTCCAATGGTTCTAAAAGGCAATGTTTAATATTTTAAAGATAGGATGTTTAGGGTTTTAATGCTTGGAAGGGAAGGATTTTGAATGGTTTTGAGAGGAGGATTTTGAATGGTTTCGAAAGGAAAGTTTTGGCCTAGGTTATAAAAAGGATTTACTTGGTTTCGAAAGGGGTACTTTCAATGGATTTGTAAGGGGTACTTTTAAATGTTTAAATGTTTTCATGAACTAAGGTTTGAGTAAAGTATATATAATATTGCAAGGTGATTTGAGTAAAGCATAGGGTATATATTTTCCTTGTTTAAAGTTTGATTTAAAGGTTTTAAATAAATTTGAGAATAAAAGATTTTCAAGATATATTTAAGGGAAGATTAACCTAAGTAAAATGACTCGGATATTTGTATACGAGATTGGACCGGTATAGAGTCGTGCCTTGTATATTAGCTTATTAACCATGGCTAATTTAGTTTAAAATTCCAGTGTGTAGGGCTTTGTCACAAGTAAGACTAAAATTACGTTACATGTAGACGTGAATATATTTTGTATAGAGTTAGGTTATTGGTAACCCTACAAAAACATTAGGATCATGTGACCCTGGGAGAAGTTAAGTTAGGGACAAAGCATCTAGAAGAGGAGTATCTAATAGGTGTTAGATTATTTTTTTATATATTGTCCGATAGGCCCAATCAGCTAAATGTTAGTAGTTAGCCAAATAAAACTATAGTTTTTGGAAAGATGGTCAATTTGTTACCTGATATGTAAGTTTATATGATATTGTTGTACAGTTTTAACCAGTTTTGGTTGCAGGATTATGATTTGTAATGGATAAGTTTTAAAAGGATATTAATGGGGCGGGACCTGTTCTGCTAAGCGGCATGGTCTCACTTAATATCAAATAACCAAGATGTATAGTATTATTCACACCAGGCTTTATGTCTGACTCGAAGTTTATGTTTTTCCCTTAAACTTTTGGGTGCTCAAAATTGATTTGAGTAGGCTAAGGGTTGAGGTTTATAGGTTTTTAGTAGGTTGGCGATTAAAGCTTCCAAAGACGAGCAAGTGGTTGATGGATAACTATTTAGGAGTTGTTGATTTATTTTGTTTATTCCACTTTATTATATGAAATTAGTTAAGACTATATAGTACCCCGGTCAACCAAAGTGGCATCTTCATATATTATTCTTGGCGTATTTTGCAATAATTATATTTGATCTGAACTTTGAAAATGTTTTGGATTATGTAACTTGGAAATATTATTTTCAAATGTAATCAGAAAATTTATTTTAATCTGTGGTGATTTTATTTCATATTCAAGTGCTTCTAAAATTATGGATACTATTAACATTATTGTATTTGGTCTCCAGAAGTTAATAATATGAATGATTACAATATCTGTAGCACTTAGCTTCAGGCCTTCAAATAGGGGATGTTATAACTTCGTATTAGAGAATAGGTTTACGAAAAACTTTAACTAAAATGATTTTTTAAAACATATGCCTAAGGAATTAGAGATATGATCGGGGTATGAGATATGCCACAATAACGTACTTCTATTTGCTATGTATATAAGTATACGCTATCTCACTATTCTCCTATCTCTCTTTGGAAATTCTTTGTACCTCACGAGGCTTGAATACAAATATGGGCGCTAGAAGTGGAATAGTGAATATCGAGGGAAGCACCACATGGAAATGCCAGACCAAATACTAGGAGGAACCAAGATCAGGAACAAGTTGGAAATGTTGGTGCTGGAGTCCCGTAAGTGGATATAGGAGCTATGTATCTTTTTTTATTGAATATGATGCAAGATGGAGTGGTTAGAGGAAATGCTGGAGTAGGAGGAGTTCAAAATGCTCTCGTGATCAACAACTATACTATTTTGAGTAGAGACCATGTTAGGCTTGGAGGAAAGTCATTTATTGGAACTAAGGAAGCTACCGAGGTAGAGAGCTAGTTGCTGCATTGTGAACAAATTTTAACAGAGTTGGGGCTCAATGATGAGCATAAGGGAAGGCTTGCTTCGAGACAACTTCAGGGAGTAGCTTTATTTTGGTGGAATTGCATGATAGTAGGAGTTAACAAAGAGAGAGTTCAAGAGAAGGTTGCAAAGTCTACCTTGATCAGAAAGTTCATTGAGTTAGAATAGAGGGAGATAACTGTGTTGGAGTATGCTAGAAGGTTTGAGGAGTTGGCTAGGTATGGATATGCCACTATGGATACTGTGATGAAGAGAAATGAGAAGTTTATCAGGGGGTTGAAGCCTGAGTTGGAAAGGGTTACATTACATACTATTAGGGATCCTTGTGATGTTATGGTGGAAATGGTTTTATGACATGAGGAGATGCAAAGAAAAGAAAATCTAAGGTCATTTGTTTCAAGTGTGTTAATAAGGGGCATTAAATGAGTGTCATGTTAGACAGGCAACGGAAGTGATCAGGATGAAGAAAATCAGATGCTTAAACTATGATCAAATTGGTCAATATAAGAACATATGCAAAGAGCCTACTAAAGATGGAAGAGACAAAGTATTTGCATTGGAACCAGCTACATCAGGACCAACAGCGTAGAAGAAAGGAAAGGCAGTGTTGGTAGGTGCGCTTCGGATCCATGGTATGTCTGTTAGCGTTCTGTTTGATACTGGCGCGTCGCATTCTTTTGTGTCTCGTTGTTTGGTAAATAAGCTTAACCTAGAATACTCATACTTAGTTACTTTTTTAAGGGTTACAAATCCGATAGAAGGGTGTGCGACACTTGGGATGAAGTGTGACCACCTAGAGTTTGATTTGTTAGGTCATACCTTTGTTTGCAGTTTGCATGTGTTTGACTTCGTAGGGTTCGGAATTATTTTGTGTATGGATTAGTTAAGTAAGTATGATTCTAGGATATTTTTCCATGATAGGAAAATATCACTTAGACACCCTGACTTAGTGATCGGGCAGTATACTCCGTAGAAAATCATAGTTATGAGGTTAATGCTTAATTGGCTGTTGTGGAGGTAGAAGATAAGTTGAGCTGAGTTTTCATGGTTAGAGAATTCGCGAATGTTTTTGAACCTGTAGTAGGCTTGGCACCGAAACGAGCCATTGAGTTTCGGATAGATTTGGAGCCTAGAGCAGAAATAATGAGTAGGCCACTAAGCATAATGACACCTACAGAGATGATAGAGCTGAAGGTGCAGTTGATGGATTTGGAAGGCAAGAATTTTATTAGGCCTACTAGTTCACCTTGGGGAGCAACCATAGTGTTTGCTAAGAAGCCGGACGAATCGTTAAGGTTGTGTATCGACTATCGTATATTTAATGAGAAGATGATAAAGAATCGACATCTGTTGCCTAGAATTTACGATTTTTTTGATCAGTTGAGTGGAGCTAAGGTATTTCCTTAGTTGGATTTGGCTGCAGGTTTTCATCAGCTTAGAGTAGTAGAGGTAGTATTCCTTTGATGGCGTTTAGAACTAGATATGGATCGTACGAATGGTTAGTGATGCAGTTCGGACTAACGCGCTCGCTTTCTTTGTGGACTTGATGAATAGAGTTTTCCACGAGCACTTGGATAGGTACTTGTTGGTTTTAATAGATGATATCTTGATATAATCTAGAAATGAGAAGGATCATGAGGTTCATCTAAGAGTTATGCTTGAGACAATAAGGCAGTGTCAGTTGAATGCAAAGTTTTCGAAGTGTCATTTCTGAAAGAAGAAAGTGAAGTTTCTTGGTCATGTAGTCTCAGAGAAAGGGTTGTCTATAGATCTGACTAAGATTGAAGCGATGAATAACTGGAAGAGACCCAAGGCGGTGACTAAGATAAAGATTTTTCTTGGATTGGCTGGATATTATCGAAGATTCATAAGGATTTTTCGC
Organism: Allium cepa; assembly: GCA_030765085.1. NCBI lineage: Eukaryota > Viridiplantae > Streptophyta > Magnoliopsida > Asparagales > Amaryllidaceae > Allium > Allium cepa. The sequence goes on from CM060943.1 coordinate 567,710,658, forward strand.
AGAGAGCAACACCATTGACCAAGCTAAGACGAAAGGATGTGAAGTTTGTGTGGACTGACAAGTGTGAGGAAGCATTCCAGAGCTTGAAACACTTATTGATCCATGCACTTGTATTAGTTGTTCCAGAGGGGAAAAAGGATTTGGTAGTTTATACAGATGCGTGTGGAACTACATAAGGAGACGTGTTAATGCAAAGAGGTAAAGTTATTGCATATGCTTCTTGACAACTTTGACTGCATGAGGTTAGATATCTGATTCATGATTTGGAATTGTCTTTAGTGATTTTTGTGTTAAAGGTGTGGATACATTACCTTTTGGGAGAGAGGTTTGAGCTATATACAGATCATAAGTCATTGAAGTATTTGTTCTCTCAAAAGGATTTGAACATGAGACAGCAAAGACAGTTAGAGTTTATTGCTGCTTATGATTTTGGAATTGAGTACACAACAGGTAAAGGTAATAAGGTTGTAGATACGCTTAGCAGAAAGCATCAGAATGCAGTGTTGGCAATGATAGCAGAGTGGAAAGATTTGAAAGTATTGTCGACATGCAATGTGAAGTGGAGATCTGAGGCTGGATCTAGTAGGGAGGCCATTGTGTAATCTTGTTAGAAGTTCAACCGATGAAGACGAAAGGATTACTTCTAAATAGGAGGAGGATCCATTATTGGTTAAACGGATCAGGAAGTAAAGGGATGGAACCAAGAGCGACGACTTAAAGGATTTTAGTCTTGACCAGAATGGGTGGTTGAGAAAGAAAGGAAGATTGTGTGTTCCGAATGTGGGAGATATTAGGAAGGAATTTTTAGAGGAATGCCATCATTCGAAGTTCACCATTCATCCGGGAGGAACTAAGAGGTATCAGGACAAGAAGAGCAGTTTCTTCTAGGAAGGTATGAAGAGGGATGTTTTCTTATGGGTAAAGCAATGTTTAAACTGCCAACACGCAGAAGCCGAACATCAGAAGCCAAGAGGGTTGCTTCAGCCATTACATATTCTGGTATGGAAGTGGGATTCTATTTCTATGGACTTTATAGATGGGTTGCTAAGATCAAATAGAGGAAATGAAAGTATATGGGTCATGGTGGACAGATTGACCAAGAGTGCCCATTTCATTCCAGTTAAGTCAACTAGGACGTCACCTGTTCTAACTAAGTTATTTATGAGGAATGTAGTTAGAATACATGGAATTCCTAGTAGCATAGTAAATGATAGGGATTCCTTGTTCACTAGTGAGTTCTGGAGAAGTCTACAGGAGATTTTAGGAACAAGGTTCAAGATGAGTACCGCCTACCATCCATAGATCGATGGGCGAACGGAAAGAGTTAGCAAAGTCTTGGAGGATTTGTTAAGAGTTATGTGTTAGATTATGGGGGATCATAAGAAGACCATATATACTTAGTCAAGTTTTCGTATAATGACAGCTATCAGACTAGTGCAGGGATGGCATCGTTTGAAGCTTCGTATGGAAGGCCATGCAAATCTCCTGTTTGTTGGTTAGAGACCAGGATAAGTTGGTTCTTTGTTCGGATTTAGTTAGAGAAGCTACAGAGAAGATTGAGTTGATTCGAGCTAGAATTAAGGATGCTTAATCTAGGAAAAAGAGCAATGCAGACATAAAATGGAAATACTTAGAGTTCTCAGTTAGAGATCATGTGTTTGTCAAGGTATCACCGATAAAGGGTGTGATTAGATTCGGAAAATCAGGAAAATTAGCACCGATATTCATAGGACCATTTCCTATTGTATGGAGGATCGGGAAACTCACATATATAGTAGAGTTACCGAATAGTTTGACAGAAGTCCATGATGTTTTCCATGTTTCTCATCTAAGGAAATGTATTAGTGACCCAGAGTGTACTATAGCATCGGCTTAATTAGATGACTTAGTAGCAGAACTGGACTTGACTATAGTTAGAAAGCCGATACATATAGTTGCGAGAGATGAGAAGAGGATTAGAAATAAAACAGTTAGATTACTGAAAGTCCATTGAAGTAACAATGGGAGAGACTGTACTTGGGAGACTAAGAGCAGGATTAGAGACGCTTATCTTGATTTGGTTGATGATATGTTTTACCTTTTTGATTGATTTGTTATGTTCCTTATCGTAATTTCAAGGACAAAATTCTTTAAGGAGGGGAGTCTGTAATGACACTAATTTTTAGTAATATTATTTAGGATATTTAATTAGTTAAACTAAATAAAATAATGTGATGGTTAGGGGCTTGAGATTTGTGATTAAACCAAGGGGTAGCTGTGCCATGTAAATGAATGAACTAAGATGAAGTAAAATAAAATAAGTTAGGCAAAGAGGTGAGAGGCAAAATTGGAATAAGAGTATTCTTGTGTCCTAAACCTTAGGAATCCATCTACACGTTCATTTCAAAATAAAACACAAAGTAGAGGTCGGCACCATTAGCAAGAAAGAGGAAGATAAATAAGAATCTAAAGGAAAAAGATTAATCAAATCAAAGCTATTCAAATCTCAAACTCCTTAACCTCAAAGCTAAGGTGAATAATGATTACATCTCTTGTTTTCTAATTGCTTTTGGTTTTAAGGTGAATCCAAAGTATTTGCAAGTATTTTTCCATGTTTTTGAAGGATTTAAATGTTTATATATGCTTGTTGATGATTTATGATTATTCATATAGGTTTTATGATATATTATAAGGTGAAAACCCTATTAAATGATGTCCAAATGCCTTGTGAATTTAGATTTAGATCAGAAATGATATTTTAGTGATGGGTTTCAATTCTCATAAGAATTAACGTGGATTTTATATTAATTTTCTAGTGAAGAAATCGATTATTTGGGTTTAAAATTATTTACAATTAAATAATATATAACATGGGTCTGAGATTAATATATGTTGGAAAACATATTAAAAATGATTTTCAAGAATTTTTATAGAATTTTTCTAAATGATTTAATAGATATATAAATTATTTAAGGTATGGGACTTTAATGTATTATCTATTTATAAAAAGGGAAAGAGTATTTTGTAAATAAATTAAATTGTCTATTTTTGAAATATTGGCAGAACGTTTAGAAAAAGAAAATTAGCAACTAATTAGATTTGACAAATAAGGCAGGCTAGTTGAAAAGATTACTTTAAAAGGCTAAAAAACAGTTTAAACATGCTTTTTGCATGTTTCACCACTTTTGACACCCCCTTCCGACGCCTTACTTCCACCTCCGTTACTATCGAAACAATGCACCTGGCATCAGTACCTGGTACTTAGCGAATTGGATAAAGGCGGAAGGTATGAAGTCGAGACAATGGGTTCCGATAGGGTCAAAACCGTAGTTAGCTTTCAAATGAAAATGCGCCCACTTTGCTTTCGTAAGGGATGCTTTCGATTAGGTTGGCTTTCGACTAGGTCAAATGGTTTTAAAGGAATGGTTTCTAATAGGTTGCACCTTTGTTTTTAAGTAAATGCTTTTGTTGGGGTCGAAACCCCTTCGTTGTCGCTGTTTACCTTTTGAAGGATGCCTCTGGAAGGGCTATTTTGTTTTATAAAACCCAAGCAGCTTCTTAATTGCTTTCAGAAGGTTGGTTTCGACACCATCACTTCTTTGCTTAGGAACTATTTTCGAAAGAGAGCTTTCGACTTAAATTTTTTATAACCCTTTTGCTCTGTTGAAGGTAGAACCCAATGGTTTTAAAGGAGATAGTTTAAATGGTTTCGAAAGGTTTTCCACATGCTTTACTTGAACCCAAATGGTTCTGAAAGGTTCGATGTTTAATGCTTTCGAAAGGTTTTAATGAAGGTTTCGAAGTGGTGGTTCCCTAATGGTTTTGAAAGGTTTGAAAGTAAAGGTTTTCCAATAGTTTCGAAAGGCAATGTTTAAATGTTTTAAAGATAAGATGTTTAAGGTTTTAAAGCTTTCGAACGGAAGGATTTTCAATGGTTTCGAAAGGAGGATTTTAAATGGTTTCGAAAGGAATATTTGGGCATATCGACCTAGGTTACAGAAGGGGTTTACTTGGTTTCGAAAGGGGTACTTTCAATGGATTCGAAAGGGGTACTTTCAAAGGTTTAAATATTTTCATCAACAAAGATTTGAGTAAAGTATATATAACATGGCAAGGTGATTTGAGTGAAGCATAAAATACATATATTTTCCTTGCTTAAAGTTTAATTTAAAGGTTTTAAATCAATTTAAGAAAAAAAGGTTTTCAAGGAAAATTTAAGGGAAGATTACCCTAAGTAAAACGACTCAGATATTCGTATACCAGATGGGACTGGTATATGGTCGTGCCTTATATTAGCCCTAGCTAATTTAGTCCAAAATTCCAGTATATAGATCTTTGTCATAGGTAAGACCAAAATTATGTAACACATAGAAGAAAATATATTTTGTATAGAGATAGGTTATAGGTCAGCCCGCAAAACCATTAGGATCAGGAGACCTTGGGAGAAGTTAAATTAGGGATAGATCATCCAGAAGAGGGGTATCTAATAAGTGTTAGATTATTTGTTTATATATTGTCTGGTAGGTCCGAGTCATCCAAAGGTTAGTAGTTAGCCAAACAGAACTTTAATGTTCAGATAAATAGTCCATTTGTTACCAAACATATAAGTTTACATTATATTGCTTTAAAGTTTTAACCAATTTTGGTTGCTGGATTATGATTTGCAAAAGATAAGTTTTAAAAGGATATTAGTGAGGGGAAACTCATTCCGCTAAGTGGCGTAGTCTCACTTAATACCAAATAACTGAGATGTATAGTATTATTCGCATCAGGCTTTATGTCCGACTCAAAGTATATGTTTACCCCTTAAACTCTCGGGTGCACAAAATTGATTTGATTAGGCTAAGGGTTGAGGTTTACATGTTTTTAGTAGGTTGGCGAATAAAGTTTCTGAAGATGAGCAGGTGGTTTATGGATAGCTATTTAGGAGTTGCTGTTTTATTTTGTTTATTCCGCTATGTTGTATTAAGTCGGTTATGACTATATATTACTTTGCTCGACCAAGGGTGCATCTTCATATGTTGCTCTTGGTGTATTCTATAATAATTATATTCGATCTGAACGAGGGAAATGTTTGGGATTCTGTAACTAGGATATGAAATTTTGTTTGAAAAAGTAATCAAAAAATATATTTTAATCTGCGATGATTTTATTTCATATTCAAGCGCTTCTAATATTATGGATGCCATTAACATTGTCGTATTTGGTCATCGGAAGTTAATACTATGGATGACTATAATATCTATAGCGCTTAGTTTGAGCCTCCAGATAGGGAGGTTACATATACTTATTCTACATGTTTCTTCTAAAGTAAATCAATAGGCTAAATTTTTTTTTCTTCTTTTTGGGAAAGTAAATGAAAAAAATAAGCCATGAGAAATCAAAATAAAAATAAACCGTGAAAAATCAAAATGAACATGAGACTCTCTCAACACTTGATTTTGATAGTGTCCGTACAGTCAATGCATGATATAATAAATGTTACAGAGAAAAATATGTACATATTTACAAGAGTGGGTTAAAATTTCATAGACGTAATATGGCTCATAAAGAATTATGAGCTCCTCCTCTTGATCATTCGCCAACTCCAAGTAGGTTTTAAACGATGACTATTGAATTTAAAAATCGATCCATCCCTAGGGTTTTCTATTTCTATGGCACTATGTGGAAAAACAATATGTCCCACGTATGGTCCTATCCACCTTAATTTTAATTTCCTAAGGAACAAATGAAGTCGTGAGTTATACAAAAGAGCTCTTTGATTTGGAGAAAATGTCTTTCTTAGGATTGATTTGTCATGAAATTTTTTACTTTTTCTTCGTAAATTTTCAAAATTTTCATACGCATCGTTCCTATTCTCCTCTAATTTGTTGATTTGTAATTTTATGTTTTCGCCAACTTTTTCAAGATCAAAGTTTATGTTCTTAATCGTCCACAACGCTTTATGTTCAAATTCGACAGATAAATGGCACGCTTTACCACATACTAACCTAAAAGAAGACATCCCTACATTAGTTTCGTCTATAAGCCCAAAGCGCATCTATCAATTTTTATGACCAATTTTTTCGATTTTTATTTATAGTTATCTTCAACATTTGATTGATTTGGCAATTTGATACTTCAACTTAACCACAAGTTTAAGGATGATATGGAGTGGATAACTTGTTGGTTAACAAGTATTTCTTCATTAGAGTTTCAAATGATCGATTATAGAAATGGGTTCCATTATCGTTTGTTATTGTATGAGGTGTTCCAAACCTCGAAAAGATATTTTTGTTATTAATTTCATAATAATTTTGTGGTCATTTGTTTCATGGAATGGATTCAACCCATTTAGAGATGTAATCAATAGCTTAGAAGAATGTACAAAATTTTGAAAGAGTTAGGAAACGGTCCTATCACTACGCCATAAATGGCCTTCTGCAACACAAAAAAAATGTTGGGTCAGGCCCAAAAAATGTTGCCATAGGTCTATGGCAACACTTTTCGGGTGATGAAATTTTTGTCGTTGCCTTAGACCTCAAAGGCAACATTTTGACTGTCTAAGGCAACATAAGTAATATTGTTGCAATAGAACCCTATTTGGGTCTATAGCAACATCCATAGGTGTCTGTAGCAACATTCCAAAATGTTGCTATAGATATTAACTTTCTGAATTTGTGGGGCCCACAATGTAGAGCATATTTGATTTTTTAATAGAAATAAATATTTATTTAATAAAATGCTATTGCACAGAATTTGATATTCAAACAGTAATTTATTTAAATAAATATTTTATTTCAACATTTGAAATAGTACAAATTCCTGACTCCACTATTTTACAATTCAATGATATATAACACTGATATTCACATATACAGATATTCCTCACTACATCACTCAGTTCACTCATTACATATGCAGTTTCAATTTATACAGACACCGACACTGACAAATATATGACGAGCCGAGTGCCGAGCCGAAGGCGAGCCGAGTAGCGGGTCCAGTCTTCAAGCTCATGCACATTTGATTTGACTCTGTCTTCAAGCTTGTATCCAGCTGTCCAGTCTTCAATACCTGTCACATATAATTCAAAAGCAGTAATCTGGAAAATAATATTTAACTCGAACAGAAAATGAAAATATTTTTGTTATATTATTTGCCTCAGGTATTTGGGTTGTTTCTTTTCATAGTTTTTTCTAACAGGGACCAAATATTTGCATGGACAACCTGTGAATGCACAAGTCAGCTGTTCACAAGTGCATAAGCCAAACATGAATGCAACACATGGATACAAGACAGTATGGAAGACGACAAGCAACAGTTCAGGCAAAAATGCACAAAGGAGAAGCCAAGTGCACAAAGTAGTACTCAACACAGCAAGCGACATAACATGACCAAGAAATGCATGTACATGGATGAACATACATGCATCATAAGTCTTGGTACAAGAAACTACTCAAGTGCAACTACTCAAGTGCAAGTTCATACTCAAGTGCAGCCAGATATGTAGACAAGCCAAAAAAAATGGACACGGCACAAGGTCAAACCCGAGTCATCGACTGGATTCAACTCAGGGCCAAGCAACCAACAAAACAAACAAGAACCAGGTTCAGCAAAATGTAGACAAGCTAGTGCAAGAAACACAACAGTACACATAGGCAGCCCATCAAGCAAAAACAGTGAATGCATCAGGCATGTACAAGAGAAACATAGGCAGTAATATGATATACAGAGGACTTGGAGCATTAGTTCATGTTAAAGAACAAGGTTAGCATGGTACCAGTTCAGTCCAGACCAAGCAAAATCAACAAAGCTCAACACACATATGTTTGTATATATCGTCGAAATCAAAATTCAATGTTCAGATTAGTCAACAGTTTAATAAAACCAAAGATCACTTTCAAAGTTCTGATTTTCAAAAATGCAGAAGTTTTCAAGTGAAGCAGGTTTCAAGAGGACAGCAGAATACAAATACTTCAAGTTCTGGTTTAATAAATGCAGCAAGATACAAAGGTATGTGAACAAGTTTAACAAAGGTTCAAGTTCTGGTTTAACAAATGCAGCAGAAAGGAGCTAACAAGCTCAGTTCAGAAATCAAAAACAAGCCAGTGAACCAAAATCCAACATACCAAATAATATCACATCGCAATTCATCATCGGCAAAGCAAAATCAAGCCAGTGGACCAAAATCCAACATACCAATACATCATCGCAATCCAACATACCAGATTTCTCAAAGTCCAACAGAAAGATTAAACTCGAGGTTATAGGAAATAAAGCCTATAAATAACTCCCAATTCATCATCGGCAAAAGCGTGCGAGTGTAACCAAAATTGAGAATAATCAAGTAAACTAGAAGGCAGAAAACATACCAAATAATATCACATCGCACCCGACGACGAAGTCAAAGCAATTCGAGCAATCAATCAAGGAGAACGAAGGAGCAAGCTACCAGGAACGTTTCTTACACTAGATTCGATCAATCAGAGCATCAAAGCAACTAGAATCGCGTGCCCTAGTTAACACAGAGAGGAACGAGAAAGAAAAATCGCGTGCCCTAATTTTCACACAGAGAGGAATGAGAAAGAAAAGTAAAGCGGGAAATGGAAATTGGTAAGGTGTGGATCGATGGTGTGAATCGACGGTTGAGATTTCGTTTGAAATGGTGGTGTGGATCGCTGAGGTGTAAATTTTTTTCTAATTTTTTTAATTAGAATATATCTATGGCAACACTATATAAAAATGTTGCATCGTGTTACACTTGTTTAGCTAGAGCAACACATTTTTATGGCTAAGGCAACACCAAAAATACAACGTTGCAGCAGGACCAAAATTTTATAGCTGTCGCAACATTTTAGCTAGCAACACCTTGCAAAAATGTTGCAGAAGGTCATCTATGGGTAGTGTATAAAGTCAACAGCCCAAACGTTAAAGATTTCAATTGTAAGAATGGAGTTGATAGGCATCATATTTCGTTGACAGATTTTTCCTAACATTTGGCAGTGGTCATAGGTTTATAGAACTCAAATGTATCATTAAAAAGCGTAGGCCGGTAAAAACCACATTGGAGCACCTTTTCTACTGTTTTCTTCGGACTAAAATGACACCACAAGTTTGGTCATGACAAAATGAAAGGACACCCTTGATATGCAATTTGGGATGTAACGTCGAATGATTCGATTGGTATAGTACTTAAACAAGTATGGATTGTCCCAATAGAAATATTTCACTTAGGTAATAAATTTATATTTATCTTGTTTTGATCAAAATGAAGGAGTTTCCTTAGTGACTAAATAGTTCACTATATCGGCGTATGATGGATCGGTGGAAAAGGAAAGGAGTTGTTCATCCGAAAAGTTCTTGTTGATCATTAGAGAAGATGGTGTATTTGCAAGACGCAATAGATGATTGACGATGACATTTTCGGATCCTTTTTTGTCTTCGATCATAAGGTCAGATTCTTAGAGTAAAAGGATCCAACGGATCAAATGAGACTTAGCATCCTTTTTAGCGAAAAGGTACCTAAAAGCAGAGTAGTTCGTGTAATCCGCAATGTGTGAGCCAATCAAATAAGGTCCGAACTTTTCGAGCGGAAAGTCTACCATTAGAAGCTCTTTTCCAGTGGTTGTTTAATTGAGTTTAGCATCGTTAAGAGTCATACTAGCGCATCAGATGACATGAAGTATTTTTTTGATGCGTTGTCCTAAGACAGCACCAACCGCAATGTTAGAACCAACCGCATAGTTGGAAGCGTCACAAGATCCAAATTGGATAAGGAGAAGAAATGAGTTCATTTTTAAGACATTCGAAAGCAAAAACATAGTCAAAATTGAAATCTAAATTAACATCTTTTCCTAAAAGAGTGGTTGAAAGTCGAGAAATTTTACTAAAGTCTTTCACAAAGTGTCGATAAAAATCAATGTGTCCTAGAAATAAACAAATGTCCCTGACAGAATTGGGAATGGGTAGATTAATGATTACGTCAACTTTCGCTTTATCTACCTCAATGCCTTTGTGTAAAATGACATATCTACGGAAAATGCCATATTTGACCGTGAAATGACATTTTTTTCCAATTTAACGTTAAGTATTTTTCTTTGCATCAACTTAGAACCATCTCGAGATGGTGTGAGCACTCAGGAAAAGAGTTTCAAAAGATGGAAAAATCGTTCGTACACAGTTCTAAAAAACGTTCGATAATGTCAGAAAAGTGCTTACCATGCATCTTTGGAAAGTAGCAGGAGCGTTGCAAAAGCCAAATGGCATACACCGATACGTAAAGGTTTCAATGGGACATGTAAAGTCGTTTCTCTTGATCTTTGAGAGCGATCGAAATTTGGTTATAACCGGAATAACCATTAAGAAAGCAACAGAATACGTGGCTAGCTAAATGTTCGAGCATTTGATCAATGAAAGGAAGAGGAAAGTGATCTTCACATGTTGCAGCATTTATTTTTCGATAACCAATGCAAATCGCCAACCTATTTGAGTACGAGTTTGAATAAATTCATTAGCGTCGTTTGTGATAACGGCAAGTCCAGAATTTTTAGGCACAACATGAATCGGCTTAACCTACGAACTATCAAAAATGGGGTACATGATTCTATTATCAAGGGGTTTAAGAATTTCATCACGAACTGCATCCTTCATTCGGGGTTAAGCCTTCGTTGTGCGTCACGAAGAGTTTGGCTTTGTCAACTAAGTGGACGTGATATTGAATAAAAGTGAGACTAATTCCCTTAATATCAATAATCGACCATCCAATTGCCTTTTTGTTTTTAGATCGAATTGAAAGAAGGGAAGCTTCTTGATCAAGAGAAAGATTTGAAGGGATTATGAAAGGTAACATTTCGTTGTCACCTAAGTATGCATACTTAAGGTGATCAGGAAGAGGTTTGAGTTCCAATCTAGGAGGTTGCTCAGTCAAAGAATTTGGTTAAAGGTATGACTCAACCATGAGAGGTTCAAATGGAAGCACATTTTCAATCTCATTAGGCTCGTCTTGAAACAGTTGTTTGTATTCGGTCTCGCGTTCGTTGTTAAGGTCAACTATTTCATTGCCAAAATTTTCTTGAATGCAGCTAACTTCCAATGTTTGGTCAAGTGGTTTTTCAATTGATTTTCAAGATTGAAGATGTTAAGATCCAAAGTCATGTTACCAAAAGAAATTTCCATCGAACCATTTCGACAATCGATTAGGGCTTTCGAAGTGGCTAAGAAAGGTTATCCTAAAATCAATGGAATTTGACTCGTTAGATTGTTCACTGGTTATCTCAAGGATAATGAAATTGACGGGGGATATGAATTGACTGATTTTTGATGAGTACGTCCTTGATTTCTCCTATGGGTTTTTTATTAAACGATTGGCAAATTGAAGAGTTTCTTTCATTGGTTTTAGTTCACCCAAGCCAAGTTGCAGGTAAACTAAATAAGTTATCAAGTTGACACTCCTATCTAAATCTAATAAGCATTTGTTAATCGTCTTGTCTCTTATCGTACATGAGATCGTTGGACACATGGGATCTTTGTATTTTACGAGAATCGATTAAGACGAAACTTCGCTAAGACCGGCAGCTATGAAAACTTTCTTGGGTACATGAGTGTGTCATTTTTGAGTACGTAAGTCCTTTAAAAACTTAGCGTAAGTTCGGACTTGTTGAACGATATCAAGGAGAGGGATGTTAACTTGACTTGTTTGAAAATTTCCAACTTCTTTTCCATTTGATCGAAATGTCTCTTAGGTCAAAGTCGATGTGGAAATGGAACTTGATACTTAGTAGGTTGGTCTACTTGAGTAGGAGAAGAATTTGGATTGGAATTTGAATCGATATTTGACTCGATGTTTTGTTTAGAATCGCTTGTCATTTTCGAAGTATCAAGAGGAGCTTTCGGTAAATTGTTTGGATTAACAATTTAGTTATCGATAAGTGTGACGACCCGGAATTTTAGGCAATATCAACTTAATAATCTGTATTAATAATTAAATTGAATTGATAATTTTTCTTTATAATTTAAATTAAATTGGTAAATTTATTCTTTTAAAAGTTAATAAATATTAATCTAGCAATATTGATTAATATCTTTCTATCAATTTAAAATGGATAAGATTTATCTTTCAAAGCTATTCTATTGATAATATATATATTTGATATATATTGTGAATAGAAAATCTTTTGTTTTAAATAAAGATTTATTTTCAAATTGTAATATATATGTATGTATATGTTATAATTCGGAGTTGTTTTGAAATTTAATATATTAATAATTTATATAGGTATGAATTGTAATTTAAATCTTTGTTTTAAAATTTAATATTTTTCAAAAGATAATTTAAGATTAATTCAGTTTATTTTCAAAATATAAGATAATTATTTATTATAAATATGATAGTTTAAAAAGGATTTAATCAAAGTTTCTTTTTGTTTTCTTTAAAATGCTTAAATTAAAATGGTTATAAATGTATGTGTGTATATATATATATATATAAATGTTTTAGATTTTAAAAATACATGCATAAGATTTATTTGTATTATAATTAGTTTTAGAATATTTTCTTTAGAAAGTAAATTTATATATGCATACATAAGTATTTATTAATTTAGAGTTAAGTATGCAAGTTTATATTAACATTTAAATTAAGTGAAAATTTATTAAAAAATATACTTAAGTAACATGTGTAACCATGTTAGTCATCTTAATAACATATGTAAGAAAATTAAGTACTATAATGAAAAATGTAAGTTTATAAAACAAATGTCATTTTCACCTTAATTTTTCTTTTGTTTTTTTATAAAAATATAGTTTGAAAAGAAGTTTGTTTTCCACTTTCTATTCAAAAAAATTTCTACTTCTCATTTCTTTTCTTTTCCTTCATTCTTTTATGAATTAAAGAGCAAATAAGAAATTATTTTCAAAACCTGAAAACTAAAAGCAATTGCTAGTTGGAATATGAAATTAGATCTGCAACTTCAAACCTGAAATTAAAGGGGAAGTTCAACAGCAAGTCAACATCTGTTTCAACACTTTAAAACATCAATTTGTAAGCATGCAATAATTCAATTTCATCAGCAAGAAATCAAAAATATTTTCCAGATTAAGGATTTGAAAGCCTGGAATAATTAAAACTGCTCTGTTCTCTGCTTATAAAAAGGGTGAGTAAATCTTCATTTTAAAAACAGATTTTGAACCTGTTATTTAATCTAGATATGTGTGATGAATTATACAGTGGTTTAGTTACAAATATGATGTGAAGTTGATTGCATGTTTGAATACAAAGAAGATATATGGTGACTATATAAAAATGTTCTGTCATTTATAGTTTTGGTCATCCAATTTAATTCAAATCTTCTACTAACATCATTATTTGACATTGATGATTAAATGAAAGTTGTATGTTAATGTTTGATAATAATTTTTAAGTCTGTGTTCGTTGTGATTTTCTGTGGAGATCGGAATTGGAACTTGCACCAAATTCCGGCTATTGATGAGATGATGGGCCTTGGGCTTTGGTTTGGAGAAGGAGGGTCGAACGGTGGTCAGAGGAAAAATAGTCACATGATTTATCATGCGACGTGGTGATCAAAATTGGCGATATTAGGGTTCAGTGGTAGTTTGTAAGCAGGGTGTTTTGCAGAGCATTTGTGTTAGCCATGAAGGGTCGGAATGTTTCGTGAGGTGCGGGTTTTGTTCGACGAAGTGTGGCGCATCATCAGGTAGATCGGCGGGGTCTATCGACGTCGGGTTCGTCGGCGTTGGATTGGTTTTCGTTCGAGTCGTTTCCAGTTTTTGGGGCTTTGATGCTCGATTTTGTATTGGGTACGTTTTTAGGGTTTTGGTTGGTCGTGAGGGACGACGTGGTCGCCACCGACTTGGAGATGGCCGGAGGTAGCATCGGAATCATTTGGGTTGGTCGCGCATGTGCACTGTGTACGTTTGTGTGCACTGGGTAATATTGGTTTGGGAAGACGAGTTGAGACTCGAGGAGCACTCGTGATTTTCGTAGTGTCGACTCGAAGCGGTTGAGGGTGGTGAGTGTCTTGAGGCAAGCACGGGGTACTTAGGTGATTTACTCGAGTTTTTGGGTGCTGCATTTTATTTAAGTTCTGTATAATGTTAAATTGCAAATTTAAACTTGTTTTTGGATAAATGAAAGTAAGCTTTAAATTATAAAACAAGTTTTAAAAGGAAACAAATTTATAAAAATTAAAACTTGTTCTTTGTAAGTAAAAGTTAATCAAAATTTTAAAGTATTAATTGAATTTATTTTAAATTTAAATTGTTAAGAAGTTTGTTTTTGAAAGTAATTATCTTAATTAAATTTTGAATTTCAATTTAAAAGAGTGTCTTGAACTTAAATATTGAATCAAGGTTTTAAGTAAAATTCTAAAGTAATGTTTTAATAACTAAGATTTCAAAATTATATTAGAAATGAAAAGTTTAAATTAGATAATTAAAGTGTTTTAAATTTCAAATTTATTTCCAAATGTTTTATTATCAAATAAGGTTAATGTTATAATTTTGATAACCAATAAAATAATTTGTCTTCAAGTTATTTAGATTTGATTGTGAAGAATAATAAGGTTAATTTATTATTGTTTTGATCTTAAAAATACTTAATTAAATATGATTTGTTAATAAGTAAAGATTAATTAAGATAAATGTTTTTCTTAATTAATTAAGGATTTTCTTTATATAAGAAGTTAGTTAATTAATTATTTAATTAATTTTAAACGATTAGTTAATTGTTTGTTAAATTTTAAATAATCACTTAATTATGAATTAATTAAGTGTAATTACTTAATGAAGTAATTAATGGTTAATTATTGAATGTAATTAAGAATGGAAGTAATTACTTATGGAAGTAATTAGTGGAAAATTACTCATAGGAGTAATTAAATGGAAGTGATTAATGGACAATCACTTGATGTTATTAACTAAGGAATTGATTAATATAATTGTTTTGAAGTTAATTAATTATGGAGTAATTAATTAATTAAAGAGTTAAGGATTATCTAATGATGGGATTAATTACTTGTTAAGTAATTAATTAAGAGAGTAATCATCCATTGGAAGTACCTAGAAGATAATTACTTATGTAAGTAATTAAGGGTTAATTACTTAGTTAATTTTAGTTAATTACTTAATGTGGTTGATTAATTAATGAATGAGATTAATTTTCCCGCCTTAATATTCCGGCTGATCCGTCTTGTGCCTTTTGCTCTAATCAACTTGAAGATAACCCCACCTATTCGAGACTGTGACTACACTTACTCAGTTTGGGCTGCTACCAGCGCCCACCTCCTCGGTCATATCCCTGATCAGCCAGACATATTTGATCATTGGCAATTCAATCCCCACAATCTCCTCCTGGATGTATTCTTCGCTCTCTTCTGTTGGTTTATATGGAAGGAACGAAATGCACATGTGTTTAATAAACCAAGATATCACTTTGAAGGTATTTGCAGACGTATTATGTTTTTATTCACCAATATTATAGTTCGGAGCTCATCGGCCCCTTTCAGACTTCGCCTCCCGTTGCGAAGTTCATCTCCTACTGAGTCGCAAGAAAGCAGTTCGGCGTTCCCACCCTGACTTGATTATGAATTAATGTTAGTATCTTGTTGATTTCAGTTCCTTGTTGTTATTTTGTCGCATCACCAGTATTTATTCCTACTTTGTTTCGTTATACTTTTGTAATATGTTAAGTGGCATGCTCTTATCGCCATCGATCAGGCGTGTTGATCGAAACTATATTATGTAATATATGCTTCTAATCGGCTGTGTAGTGACACTCTATACACCCGTCTTGCTCAAAAAAAAATACTAAAGGTAATTAATTTAATTGGTTAATAATTACTTAATGAAGCAATTAAAGATTAATTAATTAGATTAATTAATCAAGGATTAATATAATTAATTAAGAAGTTAATTAATTAAGATAAGTAATTACAAGTTGTAATTACTGTTTATGATTAATGAGATGATTAATTACAAGCTAATTATTTAATTAAAGGAATTATTAATTAATAAGGATCATTAGTTAATATAAGTAATGAATTAATCAAGGTTGATTAATAAAAGTGATTAATTTAAGTGTGATTAATTAATTGTAATTAATTGAGGTTTAATGTAATTAATTATAGTTGATTAGTTAATGGAAGCAAAAGAAGGATCATTAATTATTGTAATTAATGATAATAATTAAAGATTAATTACTGAATGTGGTTAAGGCTAATTATTTGAATGTAATTAAAGGATAATTAATAAAGGGAGATTAATTAAGGAAGATCATTAGGAGATGATTAGTTCATTTATTAGGAATAAATTAATAAAGAAGGATTTAGGTAATCCAATTGATTAAGAGTTAATCAATTCTGCTTATAGATG
Organism: Allium cepa; assembly: GCA_030765085.1. Taxonomy (NCBI): domain Eukaryota; kingdom Viridiplantae; phylum Streptophyta; class Magnoliopsida; order Asparagales; family Amaryllidaceae; genus Allium; species Allium cepa. The sequence goes on from CM060943.1 coordinate 567,727,005, forward strand.
ATTGCTTGATATTGGGTGATTGATATTGGATGAGTGATGTTCGATGATTTGGGTATGATATCTCTGATGTATGTTATGCTGCTTTGTGAGATGAATGTTGGAAATGAATTATCTATTGTGATAATGTGATTCATCTATCTGTTCATATCATCCTGAATATAAGTTTAATTGTTCAAACCCTTAAACAACTTAGACATTAAAATGGCGTTTGGTTTCGGTGAGACCGGGATCGGGTTTCCATATTTGGATATCCGAAAACCACAACTATCCAAATTAAACGTTAGGTCGTGAATCCAAGTGGAGCTTAATGAAGACTCAAAGTGTAAGAACTATTCGTCAGTATAACTCTGGGGGTGATTCCGTGATGAGTTTGACGGAGATAGTACTTACAGGTTCGAGATGGTGATTTAGAGTGCAAGGACTATGGTTGTTGACTCTGAGGGTGATTCCGAAATGAGTGAAGAGATAGTGCCTTCGGTTTCGTTCAAACTTGGAACGAACTTGTATGGATTGAATGCTTCCAGAACATCGTCAGGTGGACGATGAGCATTCTAAGATAGATGTGTTCTATAAAGGTAATCGCAGCCTCAAGCCTCATTAACCGGGAATGGCTAAAACAGGGAAGGTGCAGCAAGGCTAGGTGGGTAGCAGCCATTTCAGGGTGAGGTCATCCCTGTCTAGATGTCCCTTTTTATTTCGACTTAGTGGGTGGTTGGTCGTGCTAACCACGGGGTGATCTTACTCGGGACTATTCAGTAAGGAATGGTCCCAGCTTTGTGATGCAGGGGATTGGGAATAATCCTCGGTACAGTGATTTAGGCCACGTACTGTGAGGGCGGTACCCCGATAGCCCTGCCATTGATGGAAACCCATTCTTCCTATGAGACCCTACGGTTTTGTTTGTATTACCCACTTTTGTGGCTAGTAGCTGGAATTTAATAAATGTAACAATTTCGGCTATTTCTTATTTACTTGAAAACCCTAGACACTATTATAATATCACTGGATTTCCTATCAAATGTTTTGGTTAGCGTAAGGTAAGAAACTTTTCCATGCTTATGTGTGGGAAGTCTTACGTGATACCTTTTCTTTTCAAAGGTTTTTCTAAAGTTAAGCAATTTTAACCCGTTTACTCACACTAGACCCCTATCTGACCCGAGTGTTTATTTTATGTTTTATTAAACTCTTGGGTACTCATATTATGTATGAGTAGTCGAGGGATTCAGGTTAGCTTGACGAATTTTGGAGGAGATATGGAGCACAAGGCTTCCACATGTAGATATATTATGGTTCCGCTGTGTTTGAGATTGTATTTGTACAATGTGATACCTTGAGTTGTATAGTTAGACAGATGTTTATAACTATCTAATGTGTTGAATAAGTTGTGTAACTCTGACGTATATGATACTATGTAATATTTTATGTGATATATAATATTTCATTCGTTCCGCTGTGAGTATCTGATGTTGTTGAGTTTCTTCTTTCTTATCTTTTCTTCTTCTATCCCTTTCTTTCTTAAATAGTGACGCGTCTTTTTGGTGTTAGATTGTCGGGTTTGATAGCTGGTATCTGAGCATTAGGTTGAGTGAATACCTAGGATCTGGAGTGGTGTCTTTTTTGAGAGAGCGTACTTGTAATTTTTATATATAACTATATATATATGTGTGTGTGTGTGTGTGTGTGTGTGTGTGTGTGTGTCTATATATATATATCTGTTGGGTTATCTGTTCAGATTTTCCAACATAAGTTTTAGAGGTAGATGGAATAGTGGTGTGTGTGTGTAACATGACTACCACTAATGCAAGAGTTCCATATGTTTAATGTTGGAAGTATATTTGTGGAGACTGTAGACTAATACCGTCTCGAGTGAACTTTGTAGTTTGGAGTAAGGATTTCTCTAATCTTCGAAGGAAATCCATTTAAAGATTCGGAGTCCATCTTTGAAGTGTAAGTTTGGATCTGTCGGAAGTGCAGAAGTAAGTGATGGTATCTTGATAACTGCATGATGAGATGCAGTATCCATGGATATTTTCGAGGATGTTTTCTCTTGAAGCAGTTTTAGAAGTAGTCGAGGAGCAGTTTTTACCTGCCGCAGGGAAGATTCTTCTGTGTAGAAGTTATCTGGATCTTTAACATGGAGGTTGGCTGTTTTGGAATATGAGACTAAGGTCTATGAGTTGCTTCACTTCGGCATGGTCTCATTTGTCATTCCTTAAGGAAAGCGAGATATTGATGCTTGGTTTGGAGCCCGAATTTCTTGAGAGGTTGTCTGCCATCTCGAAGGCCTTTTGTGTGGTATGTTGATCATTTTGGTTTTAGAGAAGCCTTTGGATTAGAAGTCTTTGGTTAACTGTGGTAGCAATGCAACTCGAAGTGTTCGATGTGTTGACGAGAAGGTCTTTAAGCTTTGTAGTATCATCGAGGTAGAGTTTGGAAGCAGCAATGTGGCTCGTTTCTTCGATGGTTCAGAAATTCTTGGTGGTTCTTCTTCAGCAGTCCGGGAAGATGGTGGATGTTTTCTTGAAGGGTTAACCTTGTTTGGAAAAACTTAAAGTTGTTCTAATTGGTAAAGAGAGGACAGTTTCTTTGGAATCCGAACTAGGTAGGATCGCAAAGTGACTTGCGAATAGTTTGGAATTTTTCTTAGGCAATCTTTTGTTTGAGATTGAGAGTTCTCATGCGGAAGTAGGAGCTACAGATGAAACCAGAAGTTTTTCTGCATCTGGAGTTGAGTTCCATATTGTTTTGGTTCCAGAAGCGATATTGGTGGTTAGCCTGGTTGTAGGATGGTTCTTGGAGAAGGTAGAGATGGTGTAGCAGCTCAAGAATTTTTTTTGGTCAGATCTAGTTTTTGAGTTGGATTCTGCTGTAAGGTTGTGTGACCGAGTCAGATGGGTCACAAAGATTATATGGATTTGATGAAAAAAGTTTCCCGGATATATTGGATAAATTTGTATTCGTGTTCATCAATAGTATTCTCATATATTCCAGAATCAGAGTTGTGCAACGGAAGCATGGTAGCAGCTGTACGAGGAAGGAAGCGAGTTCAGTTTTCTATTGCTTAGGAAGTAGAGCTTGTGTTTTGGAGTTCGATGGATTTTGGAAGACTTTTCTGTTGGATAGGACACAGAAAGTGGTTGCTTTGGTCTCGTTGTTTCTGGGAGCATCAGCATAGGTTGAGCTGATCAATAAAATTGGCAGCCCAGGATTGTCTGTTGAGTTATGCAGATATGAGATAAGAAGTTTGGAATTTGAAGTTGGAGACTTCATTGTTGTTAAGATTTCTCTGGTTAAGAGAGTAGTAATTGGATGGCTAGTTCTGAGGGATTTGGGTTTTCTTATCTGTGTTTTGATAGGATAAGTTCAGTTGTCTATAAGATTGAATTGCCAGTTTGGACAACTGGGATTCATTGTATTTCACGTATCTCTGAGGGAGTACGTGTATGATTCATTGTTGGTTGTTGAATCTGCAGATCAGTTAGATTTGGAAGTTGTGCTAGATTTGAGTATAGTCTGATGTTCTGTTCAGATTTCTGGATCTAGAGATGAGTTGAGCTCTGGATTAGAGTGGTGTAGTTAGTTTAGCTTTTGTAGAGTGAGTCTCCCAGTGATTTATACTTAGGAAACTCTAGATATTAGTAAGATTTATTCTGATTATTGTCAGGATAATTAGTTAGGTTTGTTTGTTTGATTGATTGTTATGGTTGTTAGTAACTGGTTGATAGGTATGCTTTGCTGTTTAAAATTGAAATCTTCGCTGGGTTATTAAATTACCTTTGCTTTTAAATTTTGGGGACGAAATTCTTTTAAGAGGGGAGGAATGTGACGACCCGGAATATTAGGCAATATCAATTTAATAATATGTATTAATAATTAAATTGATTTGATAATTTTTCTTTATAATTTTAATTCAAATTTAATCTTTAAAAGTTAATAAATATTAATCTGGCAATATTGATCAATATCTTTCTATCAATTTAAAATGGATAAGATTTATCTTTCAAAGCTAATAAAATTTTATTCTATTTATAATATATATATTTGATATATACTGTGAATAAAAAATCTTTTGTTTTAAATAAAGATGAATTTTCAAATTGTAATATATATATATATATATATATATATATATATATGTTATAATTTGGAGTTGTTTTGAAATTTAATCTATTAATAACTTATATATGTATGAATTGTAATTTAAAGCTTTGTTTTAAAATTTAATATTTTTACAAAGATAATTTATGATTAATTCAGTTTATTTTCAAAATATAAGATAATTATTTATTTTAAATATGATAGTTTAAAAAGGATTTAATCAAAGTTTACTTTTTGTTTTCTTTAAAATGCTTAAATTAAAATGGTTATAAATGTATATATATAAATGTTTTGGATTTTAAAAATACATGTATAAGATTTATTTGTATTATAATTAGTTTTAGAATATTTTCTTTAGAAAGTAAATTTATATATGCATACATAAGTATTTATTAATTTAGAGTTAAGTATGCAAGTTTATATTCACATTTAAATTAAGTGAAAAATTATTAAAAAAATATATACTAAAGTAACATGTGTAACCATGTTAGTCATCTTAATAACATATGTAAGAAAATTAAGTACTATAATGACAAATGTAAGTTTATATAACAAGTGTCATTTTCACCTTAATTTTTTTATTTTTTTAATAAAAATATAGTTTGAAGAGAAGTTTGTTTTCAACTTTCTATTCAAAAAAATTCTTCTTCTCATTTCTTTTCTATTCCTTCATTCTTTCATGAATTAAAGAGCAAATCAGAAATTATTTTCAAAACCTGAAAACTTACAGCAATTGCTAGTTGGAATATGAAATTAGATCTACAACTTCAAACCTGAAATTAAAAGGGGAAGTTCAACAGCAAGTCAACATCTGTTTCAACACTTTAAAACATTAATTTGTAAGCATGCAAGAATTCAATTTCATCAGCAAGCAATAAAAAATATTTTCCAGATTAAGGATTTCAAAGCCTGGAATAATTAAAAATGCTCTGTTCTCTGCTTATAAAAAGGGTGAGTAAATCTTCATTTTAAAAACAGATTTTGAACCTGTTATTTAATCTAGATATGTGTGATGAATTATACAGTGGTTTAGTTATAAATATGATGTGAAGTTGATTGCATGTTTGAATACAAAGAAGATATATGGTGACTATATAAATATGTTCTGTCATTTATAGTTTTGGTCATCCAATTTAATTCAAATCTTCTACTAACATCATTATTTGACATTGATGATTAAATGAAAGTTGTATGTTAATATTTGATAGTAATTTTAAGAATGGTTTCTGTAAATTTAAATTTACAAATATTGTTTAAAATAGGAAATACAGTGAAATCTTGATTCATGTCAAAAATTGTTATCTTTAATTCTTGCTTTGGATTATATAGTTGGATTTATAGTTAAAAATGATGATTTTTAACATGCAAATCATAATTTTTAAGTCTGTGTTCGTTGTGATTTTCCGTGGTGATTGGTATTGGAACTTGCGCCAAATTCCGACGATCGAATAGGTGATGGGCCTTGGGCTTTGGTTTGGAGAAGGAGGGTTGAATGGCGGTCAGAGGAAAAATAGTCGCACGATTTATCACGCGACATGGTGATGGGAATTGGGGATATTTGGGTTCGGTGGTAGTTTGTAAGAAGGGTGTTTTGCAGAGCATTTGGGTTAGCCATGGAGGGTCAGAATGTTTCGCGAGGTGTGTGTTTTGTTCGACAAAGTTTGGAGCATGATCAGGTAGATCGGCGGGGTCTATCTACGTCGGGTTTGTCGGCGTTGGATTGGTTTTCGTTAAAATCGTTTTCAGTTTTTGGAGCTTTGATGCTCGATTTTGTATTGGCGATGTTTTTTGGGTTTTGGTTGGTCGCGAGGGACGACGTGGTCACTACCGACTTGGAGATGGCAGGAGGTAGCATCGGAACCGTTTGGGTTGGTCGCGCATGTGCACCGTGTACATTTGTGTGCATTGGGTAATATTGGTTTGGGGAAGACGAGTTGAGACTCGGGGAGCACTTGTGATTTTCGTAGTGTCGACTCGAAGCGATTGAGGGTGGTGAGTGTCTCGAGGCAAGCACGGGGTACTTAGGTGATTTACTCGAGTTTTTGGGTGGTGCTTTTTAGTTAAGTTCTGTATAATGTTAGATTGCAAATTTAATCTTGTTTTTGGATAAATGAAAGTAATCTTTAAATTATAAACCAAGTTTATAAAAGGAAACAAATTTATAAAAGCTAAAACTTGTTCTTTATAAGTAAAAGTTAATCAAAATTTTAAAGTATTAATTGAATTTATTTTAAATTTAAATTGTTAAGAAGTTTGTTTTTGAAAGTAATTATCTTAATTAAATTTTGATTTTCAATTTAAAAGAGTGTTTTGAATTTAAATATTGAATCAAGGTTTTAAGTAAAATTTTAAAGTAATTTTTAATAACTAAGATTTCAAAATTATATTGGAAGTGAAAAGTTTAAATTAGATAATTAAAGTGTTTTAAATTTCAAATTTATTTCCAAATGTTTTATTTTCAAATAAGGTTAATGTTATAATTTTGAAAACCAATGAAATAATTTGTCTTCAAGTTATTTAGATTTGATTGTGAAGAATAATAAGGTTAATTTATTATTGTTTTGAACTTAAAAATACTTAATTAAATATGATTTGTTAATAAGTAAAGATTAATTAAGATAAATGTTTTTCTTAATTAATTAAGGATTTTCTTTAAATATAAGAAGTTAGTTAATTAATTATTTAATTAATTTTAAATGATTAGTTAATTGTTTGTTATATTTTAAATAATCACTTAATTATGAATTAATTAAGTGTAATTACTTAATGAAGTAATTAATGGTTAATTATTGAATGTAATTAAGAACGGAAGTAATTACTTATGGAAGTAATTAGTGGAAAATTACTCATGGAAGTAATTAAATGGAAGTGATTAATGGACAATCACTTGATGTTATTAATTAAGGAATTGATTAATATAATTATTTTGAAGTTAATTAATTATGGATTAATTAATTAATTAAAGAGTTAAAGATTATCAAATGATGTGATTAATTACTTGTTAAGTAATTAATTAAGAGAGTATTCTTCTAATGGAAGTAATTAAAAGATAATTACTTATGTAAGTAATTAAGGGTTAATTACTTAGTTAATTAATTAATGTGATTGATTAACTAATGAATGAGATTATTTAAGATTAATTATTAAAGGTAATTAATTTAATTGATTAATAATTACTTAATGAAGAAATTAAAGATTAATTAATTAGATTAATTAATCAAGGATTAATATAATTAATTAAGAAGTAAATTAATTAAGAAAAGTAATTACAAGTTGTTAACTACTGTTTATGATTAATGAGATGATTAATTACAAGTTAATTATTTAATTAAAGGAATTATTAATTAATAAGGATCATTAGTTAATATAATTAATGAATTAATCAAGGTTGATTAATAAAAGTGATTAATTTAAGTGTGATTAATCAATTGTAATTAATTGAGGTTTACTGTAATTAATTATAGTTGATTAATTAATGGAAGCAAACGAAGGATCGTTAATTATTGTAATTAATGATAGTAATTAAAGATTAATTACTGAATATGGTTAAGGCTAGTTACTTGAATGTTATTAAAGGATAATTAATCAAGGGAGATTAATTAAGGAAGATCATTAAGAGATGATTAATTTATTTATTTGGAATAAATTAATAAAAAGGATTTAGGTAATCCAATTGATTAAAAGTTAATCAATTCTGCTTATAGACGATTGCTTGATATTGGATGAGTGATGTTGGATGATTTGGGTATGATATCTCTGATGTATGTTATGCTGCTTTGTGAGATGAATGTTTGATATGAATTATTTATTGTGATAACGCGATTCATTTATCTGCTTATATCATCCTAAATATAAGTTTAATTGTTTAAACCCTTAAACAACTTGGACATTAAAATGACGTTTGGTTTCGGTGAGACAAGGATCGGGCTTCCATATTTGGATAACCGAAAACCACATCGATCCAAATTAAACGTTAGGTCGTGAATCCAAGTGGAGCTTAGCGAAGACTCGAAGTGTAAGAACTATTCGTCAGTATAACTCTGGGGATGATTCCGTGATGAGTTTGACGGAGATAGTACTTACAGGTTCGAGATGGTGATTTAAAGTGCAAGGGCTATGGTTGTTGACTCTGAGGGGATTCCAAAATGAGTGCGACGAGATAGTGCCTTCGGTTTTGTTCGAACCCGGAACGAACTTGTATGGATTGAATGCTTTCAGAACATCATCGAGTGGCGATGAGCATTCTAAGATAGATGTGTTCTATAAAGGTAATCGCAGCCTCAAGCCTCATCAACCGGGAATGGCTAAAACAGGGAAGGTGCAGCAAGGCTAGGTGGGTAGCAGCCATTTCAGGGTGAGGTCATCCCTGTCTAGATGTCCCTTTTTATTTCGGCTTAGTGGGTGGTTGATCGTGCCAACCACGGGGTGATCTTACTCGGGACTATTCAGTAAGGAATGGTCCCGGCTTTGTGATGCAGGGTATTGGGAATAATCCTCGGTACAGTGATCTAGGCCATGTACTGTGAGGGCAGTACCCCGATAGCCCTACCATTGATGGAAACCCATTCTTCCTACGAGACCCTACGATTTTGTTTATATTACCCACTTTTGTGGCTAATAGCTGGAATTTAATAAATGTAACAATTTCGGCTATTTCTTATTTACTTGAAAACCCTAGACACTATTATAATATCACTGGATTTCCTATCAAATATTTTGGTTAGCGTAAGGTAAAAACTTTTCCATGTTTATGTGTGGGAAGTCTAACGTGATACCTTTTCTTTTTAAAGGTTTTTCTAAAGTTAAGCAATTTTAACCAGTTTACTCACACCAGACCCCTGTCTGACCCGAGTGTTTATTTTATGTTTTATTAAACTCTTGGGTACTCATATTATGTATGAGTAGTCGAGGGATTCAGGTTAGCTTGACGAATTTTGGAGGAGATATGGAGCACAAGGCTTCCACGTGTAGATATATTATGGTTCCTCTGTGTTTGAGATTGTATTTGTATAATGTGATACCTTGAGTTGTATAGTTACACAGATGTTTATAACTGTCTAATATGTGTTGAATAAGTTGTGTAACTCTGATGTATATGATACTATGTAATATTTTATGTGATATATTATATTTCATTCTTTCCGCTGTGAGTATCTGATGTTGTTGAGTTTCTTCTTTCTTATCTTTTCTTCTTCTATCCCTTTCTTTCTTAAATAGTGACGCGTCTTTCTGGTGTTAGAAAGTCGGGTTTGATAGCAGGTATCTGAGCATTAGGTTGAGTGAAAACCATGGCTCTGGAGTGGTTACTTTTTTGAGAGAGCGTACTTGTAATTTTTATATACAACTATATATGTATGTGTGTGTGAATATATATATATATATATATACACACACACACACACACACATATCTGTTGGGTTATTTGTTTGAATTTTCCAACATAAGTTTTAGAGGTAGATGGAATAGTGGTGTGTGTGTGTAACATGACTACAACTAATGGAAGAGGTCCATATGTTTGATGTTGGAAGTATATTTGTCGAGACTGTAGACCTAATACCGTCTCGAGTGAACTTTGCAGTTTGGAGTAAGGATTTCTCTGATCTTCGAAGGAAATCCTTTTAAAGATTCGGAGTCCATCTTTGAAGTGTAAGTTTGGATCTGTCGGAAGTGCAGAAGTAAGTGATGGTATCTTGATAACTGCATGATGAGATGCAGTATCCATGGATATTTTCGAGGATGTTTTCTCTTGAAGCAGTTTTAGAAGTAGTTGAGGAGCAGTTTTTACCTACCGCAGGGAAGATTCGTCTGTGTAGAAGTTACCTGGATCTTTAACATGGAGGTTGGCTGTCGAGGGATTCAGGTTAGCTTGATGAATTTTGGAGGAGACATGGAGCAGAAGGCTTCCATGTGTAGATATATTATGGTTCCGCTGTGTTTGAGATTGTGTCTGTATAATGTGATTTCTTGAGTTTTTAGTTAGAAAGATGTTTATAACAGTCTATATGTGTTGAATAAGTTGTGTAACTCTGATGTATATGATACTATGTAATATTTTATGTGATATATTATATTTCATTCGTTCCGCTGTGAGTATCTCATGTTGTTGAGTTTCTTCTTTCTTATCTTTTCTTCTTCTATTCCTTTCTTTCTTAAATAGTGACGCGTCTTTCTGGTGTTAGAAAGTCGGGTCGCTAAAATTTGTTTACTGAAAGGCAAAGTCATGATAGCATTCATTTGATTCACATTGCTAACTTGAATGACATGAGCATGGTTTTGGGTTTATATTTTGATTTCTAGGGTTCGGAACTGGCTGACTTAGGAATGTGCCTCATTCATGTTCACTCACAGAAGTGGCTAATTGACTCATCTACATTTCGAGTTTGGCAATTGCTTGATTCGTATTTTGTATGTACGAGGTCAAGAATATTTTAGAAATTGCTATTTAATTTGAGGTTTTGAGTGGTCGCTTTAGCCAAAGTTTCAAGACATTTCTCGAGTGAAGTCATTCTATTTTCATCTTAGGAGCAAATGATTGTTGCGATTGATTTTGAGACAGAGGTGAAAAGGTTTGTTGAAAGTGGTTGGGGTGAAAAAGAGGACTCAAAGCATTGTTCAAAAATGCTTGAAAATTGGGGCGAACCAAATTCGTGTTAGAAATATTTTGGTTCCATGCAATGTTAGGATGATTTCTCCAACCAGGATTGTATGTTGGAGAAAATGGGTCATTCTGAACCTTGTTAAATGCATTGAGCTGTTCTAGCGAATGAGGAAACTAATCGACGATGTGATCCGTATCATTACATCAATAACACAATGGTTAGGAAGTCGGTTCATTTGATTGGATGAGAAAACATAGTCGAATTTATTGATCATCACATTGATTTTCACTTCTAAAGCCAAAGACGATCCTATCGAGTGTGCGTCGATCATAAAGAAATGGATTTCTCATTAGAATGTTCCCACTGGAATGATTTTTCGGTCAAGTTCTCAAGGAATTGGCAAGCATCATAGGCGACTAAATTGTTTTGGCACATCGATTCAACCATGGTTCATGAACTATTTTCATGTTTATCGTATAAGAGTTAGCACAGAGTCCATTTTTAAAAATTATGGTGTGGACATTTAATCAAAAGCTCTTTAAATCTTTCAAAGTATATTCTAAAAGGTTCACCCCTAAATTGATGAAAATTTACAGTTTCGCTTCGTATTTTGGTTATTTTTTCCAAGGGGTGGAATTTTTTAAGAAAACTTTAACGAATTCGTCCAAAGTTTTGATCTAGTTCGAAGGTAAGTTATACAACCATTTTTCAGCATAATCGGTAAAGGCGAATGGAGTTAACTGAAGTATGATTCCATCGTCACATAATTGTTGAAGTTTAACGGTTTTACATACTTGTTCGAATTTTTTTAAGAAGATGTATGGGTCATCATGTTCAAAATTGTCAAATTTCGTAAGTATGGCAATATGATTTGAATGAATTCCAAAGTGATTACCAGTTGGACGGGTAATGTGATACAAGAAGGGATAGAAATTTAGATGGGAAAGATTCTATCCATGAGAGTTCTGAGAGCATTTTCATCAGCCATTATTGAAGGATCATTTGTTCGAGTTAAAATATTTGTCGTTGTGTCACGACTCCAAGTACTCATGCATAAGTAAAAGATCATGGAGAGAAAGACGTGAAAATCAAGGTTAAGAGAACGAAACAAGGTTTAGAAAATAAAGTGAACTGAAAAATTATTTTGTTTTTTAAAGGAAAATATTTACCAAAAAGATTTTATTTTTCAAAAGGGAATTGATTTGTTTTGTATTTTTTATTTAATTTTTTTTTAAAAATGTTATTGTTTTATTTTAGTTTTTGTTTTTGAAAAGATTTTTTCTTCTCGATTTTTGTTTTTTAAATTAAATCAAGTAAAATGCTTGTTTTTGGATTTTGATTTTTTTTTTATTTTCTCCTTGTTCAAAGGAAAAATATTTTTTTTTGATTTTTCTTGATTTTATTTAAGAATTAAGTTAAGAAAAATGTGATTTTATTTTTACTTTTTGATTTTTATGTTATTATAATATGTGTGTGTGTGTGTGTGAACTAATGCAACAAAATGAATGTAAGGACTGAACTAAAAATTTCTATCCATAGTAGCTCCTAACCCAAAAATGTATAATCATACTTCGACTCAATTCAACAAAATAGTTCTTAGTCAGGTTACGGACATGAGTTGTTGGTGCACCATAAATCACCGTAGTAGTGCGGCCGAAGGTTTAAGTACCTTCTGAGAAATAATCACCATAATATTTTTGAATCACTATAATATTTATAAATGATTATTTCTTTGTCGTAGCCTAGACACTAAGAAATAAATTATTAAAAGAAATCAACTTGTCTAGATATAATTTTTCCATAGATGAGCTCGTAACTCCGTTAAGTCCAGCGTCTAACCATTATTATTAGTCGAATTCTACTAGGATATGCAATTTGTTGGTTAAGGAAGGGTCTTATGTGACGTAAGGCATTGCCTTTAGAATAGAAAATAAGATGAAATGAATGCAAAGTAGAATTTTAATGTGATTTAACAATGCAACTACAAATGAATTTTTGTTTTTTTTAATAAATTCAAGCAACCAATAATGTAAGGAAAATAAAAATAGGAGATAAGAATGCGATACCATAGATTGCTGGATTATCAACAATTTATTTAAAAGCAGCGAAAATTTTTTTAAGTAGCAGAGCAGAGCTGTTCTCTAGCTAGCAAGCACTTCATTCCATTTCCTGCAATTTGCAACTTGAAAATTTGAAAAAGATTTTTTTTGTAATATAAATGTTTTTTTATAAAGACAAACAAAAGTAAACACAAATGAAAACAAAGACAAATGAATTTTTTTATAAAATCTTCTTTTTGAGAAATAAAATTGTAAATTTACACTTTTAAAAAAACGAAAGCAACTGTGAAAATGAAAACAAAAGCAAATATTTTTTTAAAATTCACTCGTCAGGCATAACACAAATTAAACTTAAAAAAATAAAGAACAACACACACATAGAGCCCGTCAAAAGCCCACAAGTAATATCCCATTTCCCCTATCCTCTCTGGTGAAATAAAAAAGAAATCAAAAATAAAGAAAAGTAGGCAAATGCAAAGAAAAAGAAAAAAAGAAATCAAAATTTGAAATCAAAAATCAAAGTTCTAGAATTGATCATTGGGTTTGTTGAAGCCACGCTTGTGCTGTTGCGATTTTGCGTTTGCGTCTGTGTAGCGACAAAAGTTTGATTAGGATTGAGGTTATGGATGCAATTAAAGGTTATGGTACGGGATTGTTGGGGTCAGGGGTAGGGTTGAGGTTGAGGCAGTGATTGGATTTAGGGTTCAGGCGATTCTTGGTTGGAGGTCAGATAGAATATGTTAACAAAGTTGTGTTTGCAATACAAAGATGAAAAATGAACTTGCCTGTAGCAAAATGCAAAATACAAGAATTTTTTATATATACAAAGAGAGGAGAAAATGCAAAATGAACTTGTCTGTAGCAAAACAACAAATGCAATACAGATGGAATATGTTAACAGAGTTGTGTTTGCAATACAAAGATGAAAACAAATGCAATGATCTTTTTCTTATATATGAAAAATAACACTAAACAAAACCAAATTACATCAAATGCACAAATGAACCAAACACAAGTGAAAAACACAAAATATAACAGCTAGTGCACACAAAAATAAAATAAAATAAAGTAAAACAAATGTAAAAATAATTCGAAGAGTAAACTAAAATTAACTTGCTTTCCCCGGCAACGGTGCTATAAACTTGTTCGGGATGGTATTTCCATCGATAAGAAAACCACCGAATTTAATCGTTATAATTACCACAAGTGCACTGCGTACCATCGTAGTACATATACGAGTACGAATCGATCCACGGAAAAAGCAAAAATTCCAACATTACTCAATCAAATTAGCCTAAGAATTAAGAAGAGATTTAGTTAAAATTGTAGAAAAATGAACCAAAACTAGAATGAAAATAAGAATAAAACTATGACATTAAGGAGAAATTCAGAAGTAAATTTATTTCCAACCATTCATATAAATCAACTCAAAATTTATCTATAATCTCTCATTTTATTTCAAGCAGAAATAATTGATGTGCTTATTATAGGCATGGCATATTCGTGTTATTAATTAGCACAACTTAAATCATCAAACTCTAGTACATCATTCAAACCCACTTCTAAAATCTCATGAAAATGATCATGAAATTAAAAATAAAATCTATTTCAAGCATGATCTATTTACTATGAACTAGTAGCATAGTTCATCAAATTTTGATTCTAGTTTGACTTTCATTATCAAAATCATATTTGTTAGATGATGATGTAACTTGTGTTTATATTTGATTAAGCATGGTCGAGTTGTGATTAACAACATAGGCTATCAAATAAAAGTACATCAACATCTAGCTTCCATTAAGCACAAAATAAGAGATTATAAATGAAACCATTCTATATTGATTCAATATGATTCATGAGAGCTTCATTACCCCTAATTGAAGGGGTTTAGCTTCTCATAATTGAATTCATGCCAACATAAATTGATTTAAACACAAAAAATCAAAGAAAATGCGAGCTAATTAAAAGAATAGAGAACTAACTACTTGCATAAAATAAGTCTATAGTAATTGTATGAATTGAAAGAGAGCATAAAATAAAATAATAATAAAAGAAAGCATGAAATGAAAGTGCATGAAAGTAAAGAAAAAGGCTAAGAAGCCATTAAAGAGATATTTTATTTAACATTGATTTTGTGCTATAACTTTGCATAAAAAGCAGATTAAGAAACTTCATTACATGAAACATATGGGTATTTATACATGCCTAAAACCCTATTTCCATTTTTAGGGGATTACCAAAAATACTCTTGAGATTGTGTGGCTTCCAAGTAATCATTACTGAATTAATTAATCCTACTATGTGCTTTTTCCTTTAAATCTCCATTAACATGTGCACGTGCTTTTAGTTATGGTCCACTAGTAAGTGGGCATGTGGGCTCCTCCATGTTGCTTTTTTCTTTTCTTCATTCTTTTAGTCTCCAAAAATATGCATGTATATAATCATGTTCTTCTTCCGAATTACACTCAATTTCCTATAAAATAAAATTGACATGTGCAATTAAATTTTGTTCGATTTAATTCATACATAAAATTACCGTTTTTCTCCCCAATAAAGATGAATGAATGATGTTTTGAAAACATTTTAGATTTTGGTTAAAACATGTAAAATACCCTAATATGCTCATTTATTTTAATAAAAGAAGATTAAACATGGGAGTAAAATGCACTTTGCGTGCACATCAATCCCATACTTAATTGATTTTTTTTTGACAATATAGGGTCGCATATGGTAAATATACCATTTCACTCAGTCTTTTCCCGTCACTTGTTATTATTTCATTTTACCGAACCCATATTTCCTTCACCCTGCCATTAAAGCTTGAAATCGATAAATCCAACCAATCCACTTGAATCTGCCATCGTCTCGATTGCTCGTTCCCCCTAATAATCAGACCTTTTCCATAGTCGACTTTCTATTCAATGTACTCGCGATCTATTTATATCAAAGATTTCTTCTGGACTAATTCCTTAGCTCGTTTCATATTTCACCAGCCTTTCGCCATCTTAATTAATGTAAGGTAACCACTGAAATTCCAAACGTTGGGCTTTAGTTAGGGTTAGTCACTTAGGATTAGTGACATAAGTATCCTTTTGCAGGATAATAATTTTTGATCGCATCAAACTATGGGTGCTGGCTCAAGTCAACCACTTAGGGTAGTAGTTTACACATCCTCATCTAGGATGTCTACTACCAATCATGCCTAACTAATGAAGTTAATTGAAGGCTTGTAAGTTAAGTCCTACCTCACTACATGTATGGATCTTCTATTTTTCCTACTTCGGGTAAGTGGTTAAGAGTTGGACGGTCTTACCACATCAACTTCGGTTTATATGCCTAACCCCAATTCGAAGGCAAGAGTTAGCATACAGACGGTCATATCATGTTCGATGTAGTTTATACTTCCGCCCTCAATCCGAAGCCAAGAGTTGGTTCATGGATGATCATGTCACATCCGGTTTGGGTTTATACTCTTGCCCTCAGTCCGATCATAAGAGTTGGCTAATGGATGGTCAGGTCACATCCATTTAGTTTATACTCCCATCCCCAATACCAAGGCAGATTTGGCATGCGGATGATCATGTCATGTCCAAGTTAATTTTATACTTTGTCTCTAATATGTAGGAAAGACTTGGCTGGCATCAATCTCTAGACACCAAAAGGGACTTCATGGGCCCGATCGCGGGTGTCAAAAGTTTGATCGACACTTATCTTCGGGTACCTACACACTTTCATTAGTCATATGCAGATTCATTCGCGTCGATCAAGTCACAACTCTTAAGTAACAGAGAGACAGATTTTCGGGCTGGAAAAGCCATTCCATTTCATAAAAGATGAGAAGTGATAGGATTTGTTTTATTACATGGCTCCAGTCAATTATTTACCAGTTTATTTCTAAGTGAAATAGTGTCATAAGTGTTCACTATTCCACAACCTAGGAGTGAAATTCCATTAGTTATTGCTAGCCTAAAAGTTCGATCTCCAAACTTATATTCTATCGCATATGGACCTTCCTATGTTGGGACTAAGTGTCCAGAGCTCGAAAAAATTTGTTTGGGAATCAAGTCGCTAATTTCAAAGGTCCAACTCCGGACCTTAATGTTATAATATCGAGCAACTTGGTGTCATTGTGTGGCTGTTCTCAACTCAGCTTCGGTCCACTTCTCATCGATCATATCGAAAGACTCTAAAAGGAACTGGTTGTTCATCTGTAGATCGTACTGCGCCACTCGATGAGAAGGTACTTCTAGTTTGAGTAGAATCATAGCCTCCGATCCATATACTAAGGTGAATGGAGAGTGATCAGTTATTGATTTGTGGGTGGTTCGATAAGCCCAAAGTGTTAACGGAAGTTCATCGACCCACTTGCCCTTGGCTTTCTACAATCGCTCCTTGGGAATGGACTTGATATTTTTGTTTACAGCTTCGACCTATCCATTAGCCTGAGGTGTGCTACCATTGAAAATTGATTCTCTATGCGACGTCGGCGGTTGAAATATTGAACTTCATGCTGTCGAATTGGGTCCCATATCGGTAATGACTACCTGTGGAACTCCAAAGCGACAGTAATATTTTGAATTACAAAGTTGATCACTTTCTTCGTGGTAATAATAGCTAATGGCTCTGCTTCAACCCATTTATTAAAGTAATCAATGGCCATGATGGCGTACTTCGTATCATCTTTAGATATCGGTAGAACACCAATTATATTAATGCCCCAAATTGCAAATGGCTAAGGACTAACCATTTGAGTGATTTCCGTCGGTGGGGCTCTTGAAATTTTAGCAAATTTCTAGCACATGTCACATCTTTGAGTTTAATCAGCCGTGCCTCAATTAACAGTTAGCCAAAAATATCTATATCTAAGAATCCTCTTCACTAAGGTTTGTCCCCCAGTGAGGTCCTACAAGCCCTTAATGAACTTCTCTTAGGACTTGTTTGGCCTTATTGTGAGCGACAAACCAAAGCGTAGGGATAGAGAAACCTTTACTGTACAATAATCCTTCTTGCATGATATATCATGAAGCTTGGCAAAGGATTGTTCGTCATTCATTCCTTCTCTCTAATTCCCTCTTTGTAAATAATTCCAAATCGGAGTCATCGATGACTCTCTTTCAAGTTCAGTCTCCAAGGTCCAATCAACATTCATCTGGTCGATGTTCGAAGATGAAAGTACTTCCACCGAAAACAAGCTCATGAGCTGCACATCTACGGAACTAGCCAACTTAACCAATGAATTGGCCTTTTCATTTTGTTCTCTGAGAATATGTGCTGTTGTATAGTATTCATAGCCATTGAGCAGCTCAAGAACCCGATTTAAGGTAAGGAGCTAACCTTGCTCCCTTTGCCAAATACTCTTTCCTAACCTGGCATACCACTGGCTGGGAGTCGTGGAAAATGTGCAAAGTCAATATTCTCAGTTCCTAGGCCATTTTGAGTCCTACAATTAGGTCCTCATATTCAGCTTCATTGTTCATAGTCAGAAGGTCAAGTTTCAGGGTGTAACTGATTGGGTATTCCTCAGAGTGACAAGTACGACTCCAGTATCGAAATATCGACCATTCGATGCACCATCCATGTACATCTTCCATCCAATTTTTTCTCTCCAGGGCTCTCCAAAAGATCATCTTGTGCAATGCACTCAGCTATGAAATCGACAAAGGCTTGACCTTGGATTACTCTCTAGAATGGTAGGCTATGTCGTATTGACTCAAATCAATGTTCCATTTCAATAGCCTTTCAGAAGTCTCGCGTCTTTGTAAGACTTGTCGTAAAGGTTGGTAGGTAAGGATATTGATTGGATTAGCCAAGAAATAGAGGTATAATTCTCTAGAAGTAAGCGAGCTTTTCCAGTCTTGGATAGTTTATTTCTACTCCTATCAACCGCTTCCTGATATAGTAGACTGGTTGACGGATGCAGGATTCCTTACATATAAGTGCAGTACTCAAGGCATGCACCGACACAGCTAGGTATAAGAACAAATCCTCATTATCCATTGATATCGAGAGCATGGGAGGTCTCATCAAGTGATTCACCAAAGCTTGGAATGTCATTTTGCAGTCTTGATTCCACTCGAAGTTTCTCTTCCCTTTCTTGATCGCTTCAAAGAAGGGATGAACTTGTTGGTGGCTTTGGAGATGAATGGTCTCAGAGCAACGACCTTCCCTTTTAATCTTTGGACCTCTATGAACGCCTTATGGGCTTTGATCTCTCTTAAAGCCTTGATCTTTTCTAGATTGGCTTCAATCCACAGGAGTTCACAACTTAGCCAAGAAATTCCCTAACGCAATGCCGAAAGAGCATGTCAAAGGATTGAGCTTCATCTTATATTGCTGGAGGACACCGGATATCTCTGCTAGATTACCAACTGGTTTCTCAAATGTCGTGACTTCATAAGCATGCCATCCATGTGAACTTCCATCGATTGTCCAATCTGGTCTTTAAACATCAAGTTCATGAGCCTATAGTAAGTCGCTCCTGCATTCTTTGATCCAAAGAGGCATAACCAGATAGCAGAAGAGTCCGAGGTCTATAATGAAGCTCGTGTGTTTTTGATTCGGGACGTGCATTAAGATTTTATTTTATTTTAAGCACGCATCCATAAATGAAAGTAGCTCGTGTCGACCAGTCGAGTCCACTAGCTAATCTGTCCTCGAAAGTAGGAAGATGTCCTTCGGGCATGCCTTATTCAAGTTAGAATAGTCGATGCATGTCTTTGCTGCCTATTTGCTTTCTTCATGAAAACAGGGTTAGATACCCAATCTAGGTATAAGGCATCGTGGATAAAGTCATTATCCTTCATCTTATCACTTCCTCTTTGAGTGAAGCGGATCTCTTCGGACCTAGGCTATGGCGTTTCTATTTTACATGAATGCATTTGGGACGATGTTTAATGCATGTCTCACTATCCCAGGCGAGCTCTCAAACATATTTGAGTGTGTCCAAGAAAGCACATCTAGGTTCCCCTGGAGAAATCCAACTAACTCCTTCATCACACTAGAGCCTAAATGAGATCCAACCTTCAAGATTTTGCTTGAATCATCCCTACTGACTGGAACAGTGATCGTCCAACTCGGCGGGAGCTACCCGTCTACCTTTTGGCTCTTTTCATCCGTCCATATCATTTTATAGCCGAATAATCTGCCCGAGCTGGTGCTCATGCTATAGTTGCTATGCGTCCAAAGCCGTTATGCAGAGGGCCCCCTCTACATTCTTTTCATTCTCCTTTCTCCTAACCTCCTTTAACTCGACGACGTAGCATTTGCGGCTAGTCACCTGATCTTCATGCACAATTCCCACTCCACTGTCTGTAGGGAACTTTATAGTTAAACATTAGGGAGCCATAGCTGCTCTAAATTCAGCTAAGGCCAGTCAGCACAAAAATGCATTATAAGCAGAATATATATCCAGTACCAAAAGGTAAAACCCACGCTCGCTGGAGGTCACCCTTACCAGGTACCATTGGTAATTCAACAAATCCTATGGTGTCGGTAGCCATCCCATTGAACCCATATATTTGAGGCCTACAAGGCTTCAAATCTTTCTCCTCTAACATCATCATTTGATCATAAGCTTTCTTGAAAAAGATATTGACTGAACTCCCACAGTCAACAAGCATGTTTCGTATAATGACAAGTGCAATTGTGGTTGAAATCATGAGTGGGTAGATCATTGGAGCTTTCACTCCGTCAGCATCTCTATTCCAAAAAAAATCATCTACCATGGTTCAAGATTGTTTCGCCACTGCTCTATCCTCAATAGCATATCAACTTTCATTCTCCACGTGTTTTATAGCTTTAATGCATCTATCCATTTTCGTTAAACTTTTATCCATAGGATGCGGCCCACAGATGATTGTATTGATCACCAAATGTGTTTCTGAATACCTAGGTTGATTAGCACCAGGTTGAGCTTGCCCCTGTTGGGAAGATAACCCAGGGGGTTAGAAGTTCCTTTTCATCCACCCTGCCGGGCTTTTACATACTTCTGCAATTTCTTTTTCAAATCAAATCTTCGATCATATTGCAAAAGTGCTTGCACTCATTGGTACTATGATCATGAGTCTCATGGAATTTGCAGAACTTGCCCAACTTCCTTGCATCCTCGGTTGACTTCCTAAGAGCTGGCTTTCTATATGGTTCAGTATTCTAAGTAGCAAGATAGATGTTCTCTATTGAGTTGTTTAGTTTAGTGTATTTGTCGCACTTTGGAGTCTGGAAATGATTCTGATTATTCGGCTTATGCTTCTTAGCCCCATCATTTTTCTATTTCCAACCTTCGTTCTAATTTCCAACCTTCATGTTTACATCCCTAGAATTTCCTCTAATTTGCTTTATAGTGACATTACTTGTATTACCTCGTACGAATTTGAAGCAATGGCCCTTCGTGAATGCTTACACGCATCCTCCCGATATAATATTCATTGGCTTTCGTGTAAAATGCTTCCACTATTGATGGCTGCTTCCTTTCTAACCATTCTTTGAAATTCAATTCAGGGTGAACTCCCATACATATCGCCATTAGCACCATATCTTCCTTAGGATATATTCCTTCTGTTACAGTCATGTGGAATCGATTTTAAAACTCCCTTAACAACTCTCCTTCGGCTTGATAAATGTAGGATAATGACAACAAGTGCTTTAGATGCGAAGCGAGTAAGCACAATTGTTCCATAAACTTTCATGAAAACAGTGCGAAAGATGATATGGACTTCGGCAAAGGCCGAGTGAACTACATCGTAGCCACCTCCTCTAGGAAAATTAGGAAACAGCGGCACTTCACAGCACCTGAAGCTCTAGTTGAATCCATGTCTATTCATATCTCAATAAGTGTTGCCTATGATCCGTCGTTCCTCCATATAACGACATCGTTGGCATAATAAATCTCCAAGGATATCTCGTGCGGAGAATATCCTTTGTAAACATGTTCTGACTTGCATTGGTACCCCATTCATCATTGATTCTGAATTTGTTTTCACTCACCAACCTCTTAACCATGTCTTCCAGATAGTCCTGGTCAATAGGTTTGACTTAACGGTGGTAATAGGGTCATGTCCTAAGTGTTCGTCTTGACGAACGCTTTCGAGAAGTTGCCTGGTACCTAGGTTCTCTAAACTCTAGAGGATCCATTCATCCAGTAGTCCTCCCTCTTTGATTCCCATGAGTTATATTGCTAGTAGCAGTCCAAAACTCCACATTCTGAATATGAACAGCATGTCAAGAGGCCATATCCATGCCGCCTTTCAACTATTGAGTGTCGGGCCCACCATAATGGGGTTCGGTACCGATCCCTCCTTGAGGGTCGGTACCGATCCCTAAACTTGTGCCTTGGGCCGGCATTCTCCCCTGGTTTGATGTCCCATCAGTACTTTGGGTCAAGTTCTGCCTCCTATCCCTACACTTTTGCTCGAACGAAGAAGAACTTTTTGACTCTGAGCTGGGATCCTTTCTACCCCGTCTACGATGTTTTGAGTCAGTTCATTCAGTAGCCAAAAGCTTTGTTGCATCATATGATTCATCTCTTGTTGACTAGCCTAGAATTGGTCTTCCATCTATTTCATCAACCTATCCGTCTCCCTATTCACAACATCTGTTGAAGTTTGGATCTCTATTTTCTCTAGTTGGCTAGCTTCATTCCCATTTTGGTGATTTTTATTCTCAGCATCACTCGGTAAGTTTCGGTTGTTATACTACATGTTTCTTTTCGTAGTAGGGCCACGGCAGAAAGCTTTTAATAGATCTTTGGAAATCTGAGCTATAGAATCAAAAGGTAGAGAAATTGGATCTATTACTTGGATATAGGTAATCCAAAAATAGATAATAGATCTAAATAGCCTAAGAATATCCTTTTCAGTAAAAGTACCAAAATATTTGAACCAAAATGGGTACAAACACCTAGAAAAGTAAGTAGTAGAGATTAATTAAAGAAAGTAAATGAAAAATAGAGGAAATTAGATAGAAACAAAGCACATACAAATTTATAATGATTCGACAATCTTGGTCTACGTCCACTTGAATGATTTCATTACATTTGCACTAGATTTTATATTTACAAGAGAGTGTGACCAGAATAGATCATTGAATATAAGAGAGTAAGTGTGTAATAGTAGCATAAAGATCCTTAGAATGAACCATGCCTTCTACACTTATAAAGGTAGACGACTAAATATTTCACTTTTCGTAGAATCTCCTTATGAAGACGAAGTCCTTTAAAAAATCTCAGCCCGAGACCCCCTATGTATGGGGATCGGTGCCCATCCTTCTATAAGGGATCGGTACCGATCCCTATATATAGATATACGGGATTGACGATTCCTCATGGTGGTTCTTCTTGATGTTAGCTTCGAGTTTCCAATGTTGTTTTTCATAGGTGCCTAGGTGTTTTTTGGTCCAAGCAATGGATTTACAGAAGGCCAATTTTCTACTTTAGATTTCATATGGAGATTGCCAATATAACGCATAGAAATTTTGGAATAACACTTGAATTGGGCCCTAGTAGATAGAGAAGAGTGTCATAGGAGTGGGGGCCACTTTGGGTATACCCATAGGGTTCGATATCAGCCCCTTATGTAGGATAAAACACTGATCCATACTTAACGTATTCCAAGGTATTGCACTTCTATTTTTGTTTGACTATACCCTTGCGGCCTTGTCTGTACTTGGTGCGTGGACCATGGGATCATCTCTCTAGGCCACTTGCCTTACAATCTTTAGATCTAACTTATCCTGCCAGTCTGAACATAACCTGGCCCAAAGACAGGATAATAATACCCCATTGGAGCTACCTACGAGATTCTTGTTGAAATGGATTTACTATAGATGATGAATACCGAGGAGAAAGAAATGGAGAAGGAGAAGGAAAAGGCAAGACTTGCATAGAATTAAGGAAGGGCTGGGAAAGAAAATTTGTGGGAAAATAAGAAGTCAAAAGAGAAATTTAAGAAAGAAGGTAAAGTGTGTAATAGATGCCAAAAGAAAGGACATCTCAGAAAGGATTGTAAAGTAACTCTATTGAAGGAAGCTTTTAAAGGGAAGTGTTACCATTTTCACGTGGAAGGGAATTTCAAAAACAGTATCCAAAATGGTGAAAGAAGGGCAAAGTAGGCAAGCCTACCATTTTATTCCATACCAAATTAATATGCATGCTATGATTTTATAAATCACAGTGAATGAAATCCTACCATTTTTCTATTTGTAAAAATTGAATGTTTGGTTGCATGCTACGTAGTGTATTTGATGGAAATGATGACATCAACATTGTAGAATAGTACAAAAAATAGGTCATGCGAAAGCACCACAATTCTAGTTAAGGGATACACGGATGAAAAAGGCTATGTGTTATAGCCCGTTCCACGTCTAAAAGAGCGTATTCTACACTCAACAAGTTACATAAAAACATGATCAATTCATAATAAGTGGATGATTGATAAATGTGAAATTCAATAATTTTGATCAGGAGGAATCATAACTAAGTACAATTTCAATTATAGTCGCATTAAATAGAGATCTCACATATTATGATATTATGTATGTTATATGATAGAAATCAGTTAATCTTAAGTGTTATGACATTAATTATGTACGTCATGAAACCCACTTTGTATATCATTCTCTTTTATTATTATATGTACACTATTACAACACACCTAAGTTTTATCCTGACCTACGGCTTGCTATTCGTTTAACAATGTTGAGTGAGATCGAGGTTGTTTTGGCAGGAGGTTTTGCTATGATTTGTGTTATCCAACATTCTAACCAAGCCATTTTTGGATGAATCAATCAGTTATACATGTGTTTACCTAGGCAGCTGCAAAGCTCGGGGGTCAAGCGAAACCGAAGGATGAAGCCCAGAAGTAGCAAAGGTTCCTCAACAATAGCCTACACATCTCCAATAATGAGTGCCAAACTCAAAGATCCATGATACAACAAAAGTAATGGATCGAAGGGATCGATACCAATCCTTGAAAGCTCCTCCAAATCATCACTTTTCTTATGACATCTAGATATAAAGCAATTTCAACTTAGTTAATGACGTGTGGAATGATTCGCAAACCCATCTCAACTTGAATAATAATGAGCTCTTTTTCCTACCTTAGAGCCAAGGAATACACTCGAGTTCAAGCCCATAGCAGTGCAATCAAACATAGAATTCAAAGATGTAAGTCAAGTAAACATGTTGACCCCTAAGCAGGGATGGGTACAAATCCCAGAATGTTAATGACCTGGCCACGATCTCATGAGAGCGGCACCTTTAGGATATAGGGAACGTAGGCGAGAATGTGGGTGAGATATTTCTATTGACCTACAACTATAAATAGAGGAGGAAGGGCACAGTTTGTGGGATTTTTTAGCTTGTTAACAAAATTCTGCACTTTCTCTATAGTTGCATGGATCATCGCCTATCCATAAGAATAGCCTTATAAAAACTCAATATAAACTTCAACAATTTTTAAGTGGACATAGGCCTCTGATTAGCCGAACCACTATAATAATCATATGTACTTGTCTTCCATGTTTTCAATTTATTTTCTTTTATTCTCTGCTACTAATCTTTGGCCGTTTGTGCCAACTTTCGGTGTAAACAATTCAGTATCACTTTCTAGGTCTTGTTTGGTGGCGGTGCCATGGACGGTGGTGGTTTTAGTGTTTGGTTCTTTTTGTTAGTATTTAGTGACGATGAAATGTATATGTGATGTACTTGTGGTAGATGATTTTTAAATCATGTTAGGTAGACGTGGTATGTATATTTGGTGATGTCCATGTACTTTAACATCAATTATGTATGTATATTACTTTTTAACTGCTTACGACATTTTACTATGAGATTTTTTATATATTTGAACTATTTTTGCAATATTATATCCTAAAACTATCCATGTACATTGCTTTGTGTTGGGACATGATATGTATTACTGAGTTGTATTATCTATTTGAAATGTATATGTTTGGCTCTAGGGACTGTATATGATGGGTCGCTCCTTTTATGTTCTTTAATCCATGCTTTCGTATGATTAACACTCTCTAATTGCATGGGAACTAAACCAAGACATCATAAAAAAGGTATATCACTAATAACCTTCAACTATATAACCTCTAAGCTCGTACATCTCAGAGAAGGGTGTTAAGCTAAGAGAATAAATTCTCCGCCACCAACAGAAATATATTTGAAAGAAATCAGCTTTATATCTCAATTTGTAATGTCAGACATACAATCCATACAAGTCTGTTCCGGGCTCGAACAAAACCGAAGGCACTTACAAAGAAGTCCTTGCATTCCGGATAATTTCTAATCACGTCCGGACTTCCCGTCACTAAGGGTGATAAAACCTCTATATCGGAGATCAGCCGATGCAGAGTAACTCAATGGTAATCCTTCCGTTTTCAAAAATATCTGGTCTTCAACACCGGTCATCGAATGCAAATCCATTTCGACGTATCACAAATTCGGAATGGGTTATACGACCCCAAGGTCCTTTCCCGGCTAACCCGAATAGTGAGCGCTTATTCAAAAAAAATAAGTGTGGTATTCAAATTCAAACAATCACAACAAATACCTATTTAAAGCTAAATATTGATAGTCGGATTATTTAACTATCAAAAGGCATGCTCAACATCACCAGATTCCAAATAATTTTTCAAATTATTTATTTTCCAAAATATCTTTACTAGATATAAATTTCCACACTTCATCATTTGAAAAACAATTTCAAATCACTTTCCTCCTTTATAACTTTCATTTCAAAATAGTTCATTTAAATCAATCAAATAAATCCTTACCGATTTACTTTAAATTTACGTTCCAAATCCGTAAATATATATTCCCACACTTCATAATCAAATCAATGTTTATTTTTAAACAAATTCAATTCCCTTTTTATATAAATTCCATGGTGAATTTACATTCTAAAATATTTATGAATATACGATTTCAAATCGATTTCTGATATTCATTTTCAATTTATCTTTAAAAAAGATAAATTCTCAAAAACATTTCATTTCATATTGGAAAAGCATTTCCATACTTATTCTAATAATAAGAATTTCACAAACCCATTTATTTTCAACATTTGGAAAATATTTAATATACTTAAATCAAAATTTAGTATATATTTCATTCCTTAAGGAAATCGTTCTCTTAACACATTTATTTGGGTCAAAACGAATGTTACGTAAAACATCGTTACGACGACCCAAAATCACTAGTATAGGGATTCAAAGTTTAAATAGATATATAAAACGCAATACTATACAAAACATTTCCTTTCGGAAACCATTTACTATAACAACAGTGTTATAGTCCACCATTTCCTTCTTTCTCAAAAACGTCTATTTCAACAATAAATGTTGAAATCTATGGTTTCGATTCATAATACATTTTTAAACATCGCTAAAACGATTAACTTCATTTTACAATATTCATTTTGCCAAACATGACCATTTTACTCAATAATGTATTCACTGTCCAAAATCGTGAATATATTTCCTTTAATAAACTTCAATATTCAATTTGTCAAATTAAATTGATTTTGAATTTATAAACAATGTTTATAAATTACATTTCTATTTATAAGCTTCGATTTATAAATCTCATTATTAACAAATTCCATTTATATCTCATTTAAATGCTAAAATCCGATTTATAAGATATTACTTATAAATATTCTATTTTACAAAATCTATTCATTTTTATAACTTCACAATTTATAAATCTATAAATTCCGTTCACTTATGAAATCCATTTTTATTTCATTTTCAACACTTATAAAAACTCGTTTTATATTCCAATATTTTTAATTTATAAAATATCAATTTTATAAGTCTTTTATATACATCGTTTTTAATAATTCAAAAATCCCAATTTAAACCAATTTATAAATTACTTAACTATTTATTTCCAAAAAAAATCTTATTTCGGTTATATTTCTCAAAAATCTAAATTTTTATAACATAAAAATTTATAACGTTTTAATTATTCAAAATTAAATAAAAACATATACTTTCAAAAATCACTTTAAAATTCCTTTTAAAACCAAAATCGTTATTTTAAAACTTCAGAAATGGATCCGATGATGCAGCACCACCAAATAGTCAATCACAACATCCAAATATCGTATATCAATATGATAATCAACAAATATCACAATATTTGTAAATAAATCAATACAGTTGAGGAATCCAGTTGGATCCCTCCAACCTGTTTCCCTACATCCAAAGATGTTAGCACAATACCAATTCCGCTCCAGTACGGAATTATCGCGGTATATGGGATTTATAAAATATTATCCGCTTAATAGGCGGCGCAATAGGGTCTCATCCGCTATAAAATGCGGGAATTCAAATCCAATATATACATATGCCAATATATATATATTGTTATATATAGATAAATCCTACTATATATACTATCACAATCAAATAGCAAATCAATAACTGCAATCATCATTCAACATACAATCAACAATTTTAAATCTAACTATTTAAAATATAAATCGAAACCGATTCGATTGAGTGAGAAGTTCTCACCTTGATTTTATTTCCGTTTTCAGCTTTTATTCCGAATAAAATTAAACGTGCGTTAAATTTTATCCAAAATTTTTGCTTGCTCCAATCAACTCCAATCCAATTCCATAGCGTAGTATTCGTTAATACGAACCCAAGCAACTGGTTTTGTGCGTTTTCGACCTTGTATGAAAAAGATATCGCGTTTAGAAGTTACACGAATTTTTAATAAAAAAAGTTTCAACATAATTTTATTTTTTTAAACCTAAACTAATCCTGGCCGTTGGATCCTATGGAAAGCATCAGGGCCGCACTCCCCATCTTCTCACGTGCGTGAAACATTCCCATGTTGCTCACGTTAAAATCGAACCCAAACTTGCCTCCAAACCCTAATAGCCGCGACCTCCACATCGACTTCCACCACGATCAGATTGCGCCATTTCGAAGCTCCACTCCAACCCAATGCTCGGCCCAATAGTCTCAGAGCTCGGCCTCCCCAGTGCGTGGGAAAACGCGCTCGAACGCACGGTGCTCTCGGGCAGATTCTGGCCACCACGCTCCGCTATAAACGATCTCAACCGTATGGATTGAAAGCTCTCTCCATGCTCTTCATCTTCGTAGTTGAGAGTTTCGTGAAATATTGCATGAATTGAGAGAGATTAATGGAAAGAGTTTTGAATTTTCCTGGCCATTAATTCAGTAAATGGCGGCTGAACACCTAGGCTAGGGTTTAAATTTCTTGTTGCAAATGTGAATAAGTGGTCTATTTATAGAAAATAAAACGAACACTATTCATTCCGGTTTTTCAAAACTCCGATTTACACGCGGTGACCGGCGTTTCTAGGGTTACCCCACTTTCCGGACACAATGGAATAGGTTTCGGAAGCTAATTCGATCATCTGTGCGAGATATGGCAATAAACGATCGATTTAAAATTAAATCGATTAAACGATTTTCTAGGCGTTTTAGCTTGCACCGGACAAACGGTAAATCCGATTGACACGAAATCTGAAACCTTACAATAATATCACATTATGGATCCGATGAAACTAGTTTCATCGAAATCCGAGACTTTTTGAAAAATGACTATTTTAACTCCCCAAATTAATACTGAAACAATTTCGGTGCGTTTCGAGCTGCCACGGTCAAACGAAAACTCCGATTGCTACGAAAATTGAAATCCGACGATAACAAACTATTATAGATCCAATGGAACTAGTTTCGTTCAATTCTGAGACTGTTCAAAAATTGGCTATTTTCACTAGTCGATTTAAATATTAAAATATTTAATTTTCACAATTTAACTTTAAATTCCATTTTAAAAGTTCTATAACATCTCTATAACTTTAGTATGATATAATAAAATTTTACAAATCATTTTCAATCATATTAAACCTAATTTTCAATTATTTCTGGAATTTCAATTGTTAAATTATCGATTTAATTGTCCAATTAAATCCAATATTCGATAAATAAATTATTCGACTGTTTAATTTCACTTATTAATATTTAAAATTAATTAAATATACAAATTTTAATTTATAGAAATTATGGGCCGTTACATCAACTTCATTCCAGATTGATTCCAGCATCTGAGCAATCAGCAAAAATAAATATTGACGCAGTAAAATTGAAAAGGAAATATATTTTTTGCAGTATAAAATAAAATGTTAATTTTGAAAATAATATTTGCCTCAGTTATTTGGGTTGTTCGTCATCATTTAACTTTGAACTCATCATACACGAACAGCTTGTGACATACACAGTGTATCACTGTATATGCCACAAGGCCGTGCACACCAATATATGTACACTTGATAAATTTACATGGACAGGTGAGCATAGGTCAAACCCAAATTATCGAATTCAACTCAAGTGCAATAAAATAAATGTCACAAGTTTCAGCACAAGGTCAAATCCGAGCTTCAAGCTGGATTCAACTCAGGTGAAATTTTGAAAACAAACAAAATGCAAAGGTCAAGTCACTACTATCATGACTCAACTCAATGCAACAGTATAAAGAAACACACTCGGCTATGCTCAAAGACCAATAACATGAATGCACAGTGCAAACTAATGCACTAAGCAAGTGACACAGCCAGTTCAAACATATATCAGAGAGCATATGCAAGGGTCAAGCATGTGATATATGCAAACAAACAAATGGATGCAACAGATGTATGGTGATGCACAAGCAAGGATAAGGCACAGTTGAAGACATATTATAGTGAAGACAGCTGCATAAATGCAACAACCAAAGTCAAGGCAACATGAAGTCTGCAACTCAACTTAACTACAAGTCCAAACCAAAGCACAAAGGACACAGCAAATACTCAAGCTCAAGACTGTATAACCCAAGATGCAAACTACAAATACATGAAGCAGTTCAATATCCAAGCAATATCAGTACAAAACCAAATGAACAAACAAATGCCACAGTGAAAAAGAAACAAACTCGAAGTACAAGCTAATGCAGACTGAACAGAATCAATATACAGTGAACTAAGTCATGGTTCAAAACAGCATACCAAATGAAACAAGGAACCAGACCACAATGTCATGCAATGGCACTATCAAAATGTGCTACAGTGATGATACAAGCACTTGCAATAGAAAGTGGTGCAAATACAACTCAAATCAAACTAAAATGAAACAGAGATATGCTACAGGATGGTCAGCCACCAAAGTGCAGTGCAACTACAAACAACAACAACAACAACAACCATGTCATACACAGTGAAGTACAACATCAAGCTCAATGAAACAGAGATCACAAAATCAAGTTAGTCAATATGATCAAGGCAACAAGTCCAGCTACGACCAAGAACAACGCAAAGTACAGTTTCAATGCTGCAAAACCCAAGTAAACATGAATATACATATACGGTGACACGGTAGTATGTTGAAGCAACATAGTTACAAAACTCGAAGTCAAGTGAAAAAAAAAATCAAGTTTAAAAAGTCAGTGACGAAGTTCAGATGGTAATCAAGTTGAAGCCATGATCAACAGAAATCGAAGTCGTGAAAGGAATCAACATTGTCCAAATGAAATCAAAATGAACAAGTCAAAATCATGGTGGCCAAGAAAATTGACCGAGTTAAAAATCAATACCGTGAGAAGCAAGAATCAATTATACGAATTTGATTAAGTCAGAGAAATCATCAACATTCAACAATAATCAAATGGCCGAAGCATAATTTTTGAAACAATTAGACGAACGCAATTCAAGGAGATCGAATTTTTATATAAACCCAATCATTCCTGGCATAATTAGCATCAGAGTTCAATCAAGCATAACAGAAAAGCATAAAGGAAAATCATATACCAAATCAAAGTCGAACTCCATCAAACAGAAGCAGCCAAAGTGAGCAACGAGGAAACGATCGATCAAAGTACTCGCGATTATCCACACGATCGATCAACTTAAAGTCGGCGCTTCAAAAAGCCCTAATTTTAATCAGAGTGGAACAAAGCCCTAATTTCCAAATACAAAGCCGCCATTAACATAAAAAGGGAGAACGGGCCAAATTATATAAAAGGGGAGGGCTTCTTTTTATTATAAGGGTTTTCTAAAAAAAACTAAATTAGGGTTGTTTTTAATTTTAAATTGTTTTTAATTTTAATTTGTATTTTCTTTTTAAACCGTTGAAATTTCTAGTCGTGTGACTAGGGGACAAACTACGTAGCGTATTTGAGAATTCGCAACTCAGTGGCTGAGTTATGGTAGGGTTTTGAGCGTAGAGTTAGGTTAGTCAGTAGCGGGTGTTGCGAATTTACATGTGTAAGCGTGTGACTACTTAATTTCTTGTAGAAACCTTGGGGGCAGCACGTAGACAGGGTTTTGCCAAAGCTGGGTAAATTCTGTGTCGTTCTGTTTCTGTATTTATTATTCTGCTATTATCTGTGCTGCTATTATTCTGTGATCTGTGTTGAAATAATTTTATAAGCTTCCGTAATTAATTTTTATAATTGATAGTATCACCCTTTTCACCCCCCCTCTAGGGTGAAATTGATCCTACAGCTCTCCCATGTAACGTGCGAGTTGATAGATGATCAGTAGGTTCGATCATCGGGGTTGGGTATATATGAATATGAATATGTATTTGTAGTGATAATTTATTAGATATAAATATTTTATTGTGTTTCGATTAAATGTTTTCTATTATTTAAGAGATGACCAAGAATTATAGGTGTAGCATGAGTATTGATATGACTAAAATGTGATGGTGTCAATTGAAACTTAAGTATTTGATCCTGTTTGTTGGGTGTTTGGATGATTTTTTTGCGTTTGATTAGTGTAGTAATTAGTGATCAATTGTTTTTATATGCTTAAAATGTCAATTATCAGAATATGTTTTTGATAAATACAAGCATTTATTTTCATTAAAATGTGAATTTATTTCTTTAAAAATATTTTGATTAAGCCATTAAGGAAAATGATAGATTATGTTATACATATATACGTATATGTATATAAAAGTTTGAAGATATTTTCTAGTATGGTAACGGGTGAGTGATATGGTAAAGAGAATTGAATGTTTAAATTATTTTCAAGTGAATTGAATGTGTCAATGATGGTTATTGAACAGTAGAACAGGACATTTCGACACAATATTCTAAAAAAATACGAATAGTGTTTTAATATGAAAAATGTATATTATTTTGAGTAGTGAAGAATTATTTCTTTACAGTTTAAAATTCTTATAGACAAAGTAATAAATATTTTGAAATGTGATTATTGTCTTGAAAAATGAACTTAGAACAATTATAACTATTTTGTGTGACGGGTTTATAAATAAAGATATAAGAAAGATTTATTGAAATGTATATAAGTACGAATTAGTTATTTTTATATGTTTGAATAATTTTAAGCAACGGTTGCAGCCTTCGGATGTAAGAAGATCGTGGAGATCGATGGCGAGGCAATGGTGGTATGTTTTCTTATATGATTAACATTGCAGCCAATTGGTAAAACAAGTCATTTAGATTTGTAGTAAGGCAATGTTGTTATATATATGTGTGTGTGTTTATTAGATTGATAATTGTTATGTGTCCGGTTATATATATACGCATACAACTCTCTGTGTGTGTGGATTCACCTATACACACACACACACACTTATATATGTAGGTATATATACACACAAATATACACACAAAAATCAATATGCATGTTATGATTTAATAAATCACAATGAATGAAATCCTACCTTTTTTATTAGTAAAAGTTTAATGTTTGATTACATGTTATGTTGTACGATTTTCAAATCAATGAATTGAATGCATGCTCATTTGAATTATTAAATTGACTTGTGTTATAAGAATTGTTTTGACACTTTAGTTGATTGTTCAATTAAAAATAGATTGGCATGCATTATTGGAATTATATATGTACACACACACTAATGGTTTTGGTTAGATAGATTTTTCATCGGACTAACACTCCAAAGATCAGAGTCATTTTCCAAAAGGATGTAGATAAATTGGATGAACACTGAAACTATATAGATAATAAGCACCAAAAGATAAAGAGACACGAGATTTATTGTAGTTCGGGACCAAGATCCCTACATCCACCTTGAAGCTTCTGTCGTAGGCTTTTATTCCTTAATTTGATGTACAAGTACTTCTGTTACGAAGTCCACCATTAATGATTTTTGATTATAGCTTTCTAAATAGAGTAAGGAATAAGGAATGATGTTACAATGTCCGAGAATCTCTTTTCATCCCTTTTTCAGTAGTACGTGGTCCTCTATTTATAGTAAATTTAAGGTTTTTCCATTAGTGTAGGGACTTTTACATGGATTGATTACCTGGCTTGCTATAGGTGGCTTGGATTCAAACATTTTCATCATCTTGTTAAGAGTACATTGACGTGGATTAATGACATGTCACTTTTATATATAGTTCCATTGATTCGTTTCGTTTATCATTATCGTTGGTCTTAGTCCAAGGCTACATAAGCTATTGATTGTTGATACTTGTTGAAAGTCTTTGGCCTTGGTCGTTGCGTCTCCCAACCGAACTTGTTGTCTTAATTGGACAATAGTCTTGATCGTAATCAATGTCTTTGCTCTTGCTTTCAAATCTTGGGTTCTTGAATATCGATCCTGGTGTTTATGCTCTTAGTGGAAAACAAATAATGGGTCTCGGAATTACAAGCCAAAGAGCTTCCCTTTAGTATATACATAATTTGTACTGGGTATAAAATATGGTGTAACAAATCCCTTCCCCCCCCCCCCCCCAAATTTCACCTCATACGGTTGTTATAAGGTGGGATTTAGAAGAAAGGGTGTCATATCATACTTAGTACTTGGCTTGTTAGTTCCGTTCTCGTTATAAGGTTGACCTGAGCCTTTGTGCAAAGTAATTATCTTGAGAATTCTCTATAATATTACTTTATTGAGACAACTTATAATGATCTGACATTGTATTGAAAACATTTTGAAATCCAACATCATCTAAAGGGTTTTGAAAAACAACTTGAAATCTAACCGCATCTAAAGGATTCTGGAAAACGAAACGGAATGTACCAGATTTTTAGCACGTACAACCATCAAACCAGAGACCAAAGCAGGGCTCGACGAAACAGAAAGTATCATGGTACGTCGTCCTTCACAACAATTGAACTTGAATGCGTCTTCTTGCTCCAGCATTCACGTCGATCTATTACGACCAGCGCGGTTGTTCGTATTTCATTTTCTTAAAACAACTTGAAATCTAACCTCGTCCAGAGGATTTCGAAAACAATTTAAAATCTAACCTTATCTAGAGGATTTTGAAAAACAACTTGAAATCTAACCCTGTCAAGAGAATTTTGGAAAACAATTTGAAATCTAATCTCATTTGGAGGATTTTGGAAAACAATTGAAATCTAACCGCATATAAAGGATTTTAGAAAACAACTTGAAATCTAACCTCATCTAGAGGGTTTCGAAAAATAATTTGAAATCTAAACTCATCTAGGGGATTTCGGAAAATAATTTGAAATTTAACCACATCTAGAGAATTTTGGAAAACTACTTGAAATCCAACCTCGTCTGGTAGATTTTGAAAAACAAGTTGAAATCTTACCTCATCTAGAGGATTCGGAAAAGAACTTGAAATCTAACCTCATCTAGAGAATTTCAAAATGATTTGAAATCTAACCTCATCTGGAGGATTTCGAAAAACAACTTGAAATCCATCCTATCCAACCTCATCTAGAGGATTTTGGAAGACAGCTTTAAATTTAACCTCATCTAGAGGGTTTGGAAAATAACTTGAAATCCAACCTCGTCTAGAGGATTTTGAAAAATAATTTGAAATGAGTGCCTAGATTAAAAAATACACCGATGCCATGCTCCATTCATCTAGACTTGGTCTCTAAGTGGTATCGGGTATTAGAAAACTACTAGTGGTGATACAATGCTTATATTTTGCATTCGGCTGACGTGGCTTACTATACAGCGCCATGTATGGTACTTTGACCATGGTTCACTCTTTGCATGATACGATTCGTTCATGGCTCACTTTTTGCACAATGTCATGGTTGTGACTCATTTGGTCCGTTCGGCGGCGGTTGACTTCCCATGAGTCACACTTTACATGACACTATCGACTGTGGCTCACTATTTGCACGACACTTTTTGGTCGTGGCTCACT
Source organism: Allium cepa (assembly GCA_030765085.1). Lineage (NCBI taxonomy): Eukaryota > Viridiplantae > Streptophyta > Magnoliopsida > Asparagales > Amaryllidaceae > Allium > Allium cepa. The sequence continues at coordinate 567,762,905 of CM060943.1, forward strand.
CTTAACATAACACTATTAGCCATGGCTCACTATCATTGGGAATCTACGCAACACATGGTTCTACATAACCATGATTACTATTGGGAATCTACCTACTATTATGACTTTCTTGGGAATCTACCAACTTTTCTAATGCTCTCGGGAATCTATCCGATGCATGGTACTACTTGACTTGGGAATCTACCTAATTTTCTAATCTCTTCGGATATCTGCCAATCTTTCAAACATTCTTGAGAATTTACCTGATGCGTGGTACTATTTGATCATGGCTCACTATACTGCGAATCTACTCATTTTTCTAATCTTTTGGGGATCTACCTAATGCATGGTACTAGTTGATTATAGCTCACTATATTAGGAGTCTTCCAAATTTTCTAAGCTTTTAGGAATCTATCCAATCATCAAACTAAGTAATCTTGGTTAGGCAAAATCATTTACTTGGTGAACTGAGTAATTATCGTGAGGCGAAATTATTTACTTGGTAAAACCAAGTAATTGTCCTGAGGCGAAATCATATGATTGGTGAAACTAAGTAATTACCATAAGGTGAGATCATATGCTTGGTGAAACTTAGTAATTTCCATAGGGCAAAATCATATGCTTGGTGAAATTAAGTAATTGGTATGAGGCAAAATCATATGCTTGGCCAAAAAATAAGTAATTTCCATGAGCCAAGATCATATGCTTGGCGGAACTATGTAATTGCCATCAAGCGAAATCATTTATCTAACGAAATTAAGTAGTTGCTGTTGAGTGAGGCGAAATCTTATACTTGGCGAAACTAAGTAATTGCCCTGGGGAAAAATCATTTGCTTAACGAAATTAAGTAATTGTCGTTGAGTGAGGAAAAACCATATACTTGGCGAAACTAGGTAATTACCGAAAGGCGAAATCATATGCTTGGTAAAACTAAGTAATTGCCGTGAGGCAAAATTGTATGCTTGGCGAACCTAAATAATTATCGTGAGGCAAAATCATATGCTTAATGAAATTAAGTAGTTGCCATTGAGGCGAAAACATTTACTTGCCAAAAATAAATAATTGTCGTGATGCGAAACTATTTACTCAGTTGAAAGTGGGTAGTTACCGTGAGGCGAAATCATTTAATTTGTGAAACTGAGTAGCTACCATGAGGCAAAATTATTTTCTTAACTAGAGGTGAAAGCATGGCTTTGAAACCTGCATGACGCTAAAGTAGTACCATGAAAAAAATGTTTTTATGTACTTTTGTAAGTTGCGTGGTATTACTTGATCATGGCAATAATGACGACTAAAGCACTTTGATGTACTTTTGGAAGTTGCACGATATTGCTTGATCATGGCAATAATCGCAACTAAAACATTTTGATGTACTTTTGGAAGTTGTGTGAAATTGCATGATCATGGCAATAACCATGACTTGAACATTTTGATGTACTTTGGAAGTTGTGTGATATTGCTTGATCATGGCAATAATCACGAATAAAACATTTTGAAGCAATGTTTGAAATGCTTAATACCTAAGAAGGTTGAAGTTTCGTGTGGTATGCCTGAGTGACAACTAAAATATTGATCACTATCTCCGGTTATTATCAGTGCTGTGATTTAACTTTGGGTGGCTTAAGCACGGTTGTAACTAACATATTTTCCGGTGCCTGTTTAGAGAGCTAACCTCAGATATTAGGCTTAATAATGGCCAATAATTTGATTAATGACTATCTAAGAATCACTGTATATCTAGATCTCCGAGACCTTAATGGAAATAGCCATTATTACCCTAGGAATCAAGGACGCATACTCGGTTGCCCCTTGCTCATTTAAAGCTCCATCTACATAAGGTTAATAAGAGATTTGTTTACCTGCTATTTTCTTCTCTATTTTCGGCTCCAAAACTAGTGCATTTGGTAACGAAGTCGATGAGCGCTTGACCCTCGAATGATGTCCTAGGCACGTAAGGTGTCTCATGCTCGTGGAGTTCTATTACCTATTTAATTAATCTCCTCGTGGTCGTCGGTTTACTAAAAACTTGCCGAAGTGGTTGATCTATAAGGTCTTTAATGGGATGAACCTGGAAATATGGCCGAAGTTTCCTTGCTGTAAATACCAAGTTATAAGCGAATTTTTTCCAATTACTGGGTAGTGCTTCTCAACTGGACCTAGCTTTTTGCTTATATATATTGGTCTTTGGATTCCATTATCATCTCTAAACAAGGTTAAACTTATGGCTTGATCTGAGGCGGCCAAATAAAGTAACATAGTTCCTCCATGTATAGGTTTCGACAATACCGGGGGGGAACTTAGGTGCTTTTGAAGTTCCTCAAATGCCTTTTGGCGTTTGTTTGTCAATTTGAAAGTAACATGCTTCTTTAAGAGGTTAAAGAGGAGAACACACTTTTCAACTAATCGACTTATGAATCTGTACAAAGCAACCATCTTTCCATTCAAGCTCACTAACTCCTTTCCACAAGCTGGGTCCTTCATGTTAGTATATCTTTTATCTGATCTAGATTTATCCCTATTCCTTTAGCACTTACTACAAAACCTATGAATTTCTCAGATTGTATTCTAAAGGTACACTTCTAAGGGTTCAACATCATCTGATATTTCCAGAGAGCCTCCAATGTCTCAGCTGGATCCAAAACATGACTTTTTGACTCTGATATGTTGCTCCTGCATTCTCAAGATCGAAGGGCATTACCCGAAATAATCATCCATAAATAAAATCAATTGGTGACCGTTATAAGCATTCACCAACTAATCGATTCTCAATAGAAGGAAGCAATCCTTTGGGCAAATTTTGTTTAAATCAATGAAGTCAATATAAGTCCCCTACTTTCGTTTGATTTCTATGCTAACACTGAATTAGCATTCCACTTTGGGTAATATACGTTTCAGATGTAGTTATTATTTAGTAACCTCTCGACCTCTTCTTGTAGAACCGAATATCATTCTTCTGTCCAAGGCTCTTCTTTTGCCTTATGGGAGTAAACTTTGGATCTACATTCAAGCAGTGGCAAATAATTGAGGGGTTGATTCCCATCATGAATCCATGCGAACACATCTCGATTATGCTTGAGGAAGGAAATTAGCTCTTTTCGGACATATGGATGGAAGTAAGTCCCTATCCTGACGGTCTTAGACTTGTCATTTTCATTGAGGCACAATTCTTCTAGGGTCAAGTTCAATTTCGTCTTCTTCTTGTATAATGTGAACAATCATTCTCTTTGTCTGAGAAGACTTACTACCTTGCCCCTGTTCTATTTCATTATATCCTCTTTGATAGCTTGCTGTGTAAATTAATTCTCCAAAAGAGAAATTTTCTTACCTTGGAGGAATTCTCAAGGGTTTCTTACAGACTATTCTGTAAAAAGTTATGATCAGTAATTGGTAAACTAGATAGAATTTTATATGTATCAAGATTAGATTGCCCATCGGGAAAGAAAGGAGTGAAACCTGAAAGAATCATTTCGGATAGATAGGAGACTTCTTTAAATATAGAGATCCATATAGTAATCTTCGTTGGGGAATTATATATATATACATCTGTTCGGTTGAATGGGCTTTCATAATATGAATTTCACCTAAAACACAAAGGCAAAGTTAGACATTGATAAAAATGAGATACTAAACTAACATTTAAGAAATTTAATCATTCTCCATTTCTATATGAAGTTTTCCACGGCCTAAGGAAGTCTTCGACATCCATCTGCTTCATGTCCATTTACCTGACGGTAGACACGGTAGTTCTTTCCTTTCAAATCTTGTTTGGTGCATGAGGGATATCTTGTTTAGTGAAGCACTCCATAAATTTGTGAAGAGATCCGAGACAGATAGTTGAGTGGTTTAAAGACTTGGTATCATTTAAACTTCTTCGGGGATTAGAGAGTAGAGATAGCCGAGAAAGCTCTTTTAATAGGACGAGATGGAACTTTACTTTTCATTATTACTATACTCAAGTTCTTGATTTTTTTTTCCATGGCCTTAACCATCCTCGTAGTTGAGAAGACTCTTGGAGATACTCTTGAAGATACTCCAAAAGCTATTTAATCTGGATAACTTGAATTTCATAGGAAGGATCGCACTTCATGTCCTGGTCTTCTTCCGAGATAAAGGTAGCCAAATGCTTATCATCGTCTTCTATAATAGGAAGGATGCAGTGGTTAAGGGATAACTATAAGGTTGGTTCCTAATTTTCAAAGTTAATCATGGTTGAGAGGTGAAGTTGCTAGATTTTTTTCGAAATGGAACAAATGACAGAGGTTCGAGCCTTTCTTCTAGCGCTAAAAATTTTAGTTAGAATTTTTGTCTAACTAACACTTCAAAGCTTTCGGAGTCTTGTTCCAAAAGAATGCAGATAAAATGGATGAACACCAAAACTATGCAGACAATAAGCATTAAAAGATAAAGAGACATGAGAGTTATAGCGGTTCAAGACCGAGATCCCTAATTCCACTTTGAAGGTTCTACCGTGAGCTTTCATTCCTCAATTTGATGTACAAGTACTTCTATTACAAAGTCCTCCATTAATGATCTTTTGATTAAAGCTTTCTAAATAGGGTAAAGAATATGGACTGATTGTAGAATGTCAAAAAATCTCTCTTCGGTCCTTTTCCAGCAGTACGTGGTCCTAGTAAATTTATGGTTCTCCCATTGGTGGAGGGGCATTCACATGGATTGATGACTTGGCTTGTTACAGGTGGCTTGGATTCAAACACTAGTCATCATCTTGTTAAGAATGCTTTGACGCGGATTGATGATGTGACACTTTTATATATAGTTCCACAAATTCCTTTTTTATCATCTCTGTTGATCTCTATCCATGGCTATTTAAGTCGTTGATCGTTGATACTTGTTGAAATGTCTTTGGCCTCAGTAGTTACCGCACTCAGCTGAGCTTATTATCTTAATTGGACAATGGTCTTAATCTTAATCAACATTTTTGCTCTTTCTTTCAGATCTCAAGTTCTTGGATATTAATCTTTGTGCTTATGCTCTCGCTGGAAAACAAACAATGGGTCTCGAAACTATAAGCCAAGGAGCTTTCCTTTCGAATATTCGTAGCTTGCACTAGGTGTAAATTATGGTGTAATGGTTTCCATATCAATTATTTAATGTATTGACTATACTAGCTTCCATGAATTTAAAGGGAAAATTTCTATCTTATAAAAACTGAATTTTGAAAGAAAGAAATTTTTGTAAAGTTTTGGAGATTTGGAAAATTGTATATTATATAATCTCTTTATAAATGAATTCTCTTCCTATTCGTAATTTGTTATTTTCCAATGTCAATTGAATGGAAATCATGCTATTGTATGAATGAAGTATGTAGGGATATGTAATGCTTGTTAATGATTGAGTTATGGTTTAATGCTTCGTTGTTTATAATTTATTATTGAGAAACATATCTTTTATACATTTATATGCTATGTTTAAGCAAAGGAAAGTGTGATATTATACAATATCACATAAAGATGTTATGTTGGTTATCTTTATGATAATACCTAGTGTACACCCGATATATGATTTTTGCTAAGTGATATATATATATATATATATATATAATATTTTATGAAGACTGAATCATGTTAATAACCCTTAGTGACATTACGTTAAATGACAATTAGATGGGGTTTACTATTGTTTATTAATCATGTTATATATATTTAATTCGGAACTAGAGGCTGATATCACGGGGATTTGAGGTGTAGTAAAAATGAGGTATAGCCAAACCTTGCACTATATATAAATATATACATATAAACATATATATACACATACACGTACACATATACATACATATATTAGTTTGTTAATTATTATGTTTCCATATACATATATCTGTGTGTGTATACATATATATATAAGTATAATGTGTGTTATTTACTTAATGTTATTTGAATGTAACCTATTTTATATTTATGACATAATTTGAATGAACGATATATATGGATTTATAAAAATGTGCTATATATATAAACATGTACATGTGTCAAGTTTGAAGTGATTTCACAATGCATATGACTTTAAATGTTATGGTTAAATTAAAAATATTATTAGTTTGGAAAATGGGGTGAATTTAAATAATGTATTTAGTAAATGATGAACTATAAGGAATATTTTTAGCTTATATATTCTAAAAAGTGGACTGTTCATTTTTGGGAAGCTATATTTACATAATTATCAGATTTGTAAAAGAGGGTTTTTAGCCGAAATAGTCATTGTTTGAGTCGAACTTAAAATTATAGTCTGAAAATAAATAAGACATCATTTATTAAAATCACAAGCTGGTTTGGAGACAGGTAAATGATCATATTCTTTCATATAAGAATATGTAAATGATAAAAAATGTTTGCAAAAATAAGGAATATATATAGTTATGAAGAATAAAAAAAATGGAGTGAGTTGGTGTAAATTATTTAGGAAAAGAATTTATTACTCTACAAATAATTTTAACATAATAGTTATTTCTAAGTTAAACAAAGTTGAACGGGGATTTAACGAGTTGAGGTCATGGAACAGTGCTTTGCAATAGGAAAATTGTATTTGAAATAACTCTTGAGTATAAATAAAATTTTAAAGCTGAAATTTACTAAGGGAATAAATAATATACATATGATGTATCGATTGAGCCTCATCATGATAAATAAATAGTTGTATCCATTTTGTCAATTAGAAATTATATAGTAACATGATATAAGTCAATAAAAACTTGAGAAATGGAAATGCATGAGTAAACATTTGTTTCTGATGTGCACGTAAATGTGCACATTTTTATCGCCATATTTAATCTATTTAAATTAAATAAATGATCATATTGGGTATTTTAACTTGTTTTAACCAAAATTCACATTAATTCCAAATTGTCACACATTCATCTTCATACAAGGGTGAAATGGTCATTTTTGTGCATTTATTAAAATTGTGAAAATTTACTTAGAATTTTCTATGTTTTTTTGTAGGAAATTTGGTGACTTTCACAAGTGGTTTCATGAAGATATGCATGCACAAAATCAATACAAAGGAATGAAGATGGAAATAATTCAAAATGAAGATCATGGAGGACCCCACCTACCCACCTACCTTAATGTACAAATTAAAGGCTAATGCTCATGCTTATGGATTTAATGTCTTCATGTACATTTAAGTGGGGATTAAAACATGCTAATGATAACTTGGCCTCCACACTTTCTCATGGACATTTTGGGCATTCCCCAAAAATAGGAATTAGGGTTTTAAACTTGTATATATACCCCTTATGTTTCATGTAACATTATCTCCTCTCTTAGTCTCTCTTCATTAGTTTAGGATCAAAATAAAAGATAAGTTCTCTTTTTTCCTTCATGGCTACTTGGCCATTTCTCTTTATGTAGTTTTTTTTTATGCAACTTCAATACATGTTCTTTTTATTTTCATGCTTATTTACTTTCATGTTGTAGTGTAGATTTATTTTTCATGCAAGTAGTATAGTTTTTCTCTTTGCTCTCTTTTTCCTCTTCTTTTTATTCAATGTTGCTTGCTACATTTGTTCATATGATGACAAATATGAGAGGCTAATCCCTTCAATTTAGGGGTAATGAAGCCTCTAATCATGTAGCTTCAACATTTTGATGTTTTATACTCTCTTTTTGTGCTTTAATGTGAATGCATGAAGTGGTTAACTTGTTGTTTAGCTTTGAATTTGATAGTCTATGTTGTTCATAACAAATAGGCTATGCTTAAACAAACATAACACAAATTGCCTCTTCATCTAAATATGATTATGGCAAAGAAGTGGTTGTTGAAATTGAAATTTGATAGCCTATATTTCTAAACAATAGTTAATAGGCTATGCTTAAAATAGATTTTTATTTCAACTTTGTTGTCATATTTCATGAGATTTAAAAGTGTATTAGTGGTTGTGTTATAGTTTGATGGTTTATATTGAGCTAATTAATAGCACAAATATACCATACTTATGATAAGCACATCAACTAATTCACTAATGACAAGAAAAGAGAGAACATAACTTCATTTTGTTGATTTATGTGATCTAGAGAGTGGAAATTGCCTCTAAATTGTCTTAACACTCTCATATTTTTATCTATTTTCTTTTGTCATTTTTCTTTTTTTTTAGTTAATCACTCTTCCAACTTTGGTTAATTTGATTGAGTAGATTTTTAAAATCATCAATTCCCTGCGGATCGACCCGTATTCGCCGCGTGCTACATTCATACACCGTGCGCTTGCGGTTATTTTTTAAATCTATATTCGTTCGACGGTTTTCTAAACCGATAGAACTTCCGTCGGCGAACAGTTTCATAGTAAGTAGAAGTCAAATATTGTGTTTAATTAATACTACTAATGATTTAGAATAAGATAGTAACATTCACCAACATATTAAAATTAACAATATGTGAAAGAAAATTTAGAAAGAAAAATTAAATGTTAACGGAAAAAAGAATAAAAACGATTTCATAAAGCTTTAGCAAAATGAAACCAATTTCGAGAAAAGAAATTTTTATTTCGATAATCATATTGGTTTGGGAGTTGTAAATAAACAAAGCAACATATTTATTTAAATTATGTGGGTTGTTAACCAGCTTTTTGACCAAGAAGTTGACTTCAATTGGAATTAGAAGGTCAAGATGAGCATGAGACGACTCAAGAATTTTGAAACATGCTTATTTTAGAAATTGGGACTTAAGATTTTAAAGTAGAATGGGGCAATTTGGACTTCTCGATACCGAGAGGAACCTCTTGATACATTTACCCTACTTTGCACCACCAAACTCCTTACACTCCAAGTACAACCTCAAACAGTCATCACGAAGTGTTTTTTTCTTAGATAATAGATGAGCTACTTCAAGTATTGATGAGAAAAAAGCAAATAAAGCAGAACAAGACAAGCAAGGAAATCGTTTGGAATAACTTAAATGGAAAAGAGCTTAGAATACAACATAGCAAGAGATGGGAGGGAAAACTGAGTGAGGAAGATGGGCCTTTTACCCATTAAAACCTCTCAATGCCGAGAGGAACGTCTTGGTATCGAAAGGTCTAGATTGCTTTTTGGGCCGACATGCTCCCTTATGGACCTACGGATTTTCACTTGGACCTTAAACTACATGAGCCTATGGATCTACAAAGTCCTTCTCTATAATATCAACCCAATGGTAACTAAACATGGGGCTTCTTCTTCTCCATCCCCTATCTCTCCCCCATAATAATCACCTAAGTAGACATTGTTGGCGGTTCTAAGCTTGAGAACCTGACAATCTCTTGTGCTAGTGACTATGATTCTCTCTCAAACCCATAATCAATAAAAAATATATAAAGTGGATGCAGGCTAGAGATTGTAAACCACCATAAAAATTATTATGTGTCCTTTTCTTTTCCTATTTTCTATTGGATATCTGTATTTCAATTGGTTGTTGTTGTGCCACTTTTTGCATCTAAATTTTGGTGCTTTCACCGAGAAAAAGCTACATTTCACAACATAAAGCTTTGACCTAAAATTTGAAGTTGATAAAGAGGCCTAACACTTGATCTAAAGTTGGAGGAAGTCTTCCAAAGCGTAAGGGCGGTCAGGAGGTGTCCTTAAATTCTAGTTAATCATCTATAAGACGAGATACGAGGTGGAGAGAATAATGAAGGAGATGAAGGATGAAATAATGAATCAACAACACGAGAGGGGTTTTTCCAAAGGATTCGACGGCAAGCAAGAGCCAGAGCAGCTGGAAATTAAAAGCCAAGAACTAATGCAGGAGCATCTGGAGTTGGAGCGGAGAAAACTAGAACAATGCCCCCATAACAAAACCACTTGCTATTGCCCCAATCCTCTCGGTACCAAGAGAAATATACTTCGGGGCAATGTTGGTTCGGGCTTAGGACAAGCTAAGATGCTGAGAACGAACAATGATGGAGCCAGAAACGCAAGTCAAAACCCAAATGCACAGCGACTGGAAGAGCATATGCTGGAGTTCTGATGTAGGAATAAGGGGGTGGAATGAAGCCGGAGGTGTAAATAAGAATGCAAGCGCACAGCCATAGGAGTATGTGTCGGAGTTCCCTTACTATAGCGGAGGGAAGAATGTAGTTATTGATCCAAAACCTTCATTGGACGGCAACAACTGAATAGTTGAGTTGGTCAGAAGGATAGTGAGGAGTGGACCACCAAAACAAAGTTTAGAGGACATAAACAAGAATCCATTTGACCCTGAGATCTGGAGTGCAAGGAATCATCCCGATTTCAAGTTTCCAACGTTGGAGATGTACGATGGGAAGATAGGTTCAATGGTTCACCTAATGAGATATATACGGCATATGGAGGTGTTGGGTACTTATGAGGAGGTGATGTATGGTGCTTCCAGTTATATCTGATGAATTTAGCAGCGATATGGTTCAGCCAATTAGAGAATGGATCCATATGCATATGAATCGAGTTAGTGAATAGGTTCTTGAGACAGTTCAGGGTTCATATTTCTTGACCAAAGAATTTGAAAACCCTATCAAGCGTAAAAAAAAGGCCAAAGAGATCTAAAGATGCTATCTGACGAGATTCAATGCAGCAGCTGCTGCAGTTGATAAGTCGATCCATCGGTAATCCTAATGGCATCAGTGTCTGGAGTCACAAGCAACACTGACTTCAAAATTGCATTGGAAAAGGATCCACCGATGGATCTCATGGAGTTTTACCATGAAGCTGATAGATATCTACGTCAAGAGGATGTTGAAGCTAATAATGATGATATCAATGATGTGGATGACGGAGGACTGCCTGGCGGAGGATACGGAAAAAACAATAGTAGATATCTGATACTGACAATTAATAATAACATTTAATAATTATGAAATGATATTTAATATTTAATAAAATTATTAATTAACAATGACTATTAGAAAATCAATAATTAATAATAATTAATAATAAGAGAGATATTTAATAATTCATACTTAATAAAAGATGTCAATGATTAAGAAGTAACGTTTAGTATTTAGAATTTAATATTTTATAATTATAATTAATAATAATATTTAATGTCAAAAAAATTAAAATTTTGAGATTTTCTGAAATAAATTAAAAAATACCTACGAAATAAAGTATACATTCATACGCATTTAAAATTTATTATTTATTAGTAATAGCAGATAATTATTTTTAATATTTAATATTAAAAAGGTAATAATTACTAAATAATAAATTATTTAATTATTTAATAATTAGTAATTACTATTAAATATTAAGAAATAATAATAAATAATTAAGACTAATATTCAATAACATAATTTAATATTTAATTTTTGATAACTAATATTAAGAATAATATTTATTATTTATTATTTAATAATTATAATTGATATTTATATTCAATATTTAATATTAAAAAAGTTATAATTAATATTTAATATCAAATACTTAACAAGTAATAATTAACATGTAGTGATAGATACCTGTTACAACCTTTTTTGTAACTAGTGGAAGTAAAAACTGCAGTATGCCAGATCAATGATAATAGCGCACCAGGGCTTGATGATATAAATTCTAAATTCTACAAGGTGCACGGGGATCAAATCAATACTGATATACTTTATGCCATGAATGGTATTTTGTAGTCAGGTAAATTATTAAAGAAATCAACCATACTTTTATATGCCTCATTCCAAAATAGCCTGAAGCAGTTGATATGGCAGATTTTAGACCAATCTCACTTTGTAACATCTCATATAAAATCCTAGCTATTCTCCTTTATAATAGAATGAAAGTTTATATGAATGATCTTATTTCACATAATCAGAATGCATTTATCCTTGGGAGAACTATCAATGAGAACTCCTTGCTACTTATGAAATGGTTAGAGGATTTAATAGGAAGAATTCTAACAATTTCTATCTGAAAATTGACTTACACAAAGCTTATGGTAAAATTAATCGTAAGTTTATTCATCACATGCTGATTTCTATGGGTTTCCCTTTAACATTTGCTGATCTTATTTAAGAATGTATTTCTACTCCTTCATTCTTGGAATTAGTTGATGGAACCCTCTTTGGCTATATAGAGAGTTCAAGAGGACTACGATAAGGTGACACTCTTTCTCCATATTTATTTTGCATAGCAATGGAATTCCTCTCTATTAGTTTGGATTTAGAATATATAAAAGGCAAAATTACCCCTATATACAACATTGAGCCTATGATCAACCACCTACTGTATGGGGACAATATTTTAATTTTGACTAAGGCTACCATTGAAAATGCGAGGAGCATTAAACAGGCGTTTCAGATGTTGAATGTGATAATTGGCCTGAATTTAAATGAAAATAAATCCACTTTGTTTTTCAGTAAAGGAGATACTCTTAAACCGCAAATTGCTGATTTGTTAAAAATCAATGTTGGTCAACTCGCTGTGATTTATTTAGGCATTCCATTATCAAACAATAAACTTGAAGAAAGGGATTTTGGGTGTTTAATAGACAAAATTAACAAAAAATTCAATCACTAGAATAGTAGATTACTCAATATAAGTGGTAGAGTTGATATAGTAAAAACTGTGATCTTCCCCATGATTCAATTGTAGATACAATTTTCCCCTTCCCTGCTGCAGTCACAAACAGAATCAATTCTATATGTGCTAATTTTATATGGAAGTCTAAATCACACAAAATGTGTTGGGAAGATGTTTGTAAAACTAAAAGAGAGGGTGGTTTTGTATTAAAAGAAAATTGCAGATATTGAAAAAGATGTTTCTATCAAACTGGTTTGGAAATTTATTCAAAGGGACACTTTATGGTCTAAGTGGATTTACAAAAAATATTGCAATAATAAGAATTTTGGACAAATGAAATAGACAATAATGCTTCTGCTACATGGAAATGTTTGTTGTGTGCTAGATTATGGTGTAGAGGGCTAGTTGAAAGAAAAATTGTTAATGGCAATGATACTATTGTTTGGTTTGATCCATGGCTCAATGGATACTCTCTGGTTGACACTAATGTCTGCCTCTAATAGACATAAAAGAAAAGTTTCTCACAACAGGACATAATTGGAAAAATCAAATTGAGGGAGTTCTTATTCAAATGCATCAGATAATTCACAACATCAAAATTCCCATTCACATGCAACAAGACCATTGGTCTTGGATTCCTAACAATAACGGTCAGTTTACTCTTAATTCGGCATGGAATCAAATTAGAGACAAACATGCAGAAATAAACGGGACCAACATAGTTTGGGATAAATTATGTGCTCCTAAAATATCCATTTGCACTCTCATGGCCGGATTAAATAAATTGAACACCAAAGATAGGATAAGAAGATCGAAAGCTAGTGTTAACCTATCTTGTGCGTTGTGTCAGGACCACAACGAAGATCGAGACTAGCTGTTATTCGAGACGGTTGCTTGATGAATTTGTAAATAAACTTAAAAATCAATATCGACGATTCTTATGACATCAGCCAATTTATGGAATCATTGTGTCAGAATCAGAAAATGAATTTAATGCATAATCATCTCACTAAACAGCCTTCAATTCACTGATTTGGCATATGTGGTGTGAGAGGAACTCTCGAATTTTTAAGAACGTTGAAATACCGACTCAAGTCAGGAAATTGCTTATTACTCAAGGCTGTAAACAACTTATTCAACAGAAATTGGATTTAACTATGAAAAGCAAGGAGTTAGACCTTATCTTGGCCGATTTTGGGTTGTTACTGATTCCAACTCGATTCTTCATCTTCCGTGAGTTTAGAATATCTAACAAGATCCTTGTAGTGGTTTGTAACTCTACCACCTCTGGAGTTAACTTGCAGAGCCAAAGTTGCCAATTCGAGCGGTGATTTTTTTATTTCAGATCTGATTTTAGGGTGAGACTTTTGTTTACTCTCTTCGAAAGTTTCAAATTAATTGAACTGAGTTCGAAGAGGCTTTCACTTATTGCTCCGTCCTATCTCAGTACAGGTGGATTTTCTTTAGCTTTGTAATTTTGGTTTTCCTTTCCTTTCGTTTTGGTTTTCTTTTTATATTTTATTTCTTTGCCCCAAATGTGTTCGTATAGATGGTTTTGAGTGCATTTGCTCTTTGATTACTCCTCCGTTTGTTTGACATCTTGGTTTTGGCGTTTTCTTTTATCTTGTTTCTTCAGGATGTACTGTTCATATATGGACATGATATGTACTCTTTTTCCTTGCAAGGTACCCATTTAGGTTAGGAGGTTGTAAGGTTTTAATGAGGCATATTATGAAAGTATATGTTCTCCCGTTTTGTTAATGGGGAACCTTTTTCCAAAAAAAAAAATTATTTACAAACTTTGTGGTTGCAAATGATTTATTGTTTGTAAACTTAGTTATAATTGTATAATTTAATCGGAGTTGCTATCTTAAACAACAATTGCTGGTATTTTGTGTTGTTTAGTTTTGAACTTTGAATGGTGTTTGTGGTATGAATGTATGGAAAAATCGTTTTTCCTTAGGAATTTAGTCCATATGTGTGTAAAGGTATACAAATATAGCATTATATGTATATATATATATGTAATGCTATATGAATATATCATTCTATTGTACTTTAAACTAAAATTTAAAACTTGTGTTCTTCAGATTAAAATTGGTCTTATGGTTTTCCATCAAACTAATTACATCTTTCTATATTATAGAAGAAGAATTTTTGAAGAAAGAAAATTTTGGGAAATTTCAGAGATTTGGAAAATTATACATTATATAATTTCTTTATAACCAAATTACCTCTTTATTTGTGATTTTATTATTTCCCAATATCAATTGGATGTAAAAAATGTTATATGAATAAAGTATGTAGGGATATGTAATGTTAGTTAATGATCGAGTTATGGCTAAGTGGTTCGTTTTTATAATTTATTGTTGAGAACAATATCTTGCCTACATTTGTAAGTTATTTTTAAGTTGAGGAAAGTTTGATATTATATATCACATTCGGATGTTATGTTGATTATCTTTGTGGTAATACTGACACCATGTATATGATTTTGTTGCTATATATACATAGTATTTCATGAATATTGATTCATGTTAATAACCCTTAGTAACATTGGGTTAAATAACAGTTATGTGTGGTTTACTATCATAATGAGAAAAAAATTAGAATAAAATGATCAAATGAGAAGACATAACTAATAGGCTAGATCCATCATAGTTTGGACTAAGTGGTATTCTGGCTCATTTGTCATAGGTTCAACGACATGTTGTATGGATACACCAACGACGAGGACACATAATATATTTAATGGAAATGGTGATGCCTATGCAGTAGAGAATTGTATAACAAATAAGCCATTTTTGGGCACCCATAATTCTGGTTGAGGGACATATGGATGTAAAAGGTCATTTGTCTTAGCTCAATCTGAGTTAGAAGAGTGTATTTTGCACCCAAAGAGTTATGTAAATAAACTATGATCAATTCATAATAAATAGATGATCAATAAACATGACAATAATTGTGATTTGGAGAGAATCATAACTTAAGAGAATTGTGATTGCAGTCGCATTAAATAGAGATCCATCTCATATATCATGACATTGTGTATGTTACATGATGGGAGTTAGGACTAATATTGAATATTATGACATTCATTTTGTACCGTATAAAAACCATTCTACATATCATTCTCTTTTCTGTTATACGTGCACCATTTCACTCACACCTAATTGTAGCCTAGCTTAGCATTTGTTATTCATTTAAGAACCTCAAGTCAGACCGAGGTTGTTTTAACAAGAGATTTTTTGTGGTTTAGCTTCACTTTTTAGGTCTTATTATCGTGGCAGCGTTGTGGACGTTGGTAGTTTTAGCGTTATGTTCTTTGTATTAGCATGTATATATGCGTGTGTGTGTGTGTATTTGTGTGTGTATTATGTATGTGTGTGATGTACTTGTGATGGATGATATGTATATCATTTTAAGTAGATGTGATGTGTATATTATTTTGTACAATGTTTTGTGCTAAGAAGAGATAAATCTTACTGAGTCGGATTATTATTTTGAAACGTGTCCATGTTGGACAAAGGGAGTGTATATGATGGATTGCTCCTATTGTGTTCTTTATCCATGCTTTTGGACGGTCAACTCTCTCTGATACACGGTGTAACAACCTGCCTATTTAACGATTACATATTTAAATGTTTGATTTAAATATGGCGTCGTTATTCGGATTTTAGGGTCCGAAATGTCACTTTTTGCAAACGGTCGAATTGGAGCTCAAGACCACTTCCATTGAGTTCAAAATGTCGTTTGCAATCTTTTTAAGTATAAGCTTCGATATGTTTGGAGTAAGTTGAAATTGGCTACTTTTTCTAGTTGGGTTTTGGGTTTAGGTTCAGCCCACTAGCTAACTAAACCCACTTAACCCCTCTACTTCAGCCCTCTCCTCTCCATTCACTCATTCCCACTTCTCAAACTCAAGCTCCAACTGAAAATGGTGGAAAGGAAAAAGAATTAGAAACTCCAAAACCCTAGTTCTTCTTGCTAGCTCATAATCTTGCTCCCAAAACCAAAGGGAAGCCATTGGTAAGCCTCTTCTTCTTCTCTATCTCTTTCTTTCTTCAATTTCAGAAAGTTCCCTAAACCTAATTTGGGAAATATGTTTTTTATCCTTTGATTGAAGCTAGTTGAGTTGAAGTAGAGATTAGTTGGTCTTATCCTTGTTATTGAGCTTCTTCTTCTTCTTCTTTGTCTTTGGGAAAAGGTGAGTTTTGAACTCACATCTACTTCTCTTGATTTCACTGATGTTGGGTATGAATTCCTAACACCTTGTTTATACGCACTTGCTTTTGGTTTGGATTGAATTGGTGAATATCCAAATTTTAGTGTTTGGGTTCAATTCTTTAAAGATCCTAACTTTGATGTTTGAACATGTTTTCGGTGGCGAATCGGAGAGCTAATGGAGCTGGGGTATCTATTGGCTAAAGCTCCTTAGGTCCATTGCTCGAATGATCGCGTTTTGGAAGAAATTGCAATTAATTGAAAAAGGGCAGGAACTGCAGAAATATGCAGTTCGGCCGACCGAGCCCTGTAGCCGGTCGACCGACCTGCTACCCCGAGCCATGTTATGTTTTCTGCATCTGGCCAGCCGACCGAGCCCTGCAACCGGTCGACCGACCTGCTCCTATTTTGCTGTTTTGCCTATTTTTGCATATTTTGATTTGTTTTCCAAATTTTATCGATTCAAGTTGCTTTTTAGTGGTTGTCATTGCATCTTTGGCTTTGATAACTTATTTTTGACTTCATTCACGGGTTTTCATAAATAATCCCTCTAAATCGTATTAAAAGTTTCCTTCTCCAATTCTTGAATTCTATTTATAATGCACACACAATTTCGCACTTCGAGCGAAGTGGAAGGAAGATCAAATGGTTAAGTAAAACACGGACCATGAATCTGTGCGTTTGTCTTCCCGATTAGTCCCCGACCTATTCAATTGATCGTTTTGACCTTCGGGTTTGGTTTATCGATGACATGAGATAAACTTTGTACTGCTTTGAGTGTGAAAGTGACTGACGGATAGTAAATCGTTTAGTGCGAACGAGTGGTTATGGGACATACGTTAACACTTTTCGGATTCCTTTTCGAGAGTTGTGACACATTCCGCCAGTTAGTGGTGTCCAGTACTGGGTCTCTGACCTTCACCACTACGGTTTGTTGCCTTCGGGTATGTGCCTTTGGGTTTGTGCCTTCGGGTTTGTTGCCCTATAGTATTGCTTTCTATGTTGGTCGTTATGAGCCGCATGGGTGATATTGGGGTGCCCTATAGTATCGCTTTCTATGTTGGTCGTTATGAGCCGCATGGGTGATATTGGGTTTGGAGTCTTCGGGCTCATGGATCCTTGTTTATACAGTACTGAGCTCGAGCAATTTTCTGATGTTTCATTGATATGTATATTCCCTTGGTATCGGCCTTTGGTATTGGTCTTTTTGAGCCGCATGATGTGTAGCGATTACCTTGTGGAACTTGTATACCTTATGGGTATTTTTTATTTGCCTTTTGGCTTGCTTTGGGATATTCTTATCCTTTGTTTCTATATGTTGCCGATGATATGAGGCTTGTTCTATATGATTCATCTTTTGTTAGATGATTGTGTTATCTCTTTTAGAGATGCTTTGTAACCTTGCAGGTTTATTGTGTTCAGTTTATCTAACTGATTTGTTTAGCTAGACTGACCCGTGTATTTTATACTCGGGTCAGGCCGAGATGTTTCAGGTTAGGTACTTTGGACTTAGCCTATTTTGCTACCGCATGGACTACTTCGCTAGCTTCTTTTTGTCATAGCTTTTGTGTAGTCCTATTATGTTGTAACTCTGATATTTATTCTTCTGGATTCATCTGTATATGGTGGTTTGCTATACCACTTGACATGTATCATTTTGTATACTCTATTATGTATCCATGTATGTGTGTATATGATGATCTACTGTTCTGTGATGTATATTACATTTGAGTTGTTATATTCTGTTCTGATAGATCCTCCAGCCACATATGGTTTTGTTTTAAGTATTCATTGGATATGTCGATCTGTTTGGTACGATTTTTGCCGACGTATTTAATGGATAGTTAAAGCAAGGCTATAGATGGTCGCACCTATCCATCCTTATTCTCCGTATTAGCAGACGGTATTACCTAATAATACTCTTTGCTAATTCGGGTATAGAGGTGGGGCGTCACAGCTTGGTATCAAAGCGAGGTTCAGAACAAAATATGATAAACACTGAATAGAAACACATATTCGGGTACATCAAAGTGTATAAGTGTACAAATCCTTGAATCATCGTGCCTCTCTATTCCTTCTACCATCAAAGGTTAGATAGGATTTGGGAATATGTCTAGGAATACATTTGAATTCCGTAGTATTCCATATTGAATTATCTGCCTTGGGAATAATCTTTACCTTATCTTAACTTTCAGCTTATGGCTGGAAGAGACAGAGGACGACGCTCGGATGCTAGGCAATCCAGTGGCTCACATCCGGACGGCGTTTATATGTTTGCCGGTCAGTTTTTGGAGTGGTTTAGGAGCACACAGCCTCCGGCTCCTACACGAACATCTCCTCCATGCAAGTCCACCTTTGCACGATTGTGCAGTGATTTTTCTCATCTTGGAGGGAAGCCATTTAAAGGTTCCGAGATTGTTCTTGAGGTCCAAGCTTGGATTCGCTTGTACGTGCATGTTCTCTCTCGCATGGATCCTTCTGACCATGATAGAGTTCTTGTAACTTCTAGCTTATTGCAAAAGCGTGCCGTTGATTTGTACGAGCTTCTTTTAGCTGAATTTGATGAGTCTGCTCTTTCTTGGACTCAGTTTCAGGAACGATTCGAACTCAAGTTTGTTCCTGAATTTGAGAAAGCTTTGTTGTCCCGGCGCTTTCTTGAATTGAAGCAAGGGGATTCTTCCGTTTCTGAATATGTTGCATCTTTCGAGGCCTTATCTAAATATGGTCTTGAATTCATTAGTACCTCGTATAGGAAGAATCTAAAGTGGGTATCTGGTCTTAAGAAATGTATTAAGAAGTCTTTAATGCTCCAGCTTAAGCTTTCCTTTGAGGAGTTGGTTGATTCGGCACTTCATCTCGAAGCCTTTGAGAAGGAGTGTGATTGTGGGAATGATGTTGAGGTTCGCAAGAACGCCAACAAGAGGCAGTTTCCATTTGATAAGCGGAAATTTTTCCCTTCCAAGAAGAAAAAGCGTGTTGAAACTGATTCTCAGTCTGCTGGAACACCTTCCATTAGGAAGTGTTTCAATTGTGGTTCATCTGATCATATGATTAGAGCTTGTCCTAAGCCTCTCTTCTGTCGCTACTGCAAGAAGGAAGGCCATCGTAGTTCCACTTGTCCTATTGCTCCGAGTAATCTTCTGTCAGGAAAACTAAATATAGCGGATGCTTCTGGAGGTTCTTCTCAGGGAAAAGGTATATCTCTATTTGTTTTGGAAGGTTCTATTTTATTTCTTGACTAGTGTATTTGAGTTCTCTTCGATACTGGGGCTTCACATTCTTTCGTATCGAAGAAGCTCTTTGTCTTTGGATGTTTCTTGTATGGTTACTTCGTTGAGAATTGCAAATCCGAATTGGTGGATCCGCAACGCTCAATTTGCTTTTATTGATGTCGAGATTATTTTATGTAATTTTTCTTTCCGAGCCAATTTTCATGTTATGCGTTACTTAGGCTTCGGAATTGATATTTTTGAAAGGATTGAATTAATTATTATGAAGCCATATCCTATATCCCGAGTGGACTATTCATCCTCAACATTTTCAATCTGTTAAACAGATTTCTATTTTCTTTGTGATTTTGATTCCAATTTGATCTCATCATTTTATTCTTTAAACCCTCATGAAGAGGAAAGTGTTGTTTCTCTCATTCTTGTAGTTTGAGAATTTTCTGACATTTTGGTCTTGTCTTAGGGTTATCACCTAAGCAATCTTTTGAGTAGTGTTAAGGTCTTTTTAGCTCGACCTTACCACTGGTTTTCATTTGGCTACGAGTTGCGGAAGTTAGCACTCCACTTACCGCAATCCGCACTCATTGTAATTCTTATAAATGATTTGTTATGTCATTCAGTTTGTGTAGCTCATTTCATCCATTTTATGAATCGAGTATTCTGTGAATATCTCGATGATTCCATTTTGGTATTTATTGATTTTGGATGGAAAATAGCAATTTAAAGAATTTTGCAAATCTTTTTCATAAGATTTATTTATAAGTATAATTGGATTTTTGTTCTTTAAACGAACAAAGAATATTTTTAAAAGTTTTTAGAAACATGTTTATCATATAGAAGATGATTTTGTGATTGTATTGCCCATTGAGTGCTTTAAGAATTCTGGTCGATGCGCTTGATCAACGTTATCGATAGGAATTTCCTAAACGCTTTGATGAGACAATCGGGCACAGTAAATTGATTTGGAATAAGTAAATTTTTCTTGAAAGATTATTACATAAAGATAATTATAATTTTGAAAGTCTTAGCTTTTTGGGAAAGAAAATTAATTTAAAAGAACTCTTTCTTTTCGATATCCCTATTCTTGTTATTCCCGTAGGGAACCAATGCTTTATCTTTTGTACCAATGCTAATCGTATTGGTTTGGATGCCGTTCACTTGCAAAAGAGAACGTGCTATCATTTATTCTTCTAAATAGTTATAGCCTATCGAGACTAGATATGCCACTCATGATTTAGTGCTTGCGGCTATCGTTTTCGCTTTTAGAGTTTGGCATCATCGTTTATTTATGGCGGAGAAATTTGTTCTCCACCTCGATCATAAATCTTTGGAATATTTATTTTCTCATAAGGAGCTTAATGATGGCTTGAGTTCCTTGCATCTTATGACCTTGATATTCTTTGTATACTCCCGTAAGGGGGATCGTGTTGCCAATGCACTTTGTTGTAAGCAACAAGTGATTGTTTCTTTGTTGATGTCCGAATGGAATGATCTTTTTACCAAGTTCATCGGACGTTTTATTGTGCTTCTTTTTGTTGGGCTTCGGTTCATTGACGTATTGTTTGCATTACGTCGGTGTTCCGAATATTTGAGCTTAGGAATCTAGAGAATTCTCTAAGCAAGCAAGTTCGGGCTTATCTTTTCGTGCTCTTTATTGTGAGCTTCTTCTTCGGATATTCTTTTGTGCTGATATGCCTTTTGGTTGTTACTATTTATTTTCTCCTTCAGTATTACGAGGACACAATTTCTTTAAGGAGGGGAGATCTGTAATAACCCGCCTATTTAACGATTACATATTTAAATGTTTGATTTAAATATGGCGTCATTGTTCGGATTTTAGGGTCCGAAATGTCACTTTTTGCAAACGGTCGAATTGGAGCTCAAGACCACTTCCATTGAGTTCAAAATGTCGTTTGCAATCTTTTTAAGTATAAGCTTCGATATGTTTGGAGTAAGTTGAAATTGGCTACTTTTCTAGTTGGGTTTTGGGTTTGGGTTCAGCCCACTAGCTAACTAAACCCACTTAACCCCTCTACTTCAGCCCTCTCCTCTCCATTCACTCATTCCCACTTCTCAAACTCAAGCTCCAACTGAAAATGGTGGAAAGGAAAAAGAATTAGAAACTCCAAAACCCTAGTTCTTCTTGCTAGCTCATAATCTTGCTCCCAAAATCAAAGGGAAGCCATTGGTAAGCCTCTTCTTCTTCTCTATCTCTTTTTTTCTTCAATTTCAGAAAGTTCCCTAAACCTAATTTGGGAAATATGTGTTTTATCCTTTGATTGAAGCTAGTTGAGTTGAAGTAGAGATTAGTTGGTCTTATCCTTGTTATTGAGCTTCTTCTTCTTCTTCTTCTTTGTCTTTGGGAAAAGGTGAGTTTTGAACTCACATCTACTTCTCTTGATTTCACTGATGTTGGGTATGAATTCCTAACACCTTGTTTATACGCACTTGCTTTTGGTTTGGATTGAATTGGTGAATATCCAAATTTTAGTGTTTGGGTTCAATTCTTTAAAGATCCTAACTTTGATGTTTGAACATGTTTTCGGTGGCGAATCGGAGAGCTAATGGAGCTGGGGTATCTATTGGCTAAAGCTCCTTAGGTCCATTGCTCGAACGATCGCGTTTTGGAAGAAATTGCAATTAATTGAAAAAGGGCAGGAACTGCAGAAATATGCAGTTCGGCCGACCGAGCCCTGTAGCCGGTCGACCGACCTGCTACCCCGAGCCATGTTATGTTTTCTGCATCTGGCCAGCCGACCGAGCCCTGCAACCGGTCGACCGACCTGCTCCTATTTTGCTGTTTTGCCTATTTTTGCATATTTTGATTTGTTTTCCAAATTTTATCGATTCAAGTTGCTTTTTAGTGGTTGTCATTGCATCTTTGGCTTTGATAACTTATTTTTGACTTCATTCACGGGTTTTCATAAATAATCCCACTAAATCGTATTAAAAGTTTCCTTCTCCAATTCTTGAATTCTATTTATAATGCACACACAATTTCGCACTTCGAGCGAAGTGGAAGGAAGATCAAATGGTTAGGTAAAACACGGACCATGATTCTGTGCGTTTGCCTTCCCGATTAGTCCCCGACCTATTCAATTGATCGTTTTGACCTTCGGGTTTGGTTTATCGATGACATGAGATAAACTTTGTACTGCTTTGAGTGTGAAAGTGACTGACGGATAGTAAATCGTTTAGTGCGAATGAGTGGTTATGGGACATACGTTAACGCTTTTTGGATTCCTTTTCGAGAGTAGTGACACATTCCGCCAGTTAGTGGTGTCCAGTACTGGGTCTCTGACCTTCACCACTACAGTTTGTTGCCTTCAGGTATGTGCCTTTGGGTTTGTGCCTTCGGGTTTGTTGCCCTATAGTATCGCTTTCTATGTTGGTCGTTATGAGCCGCATGGGTGATATTGGGGTGCCCTATAGTTTCGCTTTCTATGTTGGTCGTCATGAGCCGCATGGGTGATATTGGGTTTGGAGTCTTCGGGCTCATGGATCCTTATTTATACAGTACTGAGCTCGAGCAATTTTCTGATGTTTCATTGATATGTATATTCCCTTGGTATCGGCCTTTGGTGTTGGTCTTTTTGAGCCGCATGATGTGTAGCGATTACCTTGTGGAACTTGTATACCTTATGGGTATTTTTTATTTGCCTTTTGGCTTGCTTTGGGATATTCTTATCCTTTGTTTCTATATGTTGCCGATGATATGAGGCTTGCTCTATATGATTCATCTTTTGTTAGATGATTGTGTTATCTCTTTTAGAGATATTTGTTATGCTTTGTAACCTTGCAGGTTTATTGTGTTCAGTTTATCTAACTGATTTGTTTAGCTAGACTGACCCGTGTATTTTATACTCGGGTCAGGCCGAGATGTTTCAGGTTAGGTACTTTGGACTTAGCATATTTTGCTTCCGCATGGACTACTTCGTTAGCTTCTTTTTGTCATAGCTTTTGTGTAGTCCTATTATGTTGTAACTCTGATATTTATTCTTCTGGATTCATCTGTATATGGTGGTTTGCTATACCACTTGACATTTATCATTTTGTATACTCTATTATGTATCCATGTATGTGTGTATATGATGATCTACTGTTCTGTGATGTATATTACATTTGAGTTGTTATATTCTGTTCTGATAGATCCTCCAGCCACATATGGTTTTGTTTTAAGTATTCATTGGATATGTCGATCTGTTTGGTACGATTTTTGCCGGCGTATTTAATGGATAGTTAAAGCAAGCTATAGATGGTCGCTCCTATCCAGCCTTATTCTCCGTATTAGCAGACGGTATTACCTAATAATACTCTTTGCTAATGCGGGTATAGAGGTGGGGCGTCACACACGGGAACTGAACTGGGGCATCACAAAAAACAGTATCAGAACCCAGGTTTGAATAATTCAAAAATAGATATATTGGCCATAGGGGAGTGAGGCCTAGTATATTTTCATCCAATTTTACATGACTCTCACATGTAATGTGGTAGTTGATTAATGATCAAAGGGGTCGACCATCAGAGTGGGGTTATGTATATATGTATATATACGTATTTGTAGTGATGATTTATTAGATATAATTATTTTATCATATTTCGCTAGAAATTTTATTATTTAAGGGATAAATAATAACTACAAGTATATTATGAGTATCGGTATAACTAAAATGTGGTAGTGTCGATTGAAATTTAAAATATTGGATGCTTGATTGTTGGAGTGTTCAGATGATTTTTGAGCGTTTGAGTAGTTAAGTAGTTAGTAATTTTTTATTTGTGTGTACTTAAAAAAATAATTAAAAGAATAATATTTCAATAAATGCAAGTATTTATTTTCTGTAAAGCATGAATTTTTTTTATACGATTATTTTTATTATGTCATCATCGAAAATGAAAAATTATGTATATAAATATTTAGGTATATGTGGATATAAGAGTTTAAAGTTATTCTCGAGTATGAAAAATGGTGAGTGGTAAGTAAAGAGAATTAAATGTTTAAATTATTTTCAAGTGAATTGGTGGATTATTTTCTGTTGACTTATCCTTTTGTGTTTTATAATTTCTTAGTCAGTACGGATGCACACGTGTTGATAAACGTTTTTGAACACTAGAATGAGACACTTCGACACCATATTCTAAAAACTATATGAATATTGTTTTGATATAAAAAATGTATATTGTTTTGAGAAGTGAAGAATTATTTTTGTATAATTTAAAAATCTTCTGGATAAAGTAATAGATATTTTGGAAAATGATTATTATTTTGAATATTGAACTTAGAAAAATTATAGCTGTTTTGTAGGGGAGGTTTATAAATAAAGATTTAATAATGATTCATTGGAATATTTGTAAGTATGAATTAATTATTTTTCTAAGTTTGAATAATTTTTACACAACGATTTCAGTCGTCGGATGTTAGAAGATCATGGCGATCATTAGTGAGGCAATGTTGATATCTTTTCTAATATATCAATGTTGCAGCCAATCAGTGAAATAAGTTGTTAAGATTCATGGTGATGTAGTGTTGTTATATATATATATATATATATATATATATATATATGAATTTATTAATTCTATCCACTTGTTTACTTAATGTTTACTTATGTTAATTCGGTGTTACTTGTTTTATATTTATGACCTACTTTGAGTGAGTGGTATATATGGATTTATAAAAATGTACCGATACATGCACATACACATACATACGTATACAAATACATACATACGTATATGTACATATATAAACATGTCTATGCGTCAAGTTTGAAGCGATTGCAAAATGCATACGATTTTAAAAATTTAGGCAAAGTATATATATATATTATTAATTTGGGAAAATGGGTGAATTTAAATAATGTATTCGGTAAATGATAAAATAAATGGAAAATTTTAGTTTTATTTTTAAAAATGGATTGTTCATTTTCTAAAGCTATATTTACATAACTATCTGATCTATAAATTGTACTTTTTAGCCGAAGAGCTCGTTGTTTGAGTGAAATTTAAAATGACGACAACTTTAAAATAAATGAGGCATTGATTATAAGAATATCAAATTGCAAGTCATTTTGGAGACAGGTAAATGAATATATATATAAAAATATATAAATGATAAATTATGTTTGAAGATATAATATATATATATATATATATGTTTATACGATTTTGATGAATGAAACAAATGGAGTGAATTGAACTTAATAAGTATAAATTATTTTGGATAAGAATTTATTATATTACGAATGATTTCAAATAATATTTGTCTCTAAGTTAAATAAAGTTGAATGGATTTTTGACGAGTTGAGGTCATGGAATAGTGTTTTACAATAGGAAAATTGTGATTGAAATAAAAGTTGAGTTAAAATGAATTTTTAAAGCTGAAATTTATTAAAGGAATAAATAATGTACATATTATGTGTCGATTGAGCCTGATCATTGATAAATAAATAGTAGAATCTTTTTTGTTAACTGGAAATAATATTGTAATGGGATATAAGCCAATAAAAACTTGAGAAATTGAAATGTATGGGTAAACTTTTATTTCATAGTAAATTGAAGTTAAATATTGTATTTAATTAATACAAGTGGTGATTTAGAATGAGATAATAACATTCAACCATGAATTAAAATTGACAAAATGCGAAAGCAAATTTGGACAAAAAACTGTAAATATTTATGGGAAAAATGAATAAGATCGATTTTATAAAGCTTTAGTGAAATGAAACCAATTTCTGAAAAGTAATGTTTATTTTAATAATCGTATTTGGTTAGGATGTAGCAATTAAGCAAAGAAACATATTTATTTTAAATATATGGGTTATAGTGAAGTCATGCTTTGGTATGTTAGTTAAATATGGTTCATTTAAGGTGAACTTTAATAATGGTGATGGTATGAATTAACTTTAAATTGGAAATGTGTAAGCAAAGCTAAGCATTGCCTATATCAAGGCTCATTTGATTTTTAATTTGGGTGGTCAATGCAAGGGGCTGGATCGAGGATAGAAACCATCCCCAATGATATGGGTCAATCACTGCAAGTGCACTTGTTTACTTTTTGCCCACAACTCTATAGGCAGTGGGTTGTTGTGGGTCTTGGTCCACAAACCCTTGTTAATAATAAAAAATGAATAAATAAACAAGTACATTTTGTCATTTTGAAATTTGATGTGAAGTTAAAAGACATTTACTAACTTGTTTCAACTCGATTAAGCCATACCCTTTAGTATAGTAAACTAATTTCGACCACTATAGATTCCTTGGAGATATAAATTTACAAGGAGTGACTTTTATGTTAAACACAAAATACATTTTAATATGAGTGGAATTTATGAGCTTCAACTTCACATTGTTTCATCTGTAACTCTTAGTTTGTTGACTCGAATTGGACGATTTTAACTCTTTGGGAAGTAGGAATAATAACGAAGAACTTTCATGTTGAAAAACTTTCAAAAGTATGAAGTTTACTCTTAGAAAAATACATTACAAAGTGAGGCATTCGCTATCCAAAATGGAATTTCAAAATTTATATTTGTTAGTATAGGAGCTATAACTTTTAACCTATAGAAGTTTATGAAATCCCTAAGATATTTTGGAAAGGTTGTTTTGTATGTTACAACTTTGGTTTTGATTACTTTTGGTAATTTGATGATTAGTTAATAGAAGCGTTAATTAATGAAAGGTGTAGTTGCTCTTGCTTATATTAATATTTACATGATTTATTTTAGTAAACCATAAGTACTTGAAGGCATTTTAGGTTGATTTTTGGTGCTTACTCACTTATGCTCAAATTATAATTTAATAAGTTTGCTTACCATTCAAACAAAGGTATATTTGTATATTATATGCACTATATAAGTGTGTGTGTGTGTGTGTAATCACATGCGGGTTTCTTCATTTATGAGATGTCTCGTTTACTAGTTTTGTACTGATTATATTATGTATTGTGACTTTCCGAAATGCTAGCCACGCAAATGAGACTCTGTCGATATATTCTTAAAATCTCGATAGTTACAATTTTTGATGATTTTGAGGCACGTGCTTTGCAATTTGTATGCTAACATATTTAGTTAGTACATTATAATAATATATCAAATATTAAAAGGATGTTAATGTGATATAATATTATTTATAAGATATCAAATGAAATAGATAAATAAACAACAATAGTAAGCGAATAAAAATGATTTTGATCCAATACATTGTTTGATGTGATGCTTGTTATTATTTTATTAGATGGTTATCTCCATGGTTATTAAGCTGGTATGTTTGGAATGCATAATATGTATTGATATATATTATTGTGTGATTTATTTTCTCCTTATTTGGAAATTGCAAGAACACAATTTTTACAAGGATGGGAGTTTGTTATGATATAACTACCGGTGTACTAGTATCAACTTATATTTTATTATAATAGATTATTTCAGTTGAATATTGGGAATGAAACCTATTTATAAAGATATTTTATTGAGTTAAAATCTTTTATGATAAGAAATTTTATTTTAATGATTTAAATTAATTAATTCCTTTTTGGAAATAAATGTACTCAAGTAAAAAAAATTACAACAAATATAAAAGTATTTATATGATGTAAATAAGGTTGTTTATGGTCATAATGAATGAAAATGAGAATGTTAATTTTGAAAAACAAACTAGATGCATTACTAAATGGATTTAATATTATTTTATTTAAATTATATTGATAGTTTGGATTATTGAAAATACTTTAAATAAATAAAATGAAATATTGTTCGATATTAAATAAGTCAATCTCTGATCAGTTTGAATAAGTAATGATATTGATTTTTTAAAGTATATGGAAATTCAACATAAGTTAAATGATAATGTAACTGCAAATAAGTAGTATTGTAAATGATTTGTAATAGCATTTTTCTTATATGAAAGAGTGGTCCTCTTATAATGAAAGCACTCATAATTTTATTAAATAATAAATAAAATCTATACACTGTCTGATGGTAAAGAAAATATACATATGTAAGATCATCACTTTGATAATCTACAAAATATGAATGGTAAAAGCGAATAAAATAAATATATTTACAGTTATCTCTAATGGTAAAAAACCAACTAATGAATGGTGTTGCATGAGGTTGATGAATGTGTTGTTGAAGATAATTGGATATTCGATTTATTTAATACAAGAACACTTTAGTACTACATGATGATGTTGTACAATCCATAGCCAACTATGTATAGTCATATTTCTTAGAGCCTAAGTAATCGTACCATATGAAAAACTATTGTAACAAGGGAAAACTTAGATATTGAAATATACCTAATTTATTTCTTAACATATAATAAACATCTCTTAACATCCCCCCTCAAACTCACGATGTGGTGACAATAAGGGTGAAGACAAAGTAGAAAACGATGAAGAGTCTCAAGACATATGGTGGGAAGCACCAGAATCCAAGACCCATAAAGATGACTTACCTGAGAAGTTATTATGTATTTGACCTCAAAATGAAGATGCAGATGTAACCTTTGGTTGTAGAGAATGAAAATTCCAAATAACTTGTAGCCAAAGAAATGAATAACTGCACTCTAAGAATTGTAAGACAATTGGAAATCCTTTTCAAATATTAAATTATGACATATCTGAATACATTTCTCTACAGAAAAAATTCCACTAACAAACTTCTGATTATCAACCACTATGGATAAAACAACATTCTCAGTTGCATTCTTAGATTCTACACGCATAGTCAATGAAAGATGTAAATATTTATCAACACCTGGTTCACATTTAAGAGTTTATTTGGATTTCAATTCGGCACCCCAAAATTCCATTATTATTACTTTTTTTTCTTTTTTCCATAAAATAAAATATAATAATACACAAGAAAAATAGTGATTATAATCTATCGTTTTATTCTCAACCTAAACTGAAATAACTTGGATTTGCAAAGATTGCCTGGAAATAAACATGGACATTGGAAATCACAGAGGCAAGCCCGAATAGTAGATGCATAGGTATTTTCGAATGTCCATTTTGATGAGTCACCTGAGAGTTGGGCCGTAGGTTGTAGATTGTGTATTTGGTTGGAATTCTTTGATGTAGATATCATATTTGATTGCAGTGAGTTGCTAACAGCGTATCTCAACAGGGTTACTATTTTCAATAGCCTTCTATTTTCATCCACGTCAACCTTGTAATTACATTCCTGCTATGACATTGACTATGGTAGCGATCCTACATATCACAAGTCACCTGAGAGTTGGGTCGTAGGTTGTAGATTGTGTATTTGGTTGGAATTCTTTGATGTAGATATCATATTTGATTGTAGCGAGTTGCTAATAGCATATCTCAGTAGGGTTACTATTTTCAATAGCCTTCTATTTTCATCCACGTCAACCTTGGAATTACATGCCTGCTATGACATTGACTATGGTAGCGATCCTACATATCGCAAGTCAATTGCTGGCATTTGTCTCTTTTTAGTGGTTCTTTTATATCTTGGAAGAGTAAGAAGCAATTTGTTGTTTTTCATTCTTCAACTGAAGCATATCATGATATGTTATCTACTATCAAAGAGATTGTTTTGTTGCATAGATTACTTTTGACATGAGGGTGCTTCTTTGTATTATGACAATAAGAGTGCTATTCAGATTTCTCGTAGCTTTGTTCTTCATAAGCAGTGCAAATATATTGAGATTGATTGTGACATCACACATCATCATATTTAGAAAGGCATTCTTGCTCTACCTTTCGTTCCCTTTTCCATGCAGATTGCAAACCTCTTTATCAAGTCACGTTCATTTTTTTGTTTTCAGTTTTTAATTGGCGAACCCTCGATGCTTCTGGCCCCCGTATCGTGAGTTTGGAAAGGGATGTTAAGAGATATTTATTATATATTTAGAAATAAATATCTCTTAACATCCCCCGCGAACTCACGATGTGGCAGCCATAAGTATTGAGAGTTTCCAATTAAAAATTAAAAATTGCAAAACTGAATGTGACTTGTAAAGGGGTTTGGAATCTACATGGAAGAGGGAATGAAAGTTAGAACCAAAGTGGTTATTTGATACTGTAATTTGAGAGCGGTGTAGTTGTGATGTTTGTGGACTTTCGTGATGGTGAAAGTAAACAAAGAGATGAGAGAAAGAAAGAGAAATTTATAACAGAATGAATGAGATTAACATTAGAGATTAGTACGCTACTCTGATACCATGTTGAATATAATTGGAGATTCAATTTATTGAATAAAAAATACTTATTACTACTTAATGATGTTATATAATTCATAAATAAATAAATATTGCCAGATCGTTTAGAGCCTGAGTAATCGTGAAATAGGAAAACTATTGCAACAAGGGAAAGCCTGACATCGAAATATACCTAATTTGTTCCTTAATACATAATAAATATCTCTTATCATTTATGAATGGAGAGGCCCCAATGCAAAAACGATTAATTAGGTCGTGCAGCTTGAAAATATTGGGCTATAATAGAGAATCTACAGTGAGTGCTTAACTGCAGAAGCATGATATTGCACTTAGGTCATCAAAAGTGGCAAAAATGGTAGATACGTGTACTAGGCATTTTGTTGAGAAATAATAACTAATGCTTAATTGAAGGTAGCAAAACTCCCAGAATTATGGAGCAGTAAATACTTCCAATATGGTCCATGCAGGCTGACTAGGTAGATACATGAAAACTAGTGCAGGTTGGTCCGGACATTGCTAGGCTTGTATAAATGTATATTTGGACAGATTATTCTAGTGGATGTGCCTTGAAAGTTGTCTATGGCACTATACAAGTACCTTCAGATAAGAAAATTGATAGGTGTAGAGGCTAAAGCAAAATATCTTCATAAGCAAGGGAATTTATTTATAAAAAAAATATTTATATATAAAATTTGTTAATACAAATATCTTAAATAAATAACTCCTTCTGTTTTAACATAAGCCTTAGCCTCTCAGCTAAACAACATCCCCAATTTCTATTGAAACTTTAAAACCCAGTACCACCCATCATCTCTTATAAAAAATGGCATGCTAAGGTGGTTTGAGCACCGGATTGTGATGCACGGAGAGGGAGCACAAATGACTGATGGCATCACGATGAGTGTGGCAGTCAATGATGGGCAAGTGCGAATGGTAAGGTGCTCAAAACGATGAGTGGTGTATGTTGTGGTGGCTCGTGGACTGGAATGGAAGCGGGATCTTTTGAAGAGGGTGCGACCAATGGAGGAGTTGTTATGAGGCAGAGCATGGTTGGAGGCTAGGGAAGCTAAAATTGAGCACTATGGATGTTCAAACTAATAGACTTCGTGATAAGGACAAATTGGTGAGTGAAAAAATTTGTCTAGCTCAATTTACTTTCTAAAATCATTTATGTTATATATTTGACGTTAAATTTGGATGCATAATTATTGCTTAAAGATGCACATTTGGATGATAAATGTACGTGAGTGAAATTTACCAAATGTGATCAAATTCTACGAATTTTATCACTTATAGGTCTAATTATATTTTATTATAGATTATAATCGGTATATCTTTGAATGTGAAAAATAAAATTGAATGTATTGCATATTTTTAATTAATTACGTGGAATGGTGTTATTGAAAACGAAATTCAATTCATTTCCTTAAATTTGATTAAAATATACATATGATATCGAATAATGGTTTTCTATTTCGCACTTATATTATATGGTTTCCCATCCATATAAAATTGCAAGTATATTGGATGTTACATACATTCTGGATACATGACGTAAGCACTTGCATTTTAGAAGGTCGGTTAGATTAAAAGATCGTCTAATTTTACACTACACATATGTTTGTATGCATTTCATACCAATATGTATGTGCTGCAATAGAAATTTTTAATTTTTGGACAATATTTGTAGGTAGTTGTTGGTTGAGTAGATGGTTGTCGATTTTTGTTTTTATGTCGAGTTGCATTTTTTCGTCCTTATGATTACCAGGACAAAACCCTTTTAAGGGGAGAATGTAACATCCGAGAAAATTACAATAATAAGTTAAAATATTAATAAGGGTACAAATGTAGATTACATAAAAGGACAAAATATTATTTTAATATAAGTTGGAATTAGGATTCGAAGCTCATCCCACTGCGTTCAGAATGCCATTTACTGTCAGTAAACATGTATAACTTAATGAATTGGTAAAACGAGTCAGAATTAGTAAAAACAGGACTTGATTGAATTTTCGTAAATAATCATTTCAGAATTAAGTATAATAACCATAATTTTCAACTATAAATAAAGATCTAAACCTCACCCGTCTTCATTCAAAACTCTAGTTGTTGCCTCTTTAATTCTTCTCCTTTCTCAAAACCCTAGATCTGAGCATTATTTTTCTAATCCCATCTTCAATTTTATGGATCAAAAGAAAAATAAAACAAGTTAATTAAAAGAAAAGGAGAGAGAATAATATATGAATTAAAAGACATAGAAGGGGGCACCAATTTGAATTGGATTAGAAGGGGAATTTCAAGGCTAAAGAGAAGGGAAAGCTAGAAAAGTGAGTGGATCTGTTACGATATGTTTATGTTATGAAACAAGAAGTTAAATTTCTTTTATGCATCTACCAAAATTAAATATATGAATTTAGGTTTCGGGTGGGTAATTTCAGTTGAATTGGCAACGCTGAATATAGATTGAAAGCATGGTTTCATATGTTGATAAAACCCTAAGTAATGACTTTGTAATATAAATTGATGAAACTTCGAGAAAAGGGTAGATCGAACAAAATTCATCTTTAAAACTATATGTATTTGATATATTAGAAGGGTTTGAGTTGGTCTTGGAAAGTTAAAGTAGATCTACACATACACCTTGAAAAGTTTCCAACAGCTAACTCTATTAATTTAAAATATATGTAAATATATGAGAGAATGTTTAAATATAATCAAATGGATAATCTACATGAAGTTAAACATGAATATAGCAGGACTTATATAAAATTAACCAATTTAAAATTGAATAAAAATGAAATCTATCTTATAATAAAGTTTGGAAAGATGAAATGAAAGTAAAAACATAAAAAATTATGAAATATACCCAAATCAGATGTCTGATTAGAAATCTAGACATCTAAATTCTTTTATAGCGCGAACAGAAAAGTAGCAGTACAAAGCTAACTTGATTTAGAGATTTGGAGCTCTATATAGACAATTGGAATCATAATCAAACATTTTTATAGACATTTTGATGTCTAAACACTTGTAGCAAATTTTGTACATGTAACTGGACCAAAATCAAAAAGTTTAAACTAAGATTAGTCGTCTGAATATATCATTCAGACATTTGAATGGCTGAAACAAGCCTATGCTGAACTTAGAGTTAGTGTAAGCCAAGTAGAATGGATCGAAAAGACTTGTTCCTACAGTCGTGACTTACTGGAGCTCACTAGTTGCATGGAGCAGGCAACAAGCATGATTGGTTTCATATATGGTGATGCACCTAGGTTCACACTACTTGCGTAAAGTATATGAATACAAATGAAACCCTTAGGTTATGTAGATTATAATTGCAGTTTAATTACTTATTGTTACACTCATACTTCCTAATTCATTTTAGAAATGGGCTAAGCAATGTATAGGTCTAGGAGAACTGCTCCCGAAGTAAAAGAAAAAAGCAAAATGACAAAGAGCAAAGGGAGTCCAATCGACACTGCACAATGAAACGATAACCAAAGAAGCTACAGCGAAATACAATACTGCGCTCGTAAGAAGGGCTACAAAAGACATCAAATCTGTGCCCATCCCTTGTCTCAATATTACACAAAGATGCTAAAACTAGGCCTAGCTACAGGAAACAAGCAGTGAGATACTGCGCTTAGTTGCTACAATAAATACGTTGTTGAACTGCATGGTCAAACACCCTTAGAATTATACTTTGTCAACACCTTTAAGAGAAAATCTACATGGCACATACCGAGGGTTACTTAGGCAGTATCACGCAGGGTCAGAAGCATCCCAAAGGACTGCACAAGACTACCCAAAAAATGTTCCAATGCAAATTCGTATTTATAAGTAGACAGAAAAGAGAAAAACCACTCCTATCCCTAACTCATGCAAAAAGGGAAACTCAAATCATAGTCAGCTCAGATAACATTCACACATTTGTTAAACTAACTTCCAGGAAAAGCCAATTACGAACCCTGAAGCCCAAAGCAGCTCAAAGATGATGGAACCCAACAATCAGGCAAGCACCGCAATATTACGCAAATGTCTTTCATCAACTAGCACAGCCTCATTTCAAATATACCGATGATACCCTGAAAAAAACATTCAAATCCTTCACCGCATCAGACTAGAAAGGTGCAACTTACTAAGGTCTTCCGCTTTAATTCCAAACATTCCTGCTTCAATTTAGGGAATTCCGCCTCCAATTCTAACTTTCTGCCAAAGATCACAATACAACCGCTCAAATTAGGGCTTTCTACTAAAAGACATATCAGCGATCTAGAAACATCTAACCAATAATGCAGATGAGGAACATGTGGCACGATCCAAAAGAGGAATCGTGATGGCAAAGCAAGAATGATGGTAATCCATGTCCACCCTCAACATGATGAATAGGATATGGTCGGGAATGTTGCGTGGATTTTTTCTTCTTCTTCCTCTTTTTTCAAATAAAAAAATTGTAT
This sequence comes from Allium cepa, assembly GCA_030765085.1. Taxonomy (NCBI): domain Eukaryota; kingdom Viridiplantae; phylum Streptophyta; class Magnoliopsida; order Asparagales; family Amaryllidaceae; genus Allium; species Allium cepa. The sequence goes on from CM060943.1 coordinate 567,798,457, forward strand.
CTTCTTATTTTTGAAAAAAAACACATGTATCAAAAAAAGAAAAATAAAGGAACTTGATATGTGGATGTAGGATTCAAAAGACTCTAAACCACGTATAAAATTTATGTGTTTTTTAATTTTCATCCGTCATTATCTATTTATGTTTATGATAGAGTACAATCAATTGTAAAAATACAGAACTCAATTTGACATTCTAACAAACAATTGGAGTGCAACTACACGAAAATGCATGCATTTAACAACATGATTACTACCCAAAGGCAATCATAATACAAGTTAAGTTTGTTGATTCAAATTTTTAAATGAACATTTACAGTTACTTGTTTAATCAGTCGAGGTGTTGTAGGACAAAAAATATCACCAACATTTATTTGCGTTAGAAGGAGGGCCTAAACCTCCGTTCCCTTTTCCTAACCTCTAGCAAGTTTACTAAACACCCATTTCCGACAAGTTTACTGACACTCCCAATAAACCTTCCATCCCTTTTTCCAAAATGCTCACCTATAGTTCCCAAAGCCTTCATGGTTCTCATCCTAACTATGGTCTAATCCTCGATAAACCAGGAAACCAACAAGAGAAAGGGCTAAAGGGAATAACGGCCCAAAATACTGCCCCCAAGCTAATTTATCATCCATCCATGGTTCACCACCATCAATTACCAGCTACGTTGAATATGCAACAGGTAAATGCCAAGGGCACTCTCAGAATTGAAAATGGTGAAATCAGCCCGAAAATCAAATCCCATGCTCATTTGATATCAATCCTCCAACTACTTGATAGAAAGACTCAATAATCGATGTTGCATGGAATCAAGTTGAGCAACTACTACTTGTTGACCAGCATCCTCCTTTATCAATAAATAAATACAAGTTGGGTAAGAGAACGTCGGTATTTGTTGACTTAGATAATGATTCTAATAATGGCACAAAATCAAGAATCAAAATCTAAGAATCCAAGGTACTATGCTAAAATGACTAAGAAAAGATTCCTCTGCTGCATTCATGTTGTTAAGGACATTCAGGCCTTCTACTCATAAATCAGAAGGTTCAACTATGATGCCTTCAATGACGACCTTTATTGAGCCATGCAGCAAGCTGAAGTGATTGAGATGCACATTGATTTGAAAGATTAGCTACCATCCTCTATTGGAACCAAACCAAGTTGTCATCATCGGGATCATTGACGCTTCTCTTCCTATCCTGATGGTGAACTTGTATCGAATAGATAGCCGAGATCGGAAGCATAATGGATTCAAAATATGATGGAGGATCTAAGGTCGAAGCACCAACTATAACAACAAAAGGCAAGTGCTTAATGCAGCGTTGGAAAACTCAGATCTCATCCTGAGTGATCTGCACTACTTATATAACAAGCATTGTAACTGTTATAAAAAGTAACAATGAAATAAACTAGATGTGGGGATATTAAACAACCGAAACTAGTATAAAAATAACTTTATGTTAATTCTTTTGACTTGGTTAAATACTCACATTGGATGTAGGTATATCAGACTGCCTGAACCAACCATCAAAAATACTACTTAACGTAGATCGACTTCTCAACCGAACTGAATGCAGGGATATTAGAATGCCCGAAACAATTATCAAAAGGAGCTGCACAATATGAAACTTGGCTTTTTCGGTCTAACTATTTGTATGGATATTGGACGATCCAAACCAGTATAAAAATCCCTCCAAGTTAGTACTGTTAACCTAGCACACTGGATGTACATATATTAGACAGCCGGAACAAGTATAAAAAATCATGTGCATGCAAAGGTTGTAAACACGCCACCTGCCTTCATTGTCAAATATCTGTCTTCCCCTAACTAGCATCAAATATCTACGACGGTGTGACCCCGAACATAAAAAAAACGACCTGTCAAGGGGAGAACAGAAGACGAATCATCCAATTCAGTAATGATGATTGATGGGTGAATGGGAGTAGTACAACATGACCAGTACTGCAGTAAATTGTATGTGGGTTATAATTGGGGCCATACCAATTCTCGTCGCAACCAATGAATCAAATTCATAATCCGCATGGTTGTATAAAAAAGTCAGTTCAAGTCCGGGTAAAAATATGTTAAAACATTGATTGCCGGTCTCCTACCGATTACTGCCATTACCTTCTTTACTTTTTCATCATGAAGTTACTCTACTAGGGAATCCTTATCCATCCCACCTCGGGAAATTGCAATGGAGGCAAGGCAAGCTTTGCATTTTAAGTTAAAAATCTTATTTTCGAGGGCATTCACATGCCTTATAGCCACCCCTTAATTCTTCCAATCTCACCTAAAAGATGCACCCTCATCTTCTCAGCATCCCTAGAGAAGGGACCAAAAAGCTCTTTTGCAGTAGAAATGAAGGGCGAAATACGAGTGTTCTGTACCCAATTCATTCGTATAATGATCCTCCAGCTTCTTAAACTTGGCTTTATAATAATTTTTCGATTCGCACTTCCGCTTGAAAAATTAGTTTGGATCGGCCCCCGAGGGGGGTGCAGGGGTAGCACCTAGCCAGGAAGAAGAACCACTGGTGAAGGTTGCCAAAGGAGTGTCTTCTATGCTAATTTTCCTTGCAATCTGCCCATCTAATTCTTCAACTATACATTTAAAAGCTTTAATTTCGTTTGAATGTACAACCTCGTATATCCTTTCAGCATCATTCAATAAACTTTCCAATTCTATGACTCTGGCCAGGTGAGAATCCAACTTTTGTGTAAGAATAGCAACCTTCAAATTTTGAGGAGCAGGTTGAGAATCAAAGGAGCCCATACGAAATGAAATTAAGGGAGAGCACAAAGAAATAAAATAAGTACAAGGAAATCCGCAAACTTCACAAAGGAATATCAAGGTCACATAACACGTATGTGACCTTAAACATGATGTAAGTTGCAAAACCACTCTCTAAGAAATACTACCCTAGAAACACGTAAGATATGGAAGCTAAAGGTAGGACAAGATTAACGGAGAAAGTCCTTCAGGGGTCATAACAAGCCTCATCCCAATGATCAGGTGGCCCTCTGCGGTTACTTCAAAATTCGGAATATTACATAAGAAGTTCTTATCAAAGGCAGGGTAGAAAAATTCGAGGACATCGCCATAGAAGAATTATCCCCCTCTTGCTTTCAAATTTCTCCTACTGAAGTTTCTCTAAGTAGGAAGCAATCTTCCCTTAAGCATTAGATAAGGATTCCTCAAGAGCATGTATCCTCAATGCAGGCTTTTCGCTTGTTTTCTCTAAGCAATCCTACCTCGGTTCTCCATCTTTGGTCCATGAGCTGAAAGGCCCTCTAACATAGCTACCCTTGTCCGACCAGCCGTCAAAGATGACCTAGAGCATGCAGGAAGAGAAGAAACCACATTAAAATGGGATGGTGTAACCACTTCCTCACTTTCGGCAGCCTCTTTCTCTCCGATTAAATGAGCAGTCTCCGCAAACATATCCTCGATAGTTTTCTTTTGTTCCTCTATCTCCTTCTAAAGAACAATACCATAAAGGCTCTCCCCATCCTTCATTGTCTGCTGCATCTCACTTAACATTGATTCAGCAGCATCAACCCAAATACGCAACCTAATGTTCTTTTCATACCGGCGGGAAAGCACTTCTTCTGTTTCTTTAAGCTATTTATGGACTAGTTCTAATTCCTTTTCTAGCCTATTATTCTCAGTTTGGAGGTAGCTAACCTCTACCTCAAAATCGACAGAAGGACCCTTCACCTCAACCCCAAATTTGGACATGCCCATCTCATCCGACTTCGAAATAACTGACGTCGAAGTAAGGTCCTGTGTTGAAACTTCATGAAGCACCGGCGTCGTTTTATGTGAGCTTGCCTTATCAGTAACAAAAGATATGCAGTCTTAAAGATAATTAAAAGATACCTAAAAAATCCAATACGAACTTCTCTTATTAACTACATTAATTCAACAGAACTATGTATAGAAAAGTAGAAAAAATAAAACAGAATTCAACCCTCATGCAAATTCCTAAATTTATGCCTAAAACATTCTAGATAAGGGTTATCTGGTGAAATGGAATAGTTTTCTATGGTATATTGCCACCGGTGCAGTATAAAGTCACTAAGCGCCTCTTTTTCTTTAGCTACTTGATCAATCATCAAAAGCAACTCTTGTGTTTTCTTAAGAGTAGTGTATGACTCATCTAATTCTCTCTTGCATTTACTGATGGTTGCACCACTAAGACTAAATGATCTAAAGTTTGGGTTTTGAGCCTATCCTTGCTTTCCTTCAAAAGCTTAGCAAACAAAGCTCCTTTAGAAGGCTAAAAAAAATAAAAAATGACCTAATTATTTATTAAGAAATAACAAGGTAAAGCAACTACAATAAATCGTTCATAACAAAATCAAGAAACAAGTCTCATGCGATCGCATGTCTAAGTGTGAATATAAAATATTTTAATTATCTACATGAGGATTCAAAGAAACTTCGGTCTCAATTTTTCCCTTTGAAATATTAGGTGGCTCGACTCCATGATGCCCCTCCACCTCCTCGTCCCGACTGTGTATGGTGAATGTTCAAGAGAAGCATCTTGCTTAGCGTACTCTTCAATCCACTGGTCCTGACAATCTTTCTACATCGCGTCAACCGTACATTGCTCACCGCAAAAAGCTAAGATTGATCTCTTTCTCGAACTAAAGTTGAGCTAAAACATATAGATTGAAAATCATGTTGGAGGGGTGTTGGGGATGCGGATTAAGGATCTTAAGGCAGAAATAACACTAGAGGGGGGGTGAATAGTGTTTTAAAGAATATATGAACTATATGACTAAATTAAAACTTTCAACACAAATCTAAACAGAATTCTAACACAGAATGATCACAGAACATATAACAAATGCAAATAGTAAAGTAAAGCAAGTAAAAGGAAAGAACACACCGGATTTTATACTGGTTCGGAATCCTCCTACATCCAGTCCTGCACCAAGGCAATATCCTTGTACAGATTTTTATAAGCCAATATCCAAATTACAACCCTCAATTTCTAAGGCCTTGAGGAACCCTCCTATCTCCGAGTCTGGGTTAAACTCTCTTGATTTACGGGACACAAGATCACCCTAATACTTTCTAATAACAATTCTTTTGAATGGATAGACTCTATGGACTTTTTGAATACAAATTGATCCTATAACTCTGAATAGCACTTTGATCTTTAGTTGAATGATGGAGAATCCAATAGAGAGAGTATCTAAATGATTTCCTATTAAGAATTTGGCAGAATGATGGCACGATCTTGAAAATATGAAGTCTTATGGATATGGAATGGTGGAGAAGAAAGAGTGAAGAAAATAAGAAAATTAGTTGATAAAAAATTCGTTTTGGAAGCCTTTATATAGATGCACAACAGTCATAACCATTGGCGAAAGGTTTTTGAACGAATGGACACCTCTTTTGAATTTTGAATTTTGAATCCAACTGTCACCACTTCGACATGGGGTATCCCCATATGTCGACATCCCTCAGTTGAAAATTGTAGAGATGTTGTTTTGTAAAAGCATTTGAATTTAAAACAAGTTGAAACTTCTCTGAAGCAAAATAAAGTGTTTAAACAATATTTTGGGATAGAGAATGAATATAAAACATTATTTTAAATATATATATAATTGATATAGACCGTCAATTATATAAGTAATGTTTAAAGTCAGAATAAGTTTTGATGTTTTAAAAATAGAAGTTTTTAAAATCAGAATGGAGGAATATTTCAAGGCTAAAACAAAGTTTGAAAACATGATTTTGAAAGCTAAAACATTTTGAAAAACAGATTTAAAAACATTTTGGAAAATCTATTCAAACTGAAATTGCAAGAACCTTCCTACAGAGCTCCTCCATAGGACTCGAGAACTTGTACAAAGTAGTTTAAATGATTTTGATTTTCGTCGGTTTGCAAGCCACTTGTCGCAGGTTTGTAAGCTACTTGTCGTGGGTTTGTAAGCCACTGGTTTCGATAGAAATTGGGTTCCATCCCAAAGAAAATTGGAAGAAAGATGAGAGTGCTATTATGAAGTTTTAACAAAATACTAGACACTTATCTTGAGATCTTGAAATCTTGTTTCTCTAGAGTCTTGAATCTTGAATCTCTAATCTTCATCTTGATGCTTGAGTCTTTATACTGATCAGTCTTCGATAACACCTGCATATACTTCCTATATACATACATATATATATATATATATCTATATAAAAATGTTAGTATATATTTTATAAAGTAAAGTATAATAACTATATAAGGTTGTTTTCATCAAAACATCGTCAACTCAGTTCCTAACAATCTCCCCCTTTTTGATGATGACAACCTTTATTTGTAAAATATTCTTACCATACCATAACTCTCCATAACTCCCCCTTACTCCATGACTTCTTCGTAAAACTACAACTCCCCTTTATTCCATGACTCCCCCTTACACCAAGCACATATTTTTATAACTTTCTCCCCCTTTGTCATCAACAAAAACTATTAACTACTTAAGAATTCAAGAATGATTAGTATGAACAAATAATATGTATAGAACAAGCATGAAACAACAAGTATAAGTGAACACATTTTTGTTATTACGACATATATAAGAACATACATAAACACGAACAAACAGAACAATGTAAAACGAAGAATAAAAAAGAAAGTACGCTTTAATGGCGATCCTTAACTATAGGAGACTTATGAATCGAACAATTGGGGTAGTGGAGACAAAAGTTTCCACGTTGTTCAATTATGTTTCCATTAGTATCAACAAGGATCTCACCAATGCAAATAACGCTCTCGTCCACATTTATAGGGACTTCGGGTTGAGGAAAAGGTTGATCTTCCTCTTGGTCTTCTTGTGGCTCTTCCATAGGTTCTTCTTCCTCTGATTCCATGGCTTGTGAAGAGTCTTCAATATTAATAGGATTTGTGCGGTTATCCATAAGGAATTTTTGTACATTCCTAATAATATTCCCTTGCCTTTGTTGTTCTCTAGCCATCCTAAGTTGACTTACTTGAATTTCAGTCAACAATTGAAGTGTATCTTTCGTCTTCTCTTGCAATTTGATCGCTCGAGCATGCATAGATCGTTGAAATGGACCAGAATGAGGAGATGTGGGTGAAGTGGGTTCATTAGTAGAAGAGGAGGCCATTATTTTATTGTTTCAGAAGTTATTTACAGAGAATATGGTGAAGAAAGAGGAGAGAAAACGAAATAAATAGATAAGTAACCAAATAACTAACTTGGGAGGGAAATTCTATTTTCAAATTTTTGTTGGGTATGTCGACATCAGGGGATGGGGCATGTCGACATGTCTTTCAGAAAAAGTGTAATTTTTATTTTGAATTTTTATTGATTATTATATTATATTATTTTATATTTCAGATTTTGAACAAATACCTAATTCTCTTCTAAATTTAGTAAAATTCTATTCGGTTAACGGTTTAGTTGATATATCAGCAATTTATTTTTCAGTATTTATATAATCTAGAGTTATTATTTCTTTAGTTATATTATCTCTAAGAAAATGATGTCTTATATCAATATGTTTAGTTCTAGCATGATGAGTTGGATTTTTAGATAGATTTATTGCACTAGTATTATCACAATATATTGGTGATTTACTTATGTTAATTCCAAAATCTTTTAAAGTTTGTTGCATATATATGTGAACAGGCCAGAGCAGCAGATATATACTCTGCTTCAGTTGTTGACAAGGAAACAGTATTTTGTTTCTTGCTGAACCAGGAAACCAGTGAATGTCCTAGAAAGTGACAAGTTCCACTTGTACTTTTTCGGTCTGATTTACAACCAGCATAATCAGCATCACTATATGATATTAAATCAAAAGTATTATTTTTAGGATAAAATAAACCATAATCTAAAGTATATTTTACATATCTTAAAATTCTTTTAACAACTTTTAAGTGAGTTTCTTTAGGTTGTGATTGGTATCTTGCACAGAGACAAACACTATGCATAATATCAGGACGACTCGCCGTTATATAAAGTAGCGAACCAATCATACCCCTATATAAAGTTTGATCAATATCTTTTGATTTATCTTCTTTACTTAAACCTACATTTGTTGACATTGGAGTTGGTTTCCCACTAGAGATGCTTAAACCAAATTTATTGATTAAGTCTTTAGCATATTTTTCTTGACTTATGAAGATTCCATTTTCTAGTTGTTTAATTTGAAGCCCTAAGAAGAAACTTAATTCTCAAATGTGACTCATTTCAAATTCTTTAGTCATTATATCTGAAAATTCTTTATTCATTATGTTATTAGTTGATCCAAAGATTATATCATCTACATATATTTGAACCAGTTGAATATCTTGATTATTTCTTTTAATAAAGAGTGTTGTATCTACTTTACCAATTTCAAAACCAGATTGAAGTAAATAAGATCTTAGTCTTTCATACCAGGCTCTAGGAGCTTGTTTTAGACCATATAGAGCTTTCTTTAACTTGTATACATGGTTTGGAAATTTATTATCTTCAAAAAGTGGAGGTTGTTCAACATAAACATCTTCTTTTACAAAACCATTTAGAAAAGCACATTTAACATCCATTTGATATAATTTGAAATTATTATAATTAGCGAAAGCAAGTAGAATTCTTATAGCTTCTAATCTTGCTATGGGGGCAAAGGTTTCATCATAGTCAATTCCTTCTTCTTGACAATAACCTTGCGCGACTAAACGAGCTTTATTTCTTACGACCTCACCGAGTTCATTCATTTTATTTTTATAAACCCATTTAGTTCCAATTATACTTTTATCCTCAGGTTTAGGAACAAGTTCCCATCCATCATTTCTGGTAAATTGATTCAATTCTTCTTGCATAGCAAGAATCCATGAATCATCAGACGATGCTTCCTTTGGATTTTTAGGTTCAATTGTTGATATAAAGGCTACATTACTCATACTACTTAATTGATTTCTAGTTCTTAATACAGATTCAATATTTTCTAAAACATTTTCTATAGGATGGTCTTTTGATATTTTAAATCTCTTATTAGGTTGATTTATTTCACTAATAGTTTCATTAGATTGATTTAAATTTATAAAATCTTCTTCATCGCCTATTTGTACAATATCTTTAAGATTTTCATCAAAAGATACATGCATAGTTTCTTCAATAGTATTAGTTTTTAAATTAAAAACTCTAAATGCTTTGCTTCTATTAGAATAACCAATAAAGAATCCTTTATCAGCTTTTGGTTCAAATTTATCTAAATTATCTTTTGTATTAAGTATAAAACATTTACACCCAAAGACTTTGAAATAAGCAACTATAGGTTTCTTATTATAAAGTAATTCATATGGAGTTATATTTGTTAATGGTTTAACTAAAATTCTATTTAATATATAACAAGCTGTAGCAACTGCTTCAGCCCAAAAATATTTAGGTAAATTACTATCAGAAAGCATTGTACGAGCACACTCTTGAATCGTTCTATTCTTACGTTCTACTACTCCGTTTTGTTGTGGAGTTCTTGGAAATGAAAAGTTGTGAGTGATTCCCTTCCGAGTACAGAAATTCTCAAAATTTTCATTTTCAAATTCACCACCGTGATCACTTCGAATAGTTTTAATTTTGAAAGAATGTTGTTTTTGAATTCTTTTAGAAAAGTTTTGAAATATTTCAAAAGCTTCACTTTTATGTTTTAAAAAGATTGTCAAAGTATATCTTGAATAATCATCTACTATAGCAAAAACATATTTACTATGATTAATTGATTGAACTTGAGATGGACCAAATAAATCTAAATGAAGTAATTCTAGAGGACTAGAGGTAGAAATAGCATCTTTTAATTTAAATGAACTTTTCTTAAGTTTTCCTAATTGACAAGCATCACAAATACTATCTACTTTAAAGTTTAACTTGGGTAGACCTCTAACTAAGTCAAGTTTTGATAGCCTAGATAATAATTTGAAATTCAAATGGCCAAATCTTTTATGCCAAATCCAAGGGTCGCTTGTATTAGCCAAAAGACATAGGTTATCATTTGAAATTTTCATACTAAGGATATAAATATTTTTCTTCCTAATACCTTCAAAAATTATATTAGACTTATCATCTTCAATGTGACATTTATCTTTTCCAAAGTTAATTTTAAAACCTTTATCGCAAAGTTGACTTATACTAAGCAGATTATGTTTTAAGTTCCTAACTAATAAAACATCAGAAATAAGTGAAGTTTTAGAGTTACCGACATTGCCGACGCCAACCACATATCCTTTAGAGTTGTCACCAAAATTGACTAATCCACCACCTTGATAAGTAATGTCCTTGAGTATCTCGGTATTTCCAGTCATGTGCCTTGAACAGCCACTATCAAGTATCCATTTATCTTTCTCAATTTGCACAGTTTGTCCATTGGGTGTTGATTCGTCAAAAGCCATATAACATGTCTGTTCCTGCATAACACACCAATTCGGTAGATAACTTGATTTTTCAAAATAAATATATGCAGACTTATAAAACTTTGATGAAATGCATATATTCAAAACAGTTTTAACACAATTTTCCAAAAATGCCATTTTTATATTTTTTAAGTTTCGGATTATGAAAACAATGAAAACCAATGCTATGATACCAATTGTTGGGGATGCGGATTAAGGATCTTAAGGCAGAAATAACACTAGAGGGGGGGTGAACAGTGTTTTAAAGAATATATGAACTATATGACTAATTTAAAACTTTCAACACAAATCTAAACAGAATTCTAACACAGAATGATCACAGAATATATAACAAATGCAAATAGTAAAGTAAAGCAAGTAAAAGGAAAGAACACACCGGATTTTATACTAGTTCGGAATCCTCCTACATCCAGTACTGCACCAAGGTAATATCCTTGTACAGATTTTTATAAGCCAATATCCAAATTACAACCCTCAATTTCTAAGACCTTGAGGAACCCTCCTATCTCCGAGTCTGGGGTAAACTCTCTTGATTTACGGGACACAAGATCACCCTAATACTTTCTAATAATAATCCTTTTGAATGGATAGACTCTATGGACTTTTTGAATACAAATTGATCCTATAACTTTGAATAGCACTTTGATCTTTAGTAGAATGATGGAGAATCAAATAGAGAGAGTATCTAAATGATTTCCTATTAAGAATTTGGCAGAATGATGGCACGATCTTGAAAATATGAAGTTTTATGGATATGGAATGGTGGAGAAGAAAGAGTGAAGAAAATAAGAAAATTAGTTGTTAAAAAATTCGTTTTGGAAGCCTTTATATAGATGCACAACAGTCATAACCATTGGCGAAAGGTTTTTGAACGAATGGACACTTCTTTTGAATTTTGAATTTTGAATTTTGAATCCAACTGTCACCATGTCGACATGGGGTATCCCCATATGTCGACATCCCTCAGTTCAAAATTGTAGAGATGTTGTTTTGTAAAAGCATTTGAATTTAAAACAAGTTGAAATTTCTCTGAAGCAAAATAAAGTGTTTAAACAATATTTTGAGATAGAGAATGAATATAAAACATTATTTTAAATATATATATATAATTGATATAGACCGTCAAGTATATAAGTAATATTTAAAGTCAGAATAAGTTTTGATGTTTTAAAAATAGAAGTTTTTAAAATCAGAATGGAGGAATATTTCAACGCTAAAACAAAGTTTGAAAACATTTTTGAAAACATGATTTTGAAAGCTAAAACATTTTGAAAAACAGATTTAAAAACATTTTGAAAAATCTATTCAAACTGTAATTGCAAGAACCTTCCTACAGAGCTCCTCCATAGGACTCGAGAACTTGTACAAAGTAGTTTAAATGATTTTGATTTTCATGGGTTTGTAAGCCACTTGCCATAGGATTGTAAGCTACTTGTCGTGGGTTTGTAAGCCACTGGTTTCGATAGAAAATGGGTTCCATCCCAGAAGAAAATTGGAAGAAAGATGAGAGTGCTATTATGAAGTTTTAACAAAATACTAGGCACTTATCTTGAGATCTTGAAATCTTGATTCTCTAGAGTCTTGAATCTTGAATCTCTAATCTTCATCTTGATGCTTGAGTCTTTATACTGATCAGTCTTCGATAATACCTGCATATATTTCCTATATATATATATATATATATATATATATATATAAATGTTAGTATATATTTTATAAAGTAAAGTACAATAACTATATAAGGTTGTTGTCATCAAAACATCATCAACTCAGTTCCTAACAAGGGGTCCATCCTAAATTTTTCTATTGAATCAGCCAACTCTTTTCCCACCGTGGACAGCTCCTTCCTTGTCTCCTGTAACACACTTCTTTTGAGGACAGGGCTTCAAGCGCAGCTACGGCCTCCTTCTCAGCCATGGCCTTTGTGGAAGCGAGTTCAAATTTCTAAGTGCTAGATGAAGTAAGGTATTCTTTAAGTTTGGATACTTGAGTAAGAGTGCGATCACGTTGCTTTTATGAACTCACGCTCCTACTATTAAGGGAGCATGCTAGAATAAAATAAAAAATATTACACATAAATAATAAAGAAAATAAATCTATCTAGCATAAAATAAAACAGAAAGAGTGTCACTTACGTAAGACTAAGACTTTATAGTTTGTCCATTACTTCAGAAGAAGAGAACTTGGGAAGAGGAAGGGGAGAGGAAAGAATGAAGAGGATATAGGAATATATAAGGTAATGCACGCACGGTCGTCTTCCCCACTCTCTTCACCATTTGAAATATAGCCCTCTCAAGCAAAGGCAAGTAACGAATATTGGAGGTAGGACTATCCTGCAATGAAGGGACGACTATTTCCACCGAGTTAGAGGAAGAAGAAACATTTGTAAAGGGAGGAGGAATATAGGGAGCGACCTTTTTAGGGAGTTGGTCAAAACCGAGGGCCGCACCACATGCTTATTTTTGGTTAGCCTTTTGCGGTGGTTTTTTTGACTTGTAAGCTGCATCAACAAAAGCGACATCCATTATACCTACATATGAAGGAAATGTTTGGATCAGAAGAAGATTCCAACGAAAATAGAATCGTAACAATATTAAACTCTATCATCGGAACTCCATATCACTGGAATAGACTGAAATTAAGGAAGGCTTGAAACCGGAATGAGAAAAGTGTTGAGGTGGGTGCAAGAATCCAAGCTTTATCGGTTTTTCTTTAGTAAAGAATGTCCCAAGTTCCTTTTTATCTTCATCTATTTCTAGAATACGCTTCCTTCGTGTCTTTACTAGAACAAATAAAACGAGTAGGATGCTTGTGGAAAGGGGAAGGAAAATATGGAAACAAAGAAATAAAACTCAGCCCATTTCTGGGCCTTTCGTGGAACATCTGTCAGGACCGCCTCCTTAGTTTGAGAATAGAGAAACCGATAGTACCCAATTTGAGATTTTTCTTAATGTCAAAAAGAAATCGAATCCCTTCACAAGAAAGATTATAATCAGTTTCATCATCAAGAATAAAAGTAGCTATCATAAGGGTGTAAAAAAGAGGGGCAAGTTGAGAAGACACAAGGTCAATAGAGCAAGCCATTTATGAAGGACTGGATGTGGAGAAAGATAAAAACCACAACGTATATGTTTGGGAGTAATGGGAATGAACCCAGCCGAAAGTATTGAAATGCTCATGGGGTTCAGGAACCCTAGCATCATTACCCAAAAACTCAAATTGACTTAAATACTATTGTCATCCTCTAATCAAGTAATTTAGGAAGGCAGAAATAAAGAGGGAGAGAAGAGAGAGTCGTGTCAGGATTCCAGGATTAATAAAAAGAAAAGATGCTAACAGAAATCAAAACAAAATACAAAGTTCTTACTTCAATCGAAAAATAAAATCGAATATAGAGACGGAATTGATTTTAAAATATTCTTCCTTCCTATTTTCTTTCCTACATAAAAATATAAAAAAAAGAGCAAGGAGGAGATGAAAGAAAATATATGCATCTTAATTTGAATAATGGCCATATGATCAAAATGATGAAAGAACCAAGAATATATTAATCAATTAAGTTGTTAAAATAATAAGCACAAAGACTGATGCAGATTTACATAAAAGAAAGAAAGGTTTGATTTAACAATGATTTAGACTATGGCCCATTGGGAAAATAACATGTGGATAAGAACATTAGATACAAAAGTAACCGGTAAGACTTCTTCTATAGATGACAAGAGACGAAAAAATGTGAATATTAACAAGCCTACACTAAACAAATGGTTCTCACAGCTCACCGCCATCGTTTAACTACTACGCCAGCAGTGCAGTATATAAATGCCAAACAAGAATCTCTAAAATGAGAACGATAATGCAAAATTCAACCTCAGTCCTCCTCCAAACAATGGGAAAGATCGTGCTAAGCGCACGAACAAGCAACTTTTTACAGCTCGCCGCTATCGTTTAATGTCTATACTGACAGCACGGTTGGCAAACAATGAAGAAAATATCAAAAATGAGAATAGTGATGTTAAATGAAGAAATAAGCATGTATGAAGACCAAGAGAGCAAGAAAAAGTCCACTTGAACAAGAATGAAGGATCGTATGTTACTTCATAAATAAATAGCTTACACGAAAGATAATGTAGAGTAAACAACTCTCAAGGCACGAAGATCTGGAGCGAACTACATGCAAGTTACACTGATCTGCGATCACTACAGACTTAGAGGGAAAGTGTTACAATTGTATTTCCGAATTCATGTTAGAAATGGGCTAATACATGTCTAGGAGAACTGTTTCCAAATTAAAAGACCGAAATAAAAAGGAGAAAGAGTTGAGGTAGTCTGATCGATATTACACAAGGAAAAGTAACCAATGCAGCTGCAATAAAATACGGTACTGCACTAGTAAGGCGGGCTACAAAGACATCAGATCTGTGCCCATCCCTTAGTTTCAATATTATACAAAAATGTTGAAAGTAGTTATAGCCATGGAAAATAAGAAATGAGATATTGTGGTCATACCATAATAAATGAGTGGTTGAACTGCATGGTCAAACACTCCCAAAACTTATACTTTGTTAAGACCTTTAAGAGCATATCTGCACAGCACATACCAAGGGCTACTTAGGCAGTAGCTCACGAGGTCAGAAGCATCCTAAAGGGCTGCACACAAGACTTCTCAAATAATGCTCCAACGTAGATCTCTATATATTGGTGGACAACAAAGAGATAAACCACCCTTATCCTTAACTTATGCAACAAGAGCAACTCAAATAATGGTCAGCTTAGATTTTAGTCAACTCGGATCATATTCACACGTTTATTAAACTAATTCCCAAGCAAAGCTGACCATGAACCTTGAACCCCAAAGCAGCTCAAGATGGCGGCACCTAAGAATCAGGCAACTATCGTAGCATTACGAAAATGTCTCACATCAACTAGCACAACCTCATTTCAAATGTACCGATGATATCGCAAAAACCAACATGCAAACCCTTCACCATATCAGATCAGAAAGGTGCAACCCACTAAGGTTTCCCGCTCCAATTCAAAACATTCCCGTTTCAATTTTGGGAGTCACCACCTCCAAATCAAACTTCCTACCAAAGATCGTGGTACAATCGCCCAAATTAGGGCTTTCTGCCAAAAGACATGTCAGCAATCAATACACATCTAATCAACAATGCGGATGAGAAACACGTGGCATATCCAAAAGTGGAAATGTGATGGCAAAGTAAGAACGATGGTAATCCACATCCATCCTTAACATGATAAATATGAGATGGTCAGGAATGTTACAGGGATTTTTTCTTGTTCTTCTTATTTTTACAAATAAAAGAAATTGTAACTTCTTATTTTTAAAGTAAACACATGTATCATAAAAGGAAAATTAAAGGAACTTGATCCATGGATGTAGAATTCAAAAGAATCCGAACCACCAAAGAAATTTTTGTGCCTTCTTTACTTTCATGCGTCATTATCTATTTATGTTTATGATGGATTATAATTAATTGTAAAAACACGAAATCAATTTTACATTTTAGTAGGAGTGCAACTATATGATTATGTAAGCATCTAGCAATATAATTACTATGCAAAGACAAGCTTAATACATGTTAAGTTTGTTGATTCAAATTTGAAAAAAAAACGTTAATAATTATCAATCGAGGCATTATGGAAAGAAAAATATCATCAATATTTGCCAACACCATATCGCTGGTAATATGTTTCATTCACCAGACCTTATTTGATCTCCTCAACTTCTCCCTCTCTATCTCTATTATAATAGTACAGACCAGTATGTGATTTGACCAGGAATTGGTGCATGAAGAAGCTGACTTGGCACTCCAAAGCTTTATTTATATATAATTACTCCACTATGTACTTTATATTATATTGTATCTATCAATCAGATTGTTATTATATTATTATTTGAATACTATTTCTCAGTTGCTATATGGACCATGTTTATGTTAAGACTGCAATTAGATAGGTTATTCTTAGTATTTTATTTTATTTCATTTCACTGTGAGGTCTGAAAGTGTGTAATGTTTAAAAAATTATATTCATCTCTATATCATACACTAAAAAGCTAATGGTTCATACTTCTGGCATGACTCGAGTTCAAAGTCACTTTTGAGCTTTGAATCGGTGTGTCCAGAGAAGCGAGTTATTACAATTATTTTTGATAGTTTTTTGTTTTGATAGTGCCATCCATCGATAAATCAGTGAGAGTAGTTTATTTTATAGTAATGGTGGATAAAGGATCATAACTTGACATCCTTTTGCCAGTGTTTGTTGGTACTTCCATTTGAAGTCATGTGATTAAGAGAAGAAAGACTTTGTAGATGATTTGTGATTTGTTTGTATGTGACTTAAGGAGTAAAGTAGGTGAATGTGCAAGAGATGAAAAAGTATGAGGGAGGTAGTGTAGAGCGGAGTTAAGTGATGACACTTAGAGCATTTTTAAATTGTAATGTATGTATGTGTATATGTATATTATTTACTCTTTTATGTTATATCATGAGGAACAATTTTGAGAAGATAACAATGATTCCTAAACTAACAAATTTTTTGTGGTATTAGGAACCACACCAGTGACATGTTGTGTGATAAAATATCTTAGTTAAATAAGCTATTGATGTTGCTCTTAAGACATTAATATAAAAGTACTAAAAAAACAAGAAAAATCACAACAAAAAATAATAAGAGCTCCTTGGTTACTATACAATAGTGCATAAATAACCAAGGTTAGAACAATTTCATTTAACTGCTACAACGTTATGGCTTTGCAAAACCTACTACAAGATTCTATTTCTATAAATGCTAAAGTTCAATGTACTAAGAATTGTATGATTTATATATATAATTATTATAAATCACAATAATATTGATAAAGTGCAAACATATAAGACAAAAATAGTTGTGCACTTTTGTAAAATTGTACCTTCCAACAATTGTATAGCACTTAAAAAGATGCATATCATCAAGTATATAGTCATGTTCAGTAATGCTTAAACTAAAAAAGTTTAAATAAACACTGCAAAATCTAGTAGGGCTTAATTTATAATAAGGAAAATCCCACACAAGTGTGGGGTTTCCTCGTATATTTTATAGTTCACATAGGACTTTCATACGGAGAATTAATTAATAGTTATGGGTCCTTACAAATTTACTAATGGGATAGTACTGATGGACGTTGCCTTTATAACAGCAAAAAGTGTGAAAATATATGGAGAAAAGTTGGATTTGAATGGTCAATAGAAGCATTGGAAAATAGGGGAATATTTCTCTCAAAACAATGATATGTCAACATAATTTAAGTTTACGTCAACCCAATTCTGGATATGTGGACAAATTCGCTATTTAGGTACATATATCTATTTTTTGTATTTTCCTTATAATTTATTGTCAACCCCATTTTTACGAGTACTAAATATAGCCTAAACCTGAACATGTTGACATGTCATATGGTACGAGGGTTAATAATGGACTACCATACATAAAAAGGGTTTGTATAACCTTCACAAATGTAATTTTGACTCATATACACATTGTTAGTAAATAAATCTATATAGTATTTTTATTTACCATATTTTAGTGCTTAGGGGAACATAATTTAAACTTTTTCCTTGCATGATTTTGTTCACATGTGATGTAGGTGTAACAATAAGTATGTAAAGTGTAAATGGTTTCGTATGGTTTATATGATTATACATATTAATTTAATTAGTTTTTCTTTTACCCAAATCAAAACCATTTTTATCATGACTTGCTTCAAAAACAAAATTGAGATATGTTAACGTTCTTACCCTTTATCCAATTATTCGACAATTTCACTAAATTTTCTATCATTGACCTAATAGTCACTAATATATTTCACTAAAGCTTCGACGTTACTTTTTGAATTGTGTATTTCCTTATATAATTCCAAATCAACCTATTTTTAAATTCTTATTATTTTTCAAGCAAGCATTGTTGAGAATTGACATTATCCTAGAAAATATTTTTCTTGATTGTGTTCAAAATTCACATTTTAATTTTTTAAGGTATATATTTTTAATTATTAACGATCAAACTTTGCTTCATAGGACTTTTTAAAAGTTCTAAACTTTTTGAATAGGTCCTCATTGACTTGCATTAAATCAATCAAAACTTTAGAAAATACCTCGACTTAAGTTGTCATAAACAAAACCCTCTTCACTACCATTCTCATATAATGATTCAGAGTCATCCCATATCATAATAATAACTAAAATTTTGTCGACTTTTGAGTTCTTTTTTGGAAGTTCTTCCTTAGTTTGTCAACCTTGATGCTATCTCTCTTTACATGCGTCATTTTGTTGCACTCATAACATTTGAATTGCTATTGTTTGAGCTTTCAATTTTTCTTGTTCTTCGTAAAATTCTCTTTGGGATATTCTTTGAATTGCCTTGTTATCATAGCAATCTAATCACTATTTTCTGAACCATTCTCTCAAGTCCTGACATTTAATATTAGAACCTTCTTCTCATGTGTATTTTCCTTCTTTATTTGCAGTAGCACTTTGTACAAAATTAGGTTCTTAATCAAATTTCAACCATATGTTTGAAGGGTCATTGACTTCATAATAGTCAAAGTTGGCATCGGCTAAAGAACTTTTCAAGATAATGTTAAGTTCTGAAAAATTAACTCCTACTACCATGAGTTAATTATGTACATATTGCACCCTGTAATACATATCAAATGCACTTTGATTTTATTTCATTTTGAAATTTCAAAACTGATTCTTTAATTTAGAGATTTTAGTTTGTTTCAATTTGAAATTTTCATAGTAGGTAGCTTGCAAAGTATGTCATATCTCATATACTAGTTAACATACACTCGCTCTGTTAAACTCGTTTTTTTCTACTACAAAAAAATATTTCATGGCTCTAGATTTATTATTTACAATGTTTTCTTAGCATCGTCACATGTACTAAAGTTGATAAAGAGTTTCTTATACTCAACTAGTCATTTGTCAAACCCCTAATCCAATGGTATGCATTAGTGCATGCGCACACATAGATATGTGTAGCACAACTCATGCGTGTAGGCTAATAGACAAAATTTCCATCCGTAAAAATGAGTGATGTGTAGTTTATTGATATTTAATCAATATGAAAAAACTAGAAGTGGCTATGTTTGAGATTTTTGAAACATATTGTTATGATTATTCGAGGAACCTACTCTGATATCAAATGAAAGTATGGTGCAAACTGGGTACGGGCACCTAAGTAATAAATTTGCCATATGTGTATGACATATGTATTAATAATTCTTTATTAGTTTGGGATAAATACTACGCAACATGAAATAAATTATATGTTACAAAAGGCAAACTCCATAAGCGCGGAAATTAAAGAACACCAAGATTTTATCTTTTTTCGGACTCTAGCTTGGTCCTGCTCTAGTCTTGTAACACCTTCATAAATATTTATTCAAACTCAAAGCCATTATTGAACATGGAAGAATAAGTTTACAACTATACCTAACACAAGCTGGGTTTCTAATTTCAACCACACCGCATAAGGACATCTAAACTTCATGATTCAAGTTCACAACTTCGACAAGTAATGTATTCGTACTAATTTTGTCACTTTCAACACTGTTAACCCAAAAAATGGATCAACACCTTGGATCAAGTGTGAAAGGACCAATGTAGATAATCGGAAGAATAAATCTCTAATAAACAACAAATAAAAAGCAAAAGTAAGAAAAGAGACACATAATTTATAGTGATTCTATTGACTCTAGCCTACGTCCACTTTAATCAATCTTTGTTATGATTATACTAGTTGAATCTCTTAGGATATCAACAAGTTAGTTCTTAGATCTAAATTACAATGAGTTAGAATAAGTCGCAAGTGCAACGGTTGGCTGGAGAATCACAGTAACCCACTTGATGATAGTTGTGAGGAAGAAGAAAGTTGAAGAAGTGAAGGAACTCCAGTAGAGTAATGGAGGCTCTCTCTGGAAAAAGATCTATCTCTAGTTATAGGTAGGTGAGTATTTACAAGAAAATTCAGTGAGTAAGGGGCCTGAATTCCAGGTGCATTATGTCAAGTCATCATCGAAAATCTCAAATCAATCTGAGCCATTTCTATGTATTTTCTAGCTATCCATAGAGAATGTTTTGCTAGCTATCCATCAACATAGCATTTTATTCTAATTGAATCCTTTACTTAGTGCTACGAAGGAGCTTGGAAAGTTTGAGGGTGATCCAACCTATTGTGATGGATCTCTAGCTATCCATAGAGGATGGATCGCTAGTTATCCATCCACTTGGCATATTTTTGGATGATCTTTGTTTGGTTGTCTTCGTATCTTCTATTTAAGTTTTTTATCCAAATATCAAGTCGTTTGGAATTATTTTGATCATCTATCTTCATGGGTCATCTGTCCCAGAAGAATCGTCCATAACTCATTGTAACATCCCTATCTAGAGGCCTAAAGCTAAGCACTATAGAAGCTGAAGTCATTTATAGTATTAACTTCCGACGACTAAATATGGCTATGTTAATGGTATCTATAAGATTAGAAGCAATTGAATATGAAACAAATCATAGGTTTCACGACAACATTTTTCCATTACATTTCAAAACACATGTTCCATATTCATATTACATAATCCCAAAACATTTCCCTAGTAAAGATCAAAACTAATTATTACAAAATACTCCAATAGCAACATATGAAGATGCCCCTTGGTTGACCAGCGTCATAACTAACTTAATACACAACAGAAATAAACACAAGAAAAGAACTGCAAACTCCTAATTAGCTATCCGTTAGCCTCCTGCTCGCCTTCGATAACTTTATCCGTCATCCTACTAAAACCTGAAAGAACATCAACCCTCAGCCTACACAAATCAATTTTGAGCACCCGAGAGTTTAAGGGGAAAACATAAACTTAGAATCAGAGATTAAGCCTGCTGTGAATATTACCATACATCCCGAATATTAATGTTAAGTGAGACGACGCCGCTTAAGGGAACGGGTTTTCCCTCACTAACATCCTTTTAAAACATATCTTTTTGCAAATCTTTTTCTACAACCAATACTGGTTAAATACTGTAAAGCCTCATTATGTAAACATACATATCAGGTAATAAAACAACTATCTATTCAAACACTTTAGTTTTGTTTGGCTGACTCAAACCTACTAGACAATATAAGCAAAATTTATCTAACATCTGTTAGACACTCCACATCTAGACGACCTGTCCTTAACTATCTGTTAACTACTTCCCTTTTGGACGGTCTGTCCCTAACTTAACATCTAACAGGGTCAGCTGATCCTAACGGTTTTGTTGGCTCACCAAAAACCTATTTATATACAAACTTATATTCCCTTCTATATGTAATCATAATTTTAGTCTTATCTGTGACAAAGCCCTACAAATTGGAATTTTGGACTAAATTAACTGGGGCAAATAGCGAATGTATAGGGCACAACCATATAACAATCCCATCTGGTATTCTAATAACTGAGTCATTTTACTTAAGGGTATCTTCCCAAAATTTTCATTGAAAACCTTTTCTTAAATTGATTTAAAATCTTTAAACCAAACTCAAACAAGGAAAATATAAATACTTTATGAGTTACTCAAAATCACCTTGCCATGTTATATATATACTTAAATCTTTGTTGATGAAAACATTTAACCATTTGAAAGTACCGCATTCGATCCTATAGAAAGTACCCATTTTGACTACGTAAAACCCTTTCCTTTATCTAGGCCGAAAGGCCAATATCTTCCTTTTGAAACCATTCATATAAACCCATCGAAACCACTGAAATTTCTTTTCCATCGAAAGCTAAGAACCTTATACATCCCTCTTTAAACTCAATATACATTGCCCTTTGAAACCATAGGAAAAAACCTTTCCTTTAAACTTCTTCCAAACCATTGGAAAAACCTTTACTTTAGACCTTTTGAAAATGTCGGGAAACCACCCCTTCGAAACCTTCTTTAAAACCTTTCGAAGGTATTAAAACCTCAAACCCTTCAAAGCATTTAGGTTCAATTTAAATCATTTGGAAAAACACCTTTTGAAAACATTCAACACTAACTAGTCGAAACTTTTGGGTTATTCTTTAAAAATCACTAAAGGTCACAGGCAACAGAGTATAAAGCTTAATCTTTCGAAAGTGATAAATAAGTAGAGAAGTGATGGTGTCGAAACCACCGCTTCCGAAAGCATAGGAGAAACAGTAGGGTTTTTATAAAAAAGAACGAACCCTTCGAAATCTTTGTTTTGAAAGGTTGAAGGCGACAATACAGGATTTGACATAGTCGGAAGCTATTATTTAAAAACAAAGGTGCAACTATTTTGAAACCAACCTTTAAACTATTGACTTAGTCAAAAGCAGACTTAGTCAAAAGCTATTTCTTATGACAAGGGTGCAACTTCTTAAAAACCTTTCTTTAAATTAGTTGATCTAGTCGGAAGCCAATTAAGTCGAAAGTTACTTAATCGAAAGCAAGCAGGTGCTTTTCTCATTTAAAATAAAAAGGAGCTTCGACCCTTTCAAAACCCCTTAGTCTCGACTCGGTACATTCCTCCTTTATCCAATTCACTATGTACCAAGATGTTGATACTATATGCATTAGTTTTGTGGAAGGAGGCGGAGGGTACTAGTCGAAAGCTACCTGGGCGAAACCAAAATAGGTGAAACATGCTTTTGGCATGAATTTTTGGTTTTAAAACTTTTTAAGTAATCTTATTAACTAACCTGTCTTGTTTGTCAAACTCTTACTGGTTGCCAATTTTTCTTTCCTAAAAGTACTGCCATAATTTCAGAATTAATCAATTTAAAACATTTGCAAAACATCACTTCTCCTTAATTAAATATATAAAACATTTAAGACCCATACCTTATATAATTTTATATATTCATTAAAACTCTTCGAAAAATTCTACAAAAATTCCAGAAAATCCCTTTTAATAAGTTTTCTAACATATATAAAGTTTAGACCCAAAGTAATTATAATTTAAGCGTAAATTATTTTTAACCTAATAAATTATTTTCTTCACTAGAAAATTAACATAAAATCCACATTAGTTCAGAAAATTATGAAAATTGAAACTGTCTCTAAAATAACATTCTTGGTCTATATCTAAAATTGCAAGGCATTTAGAACTCATTAAATAGGGTTTTAACATTAAAACATATCATAAAATCTATATGAACAAGCATAAATCATCAACATGTATATATAAGCATTTTACTCTTTAAAATCATGGCTAAACATGCAAGATAAAATTCGGTTTCATCTTAAACCGAAAATGAGATGTAGAAATTATTCACCTTAGCTTGAGATTAAGGATATGAGATTTGAATTAAACTTAATGTTGATTAAACTTCCCCTTTTACTTTCTTCTTCTTACTCATGGCGGCCGACCTCTCTTTACCTTTAATTTTTGTAAATGAATGCAAGTGAGAACTCACGACTAAGGGTTTAAAGTATTAAAGAGCCCTTCTTCCTATTTTACCCCTTAATTATTTCATACCATACATTATTCATGCTATTTTGTTTTGATTTACATATTAACAAAGCACGACTACCCTTAATTATATTCAAATCTCAATCTATTAATCATCTTACATTATTTGATTTTATATACTAATTAAATAACTTAAATAATGTTAATAAAAATATGGGGTGTTACAATCTCACATCCTTAAAGAATTTCGTCCTTGAAATTAAGATAAGGTACACAACGAAACAATCAAAGGTAAAACATACCATCTAACGAATCAGGATAAGTATCTCTAATCCTGCTCTCAGTTCCTAAGTATAGTCTCTCGCATTGTCACTCCACTGGACATTCACTAATCTGACTGTCTTGTTCCTCAACTTCTTCTCATCTCTCGTTACTATCTGAATAGGCTTCTAACTATAGCAATGTCTGATTCCACTACTAGATCTTCTAACATAGTCGGTGCTATAATAATGTCTGGATCCCTAACGCACTTCCTCAGATGAGAAACATGGAAAACATCGTGAACTCCAGCCAAACTACTCGGTAACTCTACTCTATATGCGAGTTTCCCAATCCTCTCTAAAATAGGAAATGGTCCTACAAATCTCGGTGCTAACTTTCCTACCTTTCTGAACCCGATAACACCTTTCATCGGCAATACTTTGACGAAAACATGATCTCTAACAGAGAATTCCAAATCTTTCCGTCTTCTATCTGCATATCTTTTTTACCCAGACTGAGATTCCTTCATTTTCATCCTTATCAGCTCAATTTTTTCTGCTGCTTCTCTTACCAAATCAGAACTAAGGACTAATCTATCTTCGGTCTCTAACCAATATGCAGGGGATTTCTATGGTCTTCCATACAAAGCAACAAACGGTGCCATCCCTATACTAGCCTGATAAGTATTGTTATAAGAAAATTTGACTAGGTATAGGTGGTCTTCCTATGATCCCCCAAATCTAATACATAAGCTTATAACAAGTCCTCTAAGATCTTGTTAATCTTTTTCGTTTGCCACTTTGTCTACAGATGGTAGGCGGTACTCATCTTGAGCTTGGCTTCTAAACTTTCCTGTAGACTCTTCCAAAATTCTCTAGTATGTAAAGAATCTCTATCACTAACAATACTATTAGGAATTCCATAAATTCTAACTACATTCTTCATAAACAACTTAGCCAATATAGCTACCGTCCTATTTGACTTAACCGAAATGAAATGGGCACTCTTGATCAATCTATCCACTACGACCCATATACTTTCATTCACTCTATTAGTCTCGGAAACCCATCTATGAAATCCATTGAAATAGAATCCCACATCCATACTGGAATATCCAATGGCTGAAGCAATCCACTTGGCTTCTGATGCTCGGCTTTTACCTACCGACAGTTCAAAACCTATTTCACCCATAAACCAACATCCCTCTTCATGTGTAACGACCCAGAATTTGACCATTTTAAAATATACTATTTGAAGTGATTTTAAATATAACTTAAGTAAGGTTATATGATTAAAAAAACATTAGATAGTATTTGAAAAGAAAAGTATACACAAAAATATTAACATTTGTCTATATCGACAAAAGTGACAAAATGCTGATTTCAAAAAAGTAAGTTTCAATGGTTAAATAAATTATTTTAATTTATTTATGAGTGTTTATATTTTCAAATAACATTATACAAATTTATTTTTAAATTTGTTTTACATAGATAAATAGTTTAACTAATACGTCAAAATGTGACCGTAATACATTTTGTCGAAAATCAACGTTTTGTCGATTAAAAGTTGTCGCAACGTCGTCGCACGTTTATTTTCTTATATAGGAACATATATTCAAATAGTATAAGTGTTAATTAATTCATTAATCAAGTTTACTTTAACTAAACATACTTAATAAATTCTAGAATGTAATTTACAAAAAGTAAGCACAAAAAGACAAACATGTCATTTCAAAGCAAAACGTAAACATCAAATCAAACCAAACATAATTATTATATTCCTTAGTTACTTCTTAAGTGAAAATGACATATAAGTAATGATTTGAAATGTGATGTTAAGTGTTAAAAAAATAAGGTTTCTTAAAAAGTAAGTAAAGAGTATTTTGGTTTTTTTACAAAATATTATTTTTATTCAAAACTTTTCCTATAAATAAGCATCGACTTTCTCACTTTTTTACACTTCTTCTTCTTCTTCCTTTTTCAAGCTTTTCTTCCACTCTCTAATGAACTTCTCTTTCCTTACTATTTTTCTTAAAATCATATTAAATCAACTCCAAACATCACCAAACTTTTGTTCTTATGTCATCATCAAAACATGGATTAACATCTAAGAAGTAAAGAAATGATGGAGGAAGAGGTAGATTAGGGAAAGGATGAACCATTTGGAAGGAGGAAAGCATGTCGTGAAGCTTTCGGGCAAGAAAAAAGAGAAGGAGGTGCTGTCAGAATCAAAAAGGGAAGTCTACGAAAAGGTTTGGAGGAGTGGAACTAATCGTGAGTACTCAATGTTTAATTAAAGTTAAATCATCCTTATAACTATTTTAATATGTTCATTAAACCCTTGAATAATTTATTTGAATGTTTGATAACTTGGATGCAAAATTGGTTGATTATATGATTGTTTATGTGGTTGATAACTTATTTGATAAATGATAAGAGAATGATTAGAAATTAACCATAGTTAATTTAATAAGAATTTAAATCCACAAAAATGTGCGTATGGAAATTATTTAGCCTTTTAATGATTTTAAAGTATTTAAAAGGATTGAAAATGTTATTATAACAATATAATATTACAATAATGAAAAAATGAGTTTGAAATGATGAAAATATTATTTCAAATAAGTTAAAATATTTTAAATACGGTTCAAAACAAATTTGAAGTGTTTCGGACAAATTCCAAAGCAATTCACAAAATTGGTCAAAATCGAGCTCATCGCGTAGCGGGAGTTCGTAAATGTCAACCCACAACATCAAATTAACGTAGATAATGATTCATAAGTCGGATTTATTCAAATAAAAATTCAATGGCCCATAATGGTAATAGTTTTCCAATGAAGAAATAAAATCAAGAGTTCATCAAGTAGTGTTTGAAATATGTCCAAAACAATTTTCTAAAAACATCGCGGTTATGCAGTTCGGAATTCAAAACGGGATTCCGACATAAATAATACTTTTAAACGTTTTAGAAATATGAAATAAATTTTAAAAATCTTTTAAAATATTTTAAAAGAGATTTAAGTTGAAAGGATGGATTTCTACATGATATAAAAGTCGTTTTGAAGAATATAGCTTTTTGTGGCACTTTTTGCAACGCTTTTTAATAACTTTTGAATTATGGATTTAAACTTAATAATACTTCTTCAAATCTTTTATAGATGTTTTAAAAGAGTAATTAAGTGGTTTAAAAGATAATTTGTAATCTTATAATCAATTCCAAAATAAAGCTAACAACTGAGTATGTGGAAACGACTGGTACTTTTGTCACATCTGTGGGTATGGAAAGATAAAACAAGGTGTTTAACTAAGGTTGGGAATGTAGCAACCAGTGTCGTTAACTTACCTGGCCTATATTTTCTCTTTTTTGACAAGGGATAGAATAGATAGAAAGGAAAGCCCGGACGCTCTAAAAGATCATGTGTCAGTTTTTCCAAGATAAAAGGAAACAAATTCTTTTAATGTTAATTAACCACTTAACAAATTTTATTCGATGATTGGTACGAAGGAACCGGGATTTGATTTGGTGGATTCACATTCGAAAAAATATGATTGAATTTGGGTGATTCCTATTCGAAAACCCCTTCAAACTAATTTTCAAAATAAAACATATTGAAGACAAAGATCATTGAAGACAAAGATCTTAATGATATAGGATTGCTTGCCCTCATCCTTGGAGGTGAAATTTACCATATCTAAGCTAGCAGTAGTGCTCTGTTATGAAAATCTTACATTTGCAAGAATACGATTTGAAGTTAAGAAATAAATCTTTAATTAAGGTTTAATAAATTATTTGGAAAGGTTTTCCTTAGTAAAAGAGAAAATGATTGGAACTATTCCAAGGTCTAAAGAGGTTTGATAAATCAAATGATTTAACAAATGAGGCTTAATGATTCCATATAATGATTCCACATATTCTTGAAAAGAAAATGGAATAAATTGAAAAGAATATACCTAAGAAAGATATTTTATAAAAATGAAGTAATTGAATGATGATTGATATCCACATATGAACTTTACATCTTATAAAGCAATAATTGGCTTCGAAGGACCCAGGGTCGGATTTGGATGATTCCGATCCCAAAACCATTTCGAACCAATGTATATGTTCCAAAGTAAAGACATGTTGAAGACAATGATTATTGAAGCCTAAGGATCTTCATAGCATGAGGATTTCTTGTTGGCATGCTTCGGGTGGTCTCCACATTATGGATATTTTTTCAGACAGCAAGGGCTTCTCTCCTAGTAATGGCCAAGTAAAGTGACTTCGGTTTCATTCAGTCCTAAAACGAACTTGATGGATGTTTGTCTGACATTGTATTCTCAATCACATTCGAGTGGTTTCTATAACTGTATATCAGTTGGTGGTGGGGAAGGCAATTTCTTTTAGCTTAACACCCTTTCTCGAGAAATATGAGCTTAGTAAGTTATACGTTTCCAGAAATCAATCATGTGACGTGGAATGACAATGTAGCATTGAAAATGGAACCTGTTATGATCAAAGCGTGGTTTTGCATGAAAAGAGTGGCTCTGAGGAAATTGAGCGTATTCTCGCTAGTATCACATCTCAGAAGATGATTTGGGATATTATGTGGTTTGACAAACACAAATTAGGAATAAGTGAGTATGTATGGTAGTGCCAATACGTTAGGCCCGTTGGGGGATAAGTCCCTCAAGGCATTTATTGCCCCATTTTGATAATGTGGTTAACTTGAGAAAAGAAGGGAACTACCAGTTATCAGTGGTAGTATAGCAAGCATGGTTCCACATGACAAGTTTGAGAAAATGATTAAGATACCGTGGGAACTATGTTTTATGTGTGTGGATCGGAGAAACGGCCACCATTCCCCTATCATGTTCGAAATCCAATCCGAACACGAAATTTATGGTTTTGATTGTAGTCCCAAAATAGCTGTAATGACTTGCAAACATTTCAGCTACCCCTTTTGGTATCATATATTCTGTTCGGTATATTCCTTGACCTAGTTAGGATAAATTACCTTAGACTTAGTCTGGGTATTGATACCTTATTTGGATAAGTTTATTTGAAAAGTTTTTTCAAAGGAATGTCAGTAAAAATAATATCAAGTGTACTTTAGTAGAAAAATGTTTTGGTTAACATAAGGAAAAAATCTCGGCCGTGTTTATGTATGGGCATGGTGATATGAGATACCCTTTATTTAAAAGGTTTTGATAGCATCATCATGATCTATGCATTTAAAATTTCGAGTATCACACGTTGTTTTATCAAGCCTAATCCGAGTATTTTTAATACTCGGGTCAAATCTGAGTAGTTTTAGGTTTAGTTGAAAGCGATTGGAGTTTCCAGAGGAGAGTTGGAGATCTTCATCATCGTATGGACGTATTCTATTATTCGCTGCATCTGTTTCATTTGTTTTGTTGTTTGTCAACATTGGTAAGGGTAGGTGTTATAACTGTTCAGGCTGATTTTAAGTTAGACTTTGATATTGTATTTTAAAATTTTCCACTGTAAAGATTATTATTGAAATAATATATGTTATTCCATTTGTGTGAGATTCTGTTCTGTCTTTATTTTCTTTCTACCTTTAATGATCCGTCTTTTCATGCAAGTTTGAGTTAGGCATGTGTGGTTTATTGTCGATTCAAAGGGTATGGAAAAAAGACTCATTACATTTGGTATCAGAGCTCAAGGTTAAGCGAGAACCTTGGCTTTGGTGCGGTAAAGACTCATCAGAGATAGGGTTAGTAATACCCTAGAATGAGAGACTCATTAAAGATAGGGTTAGTAACACCCTATAATGAGTTTGAATGTATTAATATGGGTGCATATTTATTAGTGACTAATAAATTATTTTATGTTGATTTATTTATTGAGCGATTTATGGATTCTGATCGATGTGTCTGATCACCATTATCGATGAGGGTTCCTAAACATTTAACAAGGCGAACCTACACACTGATTTTGAAAAAAATTGGTAAATAAAATAATTTTATAAAGATAATATTTTCATAAAGCATATATTTTGAATATAAAGTATATATTTTGAAAAGTTTTATAGTTAGAAATCAGGATTAGTGAAATTTAAATATGAACATCTTGTGATTAGAATTTCACAGTTTGACTATAAGATGTTTCATAAAGATAATCGATAAGTAAGAAATCTGATAAGGTAATTAAGATCTTTAATACTTATTCAAAAATAATAATATAAAATGAAATGACAAAGAATATGAATATGAGTGTGAAAATTAAAGGATGTAAATAAAGGGAATTTGATATAACTAAGAAAAAACCAATACTAATAAATGCGTAATTTATATGTAGATCATCTCATCAATAGTTTTGATCTAAGATTGAGTTCAGAACTTTGAAGTGTTTACGTTGGTCCGAAAAAGGATTTATCACTCGTTTCTTGACGATGAATATTGATGAGGGTTTATCGTTTGGTACTTTAGTTTTCTATAATGGTTGAGAACTATGCAAGGAAAGCAAAGGTTCTGTCAAGAAGCCTGATCGGAGTCCACACTAGAGGATTGGGGATCGATACTAGTTCGAAAATAAAGTTGTGTATTAAAATAGAAGATCGAATAAGCTATTTCATATGGATGATTTGTGTATATTATATGGAACTAAGTTTAAAGGTAAATGTTATGGGTAAATTCGAGGACAAAACTCTTTTAAGTAGGGTAGAATGAAATGATGTAGAATTTGACCACTTTAAGTGATTTTAAATATAAATTAAGTAAGGTTATATGATTCAAACAACATTAGATAGGATTTGAAAAGAAAAGTATACATAAAAATAGTAACATTTGTCTATATCGACAAAAGTGACAAAATGCTGAATTCAGAAAAGTGAGTTTCAATGGTTAAATAAATTATTTTAATTTATTTATGAGTGTTTATATTTTTAAATAACATTACAAACTTATTTTTAAATTTGGTTCACATAAATAAATAGTTTAACCAAAACGTCGATGTGACTATAAAACATTTTGTCGAAAATCAACATTTTGTCGATTAAAAGTTATCGCAACGTCGTTGCACATTTATTTTCTTATATAGAAACATATATTCAAATAGTATAAGTATTAATTGACTCACTAATCAAGTTTACTTTTACTAAACAGACTTAGAAAATTATAGAACGTAATTAACAAAAAGTAAGCACAAAATGACAAACATGTCACGTCAAAGCAAAAAGTAAACATCAAATCAAACCAAACATAATTATTATATTACTTACTTATTTCTTAAGTGAAAATGATATAAAGTAATGATTTGAAATGTGATGTTAAGTGTTGAAAAAACAAGTTTGCTTAAAAAGTAAGTAAAGGGTATTTTGGACTTTTTGCAAAATATAATTTTAATTCAAAACTTTTTGTATAAATATGTATCGACTTTCTCACTTTTTTACACTTCTTCTTCTTTCTTTTTTAAGCTTTTCTTTCACTCTCTAATGACTTCTTCTCTCTCCTTACTAGCTTTTCCTAAAATCATGTTAAATCAACTCCAAACATCACCAAACCTGGCCAAAGTTCTTATATCATCATCAAAACATGGTTTAACATCTAACAAGTAAAGAAATGATGGAGGAATAGGTAGAATAGCGCAAGGCCGAACCATTAGGAAGGATGAATGAATTCGTGAAGCTCCGGAGCAAGAAAAAGAGAAGGAGGTGCTATCGGAATCAAAAGGGAAGTCTACAAAAAAGTTTGAAGGAGTAAAATATTTTTAATATGGTTTATAACAAATTTGAAGTATTTTGGACAAATTTCGAAACAATTCACAAAATTGGTCAAATCGTGCTCGTCGCATAGCAGAAGTTCATAAATTTCGACCGGTAATCTCAAATTAACCTAGAAAATGATTTATAAGTCTGATTTCTTTGAAATAAAAATTATTTGGTCCACATTGATAATAGTTTTTCAATAAAGAAATAAAATCAAGAGTTCATCAAGTAGTGATTGAAATATGTCCAAAACAATTTTCTAAAACATCGCGGTTTTGCAGTTCGGAATTCAAAATGGGATTTCTTTATAAATGATATTTTTAAATATTTTACAAATATGAAATAAATTTTTAAAACCTTTTAAAATGTTTTAAAAGAGATTTAAGTTGAAAGGATGGATTTCTAACTGATATAAACATCGTTTTGAAGAATATAGCTTTTTGTAGCACTTTTTGCAACGCTTTTTAATAACTTATGAATTATGGATTTAAACTTAACAATACTTTTTCAAATCTTTTAGAAATGTTTTAAAAGAGTAATTAAGTGGTTTAAAAGATAATTTGGAATCATATAATCAATTCCAAAATAAAGCTAATAACTGAGTATGCGGAGACGACTAGTACATTTGTCTCGCTTATGAGATCTAGAAAGATAAAAATAAGGTGTTTAACTAAGGTTGGGAATTGAGCAACCAGTGCGCTGAACTTACCTGGCCTATGTTTTCTCTTTTTAGGCGAGTGGTGGAATAGATCGAAAGGAAAGCCTGGATGCTCTAAAAGATCATATGTTGTTTTTCCAAGATAAAAAGAAACAAATTCTTTGAATGTTAATTAACCACCTAACAACTTTTATTCGATGATTGGTACGAAGGAACCAGGATCGGATTTGGGGGATTCCCGTTCAAAAATCTAGGATCAGATTTGGGTGATTTCTATCCGAAAACCCCTTCAAACTAATTTTCAAAATAAAACATATTGAAGACAAAAATCATTGAAGACAAAGATCTTAATAATGTAGGATTGCTTGCCACTAGTCCCTGGAGGTGAAATTTACCATATCTAAGGTGGCAGTAGTGCTATGTTATGAAAGTCTTCCATTTTAAGAATATGATTTGAAGTTAAGAAATAAATCTTTAATTAAGATTTGGAAAGGTTTTCCTTAGTAAAAGAGAAAATGATTAGAATTATTCCAAGATCTAAAGAGGTTAAATAAATCAAATGATTAAATAAATGATGTCAAATGATTCCATATACTCTAGAAAAGAAAATGTAATACATTGAAAAGAATATACCTAAGAAAGATATTTCATAAAAGATGAAGTAATTGATTGATGATTGATATTCACATATGAGCTTAACATCTTATAAAGCGATAATTGGCTTCGAAGGAACCATGGTCGGATTTGAGTGATTCTTATTTGGAAACCACTTTGAACCAATGTATACGTTTTGAATTGAAGACGTGTTGAAGATGATAATTATTGAAAACCAAGCATCTTCTTTGCATGTGGTCTGCTTGTTGACATGCTCTAGATTGCTCCTATTATGGAGTTATCTATAGAAGAGTTCTCCTTGTTATAGAGATTTTTTCCGGATTGCAAGGGCTTCTCGCCTAGTAATGGCCGAGGAAAGTGCCTTTAGTTTCTTTCGGTCCCAGAACGAACTTGCATGGATGTTTGTCTGACATTGTATTCTAAATCATATTCGAGTGGTTTCTATAAATGTATATCAGTTGGTGGCGGAGAAGGCAACTTCTTTTAGCTTAACACCCTTTCTTAAGACATGCGAGCTTAGAAAGTTATACTTTACTAGAAATCAGTCATGTGACGTGGAATGACAATATGGCATTCAAGTGGAACCTATTATGATCAAAGCGTGGTTCTAAATGAAAAGCGTGGCTTTAAGGAAATTGAGCGTAGCCTCACTAGCCACACATCCCCAAAGATGATTTGGGATATTATGTGGTGTGACAGACACAAATTTGGAATAAGTGATTATGTATGGTGGTGTCCAATACGTTGGGCCCTTTGGTGGATACATCCCTCAAGGCATTTATTGCCTTATTTTGACAAAGTGGTCAGCTTAAGAAGCAGGGAACTACCGATTATCAGTGGTAGTATAGCAAGTACAGTTCTAAGTGACTAGTTTGAGAAAATCGATTAAGGCACCGTGGGAACTATGTTTTTTATGTGTGGATCGGAGAAATGGCCACCAGTTCCCTATCATGTTGGAAATCCAATCCCAATACGAGACTTAGGTTTTGATTGTAGTCCCAAAATAGCTGTAATGACTTGCAAACATTTCAACTACCCCTTTTGGTATCATATATTTCGTTCGGTATATTCCGTTGACCTAGTCCGGATATATTACCTTAGACTTAGTCCGTGTATAGATACCTTATTTGAATAAGTTTATTTGAAAAATGTTTTCAAAGGATTTCAAAGGAATGTCATTAAAAATAATATCAAGTTTATTTTAGTATAATAGTGTTTTGGTTATCATAAGGAAAAAAAGCATGTCCGTGTTTATGTGTGGGTGTGGTCTTATGAGATACCCTTTTTCAAAGGTTTTGATAGCATCGTCATGATCTATGCATTTAAAATTTCGAGTATCACACGCTGGTTTACCTTGCCTGATCCGGATATTTTTAATACTTGGGTCAAATCTGAGTAGTTTCAGGTTTAGTTGAAGACGATTGGAGTTCTCAGAGGAGAGTTGGAGATCTTCATCATCATATGGACGTATTCTATAATCCGCTGCATCTATTTCATTTGTTTTGTTGTTAGTCATCATTTGTAAGGGCAGGTGTTATAACTGTCCAGGATGAATCTAAGCTAGACTCTGATATTGTATTTTAAAATTTTCTGCTGTAAAGATTATTATTGAAATAATATATGTTATTCCATTTGTGTGAGATTCTGTTTTGTTTTTATTTTCTTTCTACTCTTAATGATCTGTCTTTTCATGCAAATATGAGTTATTCAAAGGGTACATAAAAATGGGTCGTTACATCATGCCTTCTTAGAAGAAACTTCTATTCATACCTTGATACATCTTCGTTCCTCCTGGATGCATAGTGAACTTCGAACGATGGCATTCCTCCAAAACTTCTTTTATTATGTCTCATATACTTAGAACACATAATCTACTCTTCTTTGTCAACCATCCACTTTGGTCAAGACTAAAATCTTTCAAGCCATTGCTCTCTGTCCCTTCCTTTAATTTCCCGATCCTTTCAGCCAACATTGGATCCTCTTCCTATTTAGAAGCGATCTTCTCAATCAATGCTGGTCGGACCTCTAAACAAGACAATATAGCAACTCCTCCGCTAGACCCAGCCTTGGATCTCCACTTCTTTCTACAAGCTGAAAATTCTTTCAAGTCTTTCCATTCTGATATCATAGCTAAAAATGCATTCTGATATTTCCCACTAAGCATTTCTGCAAACTTGTTGCCTTTTCCTGGTGTGTACTCTATTTCAAGATCATAAGCAGCTAAAAAA
The DNA here is from genome assembly GCA_030765085.1 of Allium cepa. Lineage (NCBI taxonomy): Eukaryota > Viridiplantae > Streptophyta > Magnoliopsida > Asparagales > Amaryllidaceae > Allium > Allium cepa. The sequence continues at coordinate 567,833,801 of CM060943.1, forward strand.
TCTAACCACCTCTGCTGTCTCGTGTTCAGCTCTTTCTGAGAGAACAAGTACTTTAACGACTTATGATCTGCATAAAGCTCGAACCTCTTTCCCAAAAGGTAATGCCTCCACACATTTAATGCAAATATCACTACAGCTAGCCCCAAGTCATGCGTTGGATATCTAACCTCATGCGTTCTAAGCTGTCTAAAAGTGTAGGCAATCACTTTACTTCTCTGCATTAGCACAGCTCTCAGTCCCATTCCACATGCGTCGGTATAAACGACTAAATCCTGATTCCCTTCCAAAATGACCAATACAAGTGCGTGGGTCAACAAGTATTTCATGCTCTGGAATGCTTCCTCACACTTATTGGTCCATACAAACTTTACATCCTTTCGCGTTAGCTTGGTCATCGACGTTGCTATCTACGAAAAATCCTTTATAAATCTCCAATAATACCCAGCCAATTCAAGGAAACTTCTTATCACAGTTACCATTTCTGGTCTTATCCAATTATTAACGTCTTCAATCATTTCTGGATCGACTGACAATCCTTGCTCTGAAACCACATGATTAGGAAACTTCACTTCCTTCTTCCAAAAATGGCTCTTTGAAAACATTGCCTTTAGTTGATGCTGCCTCAGCATCTCAAGCACAACTCTAAGATGAACTTCATTTCCCTTCTCATCCTTAGAGTATATAAGAATATCATCTATGAAGACTAACATGAAACTGTTCAAGTGCTCTAGGAAAATCCAGTTGATCAAATACAGAAAGAATGTCAGCACGTTATTTAGTCCAAACGGCATAACTAACCATTCGTATGACCCACACCTTATTTTAAAAGCTGTCAAAAGTATACTATCTTCTACCACTCTGAGCTGATGAAAACCTATAGCCAAATCCAAGTGAGAAAATATCTTGGCTCCACTCAACTGATTAAATAAATCGTCAATCCTCGACAATGGAGATCGCTTCTTTATCATCCTCTCATTCAACTTACAATAAACAATACATAACCTTAACAATCCATCCGACTTCTTAGCACATACTGCAGCTGCTCCCCAAGGTGAACTACTTGGTCAGGTAAAACTCTTACCTTCCAAATCCACCAACTGAGCCTTCAACTCCTTCATCTCTGTTGGCGTCATCCTGCTTAGCGGCCTACTCATAGGTTCTCCTCCAAGCACCAAATCTATCCAAAAATCAATGGCTTGTTCGGTGGCAATCCTACTACTTGCTTGAAAACATCTATGAATTCTCTAACCGCGAGAACGTGATTCAACTCATCTTCTAACTCCATAACACCCAATAAAGCATTCATCTTACAGCTAGGGTTTTCTATGGATTAAACTATCTAATCCCTATAATCAGGATGTCTAAGTGATATTTTCCTACCGTGATAAAATATCCTAGCATTGTATTTACTTAACCAATCCATGCCCAATATAATTCCAAACTGTACAAAGTTAAATACATGCAAACTGCAATCAAAGGTGTAACCTAGCAAGTCAAACTTTAAGTAGTCACACTTCATCCCAAGTATCGCATACCCACCTATCAGATTTGGAACTCTTAAGGAAGCAACTAAATATGTGGGTTCTAGGTTAAGCTTATCTACCAAACATCGAGATATAAAAGAATGCAATGCATCGGTATCAAAAAAGGCAATAGACATATCATGGATCTGAACCGTACCTCCCAATACTGATTTTCCTTTCTCTTGGGCCATTGGCTTTGAAGTAGCAAGCTCCAGTGCAAATACTTGGCCTTTTTCTCCTTTAGCTGGCTCTTTGCATTGGTTCTTGTAGTGGCCAATCTGATCACAATTAAAGCACCTGATGTTTTTATTTCCAATCACCTCCTTCTCTTTTCCCTTTCCAATATGACATTCATGAGCAAATGTCCTTTCTTGTCGCACTTATAGCAGACCACCTCAGACTTTCCTTTCTTCGCTATTCCACCTTTCTAAGCATTCTTATTGTGGAAAGACTTCCTCTTTTGGCCTTGCCCAACCTGGACATTCTTTTCCTTCTTCTTCTCCAAACAAGCTAACATCTCTTCGTGTCTCAACGCCATCTCCACAACTGCATCACATGGATCTCTAATATGCAGTAAAGTAGTTGTGGCCAATTCTAGCTTCAAGCCTCTAATGAACCTCTCATTCCCTTTCATTACTGTATTAACAGTGGCATACCCATATCCAGTGAACACTTCAAACCTGCTAGCATACTCCGGAATTGCCATTTTTCCTTGTTCTAACTCAACAAACTTCCTAATCAACATAGACTGCGCCATTACTGACATGAACCTCTCTTGGAACCTTCTCTTAAAATCATCCCATGTCATCTCCTCTTCATTTACTCTAGCCATAACACACTGTTCCACCAAAATAAAGCTGTCCCTTGAAGCAATCTCGAGGCAAATCTCCTCTTCTACTCATCATTGAGCCCTAAGTCAGCAAATATCCTTTCACAGTGCAACAACCAGTTCTCTACTTCTATAACATCCTCTGTTCCAATAAACGGCATACCTCCGAGCCTAGCATAGTCTCTACTTAAGTTAGCATAGTAGTTGACTATTGGAGCTTCTTGAACTCCTCCCATGGGATTTCTTCCAACAACTCCAGTAGCGATCCCAGCTTGCATCATGTTTACGAAAAACTGATATATGGCTTCCATATCCACTTGAGGGACCCCAATACTAACATTATTAGCCTGAGCCTGACCTTGACTTCTTCTAACTTTCGGTCGGGCATTTCCATTTATGGTGGTGCTGCCTCCTCCTAGGTTAACTCTGTCGCTTCTTCCGTCCATATTTGTATTCAAGCTTCGTGAGATACAGGAGAAAAGCCTAACAAAGATAAGAGTCTAGAGATAAAGCATATACATATATATCGCAAATATAAGTACGTTACTATAGTGTTATCCCATACCCCAATCTTAACTAATTCCTAAGGATTATGTTTTCAAAAATCATTTTTAGTTAAAGTATTTCATAAACCTATGCTCTGATACCAAGTTGTAGCATCCCCTGTCTAGAGGCTCAAAGCTAAGCGCTACAGATACTGCAGTCCTCTATAGTATTAAAGTTTGATGACTTAATATGGCTATTTTAATGGTATCTATAATATCAGAAGCACTTGAATATGATCATATCACAGGTTTCAAAACAACATTTTTCCATTACATTTTAAAACACGTGTTCCATATCCATATTACATAATCCCAAAACATTTCCCAAGTAAAGATCAAAAATAATTATTACAAAATATGCCAAGAGTGACATATGGATATGCCCCATTGGTTGACTAGAGTCATAACTAACTTAATACATAATGAAAATAACACAAGACAAGAACTGTAACTCCTAACTAGCTATCCATTAGCCTCCTACTCGCCTCTGGTGGCTTTATTTGTCAACCTACTAAAACATGAAAGAACCTCAACCCTCAGCCTACTCAAATCAATTTTGAGCATCTGAGAGTTTAAGGGGAAAAACATAAATTTCGAGTCAGACATAGCGCCTACTGTGAATAATACTATAAATCCTGGTTTTTAATGTTAAGTGAGACCACGCCACTTTGTATAATGGGCCTCCTCTCACTATCATCCTTTTAAAACATATCCTTTTGAAAATCTTTTCCTGCAACCAAAACTGGTTAGATACTATAAAGCATCATTATGTAAAATACATAAAAAGTAATAAAAGAACTTTATGTTCAAACACTCTAGCTTTGTTTGGCTGACTATTAACCTTTGGCTGACTCGGGTCTACTAGACAATATAAGCAAAATTTATCTAATATCTGTTAGATAATCTACTTCTAGACGGTCTGTCCTTAACTATCTGTTAAATACTTCTCTTCTGGATGATCTGTCCCTAATTAACATCTCCTAAGGTCACCTGATCCTAATGGTTTTACGGGCTTACTAATAACATATGTATACAAACATAAATTCCATTTTATGTGTAGTCATAATTTTAGTCTTACATGTGGCAAAGCCCTTCACACTAGAATTTTAGACTAAATTAGCTGGGGCCAATAGCTAATGTATAAGGTGCAACTCTATACCAGTCTCATCTGGTATTCTAACATCTGAGTCATTTTACTTAGTGATATCTTCCTAAAATTTTCCTTGAAAACCTTTTCTCAAATTGATTGAAAATCTTTAAACTGTACTCAAAAAAGAAAATTTTAAATACTCTATGCTCTACTCAAAATCACCTTGGTATGTTATATGTATACTTTACTCATATATTTGTTGATGAAAACATTTAACCATATGAAATACCCCTTTCAATCCTATTGAAAGTATCCCCTTTCGACCATGTAAAGCCATTTCCTTTATCTAGGCCGAAAGGTCAAAATCTTCCTTTTGAAACCATCTATATCAACCCTTCGAAACCATTGAAATTTCTTTTCCATCGAAAGCTAAGAACCTTAGACATCCCTCTTTAAAACAAATAAACATTTCCTTTCGAAACCATAGGAAAAATCCTTTCCTTTAAACTTATTCAAAACCATTGAAAACACCTTTTCTTTTTAGACCTTTCGAAAACGTAGGGAAATCGCCCCTTCGAAACCTTCTTTAAAACCTTTTGAATGTATTAAAACCTCAAACTTTCAAATCATTTGGGTTAACTTTAGAACACATGGAAACACGCCTTTCGAAATCATTCAACACTAATGAGTCAAAACCTTTGATTTATTCTTTAAAAGTCACTAAGGGTCACAAGTAACAGAGTTGGAAGCTTACTCTTTCAAAAGCTATAAATAAGTAGAGAAGTGATAGTGTCGAAACTACTCCTTCCAAAAGCATAGGAGAAGTGGTACGATTTTTATAAAACAAAACAACACCTTCGAAAGCTCTGTTTCGAACGGTTGAAGGCGGTAGTAAAGGCTTTGACATAGTCAGAAGCTATTATTTAAAAACAAAGTGCAACTATTTCAAAACCAACTTTTAAACCACTGACTTAGTCAAAAGCAGATTTAGTCGAAAGCTATTTCTTGCAAAAAAAGTCATAACCTCTTAAAAACCTTTCTTTAAATTACTTGACCTAGTCAGAAGCCAACTAAGTTGAAAGCTACTTAGTTGAAAGCAAGCACGCGCTTTTCTCATTTAAAACAAAAAGGCGCTTCGACCCTTTCGAAACCCTTAGTCATAACTAAGTACCTTCCGCCTTTGTCCAATTCAATGTGTACCAAGATGTTGATACTATATGCATTGGTTTTGTGGAAGGAGGTGAAGGGTCTTAGTCGAAACTACCTGGGTGAAACCAACATAGGCGAAACAAGCTTTTGGCATGAATTTCTGATTTTAAACCTTGTTAAGTAAATTTTTTAACTAACCTACCTTTTCTGTTAAACTCTTATTTGTTGCTAATTTTTATTTTCTAAAAGTACGGCCATAATTTCAGAATTAATTAATTTAAATCATTTGCAAAACACCCCTTCTCCTTGATTAAATATATAGAACATTTTAGTCCCATACCTTAAATAATTTTATATATTCATCAACACTCTTTGGAAAATTCTACAAAAATTCCATAAAATCCATTTTAATATGTTTTCTAACATATAAAAATTTCAGACCTAAATTAGTTATAATTAAACCGTAAATTATTTATAAGCCAATAAATCATTTTCTTCACTAGAAATTAATATAAAATCCACATTGGTTTAGAAAATTACGAAAATTGAAACCAATCTCTAAAATAACATTTCTGATCTTTATCTAAAATTGCAAGGCATTTTGGATGTTATTAAATAGGGATTTCACATCAAAACATATCATAAAATCTTTATGAACAAGCATAAATCATCAACATGTATATATAAACATTTTGCTCTTCAAAATCATGGATAAACATGAAAAATAAAATTCAAGTTTCATCATAAACCAAAAACATTCACAAAACGTGAGCTGAAGAAATTATTCACATTAGCTTGAGATTAAGGATGTGAGATTTGAGTTAAACTTGATGTTGATTAAGCTTCCCCTTTTACTTTCTTCTTCCTACTCTTGAAAATGGTGGTCGACCCCTCTTTACTTTTAATTTTTGTAAATGAATGTAAGTGAGAACTCACGGCTAAGTGTTTAGGGTATTAGAGAGCCCTTCTTCCTATTATACCCCTTACTTATTTCCTAACATACCTTGTTCATGCTATCTCGTTTTGACTTACATATTAACAAGGCACGACTACCCTTAATTATATTCAAATCTCAATCCATTAATCATTTTACATTATTTATTTTATTTATTTTATTTGCTAATTAAATACCATAAATATTGTTACTACAAATATGGCGTGTTACACTTGCTCAAAATTCAACGAAACTATACGAGACTATGCAGTTACTCTCTCTAAGGTGTGTGGGGACTACCATAAAATTTGAGGTAGCAGGGCCCAATCTACATGGGTCACCAGCAATCCATCTAGTTAGGTCTATAGCGATCCTTTAAATCAAATGCAATTGATCTCATTTTTTGGTGAGCCTTTTATTATATCTTCTAAGTATTCTCCCAAAATTTGAAGTCAATTTGGCTTCGTGTGAGTTCCGTAGGTCCATTTTAATTTAGCTTCTTTTGTTCAAACAACTTGATCAGATGAGTCTTCACTTCTTGAGCTATATTGTTTGGCATGCTATGAAACTTGGCAAGTGTCTCTAAGGAGCATGTTATATCATGGTGTAAGAGGAGTAGAGGATCCATGAGCGAACCCTATGGATCGCTAGCGATCCATAGGCGATGGATCGCTGGCGATCCATCATCTAGGCCAAATTTTGGTTTCTTCCTCTTGAGTCTTTTTGCATTTCTTCTGTTGGTCCGCTTGGTTGATTCTTGAGTTGTTTCGACTTGTCGTAGATGTCTGACTTCCTTTAAATTCCATTGGGTTAAAAAAACCAGTTGATACTTGCCTCTAAAGTACGCCGCTTGGAAGAAAGTCATGATTTGCTCCAGAATAAGTTCCCATCTCCAGTTGATAATTTAGCTTTCCAGCTGCTTTAGCCTTGGTGAATCGTCCACTTCCTTCGGATTCTCTTTCCAATCACAAGTCGTTCCAAACTTGTTTTATCCTAAGACTCTAACTCTACTTAGGTGTAATCTATGCATCATAATCATTCCGATTTCATTCGGAATTATTACATCACATATTTCTAACTAAATCACATGTTCCTAATTACATCACATGTCTCTATTTACATCACACATCTCTAATTGTCCCATGTTCATTCAGGATTTACATCACTATCAATTTTTGCTTCTTTTTCATAATTGTCACATCATATGTCAAAATCACATTATATATCAAAATCACATCATATATCAAATACATCTCATGTTCATCTAGGATTTATTGGTTTTATTCTATTTATAAGGCATTCAAATCCTTTTATTAGAACAAATCTTTTTTGAGGCTCTATCTCTCCTAATCATTTAAGTTTAATATGTGATCTCTCCGGATTGTTTAATGTTTAGTTTAATGCGTGATCGCTCCGGATATTTTAATGTTTGATCTCACCAGATCATTAATGTTTTAAGGTAAGGGGATGATCTCTTCAGATCATTTGTTTCTTAAGTTAAAGGGGACGATCTCTCTGGATTATTTGCCTATTAAGTTAAGAGGGATTAAGTAAGCCCATCTGCTCACTCTTCGGTGAGGGGACTTAATCTTACACTCCATTCCCGTCTCTCCTATTGGGACACTATGGCATTCGATATCATACAAGTCCATCCACTCATTCTCCGGCAAGGGAACTTGCATCTTGCACTCCAGTCCCGTCTCTCGGGTCAGGACTCTATGCCGTTCAAAATCAATTATCATTATTTGTACCAAAATTGGGCACAACACTCTTCGGATGTGTTTGAAGAGATAAAATAAAGAAAACAAATGTAAAATAAAGTAGATCTAATGAACACACCAATTAATAGATAAGAAAATGCATAGAAACACACGAATTTAGAGTGGTTCGGCGTATTGCCTACGTCCACTATGAAATAGCCGATGTTTATTAAACTTTACTTGCTGATTACAAAAGATTATAGCAGTACAACTAAAATTTAGTAATAATTATGGTAGAGAATCGGCGTAGAGAAGCTAAAACTCCATTTTCTGTAGGTCCAGGGTCACTATTTATATGCGTAGTCAGGAAATATCTTGCCTAGATCTCGAAAGACTTCTACTCTCACGTAGGCGGGACCACGGGATCGAGTTTAGGTTATTTCGAGTCGATCCGGGAGAGATACAAATTGAGTTCGTACCAATCCATAAATGGTCCTTTGAGGTAGAAATTTGTCAGGTACATTCTTGAGATTGTAGGCAAGCTCCTGTAAAAATTTGGTGACATTTGGACTTGTAGATCTCGATTTATGATCGATGCAAGTTTGGATCTCTATTGTGCAAACGAGTTCGTCTTGATACTTTTTCATATCAGTCTGTTTGTGTCCCTGCACGTGTTGACCAGATGATGTGGCACTACATCTTAGGATTGATCCACTTTTCATGTCAAATGACTGAGTCTTTCACTTCTATAGGCCTTGTTCGTCCCAATCTAGAGCATTCCTTTTCGTATCGATGATTTGGCAACTCTTTCATATCGATGCCTGCCATTACCTTTGCATTGATCCTTGGATGTTGCTTCATATCAATGGCACTTGGTGGATTCGTATCGATAGGCACGGGATGCTTCGCATCGATGGTTGACTGACTTTCGTATCGATCCTTTATAGTCGTTTCGTATCGATACGAACTTATGTTCTTTATATTGATAGGAGTGATGATCTCTATCGATGGAGGTTGTTGAGTTCATATCGATCTATGGATGATCGATACGAAGCATTCTTGGCAGTGGATTGTTATGAAGTGACCTGGAGCGGTTGACGGATACGAAGCAAGGTGGCTTGAAACTCGGATACGAAGGGACTCGATGGATACAAATAGAATGAGGTTTCTTGACCTTAATCGACCAATATCTTAAGCATATGAAATCTGATTGACTTGAAATTTGAAATGTTGGCTCTTATAGCTTTTCTTGTTGTACCTTATAGATTGTACCTCGATCCGGACTCGGACAAAATTCACCAGTATCCATAGTGAACCGGTGCATGGCCGATCTTCGGGATGTATTGTCCATGGTTTCTAATAAAGCTCTTGGTGTTACAGCCTTGCCAAGAGGTGGGATAACAATCACATTAAATATGGATTTTCCAAAATTCAAATTTTAAAATCAAAGCAAATAAGCATAAATTAAATAAGCATAAATTTTGAATGTCTATCCCAGACATCCAGCTTAGAGCATTGCAAGGGACCAATCTAGGTTTTGTCCATTCGCTTGAGCGAGCAGGGCTTCGTATTTGACCTCGTTGTTGGTCGCATGAAAATTGAATTTTAAAGCATAGCACATAGATCGGCCTTCAGGAGTTTCAAGTACAACCCTAGTGCCCGAGCAGCGGTCATTTGATTCACCATCAGTATGTAGCTTCCAAAGGTATTTGGGAGATTCACTATTTCGGGAAAGTCCCCCGGGATAGTGAATTTAACGATGAAGTCTGCCAAGACTTGTCCTTGAATGGCCCGCCTTGGTGTGTAAGTGATGTCGAACTGACTCAACTCGATATGCCAATTGAGCAACCTACCAGACATCTCAAGCTGTATAAAGAACTATTGTAACGGTTGGTCGATGTATATGGTGATATGATGAGCTTAAAAATATGAATGGAGCTTCCTCGAGGCAATGACAAGACATTAAGGTAACTTTTCCAGTTTTGGGTGATTTCTCTCTACTCCGGTCACTCATTTTCTAATGTAATACGCTGGCGTTGGACCCGATCCTCCTCCCAAATTAAGACGGCACTGATTACGTTTTCTGACACTGCCAAGTAGATGTAAAATCTCTCATGATTAATAGGCTTTGATAGAATGGGTGGTGTGGACAGGTATTGAACTAATGCTCAGAGTGCACCCTTACATTCCATAGTCCATTTAAAATTCTGTTTCCCTTTTCTCATCAGATCGAAGAAGGGAATGCATTTGTCAGTGGATTTTGAAATGAACCTACTAAGTGCTGCTATTTTCTCGTTGAGGCTCTGGCCTTGCTTTATAGTTCTTGGAGTCTCAATATTTTTGATTTCCTAGAACTTCTCGGGATTGGCTTCAATTCCTCGAGCATTGATGATAAATCCAAGGAATTTTCCAGGTGCAACCCAAAGTGACACATTAACGGGTTGAGTTTCATTCTGTACTCTTGGAGGATGTTGAACATCATTTCCAGGTCTCTGATATGATCGGTGGAGAATTGCGATTTTACAAGCATGTCGTTCACATATACCTTCATGGTTTTTTCATGTGGTTGGAAAACATTCGATTAACTAGCTGTTGGTAGGTTGCGCTAGCATTCTTAAGTGTGAATGGCATGACTTTGTAGCAGTAAAATCCCAGATCGGTGACGAAGCTGGTATGCTCCTAATCGGGCAAGTGCATGGGTATTTGATTGTAGACAAAATATGCATCCATGAAGGATAAGAGTTCATGTCCAGTCGTTGAATCTACGAGCTGATAAATTTGAGGAAGTGGAAAACTGTCTCTAGGGAAATCTTTATTCAATTCTGAGTAGTCGATGCATGTTCTCCATTTTCCGTTTGGTATTTTGATGAGTACAGAATTGGACACCCATTCTGGGCATAATGCATCTTGGATACTCCCATTCGAGCAGAGTTTATCTACCCCTTCCTTAAGGATGACATATCTCTTTGGATCCATACTGCGCCTTTTTTGCTTAATTGGGACATGCCGTAGGTCAATATTCAATGTGTGGCTCATGATACCTGAGGAGATCCCACACATGTCTGAATGCGAACCATGCAAACATGTCGAGGTTTGCCCTGAGAAATTCAACCAATTCCTCTTTTATCTGTTGGCTTAACTGAGATATGATCTTTATCATTTTAGAATCATCATTATCATTGATCGGAACATCGATCATCAGCTCTACCGAAGAAGCCTGACTGTCTTTAACTTCGTCTTCACTTTCGGTGTCTCTCGGGTCAAGATCCCTTGGGAATTGGTTGGGGTGCTCGAGACTTGGCCTAGGCGTTAACTGTCAATTTTCCACAAAGCAGGCGCAAAGAGATTTCTCTACGCCATTTTCTTTTCACTGTGCCTCCTTCAACTCTGCAACATAACAGGCTCATCCAGCAGCCCAAACTCCCTGAATGACTCTAACTCCATCATCAATAGGGAATTTCAAAGTCAGACACGAAGGGGCAATAGCAGCCTTGAACTCAGCTAGGGCCGGTTGGCCCAAGAAAGCATTGTACGGTGAGTCTATATCCAATACAATAAACTGTAATATCCAGACTCTCCGGCGTTCTCCAACTCCCAACTCCAATAGTAGCTCCACCATCCCAATGAGTATAGTTTCACTTCCATTAAAGCCATGTATACAGGACTAATAAGGCTTCAAATCTTTCACTTCCGTCTTCATCTGATCATAATCTCTCTTAAACATTATGTTCACTGAACTTCCACTATCCATTAAGATCTTCTTCATCCAAGTAGGACCTAATTGAGATTAAATGACAAGTGGATCATGTTAATACCCTAGGCATTGATTGTGATGATAATAACCACATAAATATTACTACTAACGTATCGTCGAGGTATGCAGTCATATTAGATACATTATGGAGACGTTTATAGAGATAAACAAGAATACAATGGAAGCAAATGAATTATAGAAGAAAGTTAATTAGAGAAATTGAAGAACAAAACCCAATTAGAGAAGAATGCTGAAGCATAAAGGTGTTTGAAGTGATGAGGAGTTGGTTGAACCTTAAAATATCTTGTTAAAGATCTCATGGCAATTATACGTGAAGGTCATCAACCATTGACCTCAACCGAATCACAAAAATCCACAAATGTAAGGTAATTTGAAATGCTGAAAATTTGCAACGCTTATTAGTGTTGCTATTCATTTTGCAACACACCCATGTCGACATGGGGTACTTGGGCATGTCGACATACTAGCAGTTTTATGGAATTTCAAATTTGAAATGAAGAGACATTTCCCTCCATCTCTTCACTAAAAGACGCGTCTCTTCAACCACTATATAAAGGCCTCTGAAAACGAATTTTAACATCAAGAATTCTCATTTTCTCTTACTCCTTCTTCTTCAAACATTTGCAAAAGAAATCCATTGCATATTCTTTCAACCTCCTTGCAAATCGATACTATTTCACTCTAATTCTTCACCGATTTGCAAACCACACAATATCAGAGAGTTGTACTTGAATTCACATCATTCTCTCTCTGATTTAAACCTATTACTCAAAGAATTCAAAGTTATATTGCCATTGGAGGACTATAGGATCATTGTACCGAATCTATAAGAATCTGTATTGAAGATAGAGTACTTTCCATAGTTTGTTGTTGCTGATAAAGAGAAGGTGTTCTTGTAGCCTATAAAATCAAGAGGGTGTGTCTTGTAGCCCATGAAACTAAGATTGTAAAGGTGTTCTTGCACCCGTGGAAAGCAAGCGATTATAGTGGATTCTGCACGATAGAGTGCATGAATGGATGTAGGATTGGTTAATCCAAACCAGTATAAAAATCTAGGTGTTATTTACATTACTGCATTTTACTTTATTACTTATTCTCTGATTACTTCTTTATATTCATAAGTAAGTAGTTAATACACATTTCACCACTTCAGTGTCTGAATAGTCTTAAGATCCAACACTGTGTTGTAGCTACCCCAGTTTTCTACATATCAATGGTTGGGGCTTCGACTCCATCGGCATCCTATTTCGAAATATGACGTCATCTGTCATAGTTTTCTGTTGTTTGGCCAGAGCCTCATCTTCTAAATTACTACAACATTCGAAGCTCGCATGCCTAATAGAGCTGGCATATGACTCCATTTCCCTTTAGTTCCAGTCTGTTAGATGAGGACCACCACTGGCAGTATTAATCACCAACCACTCAGCGGTACGAGCGGGTTCATCTGGTCTAACCTGATTTGGTATTTGGTTTTGATTCTATGGTCCTGCACCTCCAGACTCTATGTCCGAACAAACTACTCCAACTTTCTTTCTTGGATCAACTTCTCGATAATATCCTGTAAATGACGACATTCGTTCGTGTTATGGCCATAACTATCGTGAAATCTCCAAAACATCCCTATTTGAATATGTTTTTATGACGATTGCTTTGGAGTAGGTTTACACATTTTCCAAAGATGTATTTAAAGGAGTATAAGTGTCAAACATAGGAGCTCTACGTCGCGGCCCACGATTCTGATCCCGTTTCCTATTTTGGTTTCCATTGTCTTTCTGTTGATTATGTTTATTCTGTATGTTTAACTGCACCTTTCTGGAACTCTATTCCATTTGCTTACCATCGACATTGCTTTTGATTCCTTCCACACTAGGCCCTATGTCATCCCTTTTCCTAGACTGTTTCGTATCCTCTCTTCTGAAGAACCTAGCTGCCTTAGAATAGAAACAGTCCAATGACGCGGGGGTTTTTCCGGTCAACCAGTTGCTAATTTCAAAATCAGGATCGATTCCCTTAGTTAGTGCCATCAGAATTGAGTTGTCGTTAGAATTACTAATCTCAGCGCATGCAGTATGAAACCTTTCCAGATAACGTTTGAGTGTTTCTCCAGAAGCTTGAGTGACACTGGACAAGTTATTAACATCTTTCGGCCTCGTGACATACATGTGGAACTGTTTAACAAACTTCGTTGCTAACTGGTCGAAATATGCGATAGATTGGGGTGGTAGATGAGTAAACCACATAGTTGATGTACCCCTAGGAGAACGAAAAACTTCGGCATTTGAACGCGTCATCGGCTGATGCTGTGTTCATTAACCATTCGTACTTTAAAATGTTCTGGTTAGGATCATAGCTCCCTTCATAAACAGGTAGAGTTGGCATTCTGAATCGTCGAGGCAGTTCAGCATAGAGGATATCATCGGTGAAAAGGGCATAACTCTAGGAGATTCCCCAATCGTCATTGGTGAGACCTTGACTTTCCCGGATCATCTGACGGATCATTGTCATGATGTCTGGCATCTGGATATTTTAGGCATGTTGAGCCAAAGTGTGGTCGGGTTCCATAATGCAAGGATGGGCCGGTCGCGGTCAACGGTCCATATCTCGCCTCCTTGGTTCTAGGTTTTCAAGAACATAAGGCTTAGGAGCATACTCATGTTGGCAACGGTTCAGATCTATTAAGTTTTGGGCGTCAACTACCATCTCAGTTGCAGTGGCAGCAGCGCGGTTGTCATTAATATGATAAGGAATAGTACCTCCTCAAGGGGAGGGTCCAGCCTGATGGCTGGTTGACGAGCCAACTCTCGGTTTCCAAAGATTCAGTGTGCGCTGGTGTCTAGTGGCCTATGTATTGCTTCCATCCAGCCATGGGCGCGTGCACCTGTGGTTGTAGTCAAAAGAGGCTGCACTTTCAATAGATGAATAGGAAGTCTGATCCCTTCTGGACCTTCTTCGTCTTTCATGGTTCGGTCGATTGGTCAATTCTGCATTGGCACAGAGTTGCTGAGTAAGTTGCTGGCGGCTTTGAGTCAGCTCTTGCATTAGCTGCTGGAACTCTTACCTGGTGACAGAGCCTTGCGGATCTGAAGGTCCAGTAGCATTCTAGTCGGTAGGAGGAAGTTGTGTGGGGTTTTGTCTATCCTGTCCTTCTGGATCTGCTGCTGTTGAAGTAGTCCTAGTGTTGACCATGGTGGATGTCGAAGTTCTCTCCTAGACTTGATACAAATCTGAATAGGACGGAAGAACTTCTACGCTTAAAATCTGGATCTCCTCCTTAGATTCTTACAATCTGATACTGGAAGTAGATACAACGAGCAGGAGAAAAACTATGTTTTCTTAGTGAAAGCACCAAAGTGTTTGTACTAAAATTGGGCACAACACTCTTCAGATGTGTTTGAAGAGATAAAATGAAGAAAACAAATGTAAAATGACGTAGATCTAACAAACACACCAATTAACAGATAAGAAAATGCACAAACACACACGAATTTAGAGTGGTTCGACGTATTGCCGACCCACTATGAAATAGCTGATGTTTATTAAACTTTACTGACAAATTACAAAAGATTATAATAGTACAACTGAAATTTAGTAATAATTTCGATAGAGTATCAACGTAGAGAAGCTAAGTCCATTTTCTATTGGTCTAGGCTCACTATTTATAGGCGTAGGCAGCAAATATTTCGCCCAGATATCGGAAGACTTCTTCTCTCACGTGGGCGGGACCATGGGATCGAGTTCAGGTGATTTAGACTTGATCTGGGAGCGATGTGAATTGATTTTGTATCGATCCATAAATGGTCCTTTGGGGCTGAAAATTTTCAGGTACATTCTTGAAGTTGTAGGCAAGCTCTTGTGAAAATTTGATGACATTTGGACTTGTAGATCTAGAGTTATGATCGATGCAAGTTTGGATCTCCAATGTGCAAACGAGTTCGTCTCAATACTTGTTCGTATAACTTTGTTCATGTCCCTGTTTGCACATGCTGACCAGATGACGTGGCACTACATCTTAGGATCGATCCACCTTTCATGCCTAGTGACTGAGTCTTCCACTTCTATAGGCTTTGTTCGTATCAATCTAGAGCATTCCTTTTCGTATCGATGATTTGGCAACTCCTTCGTATCGATGCCTGTCAGTACCTTCGCATCGATCCTTGGATGTTGCTTCACATCGATAGCACTTGGTGGATTCGTATCGATAGCCATAGGTCACTTCGTATAGATGGTTGACTGACTTTCCTATCGATCCTTTATAGTCGTTTCGTATCGATACGAATTATGTTCTTTGTGTTGATAGGAGGTGCTGATTCTCTATAAATGGAGGATGTTGACTTCGTATCGATTTGTGGTTGATCGATATGATGCATTCTTGGTAGTGGATCGTTACGAAGCGACTTGGAGCAGTTGATGGATACGAACCAAAATGGCTTGGAAGATGGATATGAAAGGACTTGATGGATACGAATAAAGTGGGGTTTCTTGACCTTGATCGACCAATATCTTGAGCATATGAACTTCGATTGACTTGAAATTTTAAACGTTGGCTCTTATAACTTTTCTTGTTATACCTTGTCGGTTGTAGCTCGATCCAGACTCGGAAAAAATTCACCATTACCAATAGTGAACTTGTGCATGGCCGATCTTCGGGGTGTATTATCCTTGGTTTCTAATCAAGCTATTGGTGTTACGGCCTTGCCAACAGACGGGATAACAATCACATTAAATAAGGATTTTACGAAATTCAAATTTTAAATCAAAGCAAATAAGAAGAAATTAAATAAGCATAAATTTTGAATGTCTATCTCAGACATCCAACTTAGAGCATTGCAAGGGGCCAATCTATGTTTTGTGCACATCAAAGCGGTCTGAGATTATTATCCTAAGTAATTATCCTGGATATCCAACTCAGAGCGCGACTAGGAACCAATCTAGGTTTAGCACACATCTAAGCCATCTGAGGTCATTGCTGTCCAAAATATTCATCTCAGGCATCCGATTCAGAGCATGCCTAAGGACCGTTCCAACTGTAGGATTCTGGTTTTGGCTCATGAGGTAATGTATTCATACTC
The DNA here is from genome assembly GCA_030765085.1 of Allium cepa. Classification (NCBI taxonomy): domain Eukaryota; kingdom Viridiplantae; phylum Streptophyta; class Magnoliopsida; order Asparagales; family Amaryllidaceae; genus Allium; species Allium cepa. The sequence goes on from CM060943.1 coordinate 567,850,415, forward strand.
TGTTTTGCTACTCTAGCTCCAACATCACTCGTTCCAAGTATTAAAGCTTATCCTAGATCCAAACCTATCATGCCTCAAGTCATGTAGGCATTATTTCAGTTTTTTTAGCTCTAACTTTAGATTCTCTTGCATTAGGTCCTATTGTTTCAATCCAACTCTGGCAGCTCCTGTGTTGTTCCTTGGAGATTGATTCCTATTCCGTAATGATCTAGCCATCCCTTGTTGCTCCATCCTCTGGAAGAAGCTATCCATCATCTTTTGTTGCCTAGGCAAGATCCCATCTTCCATCTCCTTTATTGTCCTTTCTATTTCTTTTCTAATCACATAGATGGGTTGATGAGAAATTAAGGACACCTCTTTGCTGCCCTCCAGGCTCCAGTTGACTTGCTATAGCTCTAGATCTAGTAATAGGCATACTCATCTTCTCTAAATCTTAGATTCAAAATTCAGTTCTTCAGATCTCATTCAAGGTTCTCAGTGAAATCACCAAAATGTTAAACCAAAAAATGGATCAACACCCTGGATCAAGTGTGAAAGCACCAGTGCAGATAATCAGCAACACAAATCTGAGATAAACAACAAATAAAAAGTAGAAGTAAGAAAAGACACACAGAATTTTTATAGTGGTTCGGTTGACTCTGGTCTAAGTCCACTTTAATCAATCTTTATTATGATTATACTAGTTGAATCTCTTTGGATATCAACTAGTTAGTCCTTAAATCTAAGTTACAATGAGTTAGAATAAGTCACAAGTACAAGGGTTAACTGGAGAATCACATTAACCCCCTTGGTGACTGTTGTGAGGGAGAAGAAAGTTGGAGAAGTGAAGAAATTCCAGTAGAGTAATGGCAGATCTCTCTTTAAAAAGGGATCTATCTCTAGTTCCAGGTAGGTGAGCATTTATAGGGAAACACGGTGAGTATTGGGCTAGAAAACCAGGTGAAGAAGAGTCCAGTTGTTATGCCAAGTCATAACCGAAAATCTCAAATCAATCTGAGTCATTTCTATGGATAGCTAGATTGCTAGCTATCCATAGAGGATGGACCGCTAGCTATCCATCAACGTAGCATATTTTTCTACTAGAAGCCTTTACTTAGTGCTATGAAGAAGCTTGGTAAGTTTGAGGGTGGTCTGATCTATCTTGATGGATCGCTAGTTATCCATAAGGGATGGATCGCTAGTTATCCATCCACTTAGCATATTTTTGGATGATCATGATTTGGTTGTCTTCCTATCTTCTATTTTAGTGCCTTATCCAAATATCAAGTCGTTTGGAGTTAGTTTGATCATCCGTCTTCATGGGTCATCTGGTCTAAAAGAATCGTCCATAACTCGCTCAAAACTTAACGAAATCAGAAGAAACTTTGTAATTACTCTCTCTAAGATGCATGGGACCTACCATGAAAATTTGAGACAGTGGTGCCCGCTCTACGTGAGTCTCTAGCGATCCATCAAATCAACTCCAAATGATCTCATTTTTTGTGAGACTTCTATTATGTCTTTTAAGTGTTCTTTCAAAATTTCAAGTCAGTCCGACTTCGTATGAATTATGTAGGTCTATTTTAAGTTAGCTGATTTTGGTTAAACAGCTTGAACTAGATGAGTCTTCACTTCTCGAGGTAGATTGTTTGGCATGCTATGAAACTTGGCAAGCGTCTCTAGGATACATTTAGATTATGATGCAAGAGGATTGGAGGATCCATGAGCGAATCATATGGATCGCTAGCGATCCATCATCTTGGCCAAATTTTGGTTTCTTTCTCTTAAGTCTTTCTTTATTTCTTCTTTCTGGTCCTCTTAGTTGATTCTTGAGTTGTTTCGATTTGTCATAGATGTTCTGACTTTCTTTGAATTTCGTTGGGTTAAAAAATCTCAGTTAATAAGCACAGACTCTCATAACGCTCACAAAGTAGTGTTTGAGTAAGTACATTAGTTAAGGATCAGAAAATATATTAAACAATAGTATTTAATGAAAGTCTAATGATCTTGTTTAAGTGCAAATAATAGGCAAATAGAAGAGTAGATTAGAAAATAAAGAAGTTATTCAATACACTAAAAATCATGTTTGTTATACTTTTGAAGGAATTCGATTTTTCATCAAAATTTATGGTTGAAATGATGGAAAAATGCAACGTTCAAAATAAAAAACTCTTGAGAGTATAGCCAATGAATTTTTTTATGTCAATATATAAATTTTCATTTATTTTTATATAAATATGTTTATGTCCACATATTTGATTATTATGATCGTTATACATTAAAGATCATGAATTCCTAATTTTACAAAAAAAACATAGTTAGATCGACACGATTATCACATCAAAAAATAGTCAATATGACAAATTACACTAAGTTATGTCGACATAAATATGGTTTTATGTCAACATAATCATGTGTTATGCCGACATATCACCATGTTTATATTGACGTAAACAAGTTTATGTCGATATAAACTCTTCTTTATGTCGATTAATTGCTTTATGTGAAGTTTCAACTTTTTACTCATTGAAATATTGACTTTTAAAATTGAAAATAAATTTGAAAATTACCCTTTGGACTTGAAAACGACTGTAAATGAACACTACTTTGTATTTGTAGGATTTTAACGAGTCTTGTAAATTTTAGAAGATGTGTGCTCATGATACGATATGTGTATGTCTGTGCATTTCTCATGTGTATTTTGTTCAATAAAAGTTCACTAGACTTTCAAGCTCCACCATAAAATCTCCTGAAACTTGATAAAATTGTTAATGACATAACTATATGTTTGTCATTACCAAAACACAATAAAGTAAGTTCTAATTAAAAAGACGTATCGCCATATGATGTGCTCGTTACTTTAATCTATTTTTGTGTCATTTGCATTTTTATTTGACCATACGATTGTCTATGTACTATGAGATGATATGATATATGTTATGTTAAATTCTTGCCCAGATTAAACCTTGATGATATCTTTATAGATCAAATGCTTATCAGATACATGAACATTGAGCATAGAACATAGAAGGATCATCGCACCAACTTGATTCTAACCAAATTCATTTATATCACATGTCATGAGTCAAACTAAAGTTGATTTTTAGTTTATGATCGTGGATGTATGCTAGTTATTATGTAATAAAAAAGGATTTTGTTTCCATATGCTAAAACTAAAGTGGCTTTAATGGAAACATCATATCACTGCTGGTTCATGAATCATATAACAATGTTTCCACTTTATGCCCTATAACAAATAAATTGACACCTACTCTAAATTTCAGACATATAGAAAAAATTTGGCAAAACTAAGAAAGGTCATGCACAGCATGAATATATGAATCTCTCTGACCAATCATGAATTCATAATGGAAGCTCCCAAATATTTGGAATATTATGTACTAAATAAGAACATAACTTGAAACACAACTTTCACAACATCAGCACACAAGTCCCTTATAGTTTATGTGCACTACATCCCATGAATCTAAATTAGGAAGCACTTTGACTTTTATTCTTTGTCAACTCTATTCGTGTTTGGGTCCCGCTTCCTAAAAATAGAAATAAACACAACCTCTGTAACTCGATTACTAACCCCAACAAGGGTTAACTTGACACTAATCACCTCATTATTTTTTGGAGAGTGAAAATAGAAGCAAGTGAAGTAAGCAAAGAGTAGGAAAAAAAATCGAGCACAGATTTCGAATTGATTCCGGTTTAGAGTATAAATTCGAATTCGGATCACTTGAGCTTCAGAAGGTTAGCTTAACAAACCATTTCTTTCTCTTTATAGAATTTAATTTTAGTTGAATTTCGAAGCTGTGATCTAATCGAATTTCTTAATTCTAGATCGCGAGATTCGAATTTGAAGCTTATTTTGGAGTCTGGGATTCTTTATCACAGTTTTGAATCTTCAATTTAAGAATTCGTGGTAATTTGAGCTTGAAATCTTCGTTTTAGGGTTTTAATTCTGAATGATGTATCTTGACTTTGCATTGCGTTATTCAATTACTATTCAGTTAGGTATTTATCGAAAAAGACAAAGCCCTAATTTGTGGGTAGTTCAAAAATCTGATTTTGCCTAATTTGGTTGGAAACGATGAATGGTAGAATCAATTTAAGTGATTTGAAGTCCCAACTCGTAAAAAATGTAGGTCCAGATCGTGCAAAACGCTACTTCCAGTATTTCAGTAAATTACTTAGTCAAAAGCTCAGTAAAGTTGAATTTAACAAGCTGTGCATTTCAACTCTTGGGTCAGAAAATTTACATTTGCATAACCAGCTAGTTCACGCTGTACTTAAGAATGCTTACCAAGCAAAAATACCACCACAATCATCGAAACCAACCTATGCAAATGGCAATACTTTTCATCATTCTTTAAGAAGATCAGTATCCAGCATCAATGAAAAGGATGAAGTTGTTGTGTCAAATGGTCACTTGAAAAGACCATTTCATCTTCTAGAAGAAGAACATTCAGTCGACGAGTCGGTTAAAAAACATCCAAAAACGGAGAATGTTGAACAGAACAACGCTCCACCGAATCTTCCGATTCAGGCACCTTTAGGAATTCCAAATCGTGACCAGAGACCATTAACTTGCAAATTTAATACTAGTGTCGACTTTGGTGAATTGAGCGATTCTCGAACTATATTGAATAGAATGGATCAGATAGCCAAAATGCAAGGCTTGGATGGAGTGAGACTAGACACTGCAAACTTGCTAAATATGGGTTTGGATGTACATTTGAAAAAATTGATTGGTGTATGCACTGAATTAGTAAAAGTGAAATCGAGCAAGGAACGATACATGGAGAAGAACAAGAACGTTAATGGCATTTGGCAAGAAAGCAATGTTCATACACAAAGTGGTGGCCCAGCCAGTGATAATCGTAGATCGATATCTGTAAATGATTTTAGGGTTGCGATGGAATTAAACCCCCGGCGATCAGGGGAAGACTGGTCGTTGCTTCTTGAGAAAATCCGCGTGAGTTCGTTTGAAGAATAATATGCACCGATGTAAAGTTGTTTGGTTCTTCACTTCATGATGGAAGATAGCAGCAGTTCATTAGAGCAGAGTCGAGGTTCGGGTTTATCTGCTAACTGCTGCTGTAATTATTATCTAGAATTCATTCTTTTTCAAATCCATTTGTGAGGGGGATTTGTGTAAGCCATAACTGATCGAGGAAGATTTGGAGAGGTGGCGATTTTACAGGATGCAGTCAGTGTAACTTAGTCACATTTGGTAAGTTTTGCATGTCTTGTTGTATGTATAATTTAAAAGTGAGATTGCTCAGGCAGTTGTAATACGTATGAATCCTTCACTTAATTTGATACTAATTTTACGAATAATTATTGAATGAAGTTTTCTTAACCTTTTTTGGTGGTTGTTAATGATATATGCTGTTACTTCAAACCATGTTGACGATATTTCTTGGTGCACGTTTGTTTTCTCATTTGATTAGGTTTATTTTGTAAATGAATTAGTAAATTCCTAATTATATTTCCACGTTACTTTGTAATGCATGTATTATGCAGGCTAGATAAAAGTCGTGTACGGTAGCTGTGTGTATTTCTTTTGTGCGTGATGTTGTACAATTTAAGTTACTTTGGTGCAATATGGTGGGAGAACAATGTGGTTCTCTCTATTATCAACAACAGTTATTGCATTTTCCGGATTTTTGTTTAGCTGCTGATGGTATGCAATCATCTACGAAGAAGCACATTGTTTATCAGGTTTTACATAGTGGGAATAAGGATCCAGGCCCTCTTTTATTGGTTTTTCCGTTAACCCCTCTGCTTCTTTGGTAATGTAAACTGGATCATTTATTTGGAATTCCAGATTTTCTGTTTTGCTTTCTTCTCATATTTATCCTACTTATATATCGCTAAGATAATGTTGAAGAATTATAAGGAAAGAGTGGTTGGACTATCTGTTTGGAAGAATATTTGCTAATTTAGAGAAAATTGAGTACAATGGTACTGAAAAAGTACTTATGGTGCTTCTAATTGTATCGCTTTAGGAAAAGGAAAGGCCTTAGAATGGGAGATTTATCCAACGATGATTCTTTAGAAGATACAAGCTAGTTCAACCATGAATAGTCCCAAGGCTAGTGACATTTTGCACGTAATTGGATGAGGACGCACATAGCTCCAAGAAGGAAATATATTTGGAAAACTGTACAGAACTCAAGAATGAAACAATAAATGCAAATGAAAATGTATTACTTTGGGGAAAAACCGTTATGGACGTGCTGTTGTAATTGATTGTTGTTTGAGGGTCTGATGAGAGGGAAAAGTGGAAAGTGTGTAGTGTATTTCTTGTTGAAGATTTTGTGTTTTTGATGTTAAGCTTTTTTTCAATGAATTGAACAAAAATAAAAGCAAACTGATTTTTTAGAATAGAAGTATGAAATATTCCATCAAAACGTTATATAATCACAGCAACTCTAAACATTTTACTAAAACACTATCACCAAGTATGAAATCGGGATATTTTGATGATTATGTGTGTATATGGTTCCTTTTTCCTAGCATGATTAATGATGCTCTGAAGAAATGTGATTTTAGATCTGTAAACCAACAGCATGGAGTTTTCTCATTATTCTATTGTTTAGTTCGGAATATGCGGTTGAAATCAAACAATCAAATTCATAGAATGACTCAGATGTGGCAGTTTTTCATAACACTAATACAATTTCACTGTCGATCAACTACTAATGTGACAATGTGTTCGTAACCATCAATTAATGTTAGTCTCTGTTTCATTCCTTTTTTGGGCTCCATCTTCATCTTTTAGCAAAAACATATTGAGCTATCACACGACCGCAAGCATTTAATCCATAAATGCTCCTCATCAAACTATGTAAACCTAAGACATAAAACATACATAAAATGAAAAATGTTAAACAGATAGAAGGTAAATATATCTGAAAGAGAGAAAAATTCAATTTTAAAAGAAACAAAACATTGATACAAAGTGCTGCTTACAGTTTTGCAGCTTTCACTTAAATGAAAGGGAGGCCAGAAGGAATTCTCTGAGCATATTGATCATACTGAGAACCGAAAAACTGTCTCAGAAAATATTCTTCATATCTTTTTTAGTACTAAGAAACTCAAATTCAATAAGTCGCTTTATTTTTGCTATGATATAAGTAGGATACGGTATGCGGTCATAGAAGAATGTCCAGGTAACTGCAGTAAATGCAGCAACGCAGATGGGATTGCAGAGCATAACCTGAGTTCCAATTGCCCAAATGAAAAATCCACAGTAACTTGGATGTCTCATAAATCTGAGCAATAGTATAAATCATGCATGAAGTAGAAATAAAATTGAAGTTCACAATAGTTTTTCATGATTTCATTCATATAAAGCTGTAATTCAAAGGGAAACATAGGCCAAGCAAACTGGCAGGACAACAGACAACCATCTGAAGCTTGAAAATTGAAATAGGTACCTAGCATTGATAATATTGATTTGGATAAGGGATATACTATAAATTTTCTTTTGAAACGGGGAATAATATTTTGTTCCTTCTGTTAGGCCCAATATTTTTTTATAGTTATACTGGTTTCGGTGGAAAATACCAAAAATAGTGATAAAAATTTGCAAAATCTCACTTTTGCTCATATTTCGTTGTGCACCTTATACTTGAAATCACTATCAGCGCTCAGATGGAATGATTTATTGCAGTAGTTCATGCATGTTAAAACTAATACCATTGAATAAGAAGGAGAAAACAAATCTAAGGAAAGACACAAATTAAATCCAAGGCCATGGCCTGGTATTCTGCAAAAAATAACATAAATTTTTCGAATATTAATTACCTATAAATTCCATGAGTTATCAACTCATGCTCCTCTTCATGGTATACTCTAATATTATGTGTAAAGGAGCGGCCTGCGGTTATAATAGCAGCTTTTCTAATAACTTCACCAAGTATAACCATAACCAGACCAAAAATGCTAACCCAGTAACATTCTTTTAGTTTTGGAACGAAAATAATTTCTGTCAAGTATTCCAGCAAAGCGAAGACCATAGCTATGACATATTGCTTACTAATCAGAAGTGCTGCATGCAAAATTCTCAGAATTCAGTAATCAAGTTTTCATACTAGGCTTTCCAAAAATTGAGAAACCATATCTAATGGCAAATTTAGTAGTAGTTGACTGCATCTTATTAAGGGAGTTGAGCATTCTTATTAATTTACCGCTTTCAAAACCAAGTGCATTCTTGCCGATGATTTGAAATCTATTACGCAGATACATTAAGCATCATGCAGTTGCAAATACATATCTGAAAATTATATTTAGGTGAATACATGTTTAATCTATAAAACAACCCATGCTATTAAATAACTCTGTCATGTGTTTTTATTATTGCTTAAGCTAACTTCACTTTCGATTTACAACATTCACTATTCTAAAATTGGGGATTATTAGTCTGCGTACATTTAAGGCAAAAATATCATAATGAATGTTAAATGCTTGACCAGGAATATACAAGATTTTGCCTACTCGTAATTGCAGGTCTACCTACAAAATGTTAAACACCTATAAAATTACCATAAGCGCAATTAAAGATCTGAATTTTCTCTCTTGAGTTTTTCTTACACCTCAACCCAATATCTAGTTAATCACTAAAGTGGTGTTAGTTTGTCCTTTTGCATTTGTAAGTGCACATCACTTTTTTGCAAAAATTAAGTGCAACATCAATAAAAATCAAGTGCTTTTTTTTCCTTGCACTTATAAGTGCTCTTCAATCACAAATTTTCTGTAATAAACCAAAAAACTGAGCTCTAACCTTAAGCTTATTTTTTGCACTTGCACTTACTTTCGAAACAAAAATAAATTAACCTTAAAATTATAGAGTTAACCTAAACCAACACATATTAGATCAGCCATGTCATACCAATCGACCGTACAGTATTGATCCAGTTGGGTTGCATATGCTTGTAAGATTGGGCAATATGAATTAGCCAATAGAATAAGCAGGTTGAAATGAAAATTGGGTCTCATGGAATATAAAATGGGGTATTTAGCACTACTCTTTACAAAAGAAAATAAATGACATTTTGAGAAATAAAGATATACTATTTTATCTTGTAACAATCCTATACTAAAAATTCTCCTTTTATACATTTAATGTTTATTTATTTATTTTTTCATTTTCGGTTCTTCCCCAATCCAATATAGTTCAAGCTTCTCATATTAAAAATTCCCTTACAAACGACATACCATTCATATAAACGGCGAATACCATTCATATAAACGGCGAAGTGCCAGGACACATAAAAACAAACAGCCCTTAAGAATCTAACTTCATCAATAGTTAATTTTCAGTTACAAAATTCAATTTGACTAGAATGACGATTAATATAATGAAATGTTATAAATGACAATTTCAACAGTTTTCGTACCTAGCCAAAAAAAGGCAAATTAACTAACATTCTGAATGAACGTTAAAACTTACAACTTAAAGGGGCATTTGATCGACCGTGATAGAAAATAGCTAAAGCGAACTCGGATCCATGAAAGAAAAATAAGGCAGCCAAAAATTGTGAGAGCTGAGCTACTGTTGTTGGTCCTAGTTTCATTTTTCTTTTGGGTCAAATTCACAGCGCCACGATTGCCTATTAATGGCTAGTGCTGTCTTAAAATTTTAGGGTTCCCACAAGTGGCCATTTTGGATCTATTTTGTTAGTATGAGGAAAGATCCATTGATCCATGGAAGTATTCTTCTTGAAAATGATATTTTGTCAACTATTATAAATAAATAGACATGAACATGGTTTATTAAATGTGTGAGAAAAGTTATTTTTGTAGGACTTTGAAACTAAAATATCTTCTCAACTTTTGGCTTTCTTTTGTAATAATTTGATGAATTAATAAATTATGTTAAAGAATTTGTTTGTAATTCTTTTTTCTTCATTTCTTATCTCTTCTAAGATCTAATTATTTATGGATCTTAGAAAAAACCCCCAACAGTTGGTATTAGAGCTAACAACACAAATTTTATTGCAGAGAGTTTTGCTTATGGAGAAGAAAAATGTTGAACAACTTAATTGAAGGAATTAGGAGTTATGGAAGGCCAAGATAGTGGATTTTTTATACCTTAATGATATTCATCAACCGTTAGAGAACAAAAGGAAAAACCTAGCAATGTACCTGAAGCAAAATGAAGGACTTTGGATACAACGGTTGCGGCAACTATTCAAATGTTTTTTTTGAAGAATATGACGTTTCATATTGTTGCTAATGAAACATCTGCTTTTGGAATTTGAAAGAAATTGAAAGGAATCCATGCAAAAAAATCTGAAACAAATAAGACACTTCTAATAAGAAGATTGTTAAATTTGAAGTTTAAGGAAGGTGGATCAATTGGAGAGCATCTCAATGATTTTCAAACAATTGTAAATCAATTGACGGTTGTGAATTACAAGGTGGATGATGAGACACATGTTTTGATATTGATGAGTTGTTTATCTGAAAGTTGAAAAACGCTTGTGGTTGCATTGAATAATTTAAACTTGGATGCAACTGTTTAAATGAATTCGATGGTTAGTAGCATACTTAATGAGGTGATGCTGAGGATGAACATCATGGAAAGAAAGGATAAGGAGAAAAATGAAAGTCGAAATTCAATTGAAGAAGTCCATCTTGTAGGGAGGGTTAATCGTCCAAATATGAAAAGACAATCAAATGGATCAACATTAAAAGGGGTTCCATCTATTATTACCATGAAAAACCTGGTCATTGTTGAGACTTTGCAATAAGCTTAAAAAGGACAAAGAGAGGATAAAAACATTGGAAGAAGACCAAAATGAACAAAAAGATAGTAGCGATGATGATGTGAATTTTGGTGAGGACTTCCATGATAATTTACTATGTGTGGATAAAAGAAAACGCAAAGGTTGAGTCTTTGATTCAGGTGCTTGTTTCATTTATTGATTATGAAGTGCAAGATACAAAGGTAAAATCAGCAAATGGTGGAGATTTGGATGTTAAGAGCATTAGTTCCGTTAGATTGAAAATACATGACGGAAGGTTGGTGAAGTTTACAGGAGTCTGGCATGTCCAAGAAATTACTAAGAATCTTGTTTCTATAGGACAATTGGAAGCAAAAGGCTACAACATTTCAACTCGAGATGGAGTCACAAGGGTTTGAAAGTGTAATAGGGAGGCGCTGCACGCAAAAAGAGAAAGGAACAATGTTTACAAACTGATTGGAAAGACGGCAGAGAATGAAGAAAGTTCTCAATTTGGAGTTGTGGAGACAAATTTGTTTGAATTAAGGTGGAGCATTCAATGGAAAATTACAAAATCTGCTTGAAGACCTTTATGGTATTGCAAGTAATTATGATTTATTGATAAAATGCATGTTCAATTAGGGAGCGTGCATATATAAATGGTTTGGAGGTTAGACGGTATTTTGGAATGGTGATATTTGTTTCCATGGTAATACTGAAGATTGTTTGGAGTAAGGTTTAAGGTGGAGCTTGGATAACATTTATGGAATATCGTATCAAGGTGGAGATTTGTAGATTTTGGTGATACAATATTTCTATGTGAGTAGATTTTAGAGATATTTGAGTCTATGTGGAATTGTGGCTCAAATTCATTGCCTATTTTATAGATTTTGGAGCGTGCGTATATAAATGGTTTAAAGGTTAGACGGTTTTTTGGAACGGTGATGTTTCTTTCCATGGTAATATTGGAGATTGTTTGGAGTTTAAGGTTAAGGTGGAGCTTGGTGACATTTATGGAATATCGTATCAAGGTGGAGATTTGTAGATTTTGGTGATATAATATTTCTATGTAAGTAGATTTTAGAGATATTTGAGTCTTGGTGGAATTGTGGCTCAAATTCATTGCCTATTTTATAGATTTTATAGATTTTGAAGAGTGATTAATTGCCTCTTTTATTGCTTTAAAGAAGACAACGAATTATCTACATATGAAAGATCTATGGAAATATTCAATAGCTTCTTAAAAAAGATATTTTGTGAAGATTATTATAAATAGGTATGTATAGAGTTCATTAGATGGGTATGGAAAAAAGTTATATTTCTAGGGTTTTGGAATTGAGATATCTTCTTAATTTTTGACTTTATTTTGTAATAATTTGGTGAATTTATGAATGTTTTATTTGGGGGAATTTGTTTGTCATTCTTTTTTCTTCATTTCTTATCTCTTATAAAATCTAATTGTGTAAGGATCCTAGAAAAAAACCCTATCATGGTAATCAATATTAAACTGCATCGTATGTTGATGCTACCGATATGGTAATGGTAAATTTATAGTTACCAACGGTACATGTTGCGTTAAAGAAATGTCAAAATCGGTGGTAATACTAAATTTAATAGTCATTTTAATTTTGTTTTTTCCAGTATTTTAATTAATTTTAACCATAAAAACTTTTGAAGGTTTATTAGATTTTAAGCAGATGCTTGTAGTATCTTTATGATTATATATTTCTTCTTGGCTTACTTATAACAAAATTATTATCTCATATTTTTGTAAATAATTTGTGACAACATATCACATGTCAATAAACGTTCGAATCATGCAATGCAAGTTTCGAACTTGTGACCTCTCGCACCAAAGCCAAATCACTTAACCACTGATATAATGGTGTTTGTCGAACGGAGTAAGAATTAGTAACATCTTTATTTATCATTATCAAAATCTTAATGTAAACGCACATTTTTACCAAAGGTAACAGTAAATTATCGATAGTTATTTTTGACTTACCAATAGTATCGGTACCTCAATGGTTTTCTCCTATTATTAATCGCGGAAGCTTATAAAATAATTTTAACACAGATCACAGAACAATAACAGCACAGATAATAGCAGAATAATAAATGCAGAAATAGAACGACACAGAATTTACCCAGCTTCGGCAAAACCCTGCCTACGTGCTGCCCCCAAGGTTTCTACTAGAAATTAGATAGTCCCTCGCTTACACACATAAACTCGCGACACCCGCTATCGACTAAATCTAACTCTACGCTCAAAACCCTGCCACAACTCAGCCACTGAGTTGCGAATTCTCAAGCTGCGCCACGTAGCTTGTCCCCTAATCACACGACTAGAAATTTAAACGGTTTAAAAAGAAAATACAAATTAAAAAAAATAAAACAATCTAAACTCAAAAACCCTAATTAATAAAATACACAAGCCCTTAAAATAACAGGCCGACCCCCCTTTTATATTTTAACCTGTTCCTTTATTTGGAGATGGCGACCGTTGTTCTCTCGTTCGTTCCTCCTTGCGAAATTAGGGCTTTCCTCCTTGATCCAAATTAGGGCTTTCGAAGAGCCGACTTTTGTTCGATCGAATATATGTTTTCTCGTTGCTTGCTTTCGTCGATCGTTTGCCTCACTGTTTTGCTCACGGCTCTTGAATTGATCGAGTTCGATTACAATTTCGGTAAGTACTTTATTCCTTTTGCTTTTCTAGATTTGGCTTGCTTGAACTCGATGGTTATGCCGATGATGATCTTAGGGTTTTTATATGGGTTCGATTCCCTGAATCTTCGATCGTATATATTTATTTGAATTTGTCAAATCCTCTGTACTGCCGCTTGATCATGCTTGGACGTTTGAGATGATTGTGACTTGTTCAAAAACGTATATTTTTTGTTGCTTGAATCCCACGGCATTGATTTCAACTCCTTGGTCATCACGTTGTTGATCTTGACTTGGTTTGATTCCTTTATTGGCAAGGCTCTGATTTGAATCGTGAATTCAACTTCTTTTACCTGATGACTTCGGCTTTGACACTGAGTGTTTACTTCGGCCATTTTGAATTTTTTAAACTGCTCTTCTGGATATTGTTCGAACTGTACACATACTCGATTCTATTCAAAGTGTTGTTTACCTTGCTGCATATCACTGTACATGTTGTTGCTTCTGGTTACTGAGTTGTTTCATTTGGTATGCTGTTTCGAACCATGTTCGCTGTGGCACTGTGTCACTGTGTTTGTTGTGGTCTTTGTATGGTGGTCTTGTGTTTCTGGTGCATTCATTAGTCTGTATCATTTGAACTGTAGCTTGAAGGCTTGGAGTCTTTGTGCTTCATGGACTTGGTTCGAATTCATTTGCATTATGCAGTTGGTCTTGGTTTTCATTTTTGCTGTTTGCATGCTTCATTGACATCTGGATATTGATCATCATTGTTGCTGTGTTGATCTGAATTGCTTTAGCCCTGTTGCCTACGCTCTGGTGCATTCATGTATATGCTTTGCTTTTTACTTGGTTCATGCATTTTTGAAACTCTGATTGCTGTTATATATGCACTGTGTTTCGGTCATTTCTCATGTACATTTGTATGTGATGCTTTGATGTTGTTTTACTTCTTCAAAGCTGCCTGTTTCATTAAGCCTGGTTCACTGGTGGTCTTCATATTGTGTATGTTGTATGGTGTCTCTGTATATTTATATTAGCTCGAATTTGCCATGACTCTTCTGATGCATCTTCTTCTGGCTAGCACTTGTTGATACATGAGCAATTTGCATGTTTGTTGTAGTAGTTGCTGTCTTCATTTGTTGTGTCATGTAGTAACCTAGTTTCACTTGTATTGCTGAGTCATTCTGATGCATCCTTCTGGTTTTAGAGTCTGTTATGTACATTCGAGCCAGTGCATGTGAACTGGTGCATACTTTGTACTTTGTAGTATAGTTGCAATGTATTGTTGTTTGGTGCCATGTTCATTGTGTCATTAACAAAAATTGGTGCTGAAGTCGAGATTTTATTTAGGTTGCACCTGAGTTGAATCCGATAATTTGGGTTTGACCTGTGCTTACCTGTTTTTTGTAAATCAATCAAGTGTATATCGGTGTGCACGGTCTTGTGGCATGTACAGTGATGCACTGTGCATGTCACATTGTTCGTGTGTGATGAATTCAAATGATGACGAACAACCCAAATAACTGAGGCAAATAATATTTTCAAAATCCATATTTTATTTTATATTGCAAAAATATTTCTTTTTCAATTTTACTACATTAGTGAATATTTTTGCAGATTGCTCAGATGCTGGATTCTAACTGGAATGAAGTTGAAGATTAAAATATGAATTGAGTGAATGAGTGATGTGTAGTGAGGTTAAATGTAAATATGAAAATTGTGATGTATTTGTAATCAAAATTGTATATGTATAGTGAGAGCTTGAATTTGTACTATTCAAAATTGTAATAAATATTTGTTTGAATAAAATTTCTGTTTGAATTCAAATTCTGTGTTATTTAATTTTATTCAGCAAATATTTATTTAATATATGAAAAATAAAATAGTACATTAACAAATACATTTAACGAATGTATATATGTTTATTATCATCAAACAAAAATTATATAAGCGCATATTCAACAATCTCCCCCTTTTGATGATAACAAACATATATTTAAGATTTTGAATATGTTAAATGTATTTGATTATTGATATGCTCTAATTGCTCCCCCTATTTAAATGCTTCCTCTTTACACAAAGCTCCCCCTACAAATATGCATACAATTAAATAATATGCAGATGAGCCTAGATGCAAATGGAAAATATTTGACCCTGCTTGATTGTATTTGACAAAATCTTAACTTTTCTCTCCCCCTTTTGTTATCAGCAAAAGAATGATAGTGTTAGAGAAAATAGAGATAAAATGATCGATATTAATCCAATATTAAAACTCAATCGAATATAAATATTAAATTTCAGTAAAAAATCAAACAAAAATCATAAATATTTTGTTAGGCGCATATTCCACTTTTAGAATGATAGGAATGATGTCATCATATAAAACCATACAGTTGTGTCTATTTGTGGTATATTTATATCAGGAATTTGAATATCTACTAACCATGCATAACCGTTAGGACTTTTAAATGAGATTAGTAGTATTCCAATTTTATTTTTAAAAAATGAATTCAAGTATCTTCTAACCACGCATAACCGTGAGGACTTTTAAATGGGATTAGAATCAACTTGTTTATTTTAAAAATCAACTTTTGATATGCGTTCCATACATGCATAACCGCGAGGACTTTTAAATGAGCATGGAAGCACATAACAAATTCCAAGTAATTTACCCATGCATAACCGTGAGGACTTTTAAATGAGAGTGAATACTTTGGTATTTATTTATATATAATTTTTTTTTTAAAAAAATGTGAAAATGAAAAACGAATGGTTCCTGTTTAAGGTACCACATATTGACAAACTATATAGAATTTTGATGAGTGATGGTTGTTAGAAATATGATAGAAATAGTGATGGTCATGGAATTTTTACCAACAAAAGTTTTATAACTCTTGTTTAAATTTCTAAAGAAATTTACTAATTATACCGTCTCGGGTCATAATATATAATAAATATCAACACTCATCAGTTTTTCAATCACTATTCATCTTTTCGATAATCATTAGAGAGTTAGATTAGTCAATGTAATCATTTAAAATCAAATTCATAAATAATTATAAATTAATTTTTCTAAATGACTAATCTGAAAATATGGTCAAAAATGATTTTCTCGAGGGGGTTTTATAAGAAAATTTTCTGCTATTTGAAAATTATTTGAAATGAAAAATATGCAGATATTTTCTTTGAAAAACGATGCAGTTACTAAATGTCTCAACAAAATTCACGTTCAACTAGTAATTTTTCTAACAACTAGATTACCAGTGTAATCTGCACCTGAATTTCTTTTTCACTCAAAATCTCATTAATTGAATTTGATCGACAAAACCATGAAATGTGCACCAAAAATTTCAAACTCAATTTTAACAGCCTTTTAACTGTCATTCTTTTGAATTCGAATCGAAGTCGTGTAAATAATCAGACAAATATCATAATGTTAATCTTAGAAGCCATAGGATAAACAACTATATTCAAGAGTAATCATCAGCCATCATTATTATTCCAAACAGATTCTAGAAGTTTCAAAAACATTTCTTAAAATCCTTTTTACAATTTTTATATGAAAATCTTTAGGATTTTAATTGAAGTTGTGTAAATAATCAGAAAACCGTGAATATAGAGTTAGCCATATTATAACAAAATGTATTATCCAACAAAACACTATTATCAATCCAAATTAATATATGTGAAGTAATTCAAAGAATCTAGAGAATTTTATAGTGTTTTTGGCATAAATATAATTGGCCAACTATTTAGAATAAGTCGGAATCCAAATCATCATCTTTTCATCAATCTCAATATTGGCTGATTTTAATTCAGAATATGGTGCAGATTATCACATTTAATATATCGTTCAAATAGATATACCATTACCTGTTTTACCTTTACGATATTTTTCGTTGTTGCCCATTGTGATTATGTCACCTTTATACTAGGCTAAGGAACTTTGCTTTGTCGCTCGGTGTGCTCTTGGAACAGCCAGAATCCAAGTAGTACTATTGTTGTTCCTTAGCCTGCCACCACACCTACACGTTGAAAGATTTTTGTGACCTATTTGTTTTTATAGGTCCATGATTGTTAGTGGCAGAATATTTTGAAAAATAATTTTGTGAAGACCCAAAAACTATTTATAATTGTTCCATTCGGCACCCAAATTTGTTTAACTTTTAGAGTTTTTATATTTGTGCCTTTTGGAACCCAAATCAGTATAGTTTTCACATGTTTGGGTCGATACCAACAATTATTGTGATTGTGTCCATATTTTCTACAAATTGTGCACATAGAATTAACTCGATTAATATTGCATTCAACAATTTTCGATTTATTATATCCAAGTCCTTGTCTAACCGTATTAACAGTTTGCTTTCCTAATAGCATATTCAACGATTTTTCACTTTTTGAAAATTTATCTAAAGTTGTTGACAATTGTTGGATTTGTGTTTTGAGAGACTCATTTTCGTTTAACAATTGTGTGCACTTTTTAATAGAATTCTCTCTTCTAGTATTTTCATTCTCTTTTAAAATCAGAATTTCATTTTCAAGCGATTTCATTTTAATTTCTGATTTTTTAATTTCTGATTTTTTTAATTTCTGATTTTTTTAATTTCTTTATCAAATGTTGGACACTTATCACACTTAGGGATCCTACTTTGATAGGTTTTAACTAATTGGTCAAGTTGTTCATTTAATTCTATCAAAGTAACTTTTTATGATTCAAGCTTAGCATATTTATCCCTAAGTCGTTCAAAACAGCCATTTACTTTGTGGAAATAAATAAGTAATTCAAAGTGAGTAAGTTTTGATACCTCGCTTGGCTCGTCATCGTCGCTATCAGTTATATTTCCATGAAGGCACATATCTGCTTTCTCCCTCTTACTGCTAGAATTTTGATTATCTTCATCACTTGTATTCCACGTGGCTGTAGCATTTCTCCGTTTTGATTTCTTTTCAAATTCGCGTTGAAATCGGGGATAATTGGGCTTGATATCACCGGGTTTGTTGCAAATGATCCCGTGTTCTTTCGAGTTGTCCAGTGCTTTGATTATTCTGCTTTTTAATTTTTGATTTAGAGCTGGATTTCCGTATTTGCGGTTCCACCTTTTGAATTTCTTCATTATTAATGCCAACTCGGCTGCTCCATCATCATCATCCTCATCACAACTGCTATTTACCAATCCTGTTAAGCACATTTCTTTAACTGAATCGGTTGTGGAGGACTTCTCATTACTGTTGACTTTTGCACCATATATCGCATCGAAAGTATTCCAGATTTCCTGTGCATTTTTACAATGAGAAATGAAATTAAAATTATTTTGATTAATATGAGAATATAATATATGCATAGCAAGAGCATTAATCGAGATAATTTTCTTATCTGTTATATCACACTCATTTTCAATAATATCCCAACATTTAATATTAACAGATTTTAAATAAAATTCCATTTTCAATTTCCAATTCAAAAAATCTGTTCCATCGAAAATAGAAGGAATAATATTGGAACGACCCTCAAAATTATTATTAAAAGAAGCCATTTTAAAAATTCAAATTTTTAAAACAAAAACTGATTTTTGAAACACTAATTTTTAAAACAAAAATTGGTTTTTGTAAAATCAAATTTTTGAAACAAAAAGGGCTTTTGTTCCTAGCTCTGATACCACTTGTAGGATCGATTTCACCCTAGAGGGGGGGTGAATAGGGTGATGGTATAAATTATAAAAATTAATCGCGGAAGCTTATAAAATAATTTTAACACAGATCACAGAACAATAGCAGCACAGGTAATAGCAGAATAATAAATGCAGAAATAGAACGACACAGAATTTACCCAGCTTCGGCAAAACCCTGCCTACGTGCTGGCCCCAAGGTTTCTACTAGAAATTAGATAGTCCCTCGCTTACACACGTAAACTCGCGACACTCGCTATCGACTAAATCTAACTCTACGCTCAGAACCCAGCCACAACTCAGCCACTGAGTTGCGAATTCTCAATCTACGCCACGTAGTTTGTCCCCTAGTCACACGACTAGAAATTTAAACGGTTTAAAAAGAAAATACAAATTAAAAACAATTTAAAACAATCTAAACTCAAAAACCCTAATTAATAAAATACACAAGCCCTTAAAATAACAGGCCGGCCCCCCTTTTATATTTTAACCCGTTCCTTTACTTGGAGATGGCAGCCATTGTTCTCTCGTTCGTTCCTCCTTGCGAAATTAGGGCTTTCCTCCTTGATCCAAATTAGGGCTTTTGAAGAGCCGACTTTTGTTCGATCGAATATATGTTTTCTCGTTGCTTGCTTTCGTCGATCGTTTGCCTCACTGTTTTGCTCACGGCTCTTGAATTGATCGAGTTCGATTACAATTTCGGTAAGTACTTTATTCCTTTTGCTTTTCTGGATTTGGCTTGCTTGAACTCGATGGTTATGCCGATGATGATCTTAGGGTTTTTATATGGGTTCGATTCCCTGAATCTTCGATCGTATATATTTATTTGAATTTGCCAAATCCTTTGTACTGCCGCTTGATCATGCTTGGACGTTTGAGATGATTGTGACTTGTTCAAAAACGTATATTTTTTGTTGCTTGAATCCCACGACATTGATTTCAACTCCTTGGTCATCACGTTGTTGATCTTCACTTGATTTGATTCCTTTATTGCCAAGGCTCCGACTTTGAATCATGAATTCAACTTCTTTTACCTGATGACTTCGGCTTTGACACTGAGTGTTTACTTCGGCCATTTTGAATTTTTTAAACCGCTCTTCTGGATATTGTTCGAACTGTACACATGCTCGATTCTATTCAAAGTGTTGTTTACCTTGCTGCATATCACTGTACATGTTGTTGCTTCTGGTTACTGAGTTGTTTCATTTGGTATGCTGTTTTGAACCATGTTCGCTGTGGCACTGTGTCACTGTGTTTGTTGTAGTCTTTGTATGGTGGTCTTGTGTTTCTGGTGCATTCATTGGTCTGTATCATTTGAGTTGTAGCTTGAAGGCTTGGAGTCTTTGTGCTTCATGGACTTGGTTCGAATTCATTTGCATTATGCAGTTGGTCTTGGTTTTCATTTTTGCTGTTTGCATGCTTCATTGACATCTGGATATTGATCACCATTGTTGCTGTGTTGATCTGAATTGCTTTAGCCCTGTTTCCTACACTCTGGTGCATTCCTGTATATGCTTTGCTTTTTACTTGGTTCATGCATTTTTGAAACTCTGATTGCTGTTATATATGCATTGTGTATCGGTCATTTCTCATGTACATATGTATGTGATGCTTTGATGTTGTTTTACTTCTTCAAAGCTGTCTGTTTCATTAAGCCTGGTTCACTGGTGGTCTTCATATTGTGTATGTTGTATGGTGTCTCTGTATATTTATATTAGCTCGAATTTGCCATGACTCTTCTGATGCATCTTCTTCTGGCTAGCACTTGTTAATACATGAGTAGTTTGCATGTTTGTTGTAGTGGTTGCTGTCTTCATTTGCTGTGTCATGTAGTAACCTAGTTTCACTTGTATTGCTGAGTCATTCTGATGCATCCTTCTGGTTTTAGAGTCTGTTATGTACATTCGAGCTAGTGCATGTGAACTAGTGCATACTTTGTACTTTGTAGTATAGTTGCAATGTGTTGTTGTTTGGTGCCATGTTCGTTGTGTCATTTACAAAAATTGGTGCTGAAGTCGAGATTTTATTTATGTTGCACCTGAGTTGAATCCGATAATTTGGGTTTGACCTGTGCTTACCTGTTCCTGTAAATCAATCAAGTGCATATCGGTGTGCACGGTCTTGTGGCATGTACAGTGATGCACTGTGCATGTCACATTGTTCGTGTGTGATGAATTCAAATGATGAGGAACAACCCAAATAACTGAGGCAAATAATATTTTCAAAATCCATATTTTATTTTATATTGCAAAAATATTTCTTTTTCAATTTTACCGCGTTAGTGAATATTTTTGCAGATTGCTCAGATGCTGGATTCTAACTGGAATGAAGTTGAAGATTAAAATATGAATTGAGTGAATGAGTGATGTGTAGTGAGGTTAAATGTAAATATGAAAATTGTGATGTATTTGTAATCAAAATTGTATATGTATAGTGAGAGCTTGAATTTGTACTATTCAAAATTGTAATAAATATTTGTTTGAATAAAATTTCTGTTTGAATTCAAATTCTATGTTATTTAATTTTATTCAGAAAATATTTATTTAATATATGAAAAATAAAATAGTACATTAACAAATACATTTAAACGAATGTATATATGTTTATTATCATCAAACAAAAATCATATAAGCGCATATTCAACACTTACCAACAGTATTGGTACTTCAATGGTTTTCTCTTATTATTAACGGTTACCATTACTATAACCACCATACTTTTTCGGTTTAACCTATCGAAAATGTATGTGTATCTAAGGATCCATTTGAGCATAAGTTGGCGAATGGGAAAGCGGGGTTTAGAGATTCAGGGAAAAAAGGGTCGGCCTGTCAACGGATGCACTCGGATACAGATAGTGCGATTCGCATCCCCATTCAAAGTCATTTTCCGATATAGGATATCCGCATCTACGGATGCAGATAGATATTGGATAATTATTGTATCTGTTAATGATCGATAAAGTAACATAAAGAGAGAATTTTGGTTTAACATAACATTTTTCAGTCCCATAGATTACAGAAGTGTGAAAAATAAACAAATACGATGATAATAAATATTTTCAAGCAATTAATTTGCATTAAATACATATAATATAAACTAGCAATTTAATAAAACAATAAATACATATATTTAATTATACTAAAATACACATAATATAAGCTATCATTTAGAAAAAAATCCCAATGGGTAATTTTTGAATGTGGATGCCTTCTTATTGGCATTCGTATCCGTTTTTTCTGAATATCGGATATTTATCTGCTTTATTGATACTAGTGTAGACGAATTTTAGATTTTTTGGGTATTCATTGACAGACTTAGTTAGGGATGAACTGTTGGATGAAAAAATTCCAGACAAGTTTTATCATATGAAACTTTCACATAATAATGTGTACTCTTTATTACTTCACATATACCACACAACTTGCAAAATTGTCCATCCACTAACTTTACCACTTACACATGTAACTTTTCTTTCTTTCTCAACATAAAATTGTACATACACTACACAACTTTACTTTTGTAACTTGACCAGCGCCACAGTCCCAGTGATTAGGCGCTTCGACTTTAATGCGAGAGGTCATGGGTTTGAAACTTGCGTAACGCGATTTGAACTACTAGACCTAAATCGACATGTAGTATGTTGTATACTACTTAAGACTTGTAGTACTAATATGTACTACCATCTAAATATCCAATTTAAAAAACATATACAAAAACCTCAAATGCCTCCTTGTCGTTCTCAACCATAGCAGCAGTTGCGAACATCAAGTTCCAGATCAACATTTTCTCAGGCCCCATCCCTCTATCGTCGGTAGGAACCCTCTTCTTAGTTTTTTAATTTTTTTTTATATATAGTTATCATGGTCAAAAATCTATGTGATAACCAATCGCAAGGAATAATACTGCCTCGGTAGGGTTGTGCATGTTGAACTTATAGGCGCATAGGGCATTTGGGTGATTTAATTTACACCTAGAGAAGCAATTACGGGTTGTTATTTTTTTACTTAGGAATGCTTCTACGATATGACTATTTTAGAATCATTAGGTCTCCTTGCTCGCATCCATGCCACTTAGAGTGCCAGAAACTAAACCGCACGTCCTTGCAATCCAAGGTACTGTAGATCTACCGTCTGAAGATCCAACGCATGTCCTTACCTAGGATAGTGACCTCACATACCCCTGTTTTAGGAGTATATTTCGAAATCTTCAAGTATTAATGTTCTCTACCCACAATAGAGCATGTCCTCGCTCCATTCACAAGTTCACATCCTCGAACTTGTCTTTATGGGTCATCATCACAACTCCCATTATTGAGTCGTTAAGTCTAGAACATCAACATCATATTCAGATCACATCGAAAAATCTGTTATAGTAATTTCTACATTTGATGACAGAGATAACCCACCCAAAATACCAAAGAGGAATTCACTAGCGAGGAGTATTCCAATATATCTTCAAAATAGTACATTTTATTTTGAATACAAGGCTTCCACCTTCATTTGAAACCAAAAATCCTTTTCCTCCATAAAATACCACCACTATTTTATAAAACAATTTCCCAAAATATTTTCACCATTTTAAAACAATTTCTAATTTTTTTTTGAGAAAATACTATTTTATAAAAGTTCCGAAGTAGATACTCTTCGTTCAAAGTATTTGTGAAAGTTGGTAATTATTTAAAAAAAAATGTGATTTCAAAAAGCATATTTTGAGAAACATATATTGAACCTCCCCAATCGTCGTCTTCATTTGTTAATGGTATTTATCAAGTCTTTAATCACCATAATTCTTTAATTATTATTATCGTCTTCAAGGAATATCTTCAAATTTCTTAGTCATTCTGAATATCATGTCTTCCTTAACATAGGAAACTATGCTATCCCACAATGACTAAACTAAATGCGTCCCTTCTCAATCCTATAGTCTCTCCAATGTATATGTCAGTAAAAGTTGATCATTGCATAATTAAGTTATTGCAAAATTATCAACAACAAATAACTTAACCTATCATATAATGTACACATTCACAACAAGGCAAAAAACAAACAACCAAGCAAACAAGTAAACAACCAATCAAATCAAACAAGAAATAAGCAAGTAAACAAACAATTTAATAACCATAGTATAACAAACAATCAACCTCATAATGTAATTAAGAGAAAATAATTTAGATAAGCATGACATAGATTAGTTAAATAAACAATCAACAAGTAACAATTAAAACAGATCACAGAAAAACAGACTACTAACAACATATACAATCATAAGAAATTATTTAAATGAGCACAACATAAATTAATAAGCTGGGATGACTAATTAAATAGCTATATTTTCTTAACTACTGATAATTTTGACAAATAACAGTTCACTACAAACAATTCAACCAACAAGGTTACTATCCTAGACATCGAAATGTAGAGTCCTACACAATATCCCAACTCTCTCCACGGAAGGGTATAACTAGATGTCCCTATAGCACATTTGAGAAAATTCTCAAACAGCATTCGTGAAGATAACATCGTCATAATGGGTATTAGGTAAATTCAGAACTCGTTCTACCTCATCATTTTACAGCACATGTTTCAAAGTCTATTTTTATAGTTCTCAATTAAAATTTCCAAATAAAACATATTTTTAACAAAATACATTTTTGACAAACAACTCCAAAGTTTGTTCAATTAAATATTGTATTTTTTTAACCATTTTCTTTTCAAATCAAATCATCTTCATCTTATCAAAATATTTTCTTAAAGTATTACAAAACTAGATATTTTATAATACACCTTTTCTTAATAATATATTTTCTAATACATTCTCAACCAAATCATGTCTTTTCAACTAAAACTCTTTGACAAAAATATTTTTCTTTTTAAAACACCATAGTCAAAGAGTACCCGTTAAGTGAAAATCCCTACAACCAAAATCGCCTTCTAGACAAAAACAAGTTTTCTAAAGCCAAATATTCTTCTTTGATAAGACTTTTCTCTCAAATAAATAATTTATTGCATTCTTTACTTAAAAAGATACTTCTCCAGTAAAAATAATTTTGTCAAACTATTTTCAAATGTTTCTACCACTAACATAAGTTCTCAAATAAAAATATTTCCACCGTATTATTTTCAAATTCTTATTTTGAGAAAATAATTCCTTCAAAATAAAATTCTTTTTATGGAAATAATCTTCCTCTGATTAATCTCCTACAAATCAAATAATATGTATCCTAAAGAATTGTAACAACACGTAAAATTAATGGTAATTAATAAATAATTATTAAGGCTCAAAAATGCAATTTTAGCAAACTTCAGAATTTAACTAGGAAACTTACACCATTTTGGTCTTAATGATTTTCCGAGCAACTTTCTTATCTGGAATTTTGCGATCGGAGCTCAAACGAAGAAGTTATTAGCGTCTGAAGTTGTAGGAACAAAAACAATTAAAAAGAACAAAAGGAAATAAATAATATAAATTATGTAGGCCCCACCAATCGATCCCCTCCTTGTGCTGATAGATTACTTACGGTCAATCTCCTATAGAGGAGCGATCGACCGACCGAGAAGGTTACGGCTAGGGTTAAACCTTGGCCAAACAGCCCGGATTTAATTATTTTA
This sequence comes from Allium cepa, assembly GCA_030765085.1. Lineage (NCBI taxonomy): Eukaryota > Viridiplantae > Streptophyta > Magnoliopsida > Asparagales > Amaryllidaceae > Allium > Allium cepa. Next base: position 567,876,077 of record CM060943.1, read on the forward strand.
AATCTGATGAAACGATTGATTTGAGAAGTTATAAATGCACATAACTACTCACTTTTCTTCTCATATTTTCTAATTCAAATCATCCAAGCTCTACCATTTTTCATTTTCCACAATTTCTATTAAATTAAAACATTATATTATATGTATATATAATCGTAGAAGGGCAGAAAATAAAAGATAATAAGAGAAGTAGCGATTCGATACCGTAGAAAAAGATAAATTTCATAATTATATACTTTAACCTTAAATTTCTTATACGATTTGTAATTTTAATAATATGTGTATATATATATATATATCTTGTTGTACGTATTCTTTTGGATTGGAATGGAAAATGAAAAGGCGTCAATTAAAGAGTTGATTTCAGATTTGGAAGATTTGGAAAGCTGGCAAGGTGAGTAGAAAATTATATGATTTATATATAACATTGAAATTTATATCTTTGGATTTTAATTATTATGCCTATGAAAGTTCTAAAGAATTGTAGGCTTAAGAAGAACGTATTGAATTGAAATATCGCATACATATTATGTAAATTGGGTAATTGGAATAGGAATGATATTTACACCTTAATCTAAAAATTTGGAAATCAGTACTCATATTTATTGAAGTAGAACGCTGATAAGATTGTAAGATTTATTCCAAATCTATGACAGTTGGATTGTAAATTATCAGTATAGATTTAGATTGTCCTAATTTGACTTGGAATGTAAATTTATATGTTTTAATCTATTAGGAGCGTTTTTGGGTACAATTTAATTGTACCTCTTTCCGTGTAATTGCCATAAATTATCTGATTCAATGACTATGTATAGAAATGCATCTTTTGGAATATTAAGGGAGATATTAAAAGGAAAGAGATGTGCAAAGTACGGATGTTCTCCTTTGTAGTTTACAGTGTCCATTTCAATAAAAGTTAAAGATAATTCCTTGTAATTTCAAACAGAACAAAAGCCTCATTTTTGGATAATTTATGAAATGTTATTCAGTAATCATTTTTAGAAGGATTGTTCTAATATACTAAAATGTGGAAATAAAGGTTCCTTACAGAATGTTCATATAAGTATGTTCTGAATTCCTAAGCATAATAATTAATGAGTTGGAATTAGGAATACATGCATACACAAACATACATGTATAACCGCGTCTATCGATTAATATATATATATATATATATAGCGTCATATGCGATGATATTCATATTAGTTATAATTAGGATGACCAGTTATCAATAGCATAATAAACTATAAGACGATGAGGTATAGGTAGAAAATAGATAGTAACTTCAAAATCAATAAGGCAATAAATGTGAAGTTACATGGATTAAATGGAAACATAGTGCGTTTAATGAGACTAATTAAGGAGTTTAATATGCCATTTATAGGAAAAGGAAATAGGAATAAAGGTTGAATTAGAACAAATAAATAAATGCCATTAGTGATTGTCCAATTTGAAAAAAAGACCATTTATCATGGACAATTGACATTTATGGGACATAAGAGGAAAGTAAAGAATATACATAATAAGCATATAAGATAAGAATTAAATGCTTGGAGGGCGAAAAATTTTCATAGTAGGAAACTGTATAGCCTTAATAATACGTTTAGGATGAGCGTGGATTAGTGGGCCTAGCCCGGTATTTAGGCCTAGGATAGTTAGTTTGGTTTAATATGGTTTAGATGTGAGGTCGGTATTGTTACACAATAGAACTTCGCCCTTTACCTAAAGGCTATCAGTAGTTGCTTATATTTACTACTAATGTGGGACATCTCCAACCATAGGACCTATGGGGAAGGGATACATGTTGCATATAGTAAGGGGAAAATATACCAAAGATTCGCCTCAGATTTGTTAAATGACTCAGTACATTTAAGGATGTCGTGGTGTTTACTTCAGCATGGAAGATATTAAATGGCTATTGGATCTACCTCTTCCCTATATAAGAAGTCTTAAATAACATATGATTGTACCTAATAGGAAAGCGGGGTCTGCTTCATTTCTAGTAAGAGGTATTAAGTAACCAAAATGTGCATTTTCGTTGACTTACATTCGGTTAGTCTAAATGGAATTTCAACCGTGGGAGGTCGGCGGGCTATGTTAGTATTGTTGTTATACTGGCATTTAGTAGTAGGGTTGGCATATAAACTATGACCATCAATGGTCATAAGCGATCGTTAGCAAAGACTTAGGTTATTCCCTAACGGATTTTGCTTTCTACAAGTTTAGAATCTGTATAGGATAACAAAGACCTCATTATTTAACTAGTTGTTTGTTTGTTGGAGCTGAGCTAGTTATCCCTTAGATAAGTTTTTGAGATGTGTTAATAATATGGTAATTAAAGTATTAAGCCGTACAGAGGGGTCATCGTTCTTTGTAGCTAAAATCGATTGATTAATGATTACACTACGGAGGGTCCACTTTTGGGTTGAGGTGTTAAATGGTCATTAAGTCTGACTCCTCCGTATTTTAGAAGTATTAAGTGGTTAGAGTTTTCTTTTACATAGTATAACGTGTGTGTGTGTGTCTATATGGCTTTACCTCAGAGAAGATTAGATATACCATACGTGTAGATGAATTACATGGAATAGTTATGAATATTTGATAAAACATTTAAATAGAAATCAATCGGCATAAATTAGTGTTATGGATAAAGTATGTAATTTTCCAATCACCAGAACATTATTCTGACACCTCCCCATTACAACCCACATGATAGGTTTAAAAGGATAGGCTACTGGAGCAAAACAGGAACTACAAATGGTGAAGTTTTATCATTCATGCTCGGCATTGGCAAAGACAATCAGATACTAAAGGAATAATATTGATTCCAAGATAGTAGCATTAGTTAGCACATATGTTCTATTGTATTTTCTATTTTACTATGAGTTTTTGTAGATAGCTCTTTGGTATGTTTATTATAGGTTACCAAAACCAATGATTCATATCCTAATAGACTTGGGTTTAGATTTAGTCGAAATTGGGTCCTATTAAGATACGATACAGATTGTTACATTTGGTACCAAAGCTTAGGTTAGTTGATCGTTGGAATTAAGATACGTTGAGTGAAAGTATTTGTATTTTTACCTATATATATTTTGCGCCAAACTCAATGAACTCCAACTATAGAAGTAGTTGCGACCATATTCTAAAAAGATGGATAAGAAAACTATGAGTTAGAACAATGAATAGAGTTAAATTTATGTGCCTATCCCGATCACCCCACAGGGCATAGGCCATATCGCAAGGAGTGGATTGAGAAGAGCATGAGCATAACATATAGAACGATCTCAGAGGCTAGATGGTACTTGACTCCTTTGTTAGGCCTAGGCTGCCTTATGGTGATGGTTTCGATGGATTTGCCAACTGAAGTAATACATTTCATCGAGATAGATGGGAAGGGAAGCAAGAACCTATATGGTGCATGCACCCAGAAGCAAGGTGTGAAAAGGATCAAGAAAGTTTTCGCAAAATGTGTTAATGAATCATCAACATACTCTTAATAATATGAGGTAAAACGTAAAGGGAAAAAAAAGGAAAGTCTAAAAGAAAGGACAATTAAAGTCCAATTCTATGTTCGACCATACATGAAAGAATTCGATAAAATGATTTTTTTTAAATATTCCTTGAAACGTTTTTAGTGGCTTTTTCAAAGGATTTATTGAGAAGTTGTTGTTTTGAAAAAGCATGGAAATTTGGAAATTCTTAGTTTAAAATTTGATGGGTCAAAATTTTTCGATTTAAAGATATCTGGTTGAAGAGTTTTTCATTCTTGAAATGAATGGAAAGGAGAACTTATGTTTGGCTCAATTGTTTTTCCTATTTTTGAAGTTCCTTTTTAAAATTATTTCTAAGGGGTAGACAAGTGGAAATGACACTTGATTGAAATGGGGTAAAGAGAATAAAAAGGTAAGAATGCCCGATAAAGAAGATATGAGGAATATTCTCGTATAAGGAAAATAGGGAGAAAAACAAATGAAATAGATTTATACATGTTGCGGGTATAGAGGAGGCCCTCGTAAGGGTTAGTTGTAAGATGAGCAATCAAAGTGCTTGTGAAAATCCCCAAGTAAAATTCCCTACCGTTGATGAATGTTCAAACATTAGTTCGTCCCTTATTGGTCTTTCTGTTATATTGAATGCTATTAGTGCACAACCAAATTCGTTTATTGCTCCTAATTTGGCTGCCAATTCATGGTCGTTGCTTTTTTCTACTTTTTCGAGAAATGCGAGAGATTTCACTCCCCAAACTTTTACACTATTGAGTTAGATGGGGCTATGGTTTGACCTATTAAGATCATTGAAGCGGATGTTGAACTTTGATTGGACTACTTAATGGGTTTCTTCCTTGATTCCAACACTCTGTATCAAGTGATTAGAGATCGGCGTCGTCAATTTTGGAAACATAGAGGTCAATTGCAAGTGCGCCATGAGAATTCCATGTTCTTTTTCAAGTTTTCCAGAAAAAGAAAGGCTTCGTGTTTTAGAAGCTGATCCAATAATAATTGATGGTAAACCATTTATTATTAGCCTTTGGAGTATGATGGTAGACATGGCCAAGGAGCAGGTTTTATCCATTCCAATTGGGCATATTTTTCTCACATTCCATCAGTGCTATAGCCGATGATTGGGCTTGATTGGTTGTTAGCTTGGTCAGTAAAATTAAATGTTTTGATGCTAATACCATTGCTTGGAAAAAGATATTCTATGCTAAAGAGCTGATTGAAATCACTCTTGAGAAATCATTGCTATCCAAGCTAGAGTTTGTAATAATGAAGGACATGGCGGTTGTTGATGTTCATTATAGTTGAACGAAAAAATTGCTTATTTAGTCATTAATTTGTCACCTTTTGGAAGTCTACACTCCCCAAGAAGTCGACTCCCCTCTACCCTTTTCGGTTAGGATTCTTCTTGCACATCCTCCAGCTATAAAGTGGGTTTCTAAGCTTAGGAATAGTGCTCCTAGCAATGTTTCTGCATTTTTCATTGCTCTTCAAGGTCCAATTCAGGATGAGGCTTTCCTTCCTGGCGTTGATCCCGCTATTCATCCTTTTGAGAAACTGGTTCTAGTTTTTGATTAAGACATCTCCGGTGAATGATCTTCGGAGATTCCGATAGTGGTTCCTACCACTAACAACGGTTTTTTTGGGGTTTCAAAGAACATGTTTAGGTTCATAAACCCTCAAAGATGAGATATGATCCTAAGGGTGGCAACTTTAAGTATGTGGGTGGAGATCATAATGTTAAGGGACTGTATTATTTTGTTAGGGAGAAGGCATGACTGCCTCTATTCTTGTTTATTTTGGTGACTTGGATAGCAGTGTCGTGGTTGATGACTCATGGGATAGGAGATACATATACTGCTCTACATCTATGGATTTTTTTTCCTAACTTAGCGGTTCTTTTTGGAATGTTATCATGTGTTTGGACTTGACTCTTTAGATGATGGTTCTTCATCCTCTCGTTCGAGGGGAATTAGTTTTGTTTGGTTTTAGTAGCTTTGGTATTCTTTTCATTTTCCTGTGTTTTATTCCTTATGTCGTTCTGGTGCATGTGTTGAACATCTATTTTAAATTCGTTAATAAATGTAGATGACCCATTATCAATGCTGGGTAGCTTTACTAAAAAAAGAGGAAAAACCTGAATGACTAAAAAAATAGGCGAATGCACTACACAGAGTCAATGAGAAAAACAACAAAAGAGGAAAAGAGCTATGTAAGGAGAAGCAACTTGAAGACAATTTCGGTGGGAGAAATTTTAATAGTAGTAGTATTAGGAAATTTTGAATAGAAATAACAATAGGAATTTATATAAAAATAGAATTAGTATTCTAATTAGAAATAGTATAGGAGAAAAACAATAAGGATAGAATATGAGAAATAGATAATTTCCTTAGATATTGGCAATGATTGCACGTGTCTTTTAGAAGTCCCCCTCATATGTTATTGGAATCTCCACTAAAGTTGAAAGCGGAAATAACACGAATAGTGGGAAAATAATAGTTTGGAACTTACCATTGTCTACTCTGGTTTTCATTGTTTATGAACATGTTTTTGAAAAATGGTTTAGCATGATACTTGGGTTTTTGAAACACAAATAAATACTTTGGCTTTAAAAATCCTACTTTTTAAAGGAGTAAATCTCTATTATATGAAGTCTCTGAAATTGGATAACTGGTTAGAATAGAATTTTTTTAATGGCTTCTTTTTGAGACTAAACATTTTTGAAAAAGGTTCGTAAATTTATATTTTCAAAGATAGAAGTCTTCATGACTATGAAGTTTTTTATATTACAAAGAGTGGTGAAAACCAAACTAATTTTTGGTATGGAGTAGATACGGATGACTGCCTAGAGAAGATGGGGTAAAGGTAACTGCTATGAACAAAATAGTTATGATTGCTCATAGGTAGCAATAAGGAATCCCCATTGATTATAAGGAATATTGGAATGAACTTAGGAATGTCTGATTAGACATATATGAAAGCCATAAGAAGGACCCTCAAAGGAACGAGAAATTGTATAAGAGTACACTTTTGCAGGTCCTAGGATATAATCACATGAAAGATCAAGGATAAAGAAGGTAAATACCAAAGTTCAAGGATACTATCAAGAGATTTTGATTGAAAGTAGCATGATTGGAGAAGAGGTTAATGAGATGGAAAACACACAAAAAGGATGTTGGATAACTCAGGGATTAAAGAAGGTAAAATATGTGCTAGGAAAGTTATTCTACGAAGCCAATTTTCTGAAGAGTTATTCTAAATGTGCATAGCTTATATTTGTTTACCCACTACAGTATGGGAATGCACAATTTATCCTATGATCGAGTTTAATGATTGAAGTAACGAATGGACCTTATTTATTGGGAGCCAAGATGGTAAGTTAAGACATGTGGATTATAGTTGAATGACATAATAGAAATGTTCATCTTAATTGGGTAAGGAGTGATAAGGCCACAACATCATTGACACTAGTTGATGTCGAAGGGTAGCTTCCAGCAATTGTTTCTTTTAGACTATTTAAGTTGTACTCGCTTGTTCTCCCCCTTTAAGTATTGGAAAGTGTAAGATATGATATGAGATATGATCCTATTTTTTTACCATGTTGATGGTTTGGATGAGTTTGATTGCTATACATATTGGAAAATAGTGTAAATAAGGAAATCTGTTAAAGACACTTAACTAGCGATGACTGTAATTAAGGCTGGAAGTTTTGAATTAATAAATTGAGGTAGCCACTACAAATAAAGAACGCTCGAATCCTAAAAGCTTTAGAATTTTGGAAAAAATTAATTTAGCAAGTAAAGTACAGGGAAGGGTTATTGCGTAATCACAAGTACTATCCCTATATCTTAAAAGCTAAAATTTATGAATATGCTTATGTATTGTTGTTGTAAAAGGAAAGATTTTCCCAAATCTGAGATTAACTGCACAATGCTAGAGCCAATCATTAATTGAGTCCTGATTACATTAAGATGTGGTTTGTTTTGTTCTAACGATGGAGCGGCAAATATTTTGAATATTTATGTTCGAATGTTTTGAAACTTTTTGTTTAAATGCTTTTAAGAAGTTGGGTTCAAATGCTTTTGGAAAGTTTTGGTCAAGCGTTTTTGAAAAAAAAATATGATGTTTAAATTCTTTTGGGAGTTCAATTTTTCAAACTACTTTGCATGTTTGATTGAAAGTTTGATGGAAAATGAATGTTTTAAATTTTCTATTGCCACATGCTTAGCGTAGGAAGGGTCAACGTATTGGCGAATATGAATTTTACTGTCCAACAAGGGTGACAATATACAAAACATAGGAATAACAATGGAGAAAGCTATTTTAGCTTCGGAATTTCTATTTCCGTACATTATTTCTTGCATTTAGAATCATTCTATTTTAACATCTGGATATAAACCTTCTTATGCAAATTATACCTAGAAATTTTGGAAAAGATTTGGGGCAAAAGAGAAGATTCCATAGTACAATGGAATAAGTAACAAAAAAGGTGCAAAAGTGAAAATTTTCATCCAAATTCCTTTTCTGGCATAAAATAACAGATTTAGAAAAATTGAATTTTCAAAACTTTTGGATGTTAGAAATTTGGGTTTTGGATGGTAGGGATTGTATAACACCACGTGAAAATTTAATAACAAATAAAGTAATTTAAAATAAGGTTAAATTTTACAAATGTGAGAATTTGCATACAAGTTGCACCATTGCATTCGTGGCGATTTTTTGATTAATTTCCCTATATAATATGTTGAAATCAGATTTAAAATAAAAAAGTTATGGACGTTTGAAGTTTTCAAATTAAAATCAATTCAAAGAGTTTAAATTTGAATATTTGAAATTGAAATTGAAATTAATAGTTTAAATTTCAAAACATTGGCTAAGACTAACGTTTGAATTAACATGGGTTAACATAAGAACTAATTGAGTAATTAATGAACTAAAATAAGATATAAATCAATGTAGAAAACATACGCACACAAAAGGGGACCGATCGACCCCTGAACTACGATCGGTCGACCGCCGGCAATCGACCGTTGGATCGAGGCGATCGACCGATGGAAGGCAAAAATGTGAGTGGCAGCTAAGGTTTTCTTATTTTTAACATTTTGGATTTATTTGTTTTAATCTAGTGATCGTCGTTCCTTTTTACCTCAATAAATAGAACCCTAAACCCCATAGTTTTCCTTTATAAAATTTCGAGAACGCCAGCAAAGAACAACCAAAATCTCCGCCCTTAGCATTTTAGAAACAACAAACTTTCTTTCAAAGTAATTTTAGTTTCTAATCTCTAATTTAAATCAATCTTTATTCTCCCTAACTTCTAGTTTCTGAAATCTAATCTATATATACAACTATTTATTATATATTCAAAATGGGAAAGATTTAATAGAGAATTAGGAGCGGCAGATATCAGATCTTTTCTTCTTCTTCTTTACATTCCAAAATTAATTAGGATTTCTAGGTAAAAGGTTTAGATGATAATTCTTTTGATTCCTAATTTTATTCCTCTAGTTTCTGATTATTTATCTAATCTCTATATATAATTCACTCTGTTGTATAAAGTGGGAGATCTGAAAGAGAGTTAGGCATGGTGGAATCAAATCCTATTAGGAAGCAAACAATTTTCTATAAGTGGAAATATCAAGTTTTTCACGTTTTTATAGTTGAATAGTATTTATTTGGACTTGATATGTGCCTTGGGAGTTTTGGAAATGAAAACATAACATCTAAATGTGACGACCCGGAATTTTCTAGCAATATCAATTTAATAATCTGCATTAAATATTAAATTGATATGATATATTTTTATTAATTAAATCTGAATTTGATACTTTTCTTTTAATAAATATTTAATGGATAAATTTAATCTGTTAAAAATTAATTGTTTGTTTTCTATTTATATATGTATATATTTGTATACATTGTAAATATATGAATTTGTTTTAAAATTTAACTAATAAATTATGTTCAAAATCCTAATATATATATTTTAGTGAATTAGAAATTATGTTTTATTTAATATAAACTTTTCAAAGCTAAATAAATACAAGGTTTTAAATACATAAGTAAATGTTTAAATAGTTCAAGACTCATTTTAACTTAAGTTTAAATTTAGAATTATTAACAAAAAGATTTCTTTTCTTTTCTTTTAGTCTAGTTGGATTTAAAATATGAATTTAAAATATATATGAGTTTTAAATATATTTTTGTCAATAAATACATTAACATACACTAATAAATATGTAGTTTATAATAGAAAGATTATTCATTTTATTTATCATTTCAAAGTGATAAATATGTTTTTATAAAATAAATAAAATTAAAAATATGCATATAGAAATATAAGTCAGTACATAAGTTAAAATAAGAAATAATCATATTGGATAAATTTATATAACATTCACAAATATTACAATTTATAATAGCAAGACAACAAATAAACTAGAAAACAAATAAGTTTTTAAAATATAACAGGACAACAAATAAACTAGAAAACAAATAAGTTTTTAAGTTTGTAAACTATTATCAATGTACTGCTGCATATGTACATGTTTAAGCATCAAGAACAAAAGTTGAACCTGAAAGTAAAGACAGTAACAAAAACTGTTGTAAACAAATTGGTCAGTAAGCATGCTAAGTATAAATCATTATGAATACATTTAACATTTTGTTTACATATTAACAGTAAATATGTTCAAACAGAGATCTGCAAATATAAAATGACTAAAAACAGTCTAGTACAAAACAAAACTGCAATATCTTTGTGTGCAGGCCATATAAATGTACAACTGCATATATATGTATGAAGCTTACTTAGGAAGACATCATCAAATATCTTAAGCTAACAAACAAAAACTAATTAATGCAAAATCTTTTAGTACATTAAGTATTCTTTTCAGCCTCCAACCTAAAATATCTCTCTGGTGCAAATCTGTACAATATAAGATTGTATGCAAATATTGTCTTAATAGTATGAAACATAATAATACACTGTCTAATATTACCTGTCTACATAAGCTCTGTGTAATTGTTTATAAATTTGCTTGATCTACATATTCAGTTCGAACTAGGTAACAATTAAAATTCATACAAACTAAAACATGAAAAGAAAGCTATTTCATACTTAAACAAAATCCAAGAAGCAGAAGCAAAATGAAGTTACAGTTGTTTTCAAACCTGCTTCAACAAAGTGCCCTGTTCATTCACATATCTGTGAGTAACTTCCTTTTAAAGCTAAAGCAAATTTTAATTTGTTGCTTGTGAAAATCTCTGAGATGATAAGTGCTTTGTTTGTGTATGTATATAGGGTTGATAAATTCTGAGTTTATAAATGTTTATAAATATACTTGCCTGTTGCATTCAAGTGACTCTGTTCTTAGTTCAGAAATTTAAAAGTTAGATCCAAATACAAATCTATTCATCTAATCTTTGTTAGGATTAGAGAGATCTGAACAATTTAAGTTTGTTAAATCATGAGTTTAAGTTTAGAATTATACTTAAAGCAATATAGTCTTGAGTTTTACCTGGAACCAAGAAATGCAGTAGCAATTCTAAAATGTTCGATAAATCAAGTGTTAAAATTTGATATTCTGAATTTATAACTTGAATCTATTATGAAAATGAAGATTTTTAAAACTAAAATTTAGATTTTTAGAAATGGGATGTAAGAGAAATTCCATGTTGACTGAATATTGGGTTTCTGAGTTTATCTTGTGATCAATGGAGAATGGAGCCTTGGGGTTTCATCTGGAGGTGGAGGACTGTGCAGTGAGGCTAGGAAAAATGTGAGGAAGGGTGTCAGATCAACGTGGTGATTGCGGCGATGAGTTTTGGGTTTTTAGACCTAATTTTGTCAGGTCTGGTAACTAGGGCAGTACGGATTCTAGGGTTGATCGAGTTGCTTCAGGGCTTGGTGATGGCTGAGTGGAAGTGTTGTGGAGATGAGGACCGGAGTTCAGGCGATCAGGTGGCCGGAATCTAGGATTCCAATGATTTCTCTGGTGATGGTTCTGGATTTTAAAATCCAATTGAGTTGCTCGATTTTGAAGTGAGCCTCGTATCTGCGACTGAATGATCGGAGGTTGATGTTGGAGTGATGGTTGGTTTGTCGACGTCGCTGGTGGTGATCATCGGCGTCAGAATGGATTGTGCAGGTGCACAGTGATGATTTGGGTTGCAGTAGTTTTTGGTTAAGGATGAACTTGAAGTAGTCTGTGTTTTATAAACTTGAAAGTGTAAAGCCTGTAAGTTAAAACCTGAATGTTTAAAACCTGTAAGTTAAACCTGTAGTTAATCCTGTTAGTTTTAAAAACCTAAATTAAAACTAAGTTTAAATTAAATAAAAACTGGGGAAGAGGATGATTTCGAGTACAACTCGAAGCATGTTGATATTTTTCTTGGGGGACCCTGTATGTTTACTCGAAGTGATAGAGGGGGGTGCTCGGGTTTTAGTGTTCAGGTGTGTAAAACCTGAAGCTATTGTAACAGTTTCAACTGTATTTGAAACTTTTAATTTAAAATCAAAGCTAAAAGCTAGTGCTAAAATAAATTTTAAATAATGGAATTAAATTAGTTTTGAATATAGTTGAAAATAGAAAGTTTTCAAAATTTAAATTTATCTAATATCTTGAAAGTGTTTAATAATTGAGGTATTTTCAACTAGAGTAAGATTAAATAAAAATTTAAAGTTGTTAAGGAAAGAAAAATAAAATAGGAATTAGGACTTGGACATGAAAATTCCAGGTTTGGAATAAAATAAAGTTTTATAATTTAAAATTGATTCAAATAAGTTTAATGCTATTAAATATGTAAGTTTAAAAAGGGGTTTTGAAAATAAGTTAGTGTAAACATTTTATTAAGATAAAGTTTAAATTATTGAAATAAAATAAACATTTAAATCAATTATAAGAACAATTGACTTTAATTCATGAAGTTTTAGAATTTTATATGTTTTGATCTTTAAGTTAATTAGGCAAGAATACTTAATAATGTATATTAGTTAATTTAGTAATTAATAGTTTAAATGTAGTAATTAAAGTTAATTAATGAATTAATTAACTAATATGTGATTTAGAACTATAGATTAGATTTTTAAATGGTAAATTAATTCATAATTAATAATTAATATAAGTTGATTATGTTAGAAGGAAATAATTAAATAATTATTAATGAAGTTCATTAAACAAATGATGTTATAATTAATTAATATGGTTGATTTAGTAATAAATTAATTAGATCAATTGATTCAATAGTTTAAATGAAATTATTAATTAAGAAGTAATTAAGAAATTAATTACTTATTAATTAAGTGAATTGATTTGATTTAATTAATTTAGATTAATTAACTGATTTTTTTTGGAATTGAATTACTTAGAGAAGTAATTGAAGGATAATTACGGGATGTAATTAATTGGGTGATGTTGTTAATAGGAGTAATTGGAATATAATTACTTAAAATTAATCAGGGGATTAATTAAGAGTGTTACTGAGAAGTAATTAATTATGAACGATTAATTACTATATGTTATTAATCAAGAGTATTAATATTTGTAATTTGCAGATGTGTATTCTTAATATAATTAACAAATGAAATGTAAATTAGAAATCATTAATTAATATAATTAATGATGGGATTAGAAATTGATTTATTTGAGAATAATAAATCAACAAGATAATTAGAAAGGTAATAAATCTATATAAATGTAATTAATTAATGGATTTATTCAAGATTTATTTTTGTAAATAAATTAAGGAAATTACTGGGATGTTGCAAAAGATATTTAAAGCAAAGATGATTAATTTGAATATATATATATATAAGTAATGGATAATAAGATTAAATTAAGAAATCACTTAATGATTTGATATATGTGAATATAAGTGTAATTAATGGAGCATAATTACTCAAAATAGTAATTGGATGATCATTACTTGATGAAGTTAATACAAGATGATTTGTAAGTAAAGTAATGTGAGTAATTAATCAAAGGATTAATTTATGGGAATAATTAATCATGGAATGATTAATTTGTTAATAAGTAATTAAGAGTAGTTAATTACTGGTTTGTTATTAATCAAGGGGTGATTAATAATTGTGTTTAAATAAAGATTAATTGAAGTAATTTAATATAAATTGAAGATCATTAATTACTATAATTAATGATGTAATTAAGAATTGTTTAATTAAGGAATAATTAATAGGAAAGTAATTAAATGTTAAATTGCTATGAATGATTTATAATAATTCATTTTAATTAAACAAAGACTAAATTATTCTTGTAATTAGAGAATGATTTAGTAATTTGATTTATAATCAATTATTGATTGTGAGAGCGGGATTTATGGAATGAGTAATTAATTTAATTTATTTTAAATTAATTAAAATTGGAAGTAGTTAATTTAATTCATTTTAAATAACTATAGCTTATGATTCATAAATCATTGCTTATGGATGATATGGATATTTCACTGATTGATTGTAATCTCAGGAATGAGATGGGTAATGTCTATGTGATATGGATGTATGTTTTAAGTATGATAATGTTTAATTATCTGTTTGGATGATAATATTAATTATCTGTTTATGATGATGATGTATTATCTATTATGAGATGTGAATTGTCTATCTGTGCATATTGATGATATTGAATTCACTGTTAAGACTAAATAGACAACTTGGCCTTAAAAGACACGCTTTGGATTTCGATGAGACCGGGATCGGGTTTTCCGCATTAGGAATATCCGAAAACCACATCGTTTCCAAATTAACGTTAGGTCGTGAATCTGAAGTGAAGATGAAGATTCAGAATGCAAGGGTTATCATCGTTAACTCTGAGGGTGATTCCAAAATGAGTGTAACGAGATAATGCCTTCGGTTTCGTTCGAACCCGGAACGAACTTGTATGGATTGAATGCTTTCAACACATCGTCAGGCGGACGATGAGCATTCTAAGAAATATGTTCTATAAAGGTAATCATAACCTCAAGCCTCATCAACCGGGAATGGCTAAAACAGGGGAGGTGCAGCAAGGTTAGGTGGGTCATGCCCAAGCAGGACAAGGATATTCTCCTGTCTAGATGTCCCTTTTTATTCGGCTTAGTAAGCGGTTGGTCTGCAGCCAACTGCGGGGTGTATCTTGTTCGGGACTGTTCAGTAAGGAATGGTTCCGGCCTTGTGTTGCAGGGGATGAAGGGAGTAATCCTCAGTACGGTGATCTAGGCCCCGTACTGTGACGGGCGGTACCCCAGTAGCCCTGCCATTGTATGAAATTCAAAATCCAATGAGTGCCCACGGTTTTGATTGTATTACCCACTTTTGTGGCTAGTAGCTGGAATTTAATCATGTAACAATTTCGGCTATTTTCTATTTACTTGAAAACCCTAGACCTATTATAATATCACAGAATTTCCTATAAAATGTTTTGGTTAGCGTAAGGTAAAAACTTTTCCATGTTTATGTGTGGGAAGTCTTACGTGATACCTTTTGTTTTCAAAGGATTTTTCAAAATTAAGCAACTTTAACCTGTTACTCATACCAGACCCATGTCTGACCCGAAGTTTATTTTGTTTTTCATAAACTCTCGGGTACCCAAATTTTTACGGGTAGCCAAGGGATTCAGGTTTAGCTTTGACGAAGTCTGGAGGAGCAATGGAGCAGGAGGCTTCAGCGTTTTAGATATATTTAGTTCCGCTGTGTGGTATCTCTGTGATGTATTGTGTATTGAGTTGTATTAACTAGACAGGTGTTTATAACTGTCTAGTATGTGATGTATTATCTGTATAGCTCTGATTGATGTATATATTATGTAAATACTTATGTAATTAATATATTTTATTCGTTCCGCTGTGAGATTCTGATGTTGTTGTTCTTTCTTCTATATCTTTTCTATTTTCTCACCCTTTTCTTTCTTATTAACGATGCTACTTCCTGGGAGTAGGAAGTGGGGTCGTTACACTAAAAACCCTAGAATTTACCTAAGTAATATTAGTCTTTATATATGTTGGATTTGTAATTGCTTTTTGTATTGTTACATTAGAATCTAATTAACTATTAGAATTGGATAATCAATGATGAATTTAACATTTCCCTTTTTTGAATTGAAGTGTTAAAGTGTTCCAAAAGAAAATAAATTGGAATGGTGTGTAAATTATGAATTGAACTATTTGTATTTTACACCACCTATTCTACCACTTAAATAAATAAGGAATTCCTTTCTCACTTCAAAATGTAGTATACGAAGGTTAATTTGAATATAGGCAATCTAATTTGTGATGATCTATTCTTTAAAACAAAAAAGAGATTCTAGTGTATTAATGTGAAAAAAGTGTAGATATTCTATATTTGTACAAATCTATTTTATTTGCTATGGTAATAGCAGTTCTTGTTGGAATTGTAGATTTGTATGAAAATTTCAAAATACCTTTTAAGCAAATTATTATCGAATTATTGTAACATAATGATTAGACTTTTAAATTCCTTGCGTAAAAATATACGTATATAATATTAACTTATTGATTATTAATGTTAATAATAATGTAATGATTATAACATATTGAACGTATTAATTAGAATTATTAGGGTAGTAAATAACGTTAATTTACAGAAACTATGCTAGTGTAAATTAGGGAGTTAATTCCTATGTAGGGGCATAATAAAGGGCTATCTTGTATGACCTCAATTATTATTCGTGTAGGATGATGTTTGTATATGGTGGATATACATATAAGTATGACTATGTAGGATGCGAGGTTAGTCCAAAGCTACATGGAAGTCTGCTCAGTTAAATCTGGCAACTAGCGATGTGGTTTTACGGCCTAATGTCAGACGTGACGAGTGGATTATGCGTTTTGGATGCGGAAGGTGAAATCCTTTGGATGAGTCCGCTTTGGTTTGAGGTATTAAATGGTTATGGTAGGGTCCGTCTCATTTTAGGTTAAGTACTAAGTAACCTGATGGGATTTCTTACGATGTTAGCTAGTAAGAACCATGTAGGGATTCACCTCGAGTTAGGCCCTAAATGAAGGGGATCTGCCTATTTTATAGGTCTTAAACGGTCAGAGTCTGCCCAAGTCCCATGAAAGCGGCATTAATTGGTTTGGAGGTTCTCTCTCGCATCATTAACGATAGTTGCATTAGAATTTGGAAATGGATTAGGTATTAAAGGATAGGGACCTGCCTATTTTATCAGTATTAAATGATTAGTATCTGCCTAAAAGGGTATTTATTGGTTTGGATGCTCTCTCTTGCATCATTGATGTTAGTTGCATTAGAATTCTGGAATTGGACTGGAAAGGCTTTGGGGCTTATGGTTAAAGTTATTAGTATTTATAGCACCACAATTTAGGGTGGCTGTTACATTTGGTATAGTCTTAAATACGTGAGACATATTTCTTGTTTAAATAATATTGCTCCTGTATAATTATGGTAAAGCATGAGATTACCATTTCATCAGACATTTGTTATTCTGACCTACTCCTCATTACAACACACAAGTTAATAGAGACAGTGCTGATTTTAGAAGGCGAAGGTGGAGATGAAGACTTGTGGCAATTATATATATATATATATATCTATGTTTTTAAGTATTTTTATTATACCCAGTTTAGGCAGATATGTTATTATGACATACTGTACTATGAAGACTTTATGTAAACATATTGTAATATTTAACATGTTATGTTTTTGAAATGGTTTTCTTTATGAAATGGGTACTTGTTTCTGATATTATATTTTATCCATTTCGCAGTGAAATTTTGAATATATAGTTAGATAGCTCTATGTAATGTGCATTGTTTTAATTTTATCAAATTAATAACTTGCCTTGAGATGGACCGAAGGTTCGACGGGCTTTTAATGAGTTGAAATTTGGTCCATTTTGGGGTGGTTCGTTACAGATTGGATGAAAAATTGGTTGAACCATTCTCCTTCTCATAGGACTATGGAAATTATTTTTTTAAAACAAGGATTTCTAATTTTTGAAAACTTGTATACATATGGAACTGCTAGTATATGTAATGATCCATTTTTCCATACCATTTGAATTGACAATAAACCACACATGTCTAACTCGAATTGCACGAAGAGACAGATCATTAAGGGTAGAAAGAAAATAAAGACAAAACAGAACCTCACACGAATGGAATAACATATATTATCAATAATAATATTTGCAGCGAAATTTTTAAAATACATTATCAGAGTCTAACCTAGATTCAGCCTGGACAGTTATAACACCTGCCCTTACAAATGCTGAAAAACAACAAAACAAATACAATAGATGCAGCGGATAATAGAATACGTCCATACGATGATGAAGATCTCTAGCTCTCATCTGGAAATTCCAACCGTCTTCAACTAAACCTGAAACTACTCGGATCTGACCCGAGTATTGAAAATACCCGGATCAGGCTTGATAAACCAGCGTGAGAAAACTTAATAATAAATGACAGTATCATCTATCGGCCTTTGAATAAAATCCTTTGAAAAGAAAGAGCATCTCATAAGATCATGCCCACATATAAACATGAACGGGTTTTTACCTTATGATAACCAAAACACTTTTATATATCAAAACGTTTGATATTATTTCTAATTACATCTCTTTGAAAACATTTGCAAATAAACTTAATAAAATTATTAATCTTATCTGAAATGGTTACCCATATAGCATTTCGAAGCTATTCATTACGCCAATGCAAACAAAACCGCAGGTTCTTATTGGAGATATGGATTTCCATACAAATGACCAGGTGAAGGATCTACCTTCCGAATGGGTACACCTCTAGATGGATGTCTCGAGGACCATCACAAAGGGTCCTCTACCAACACACGACCGACCTACCTTTATAATTAGATAGTACCGAATATGTCATCCCCCGGTCGTTACCGACCTTTAACCGTGTGCTCGTTTTTGTACATCACATTAATTTACATCCCAAACGTCATAGCAGGAATAAATATATCTAGAAGGGGATGATAATACCCTACTTGGGAATGACCCAATTATCCTTGCCACATCTAATCCTGTTTCGGTCATTTCCGGTTTGATGAGGCTTGAGGTTACAATTACCTTTTCACATAGCATATATAACATCTTTGAATGCCACATTGCCATTTCCGTTGACTACTAATTGCCTTCCACAAAAGTACAACTCTTGAGCTCGTACGTCTCAAGGAGGGTGTTAAGCTAAGAGAAATTGCCTTCTTCGCCACCATTGATGTATGACTGTAAAAATCATGTACGTAATCTTTAGAAATGAAATGTCAGACAAACATCCATACAAGTTCGTTCTAGGACTTAATGAAACCGAAGGAACTTTCCTAGGCCATTACTAGGCGAGAAGCCCTTGTGGTTTTGAGGTTTTTCCTAACAAAGAGACCACTGCGACAATATAGTGAATCAGGAGTTTATCCCCAATTAATCAACAAGTAGTTCTTTGTTATTATTCGTCTCAATATTTCTGTCTTCAAACATCTTCATTTTTTGAACACTAAACTGGTTCGAAGTGGTTTTCGGATAGGAATCATCCAAATCCGACCTTGGTTCCCTCAAAGCCAATTATCGATTTAAAAGAGTTTAAGTTCATATGTGGATATCAATCATCAATCAATTACTTCATCTTTTATTTAAATCAAATATCTTTCTTATATATACTCTTTCCAATTTATTCCATTTTCTTTTCAAGAGTATATGAGATCATTAAGCCTCATTTATTTAAATCATTTGAAGTATATGGAATCATTAACACTGGTAAACTTAACCTCTGGGGACTAATGGCAAGTAATCGTACATTATGAATATCTTTGTCTTTAATATGTTATATTTTGAAAATTAGTTTGAAGGCGTTTTCAGATAAGAATCATCCAAATCCGATCTCGATTTTTCGCATAGGATCACCTAAATCCAATCCTGGTTCCTTCACACCAATCATCGAATAAAAGATGTTAAGTGGTCAAATAACATTCAAAGAATCCTTTTCTTTTCTTTTGTTTTGCAAAAACTTAAATATGATCTTTTAGAGCATCCGAGCTTTCCTTTCGATCTATTCCACCTCTTGCCTAAGAAGAGAAAACATAGGCCAGGTAAGTTCAGGGCACTGGTTGCTCCATCCCTAACCTTAGTTAAACACCTTGTTTTTTCTTTCCAAATCTCATAGGCGGGACAAATGTACTAGTTGTTTCCACATACTCGGTTATTTTTACATTCAATATTCTTCACTTTTTGTTTAAGTGGTATAAATAATTTATCTTAACTATTTATTCAAACTCTTATTAAAACTTCCAAATAACCTTTAAATTATTTAATTAATATTATAAAATCTTTCATAAAAGATTTAGGAAAGAATTTTTAAGTTTAAATGTAACGACCTGTAAGAATTCAATAAATTCTATTGTTTTATTTACGTATTAAATTGGACTTTGGCGAAAATCTAAATAAATTAATTTGCAAATAAAAAGTTAATATTTGGACCACGTCCAATTAAATATAGCAGACTTTTAAATTTTCAAATTTTATATCAAAGTTTATTGTATGATGAAATTCTATTTAATGCCAGCTAGCCAATAATTGCTGATAATAAATTTATTTTCAAGCCTGAATATTTTTCTATGGAAAATTTCTAAATCCTATTCTGAGTGAGTCGTCATCCTTCGTTTTTCCAAATTCGGGCGTCTACTGCTCCGTTTACCTTATTTTCTGCAAAATAGCAGCATTTCCGGTACCGATTATCGACTTTTGATCAGATGATCGTACCACTGATAACTGTATACCATTGTGATCGTCTCGTCGTGCTGATCTCCACAGTATATTTATTTCAGTACTTTGAGGTTCGGTACGCGACGGAACGATGACAATGATCCGTGGTAACGGTATTTTTAATTGTGACCTTTAACTTCCTATTCTATTCAAATTGGAAACATGCAATCCAAATAAGCAATAAATTGCTTTAATTATATATATATATATATATATATATATATATATATATATATAGCTGAATCAGGGGCGTGTAACCGTTGCACTTACCTTTGCTTTAATTTTTCACCAAATCAAAACGTGTGACCGTTGCTTTACATTAGAATTTCCGAAATCTAAGGGCTATCACTCTTTCCAATTCATTGCTTCGTTTGAATTCTTTATTTCTAACGTTTCAATTGTTCATTTCCTTCTTTGCTCGGTTACTATTTTTTTTTTTAAAAAAAATAGTCTGACATCAATCTGCATTTCTTCTCTACATCTACTTCTCTCTGAAATCACCTACCCAGATCTGTTCCTTCCCCTCCCTATTTTTTTTAAAAAAAACAAGTTAAAGCATGCGGCAGCCACCAGTTCTCGCGTCGCCACCACCTTTCTCATTGCCTCCGTTCCCTTTCCTCCCTTACTTCGGCCACCACCACCACTGGATCTCCTACAGCTAGCCGATGCTCCACCGCTCCTCTCTTCTCGCGCTGCCATGCGAACCCACCCAGCACCAAACCCGACCACATGCGGCCTTCCTCCCCTCTCCCATCACGTCAGCCCTGACCATCGCGGTTCCCAACACGCGACCCAAAGCCCCTCCACCACAGCCGTACAACACCCGAGCATCCCCTCCGCACTGTGCCGAACACCCATTCGGTCCGCCCTTCGCACTGCAACCCGCCCCATCCATCTTTCCCGACCACCACGTACAAGCAGCCTGCTTTTCCCATTTGCCGAGAACAACCACCCTCGGCTCCGCCTTGGAGCTGACATCGACCTCACCTTCTTGCACGTCAGCTTGGAAACGGACTGGTTTAGCCTCCATGCTGTGAGCATTTTCCCCTTCCTCTAGCTTATATATGTTTTGTTTTATAATTATCTGATATATGTTTTGGTCTGCACATGGTTATAATAGATTGTTTTATGTCATAGATGGCAGTATGCGTGTAAAGTACTAAGTTATAACCTACATCATTTTATATAAGCTTGTGATGTTTTTTTTTTGTGTGTGTTTATAATCGGTTCTTATATGTATAAAGTATATGCAGTGAAATTTTCCAGTGTGGTTATCTATGAATTAGTATAGAATAGTTGTATGTATAAGTGATATAGCTATCAAGATGTTATCTGTATAGGGGTTAGTCTACATATTTAGTATGTTAGTTTAGGATATGTGATGTTAGTTTCATATTATAAGTATTTAGTATGTCAGTATGTTAGTAGGTTAGCATATTGGTTTACATTAATGTATGATATTAATTAGCATACTATAGTATATAGGCTGTGAAAATGATTTTTTTTTTTTTTTGTTGTTGTTGTGTTCTGTTGTACATATATCGAGTATAAAGCTATAAGAGTATATGTAAGTATTTTAAAATATAAGTATTTATATATATAAGAATTTGTACAAAATCTATTCAATTTTTTTTTAAGATAAGTCTACATTGGTTTTTCAAAAGCTTATTTCCCTTGCACAGATGTTGCATACTATATGGTTTGCTGAATATAGGTGTTTTATTATAGAGGTACACATTTGACAAGTTTTATCAAGCTATATTTTTGTAACAGTAGTTACATTCAAAGGTTATATACGTTGGTTCAGACAACGTTGATTTAATTAAAATGGTTGCAGTACTATAGGTCTATATGGTTGGGGTTTTAAAACTTATATATATTTAAGTCTGCATTTGTAGGAATATTAGCCTGGTCCCATTTAGCCGCATATTAGTACATATTTTTAAACTTAGTCTGCATATATATGAGGATATTAAGGCATACAACCGTACATTTGATTGAATAAATATATGAGTTCACCTATGCCCATCTATTGTCATCGATACAATTCTGATTAGACTTCGTCAATTCTTTATCATCAGCTGGTCCATCGAATTCTTGTAAATCTTGCTTCGGTTGAATGGGTATGCCTCGATTCGTAACTCGATTTCATCGTCGAATACTCTCTGTCCTCGGAAGGTGAGCAATCACTCACGATTAACGTTCTTTTATTTATTAAATTTGATTTCAATTGAAACGACAATTGAAATATGCTGCTGTTAGTTGTTTTACTGTATGACTGCTATTATCTGTATCTGTTCACCTATGACACCTGACACCATTATCGGTTAATTATTTATGCGATAACAATACAGATTGGTTGATAATTGATTGTTTGATTGATTGTTGTTTAAATTGGATGATTGATTTTTATTGTAAAATGATAACTAGTTTGCTAGTTTAATTTGGGGTAGTATAGTTTACAAATTTAACGGATTATATATGACGGACCTGGATTTATTAAAACCTGACCCCGCCATATGTGAATTTGATTAGTTAGATTTGACCCATAAATTGTCGTAGAAATTGATAAATTATACTTTAATCTTTAAACGTAGTTTGGATTAATTATTGTAGTTTTAAACTGAAATTTAAAAAGGAACGACAAGTGAAAAACTGTAATGTAATAATCTTTAATCTACATGAAATGATAGTGTAGATTCTAGAAATAATTATACAAATAACAATGCGAATTAATACGATTATTTCGGGGTTATTTGATTAATCTATTGAATTGTTATTGATTGTGTTATTGCTTGTTTATTTACTTTGACACCATCCTTGTCATCACTCTGCAAGTTCCCTTTGTTATGTTTGTTTTGAATTGAAATGGGTTGAAATGATAGACCCAAGCGGTTTCCATTTAATTAAATTTGGGATCACGGGTTGAAATGCTATCCACCCGTATACATTTAGTGTACGGATTGAAATGATAATATCCGTAACGCTTGACCGTATGATAAGAAATATATGGTATTATAAAATGTAAATTCTTAAATACATATATAAAGGGCAATGATAAATATAGAGTTAATTATATCTGGTTTAATCAAGATTTGATTAAATACATAAATTATGGTAAATATTTATGTAAATTTTAGTTCGGATAAATTTTGCAATAATATTGAACAATTAAGATTGGGAGATAAATTTGGGTTATGGTATTTAGATAAGGATTTATTTATTTAAATCAATTTGAAATTTACCGAACGAGATATTTCACATTAAATAAAATTTAAGAAATATTGAGTAAAATGAAATGTGAGGTCACTAAAATGATATTGAATCAAATAAGGGAGTGTTCAAGACTAAATAATAATGATGTAAAAATCGAGAATCTATATGAAACGGTTAAATTTTAAATTGTTATATGTACGCTATGAACTATATTGTAATAATATGGGATAGAAATTTGGATATGTATTTGGAACCAAGATAGTTGAATTTGTTATTTAGATAACGAATTGAATTAGATATAAATTGAGGATGAACTAAATTGGAAATTTTTATTTAGAAACTAGATTGGGAAAAATTTAGTTGAATTGTTGAATACTTAAAGTATGGAAACATATTGAAATAAAAGGGGAAATTGGGATATCAAATCAAAAATTGAGATTATAAAATTGAAGTGGTTATTTTAGGAAATTTAAATTGATAAAATAAGATTGAATTTAATTTGAATGGGAAGGTCGGGTTGATGTGAAATGATTTGTTAAGTTGGAAAAATTGGAAGTGTTTTACCGTATACAGCATTTAATATATATAAATACTATTTTGGGAAAAATATAATTATTCAAAGTGAAATTGACATTTGGGTTTGAAGTATAAATTAAGTGAATGACCACGGTGTAATAGTGTATATTCCTACCTTGTAGATAGTTCTATGGACCCTTAGAGGATGGCCATCCCAAACAACCTTTAAGTTATATGGTATTTCAGTTGATATTTCATTTGAGTTGAATTTATTGATATAAGAATGTTAATCCTGACTCGAGTGTTTTGTGTTTTGCTTTACGCTCGGGTCAGACTGAGTAATACAGCATTAGAGACTCACCTTTGGAGATTGGAGCTTCATTTGGAGACCCAACTATCGTTTCAGCTTTCAGTTTTCTAGTTGACTGGTTCAGAGAAGTCATCGGCTCGTACTGAAGACTTTTCTGTATTCAAGAGATTCTGATGTATTTTATTTTAAACTCTGATGTATATAGTAGCTTCATGAACTACTATTTTTCTATTCCGCTGCATTATATTACTCTGTGTCTGTGATCTGTGTTTGATTTATTTACTGTATATTTTAAGTTTTGCCAAATTAAATTAACAATTCGGTATTTTGAATTACTCAAGTCGGACATGTACGGTTTTAGTGTCGATTTGAATGGTCCAAAATAGCGGGTCGTTACAGCTGGTATCAGAGCTTTGGCTCTAGGCAAAACTTAACATATATGGTAAATTTATTTACAGAATCACTTTCTCTCGAGTTGAATCTCTTCCTTTTGACTCGATTTCCTTTGAATTTTGGAATGTCCCTCGGTTCCGAAATTCATTATGTCTCTCCCTATTTATATTCAATTGATTCTGGAGTATCCCACCACTCCACTGAATGTTTTGTAAAAGGGATGAAAACTCCTTTACAAATTGGCATTGATTCACCGAAGATTTCTGTACCCTCGGTTTACGATGCTGATATATCTTGATGTGCCAAATTCTATATTTGGCAACCGAATACCGATTTGTTTTAGAATTCCGCATCGATCATATCCCCTGAAGTCACGGTTGACCTGGTTAAGGTCGCCCGCGATTTATTGAAGTATATCCATCTTCTATTTTGTATTTTGATTTTCTCAACTTTGTTGAGTCTATCTTCGTATCAGGATTCTATTGGTTAGAGTTCCTCTAATTTAAATCTCCATCTTTGTTTGAAACCCATTCTTAAATTATCCTTTGAAAATCGGGTACGTTTGTATTTTGAAATTGCTTTATATATCAAAATTATATCCTATATATAAAAAGAAATTGTTTTCAATAAGGATTATATACCTATATGTATAAAGCAAATAAGATATGTTATTCTATATAAAAAGGTTTTGAAAGGATTTGAAATTTTGAAAATTTATAAGAAATTGATTTATAACCGAAGGGTTAAATTTGAAATTCGAGAATTGAATTCCGGTATTTTGAAATTGGTTTTCAGATTTTGAGAAATATATAAATAATACGATTTAAAAGTATTTTTCCCAAATAAGAAATGTTTCGAATAAATTCAAATGAGTTCCAATAATTTTGAAGAAATTTCAAAGAAGTTTTCAAGAAAATAGAAGTCCAGGACTCACTTATGTCGCTGGAAAATAATTTCGGTGATGAGTGCACGCATCCTCGACATTGATTTTCGAGTTTCAAAGTGGGGGAGAGGCCACTTTAATAGCTTCGCTATGCGAGTGATCTTGTAAAACCGTTTTTGATTTCAAATTCCAAAATAATTTGATATTTTCGAAAGAGATATGTATATATTTGAAATGATACCGGTGTTCGATCCTCGAGTTTCAGATTTAAATAATTGATTTATTGTTGATTTTCAACTCTTGAATTGAAAACTTGATTTCCCTAACTATTTTGAATGTTCGAACACTTCCAAATCGAGATTAAATTTTCAAAGCTAAGAAATTTCGAAGAGTATAAAATGTCTGATAAAGAATATAAATTTAGTTTTGAAATGTTTTGGAAAAAAAATAGTTGAATAATGGTTTTCAAAAGGGTAAATTGGATATTTCACATAGAAATGGGTAGTTTAAAGGTTTAAAAGGGATAAGTATAAAGTTGGAAACCATTTTGAGTATAATAAATTGTGAGAAAATATTGGGTTTTGAAATTTAATTGAAAATTAAAACCAGTACTTATATGATGATTTTGGAAATGAATTTGTTGACTTGAATTATTTTAATCTGGAAACTGGGATAATTTCCTAAACCTATTATGTTGGGGAACTTTGAAATCAGGATATCTAATTTGGAAGAAATTTGGTGAATTCATATATGACTTTGAAACTAAATTTGATATCGAAATGATTTGAAATTGAGAACCTTATAGTATTAAGCACCTGATTTGGGAGCTTTGAAATTTAGATATTTGATTTGGAAGAAAATTAGGTGAAATCACATATGATATTGAAATGATTTGAAATTGAGAACCTTATATTATTAAGCACTTGAATTGGGAGTGGTCGAACTTATATAAAATGGATTTGTATAAGTATGAAGTGATTTGAAATCTATTGATATAGGGTACTCAGTTTGGAAAGAGAATTTATATAATCGAAGTCTATATAAGTATGATTTGATATACTATTGATTTTGGAAGTATTCGATTTAGAAAGGAATCCTATATATTATGGACTTTATATAAGTACGATATTTGAAAAGGATTTAAAAAGGTACTATATGATATATATTTTCCAAGTAAAGATATGGAAAGTGCCTTCTGCTTGATATCCGCTTTGTGGCCACAGCGTGGATTCATTCTATCGATATTATTCTCTCTGATTTTTGGTTTTCCGGATGTAATACTCGAGTGTTCCCACCGTGGCGTAACCCATGGTTTTTCTTTTTTCTCTCGTGAATGCACAGCGAAATTGCCTGGCTGAGTCTAACTTAGGGGTACGGATTGTTTCCTGGGGGAACCAGGCGTAACCATTGTGTATCCTGCAATCTGTGTAGGTCGCGAATAGTAGCGCAAGTGCCTGGCTGAGTCTTGCCTGGGGGTACGGATTGTTTCCTGGGGGAACCAGGCGTAACCATTGTGTATCCTGCACCCTACTAGTCATCATGGCGTAACTCGCAGGGCTGTGAAAGCTTACGGATATGGATTGTTTCCTGGGGGAACCAGGCGTAACCATTGTGTATCTGCGAACCATGATCGGACAAAGGTTTTGTTTTGGTTGATTTGATTGGATCGTACTTTCCATATCTGTTTTAAAAGGTTTTTCAAGTATTTTCACTGGGTGTTGAAACAAGTCTACTTAGTACTTGAAGAATTCTAGCTTTGCGCCTGATCAACGCATGGCCAGAGTCTACAAGAACGATGATAAACTTGTGGAAACATCGAGTTATAAAAGTATTTTTGGAAGGAAATTTATTTCGATATAATAGTATTTTATAAAGGTATTCATTATAAAAGTATTTATCCCAACAAAGAAATCTTGAATTAATATTTGAAATAGAAACTTTTTTTTTTTTTTTTTTTTTTTTTGAAAATAATCGATTCGTGCCCGATTCTTTTCTTCTTAATCTACCTTATCTGCTCAGTTTAGTTATTCACCTTGATTCTGTTTTTCCCAATCTACCTTCCTTCCTTGATTGATTTATCCTTTAAAATATTGGCTAATTATATACCACTTTGTTTAATATAAAATTCTAGTGTTATAAATATTTTTGAAGTTATCAATTAAATAAAACATCTTTAAAGAAAGGATTATTAACTTATTTGATAATGTTTGAAAGATATCTTGAGATAAATTTAAAAATTTTCACAAATTTAGATTTAATATTTTCAATAGTCCTTGTAAAAATAAGTAAATATGTCAATAATTGTTTTCAAAAGGAGTTCGAAAAGTATTAAATATTAAAGAAAAATATAATTGCAATTGAAGCTTTAAATGAATATTTCAAGTAAAATTTATATAGTTAAATAAATTATCTAACCTTGACTTTCAATTTACCTTATTCCTGGTCATTCTATTCTCCTACCTCCTCCCTTTTCGGGGACGAAAAGTTTTGAGTGGGGGAGAGTGTAACGACCTGTAAGAATTCAATAAATTCTATTGTTTTATTTACGTATTAAATTGGACTTTGGCGAAAATCTAAATAAATTAATTTGCAAATAAAAAGTTAATATTTGGACCACGTCCAATTAAATATAGCAGACTTTTAAATTTTCAAATTTTATATCAAAGTTTATTGTATGATGAAATTCTATTTAATGCCAGCTAGCCAATAATTGCTGATAATAAATTTATTTTCAAGCCTGAATATTTTTCTATGGAAAATTTCTAAATCCTATTCTGAGTGAGACGTCATCCTTCGTTTTTCCAAATTCGGGCGTCTACTGCTCCGTTTACCTTATTTTCTGCAAAATAGCAGCATTTCCGGTACCGATTATCGACTTTTGATCAGATGATCGTACCACTGATAACTGTATACCATTGTGATCGTGTGATATCCCGGAATTTTTGACAATATCAATTTAATAATCTGTATTTAAAATTAAATTGATATTGACAATATTGATTGATAATATGAATTGGTTTAATAAATCTAATTGAATAAATATTTAATTTGTGATTTTATCTTTTAAAATGCCAAAATAAATGTTTGGATTATAATGTATATAGATATTTGTATATATTATAGTTTATCTTTGTTTTGGAATTTAATAATAATTAAAGTTTTGTTTTCAAATTCTAATAATTTGGAAATTATGATTTAAATTAATATTAAGTTTTTTCAAAATAAATAACTATTTGGTTTTTAAAATACTTAGAACAAATGTTTAATTGTTTAAATATATCTTAACTTAAGAAAATGTTAATTTTATATCTTTTTAAATATTCTTGAAAAAAATATGATTTGTGAATATATCAAAGTTTAAAATAGAATTAATATATGATGTATTAATTTATATAAGAAAAATAGTAAGTTATAATAAAGAAATAATCTCTTTTATAAGTTGATTCTTTAAAATATTTGAATAAGTTTTAATTTATAATTTATTTCATTTACATTTTTCTTTAAATAAGAAATTTACATAAGTATATATAAGCATAAGAAATCCACATATGTATTTATATAAGTATAAAATAAATTAAGTAAAATCCTTTATAAACATCTAAATATATAACTAATTAAATAAGAGATTCATATATATTCATATAAACATAAAATTAATTAAGAAAGTTCTTCATTTTCATTTAAACATATAACTAGATTAAATAAAGACAAGTGTTAACAAGTGAGTAATTTAAATAACATGTGTTAAGTGGTAAGCTTAAGTAAATGACAAGTGTCATTTGATTTTATTCTTTCTTCATTTTTGTTAAAATATTTTCAGCCTTAAACCATTTTCATTTTTCTCCTCATTCTCTTTTCAAAACCGAAAGCTAGATGAATTAAAGAAAGAAAACATTACACTTAAAATCTGAAACTCAAAGTTTCTCAAAAACAAGATCTTAAAATTTCACTCCTCTTCAAATCAAACTTGCATCTTCAAAACCCTGCACACTTTTGTTTTACCTGCACTCTGTTTTAAGACCTGGCAATGAATGCATCTGCATTTTGCATGTACTTGAGGAGTTAGCAACAGCATCATCTTCATCTGCAAAGCCTGCATTTTGTTTCTTCACAACCTCAGTTTGATGTATTGTCAAATACATCTGCATGTAAGAATTGTAGTGCATGTTCGAATGCAAAATCTGCACATCTTCAAACCCTCAGTTCAAAAATGTAAATCTTCACCTCATCTCAAAATCAAAGGAAAGCCTGTACACTTTTGTTTCATCTGCATTCTCTGATCTGGAAGCAAGCATCAAGCACACCTGCAAACAAAAGCAAATTCAAATGCATTTTTTATTTGAGAGTCATGCAAACAAGTTTTTAAAAGTGAATAGGCAATCTGCATATCAAATCAAAGGGTCAAGCCTGCATTTCCATTTTTGCAAAATACAAAAGCAAGGGAAACAGAACTCTGCTTCCTTTAAATTCTGGTGAGTAACTTTATTTTTTAAAAAAAAAAAAAACTTAAAAATATTCTGGTTGTTTGAGTTATGCTTAAGTTAGTTGTATTTGTATGTTTCTGTGGAAAATTTATATGTATTGTGTGATTGCATGGATGATATTAAAAATGCCTGAAGGACATCTCTGTTCTAAAATATCAACACAGTTTTGAATTCAAATTCATTTTTTTTTTAATCCATTAATTTTTAAGACTTAGGGTCTAAATAAATATTGTTTGCTTGGTTATAAACTTAGTTTTAAAGATTTACTTAACTTAAATAGAAACTGCAATTGCTCTGGAAATTAAGTTTAAAAGGGAAAACTCAAGTCTTTATTAAAATTCAAACTTGGTAATTGAGCAATTCAGGTATACAAACTAAATACTTAGACTAAGTTATGATTTTTAAGAGTTAAATCATAAATTTTAAGTTGGGGTTGACAGTGCAAATGAGAGTTGTTCAGAATTTGGTTTTGGGTGATATCTGGTGATTCATGTAGTAATGGTGGCTGTGCTTCTGTATGAATGAAGAAGAGTGATTAAGCTCTTTACAAAAATTAACAAAGTGGTGAATTGATTCTTGATTTAGCAGAGGAGTGAGGGATTGTTCTGTAGCCCTAAGTTTTTAACAAGAAAGGAATTCGATCAGCATAACCACTGTATTTGATCGAGTGTTGAGCCGTTTTGGGGAAGTGTAGCTGGGGCCATGAAGAGATCGTGGCCAAGGTTTCATCTTGAACGATGGTCGGAGGAAGGAGAACTCGCCGTTGACAGGGTTTGAGGTTTTGGGGTGTACTGTGTTTCCAGATTTTGGGAAAAAGGGAGCTGGATTTTGATTTTGGAATGGGTGTGATGTTCTCGGGATTCACTCGAGTATTTAGAAGTTTTACTCGAAGATGTAAGGAGGAAGACTCGAAGTGGCTTGGTGTTGTACTCGGGCATTTTTAGTTTTCAGGTTGTTTCCTGAAACCTGAACTGTTTCAGGTTTTTAAAATTTAAACTTGATTTAAATAAAGAAAACAAAGCAAGTTTAATTTAGATTTAAGCATGTTTAAATTATGAACCCAAATGTATTTAAACTCCAGATTTCAAATAGATTTGTAAAAAGAAAAAAAAAAAACAAGATGAATGTTTAATAACCAAAAACTGTATAGTTTTTCACAAGTGTTTGGAAATCTGAAGAAAAAAAAAATGAGATTTTAAAATAAGATTTTTAAATTTAAGTTAAAATCTGGATTTGAAATCCTGAGTTCAAATTGGAACTTGAATCTGAAGTTTTCAAAGAAAATAAGTTATAAAATCTGATGATTAAATTAAGTTAGAATATTATAATTTTATCACATGTGTTTTATAAAATCTGAAATAAGAATTTAAAACAGGGTTTTAAATTTTGATCTTTGAATTTAAATCTGAAGCATGATTTGAATTGTGGTTGTAATGTCAATGGGATTTGAATTTAACTGTTTCAATATCAATTGAAATATTTTAAGTATTTTAAATTTTATTTAAATTGAATATAGTCTAAAGTTAAACTATTCTTCTAAAATTCCTTTAAGAGGTAAGTGATTCTTTAATTTGAAAACTAAAGAGTTTTTTTTAAATACTTAAAACCTTGTTTAAGTTTGATTTCATTTTAAATTTAATTTAAAATGGAATTTAGGAAAATTTAAAAGCAATTTGTTTTAAATTACTTTGATAATGATAATTAAATCATTAATGAGATTTATGATTATCAATAAGTTGTTTTGAACTTAATAATTTATTAAATGATTAAGGTAATTAAGTTTTGTAATTAATTATTCAATTAATTAATAATTAGGTTAATTAATTAAATAATTAAGGGTTTTATTTAATTAATTAAAGGATTAAGTAAGATAATTAAGCTTGATTTAAATTGTATTAAGAAATCAATTAATTAAATAAGATTTGATTTAATTTAATTAATGATTTGAATTTATTAATCAAGTAATTAATAATTAATTAAGTTTTTGATTTTCACTTGATTAATTAAATAATTAGAGATTAATTAATGAGTTTTATAGATAATTAAATTTGTAATTAATCTTGATTAATTCAATTAATTACTTTGGAAAAATAATTAAAGTTTTGTTATTGGTTAATGAAGGTCATTAACTTAATATTATTTTATAATTAATTAATGTAATTAATTTTAATGATTAAATTGATTAATTAATTTAAGATAATCATTTGAGAATTGTTTAAGTATAATTACTTAATGAAAGTAATTAAGAAATTAATTACTAATTGTAATTAATTAAGTTTATTTTGATTTATTTAAGTTAATTAATTAAGTTTAATTAATTTGAATAATTTAAGAAGTAATTGCAAATGTAATTAATAATGAATAATTACTTAGTGAAGTAATTAGGAAGATAATTACTAGATGTAATTAAATGAAAGGATAATTGGGTAATGAAAGGTTTTAGAAATTAATTACTTCATGTAATTAATATAAAGGATAAGTACTTAAGAGGAAGTAATTAATAACTAATTACTTAGTGTAATTAATTTAGAATTGGTTAATAAATTATTTGAAGAGGATTAAGAGATGTAATTAATTAAGGGTAATTAATTAATGAGATTAATCTAGAATGATTAATAAATGTAATTAATTAAAGATTAATTATTAAGGATGATTAATTAAGGAGTAATTAATTTATCTAATGATGTAATTAAGGTAGTTAATTACTGAATATGGTTAATCAAGAGTGATTAATCAATATGGTTTAATTAATGAATAATTACTTAATGTAATTAATTTTAAATAGGGTAATTATAAATAAATAAATAAATAAATAAATAAAGATCATTAATCCATATGATTAATGATGTAATTAAGGATTGATTAATTAAGAACAGTTAATCAATGAAGGAATTAATTAATTAATTAAGAATTAATGTGATTAATTATAGTTGATTAATTAATGAAGTAATTAAAGGTTAATTACTAAATTTGGTTTGGAATAATTAATTTTTAAAATTAATTAGAGGTTAATTACTTGAATGTAATTAGAAGATAATTAGTCAAGATGATTAATTAGGGTAATTTATTTGAGGGTGATTAATTAATTGGTTTATAATTAATTAAGGAATATGTAAGCAATATTTATATAGATGAGTAATTAATTTAATTTATTTTAAATTAATTAAGGAAAGAAGTAATTAATTTAATTCATTTTGAATTAATTATAGAATGGTGGTGAATAGGTCATTGCTTATGAATGTTGATTGATATTGATTACCCTGAATGGTTGAGATCTCAGATATGAGATATATGTTGTTGTGTGATTTGGATGCTATGGTTGCATTGAATTGATGATATGAAATATCTGTTTAGAATGATAATACGGATTATCTATTGTGATGTTGTTAATTATTTATCTTTGTGCATATAGATAATATTGTATTGAAATGTTTTAAACTTTAAAACAACTTGGACCTAAAAGACACGCTTTGGATTTCGATGAGACCGGGATCGGGTTTCCATATTTGGATATCCGAAAACCACATCGATCCAAATTAACGATAGGTCGTGAATCTCAAGTGAAGATAGAGATTTAGAGTGCAAGGGTTATTGTCGTTAACTCTGAGGGTGATTCCAAAATGAGTGTAACGAGATAATGCCTTCGGTTTCGTTCGAACCCGGAACGAACTTGTATGGATTGAATGCTTTCAGCACATCGTCAGGTGGACGATGAGCATTCTAAGTGATGTGTCCTATAAAGGTAATCGTAGCCTCAAGCCTCATCAACCGGGAATGGCTAAAACAGGGGAGGTGCGCCAAGACTTCGTGGGTAGCCCCCACTGGAGAGCGAGATTGATCCCTGTCTAGAAGACCCTTTATATTCGGCTGTGTGGGCAGTTGGTTGCAAACAACTGCGGGGTTGTCTTGTTTGGAACCTTTCAGTAAGGAAGGGTTCCGGTCTTGTGTTGCAGGGGAGTTAGGGTGGCTCCTCGGTACGGTGATCTAGGCCACGTACTGTGACGGGCGGTACCCCAGTAGCCCTGCCATTGATGGAATCCAAAATCCAATAAGTGCCAACGGTTTTGATTGTATTACCCACTTTTGTGGCTAGTAGCTGGAATTTAATAGATGTAACAATTTCGGCTATTTCATATTTACTTGAAAACCCTAGACACTATTATAATATCATCGGATTTCCTATCAAATGTTTTGGTTAGCGTAAGGTAAAAACTTTTCCATGTTTATGTGTGGGAAGTCTTACGTGATACCTTTTCTTTTCAAAAGGTTTTCGAAAGTTAAGCAACTTTAACCTGTTACTCACACCAGACCCATGTCTGACCCGGAGTTTATTTTTGTTTTTCATAAACTCTTGGGTACTCAAATTTTTACGAGTAGCCAAGGGAATTCAGGTTAGGATTCAGGTTAGCTTTGACGAATATTGGAGAAGCAATGGAGCAGGAGGCTTCGACGTTAGATATAGAGTTCCGCTGTGTATTCTCTGTGTAGTATCTCTTGTGTTGAGTTGTATTGAGTTGTAAATACTAGACAGGTGTTTATAACTGTCTAGTATATGTGATGTGTATGATGTGTATCTCTGATTGGTATTGTATATTATGTAAATGCATATGTTATTAATATAATTTATTCGTTCCGCTGTTGAGATTCTTGTATTGTTTCTTCTTTCTCTTCTTTCTTTTCTTCTTCTATCCCTTTCTTTCTTAATTGATGATGCGATTTTCTGGGAGTGGAAAATCGGGTCGTCACAGTTGGTATCAGAGCGTTAGGTTGAGTGAATACCTAGGCTCTGGAGTGGTGTCTATCTTGAGAGAGCGTATTTGTAATTTTTATATATATAAATATATATTATTTCTACCTATCTATTGGGTTACCTGTTCGGGTTTTCCAATATAAGTTATAAAGGTAGATAAGGTAGTGTTGTGTGTGACACAACTACCATTGGTTGGAGTTTGTATGTTTGAGGTTGGAAGTGTATTTGTCGAGACTGTAGACCTAATACTGTCTCGAGTAGATATTTCTTGGAGTAAGGATTTTATTGATCCTTGAAGGTAACCAGTTGTGAATTGGAGTCCATCTTGATAGTGAAGTGGATGAGTAGAATTTGGATCTGTCGGTTGGGCAGAAGCAAGCGAGTGGTGGTATCTTGATATCTCAGGAAGTAGTAGCTGTGTAATGAGATGCAGTGACTATGGATATCTCTGAAGATGTTTCTTTGGAACAAGAATATGGAAAGTGAATCTGCTTGGTGTTGTGGCTAAGTCCAGCTGGGTGTTTCTGTTGCTTTGAAGTCCGAGTTTCTCGGAGAGCTTTGGATTGAAAATTCTTTGGCATTGATGTCAGTAGTGCAGCTCAGTATGTTCTGTGATTGGCAGGAAGTCTTCTGGCTGAGTAGTTTTTCTGAAGTAAGGTTCAGAGGCAGCAAAGGGGGATCCGTTTCTTCGGTGGATTGGATTGGCCAGCATAAGCTGTTCTGATTGGATGAGAGATAGAGCAGTTTCCTTGAATAATAGAATGTGTTGATCGCAAAAGTGACTTGCGATAGTTGAGTGTTCTCTAGAGTGTTGAAGATTGTCCGGATTTCTTCCAGGAAGTCAGAAGTTTGTCTGCATCTGGAGATCGAGTTTCTTTCCAGGATGGGTACCGGTGGTTCAGCTAAGTAGAAGGATAATTCCTTGAGATAGAAGTTGGTGAAGTAACTCAGGATTGGGAGGAACATATGAGTTTTTTTTTTAAATATGTGGAACCATATTTCTGTGCTTGTGCTCTTCGTCAGCATTTTCTTCTGCTTCGGATCAGAGTTGTGCAGCGGAAGCAGTTTGGGAGTGCATCTGCTTTTCTTTTCTGGATAAGAGAAGTTTGCTTTCTTCTGATGGTTGTGAGTGGAGTTTTTCTTGGTTTTGGTTGATCGTGGAAGATCATTCTGGAGAATTGGGTTTGGATGTTTCTTGAGGCATCAGCAAGGATTGAGCTGATCAGGTTGGAAGTAGGCAGCCCAGGATCGTCCGAAAAGTTTTGTGGATAAGAGTCGGAGATCTGATTTTGGATAAGTGTTTGGTTTTCTGGATTGAATTGCCAGTTTTGACAACTGGAATTCGATAAGTTTCATGTATCTCTGAGGGAGTACGTGTATATCTATTTCTGGTTTTGGAATCAGCTGTTCTGAGAGATTTTGGTTGTTGAGTCAGACTCGTCTGTAGTCTGATGTCTCGTTTAGTTATAGATCTAGATGAGTAGGAGTTCTGTAGCTTAGTAGTATTGATTGTTTGGGTGTTATAGAGCGAGTAACCCGGTAATTACTGGGGAAACTCAAGGAAACTCTATTCAGAATTTTTGTCTGGATAGTTAAATTTGTTTGTTTGGATGAATTGTTTGCTATGATTGTGAGCATATGTTTAATATATGCTTATGTTTTGAAAATTTAAAACCTAAATAGATTATTAAATTACCTTTGTTTAAAATTTCGAGGACGAAATTCTTTTAAGGGGGAAGGAATGTGATATCCCGGAATTTTTGACAATATCAATTTAATAATCTGTATTTAAAATTAAATTGATATTGACAATATTGATTGATAATATGAATTGGTTTAATAAATCTAATTGAATAAATATTTAATTTGTGATTTTATCTTTTAAAATGCCAAAATAAATGTTTGGATTATAATGTATATAGATATTTGTATATATTATAGTTTATCTTTGTTTTGGAATTTAATAATAATTAAAGTTTTGTTTTCAAATTCTAATAATTTGGAAATTATGATTTAAATTAATATTAAGTTTTTTCAAAATAAATAACTATTTGGTTTTTAAAATACTTAGAACAAATGTTTAATTGTTTGAATATATCTTAACTTAAGAAAATGTTAATTTTATATCTTTTTAAATATTCTTGAAAAAAATATGATTTGTGAATATATCAAAGTTTAAAATAGAATTAATATATGATGTATTAATTTATATAAGAAAAATAGTAAGTTATAATAAAGAAATAATCTCTTTTATAAGTTGATTCTTTAAAATATTTGAATAAGTTTTAATTTATAATTTATTTCATTTACATTTTTCTTTAAATAAGAAATTTACATAAGTATATATAAGCATAAGAAATCCACATATGTATTTATATAAGTATAAAATAAATTAAGTAAAATCCTTTATAAACATCTAAATATATAACTAATTAAATAAGAGATTCATATATATTCATATAAACATAAAATTAATTAAGAAAGTTCTTCATTTTCATTTAAACATATAACTAGATTAAATAAAGACAAGTGTTAACAAGTGAGTAATTTAAATAACATGTGTTAAGTGGTAAGCTTAAGTAAATGACAAGTGTCATTTGATTTTATTCTTTCTTCATTTTTGTTAAAATATTTTCAGCCTTAAACCATTTTCATTTTTCTCCTCATTCTCTTTTCAAAACCGAAAGCTAGATGAATTAAAGAAAGAAAACATTACACTTAAAATCTGAAACTCAAAGTTTCTCAAAAACAAGATCTTAAAATTTCACTCCTCTTCAAATCAAACTTGCATCTTCAAAACCCTGCACACTTTTGTTTTACCTGCACTCTGTTTTAAGACCTGGCAATGAATGCATCTGCATTTTGCATGTACTTGAGGAGTTAGCAACAGCATCATCTTCATCTGCAAAGCCTGCATTTTGTTTCTTCACAACCTCAGTTTGATGTATTGTCAAATACATCTGCATGTAAGAATTGTAGTGCATGTTCGAATGCAAAATCTGCACATCTTCAAACCCTCAGTTCAAAAATGTAAATCTTCACCTCATCTCAAAATCAAAGGAAAGCCTGTACACTTTTGTTTCATCTGCATTCTCTGATCTGGAAGCAAGCATCAAGCACACCTGCAAACAAAAGCAAATTCAAATGCATTTTTTATTTGAGAGTCATGCAAACAAGTTTTTAAAAGTGAATAGGCAATCTGCATATCAAATCAAAGGGTCAAGCCTGCATTTCCATTTTTGCAAAATACAAAAGCAAGGGAAACAGAACTCTGCTTCCTTTAAATTCTGGTGAGTAACTTTATTTTTTAAAAAAAAAAAAAACTTAAAAATATTCTGGTTGTTTGAGTTATGCTTAAGTTAGTTGTATTTGTATGTTTCTGTGGAAAATTTATATGTATTGTGTGATTGCATGGATGATATTAAAAATGCCTGAAGGACATCTCTGTTCTAAAATATCAACACAGTTTTGAATTCAAATTCATTTTTTTTTTAATCCATTAATTTTTAAGACTTAGGGTCTAAATAAATATTGTTTGCTTGGTTATAAACTTAGTTTTAAAGATTTACTTAACTTAAATAGAAACTGCAATTGCTCTGGAAATTAAGTTTAAAAGGGAAAACTCAAGTCTTTATTAAAATTCAAACTTGGTAATTGAGCAATTCAGGTATACAAACTAAATACTTAGACTAAGTTATGATTTTTAAGAGTTAAATCATAAATTTTAAGTTGGGGTTGACAGTGCAAATGAGAGTTGTTCAGAATTTGGTTTTGGGTGATATCTGGTGATTCATGTAGTAATGGTGGCTGTGCTTCTGTATGAATGAAGAAGAGTGATTAAGCTCTTTACAAAAATTAACAAAGTGGTGAATTGATTCTTGATTTAGCAGAGGAGTGAGGGATTGTTCTGTAGCCCTAAGTTTTTAACAAGAAAGGAATTCGATCAGCATAACCACTGTATTTGATCGAGTGTTGAGCCGTTTTGGGGAAGTGTAGCTGGGGCCATGAAGAGATCGTGGCCAAGGTTTCATCTTGAACGATGGTCGGAGGAAGGAGAACTCGCCGTTGACAGGGTTTGAGGTTTTGGGGTGTACTGTGTTTCCAGATTTTGGGAAAAAGGGAGCTGGATTTTGATTTTGGAATGGGTGTGATGTTCTCGGGATTCACTCGAGTATTTAGAAGTTTTACTCGAAGATGTAAGGAGGAAGACTCGAAGTGGCTTGGTGTTGTACTCGGGCATTTTTAGTTTTCAGGTTGTTTCCTGAAACCTGAACTGTTTCAGGTTTTTAAAATTTAAACTTGATTTAAATAAAGAAAACAAAGCAAGTTTAATTTAGATTTAAGCATGTTTAAATTATGAACCCAAATGTATTTAAACTCCAGATTTCAAATAGATTTGTAAAAAGAAAAAAAAAAACAAGATGAATGTTTAATAACCAAAAACTGTATAGTTTTTCACAAGTGTTTGGAAATCTGAAGAAAAAAAAAATGAGATTTTAAAATAAGATTTTTAAATTTAAGTTAAAATCTGGATTTGAAATCCTGAGTTCAAATTGGAACTTGAATCTGAAGTTTTCAAAGAAAATAAGTTATAAAATCTGATGATTAAATTAAGTTAGAATATTATAATTTTATCACATGTGTTTTATAAAATCTGAAATAAGAATTTAAAACAGGGTTTTAAATTTTGATCTTTGAATTTAAATCTGAAGCATGATTTGAATTGTGGTTGTAATGTCAATGGGATTTGAATTTAACTGTTTCAATATCAATTGAAATATTTTAAGTATTTTAAATTTTATTTAAATTGAATATAGTCTAAAGTTAAACTATTCTTCTAAAATTCCTTTAAGAGGTAAGTGATTCTTTAATTTGAAAACTAAAGAGTTTTTTTTAAATACTTAAAACCTTGTTTAAGTTTGATTTCATTTTAAATTTAATTTAAAATGGAATTTAGGAAAATTTAAAAGCAATTTGTTTTAAATTACTTTGATAATGATAATTAAATCATTAATGAGATTTATGATTATCAATAAGTTGTTTTGAACTTAATAATTTATTAAATGATTAAGGTAATTAAGTTTTGTAATTAATTATTCAATTAATTAATAATTAGGTTAATTAATTAAATAATTAAGGGTTTTATTTAATTAATTAAAGGATTAAGTAAGATAATTAAGCTTGATTTAAATTGTATTAAGAAATCAATTAATTAAATAAGATTTGATTTAATTTAATTAATGATTTGAATTTATTAATCAAGTAATTAATAATTAATTAAGTTTTTGATTTTCACTTGATTAATTAAATAATTAGAGATTAATTAATGAGTTTTATAGATAATTAAATTTGTAATTAATCTTGATTAATTCAATTAATTACTTTGGAAAAATAATTAAAGTTTTGTTATTGGTTAATGAAGGTCATTAACTTAATATTATTTTATAATTAATTAATGTAATTAATTTTAATGATTAAATTGATTAATTAATTTAAGATAATCATTTGAGAATTGTTTAAGTATAATTACTTAATGAAAGTAATTAAGAAATTAATTACTAATTGTAATTAATTAAGTTTATTTTGATTTATTTAAGTTAATTAATTAAGTTTAATTAATTTGAATAATTTAAGAAGTAATTGCAAATGTAATTAATAATGAATAATTACTTAGTGAAGTAATTAGGAAGATAATTACTAGATGTAATTAAATGAAA
Source organism: Allium cepa (assembly GCA_030765085.1). Taxonomy (NCBI): domain Eukaryota; kingdom Viridiplantae; phylum Streptophyta; class Magnoliopsida; order Asparagales; family Amaryllidaceae; genus Allium; species Allium cepa. The sequence continues at coordinate 567,916,597 of CM060943.1, forward strand.
GGATAATTGGGTAATGAAAGGTTTTAGAAATTAATTACTTCATGTAATTAATATAAAGGATAAGTACTTAAGAGGAAGTAATTAATAACTAATTACTTAGTGTAATTAATTTAGAATTGGTTAATAAATTATTTGAAGAGGATTAAGAGATGTAATTAATTAAGGGTAATTAATTAATGAGATTAATCTAGAATGATTAATAAATGTAATTAATTAAAGATTAATTATTAAGGATGATTAATTAAGGAGTAATTAATTTATCTAATGATGTAATTAAGGTAGTTAATTACTGAATATGGTTAATCAAGAGTGATTAATCAATATGGTTTAATTAATGAATAATTACTTAATGTAATTAATTTTAAATAGGGTAATTATAAATAAATAAATAAATAAATAAATAAAGATCATTAATCCATATGATTAATGATGTAATTAAGGATTGATTAATTAAGAACAGTTAATCAATGAAGGAATTAATTAATTAATTAAGAATTAATGTGATTAATTATAGTTGATTAATTAATGAAGTAATTAAAGGTTAATTACTAAATTTGGTTTGGAATAATTAATTTGTAAAATTAATTAGAGGTTAATTACTTGAATGTAATTAGAAGATAATTAGTCAAGATGATTAATTAGGGTAATTTATTTGAGGGTGATTAATTAATTGGTTTATAATTAATTAAGGAATATGTAAGCAATATTTATATAGATGAGTAATTAATTTAATTTATTTTAAATTAATTAAGGAAAGAAGTAATTAATTTAATTCATTTTGAATTAATTATAGAATGGTGGTGAATAGGTCATTGCTTATGAATGTTGATTGATATTGATTACCCTGAATGGTTGAGATCTCAGATATGAGATATATGTTGTTGTGTGATTTGGATGCTATGGTTGCATTGAATTGATGATATGAAATATCTGTTTAGAATGATAATACGGATTATCTATTGTGATGTTGTTAATTATTTATCTTTGTGCATATAGATAATATTGTATTGAAATGTTTTAAACTTTAAAACAACTTGGACCTAAAAGACACGCTTTGGATTTCGATGAGACCGGGATCGGGTTTCCATATTTGGATATCCGAAAACCACATCGATCCAAATTAACGATAGGTCGTGAATCTCAAGTGAAGATAGAGATTTAGAGTGCAAGGGTTATTGTCGTTAACTCTGAGGGTGATTCCAAAATGAGTGTAACGAGATAATGCCTTCGGTTTCGTTCGAACCCGGAACGAACTTGTATGGATTGAATGCTTTCAGCACATCGTCAGGTGGACGATGAGCATTCTAAGTGATGTGTCCTATAAAGGTAATCGTAGCCTCAAGCCTCATCAACCGGGAATGGCTAAAACAGGGGAGGTGCGCCAAGACTTCGTGGGTAGCCCCCACTGGAGAGCGAGATTGATCCCTGTCTAGAAGACCCTTTATATTCGGCTGTGTGGGCAGTTGGTTGCAAACAACTGCGGGGTTGTCTTGTTTGGAACCTTTCAGTAAGGAAGGGTTCCGGTCTTGTGTTGCAGGGGAGTTAGGGTGGCTCCTCGGTACGGTGATCTAGGCCACGTACTGTGACGGGCGGTACCCCAGTAGCCCTGCCATTGATGGAATCCAAAATCCAATAAGTGCCAACGGTTTTGATTGTATTACCCACTTTTGTGGCTAGTAGCTGGAATTTAATAGATGTAACAATTTCGGCTATTTCATATTTACTTGAAAACCCTAGACACTATTATAATATCATCGGATTTCCTATCAAATGTTTTGGTTAGCGTAAGGTAAAAACTTTTCCATGTTTATGTGTGGGAAGTCTTACGTGATACCTTTTCTTTTCAAAAGGTTTTCGAAAGTTAAGCAACTTTAACCTGTTACTCACACCAGACCCATGTCTGACCCGGAGTTTATTTTTGTTTTTCATAAACTCTTGGGTACTCAAATTTTTACGAGTAGCCAAGGGAATTCAGGTTAGGATTCAGGTTAGCTTTGACGAATATTGGAGAAGCAATGGAGCAGGAGGCTTCGACGTTAGATATAGAGTTCCGCTATGTATTCTCTGTGTAGTATCTCTTGTGTTGAGTTGTATTGAGTTGTAAATACTAGACAGGTGTTTATAACTGTCTAGTATATGTGATGTGTATGATGTGTATCTCTGATTGGTATTGTATATTATGTAAATGCATATGTTATTAATATAATTTATTCGTTCCGCTGTTGAGATTCTTGTATTGTTTCTTCTTTATCTTCTTTCTTTTCTTCTTCTATCCCTTTCTTTCTTAATTGATGATGCGATTTTCTGGGAGTGGAAAATCGGGTCGTCACAGATCGTCTCGTCGTGCTGATCTCCACAGTATATTTATTTCAGTACTTTGAGGTTCGGTACGCGACGGAACGATGACAATGATCCGTGGTAACGGTATTTTTAATTGTGACCTTTAACTTCCTATTCTATTCAAATTGGAAACATGCAATCCAAATAAGCAATAAATTGCTTTAATTATATATATATATATATATATATATATAGCTGAATCAGGGGCGTGTAACCGTTGCACTTACCTTTGCTTTAATTTTTCACCAAATCAAAACGTGTGACCGTTGCTTTACATTAGAATTTCCGAAATCTAAGGGCTATCACTCTTTCCAATTCATTGCTTCGTTTGAATTCTTTATTTCTAACGTTTCAATTGTTCATTTCCTTCTTTGCTCGGTTACTATTTTTTTTTTAAAAAAAAATAGTCTGACATCAATCTGCATTTCTTCTCTACATCTACTTCTCTCTGAAATCACCTACCCAGATCTGTTCCTTCCCCTCCCTATTTTTTTTAAAAAAAACAAGTTAAAGCATGCGGCAGCCACCAGTTCTCGCGTCGCCACCACCTTTCTCATTGCCTCCGTTCCCTTTCCTCCCTTACTTCGGCCACCACCACCACTGGATCTCCTACAGCTAGCCGATGCTCCACCGCTCCTCTCTTCTCGCGCTGCCATGCGAACCCACCCAGCACCAAACCCGACCACATGCGGCCTTCCTCCCCTCTCCCATCACGTCAGCCCTGACCATCGCGGTTCCCAACACGCGACCCAAAGCCCCTCCACCACAGCCGTACAACACCCGAGCATCCCCTCCGCACTGTGCCGAACACCCATTCGGTCCGCCCTTCGCACTGCAACCCGCCCCATCCATCTTTCCCGACCACCACGTACAAGCAGCCTGCTTTTCCCATTTGCCGAGAACAACCACCCTCGGCTCCGCCTTGGAGCTGACATCGACCTCACCTTCTTGCACGTCAGCTTGGAAACGGACTGGTTTAGCCTCCATGCTGTGAGCATTTTCCCCTTCCTCTAGCTTATATATGTTTTGTTTTATAATTATCTGATATATGTTTTGGTCTGCACATGGTTATAATAGATTGTTTTATGTCATAGATGGCAGTATGCGTGTAAAGTACTAAGTTATAACCTACATCATTTTATATAAGCTTGTGATGTTTTTTTTTTTTTTTTTGTGTGTTTATAATCGGTTCTTATATGTATAAAGTATATGCAGTGAAATTTTCCAGTGTGGTTATCTATGAATTAGTATAGAATAGTTGTATGTATAAGTGATATAGCTATCAAGATGTTATCTGTATAGGGGTTAGTCTACATATTTAGTATGTTAGTTTAGGATATGTGATGTTAGTTTCATATTATAAGTATTTAGTATGTCAGTATGTTAGTAGGTTAGCATATTGGTTTACATTAATGTATGATATTAATTAGCATACTATAGTATATAGGCTGTGAAAATGATTTTTTTTTTTTTTTTTTTTTTTTGTTGTGTTCTGTTGTACATATATCGAGTATAAAGCTATAAGAGTATATGTAAGTATTTTAAAATATAAGTATTTATATATATAAGAATTTGTACAAAATCTATTCAATTTTTTTTTAAGATAAGTCTACATTGGTTTTTCAAAAGCTTATTTCCCTTGCACAGATGTTGCATACTATATGGTTTGCTGAATATAGGTGTTTTATTATAGAGGTACACATTTGACAAGTTTTATCAAGCTATATTTTTGTAACAGTAGTTACATTCAAAGGTTATATACGTTGGTTCAGACAACGTTGATTTAATTAAAATGGTTGCAGTACTATAGGTCTATATGGTTGGGGTTTTAAAACTTATATATATTTAAGTCTGCATTTGTAGGAATATTAGCCTGGTCCCATTTAGCCGCATATTAGTACATATTTTTAAACTTAGTCTGCATATATATGAGGATATTAAGGCATACAACCGTACATTTGATTGAATAAATATATGAGTTCACCTATGCCCATCTATTGTCATCGATACAATTCTGATTAGACTTCGTCAATTCTTTATCATCAGCTGGTCCATCGAATTCTTGTAAATCTTGCTTCGGTTGAATGGGTATGCCTCGATTCGTAACTCGATTTCATCGTCGAATACTCTCTGTCCTCGGAAGGTGAGCAATCACTCACGATTAACGTTCTTTTATTTATTAAATTTGATTTCAATTGAAACGACAATTGAAATATGCTGCTGTTAGTTGTTTTACTGTATGACTGCTATTATCTGTATCTGTTCACCTATGACACCTGACACCATTATCGGTTAATTATTTATGCGATAACAATACAGATTGGTTGATAATTGATTGTTTGATTGATTGTTGTTTAAATTGGATGATTGATTTTTATTGTAAAATGATAACTAGTTTGCTAGTTTAATTTGGGGTAGTATAGTTTACAAATTTAACGGATTATATATGACGGACCTGGATTTATTAAAACCTGACCCCGCCATATGTGAATTTGATTAGTTAGATTTGACCCATAAATTGTCGTAGAAATTGATAAATTATACTTTAATCTTTGAACGTAGTTTGGATTAATTATTGTAGTTTTAAACTGAAATTTAAAAAGGAACGACAAGTGAAAAACTGTAATGTAATAATCTTTAATCTACATGAAATGATAGTGTAGATTCTAGAAATAATTATACAAATAACAATGCGAATTAATACGATTATTTCGGGGTTATTTGATTAATCTATTGAATTGTTATTGATTGTGTTATTGCTTGTTTATTTACTTTGACACCATCCCTGTCATCACTCTGCAAGTTCCCTTTGTTATGTTTGTTTTGAATTGAAATGGGTTGAAATGATAGACCCAAGCGGTTTCCATTTAATTAAATTTGGGATCACGGGTTGAAATGCTATCCACCCGTATACATTTAGTGTACGGATTGAAATGATAATATCCGTAACGCTTGACCGTATGATAAGAAATATATGGTATTATAAAATGTAAATTCTTAAATACATATATAAAGGGCAATGATAAATATAGAGTTAATTATATCTGGTTTAATCAAGATTTGATTAAATACATAAATTATGGTAAATATTTATGTAAATTTTAGTTCGGATAAATTTTGCAATAATATTGAACAATTAAGATTGGGAGATAAATTTGGGTTATGGTATTTAGATAAGGATTTATTTATTTAAATCAATTTGAAATTTACCGAACGAGATATTTCACATTAAATAAAATTTAAGAAATATTGAGTAAAATGAAATGTGAGGTCACTAAAATGATATTGAATCAAATAAGGGAGTGTTCAAGACTAAATAATAATGATGTAAAAATCGAGAATCTATATGAAACGGTTAAATTTTAAATTGTTATATGTACGCTATGAACTATATTGTAATAATATGGGATAGAAATTTGGATATGTATTTGGAACCAAGATAGTTGAATTTGTTATTTAGATAACGAATTGAATTAGATATAAATTGAGGATGAACTAAATTGGAAATTTTTATTTAGAAACTAGATTGGGAAAAATTTAGTTGAATTGTTGAATACTTAAAGTATGGAAACATATTGAAATAAAAGGGGAAATTGGGATATCAAATCAAAAATTGAGATTATAAAATTGAAGTGGTTATTTTAGGAAATTTAAATTGATAAAATAAGATTGAATTTAATTTGAATGGGAAGGTCGGGTTGATGTGAAATGATTTGTTAAGTTGGAAAAATTGGAAGTGTTTTACCGTATACAGCATTTAATATATATAAATACTATTTTGGGAAAAATATAATTATTCAAAGTGAAATTGACATTTGGGTTTGAAGTATAAATTAAGTGAATGACCACGGTGTAATAGTGTATATTCCTACCTTGTAGATAGTTCTATGGACCCTTAGAGGATGGCCATCCCAAACAACCTTTAAGTTATATGGTATTTCAGTTGATATTTCATTTGAGTTGAATTTATTGATATAAGAATGTTAATCCTGACTCGAGTGTTTTGTGTTTTGCTTTACGCTCGGGTCAGACTGAGTAATACAGCATTAGAGACTCACCTTTGGAGATTGGAGCTTCATTTGGAGACCCAACTATCGTTTCAGCTTTCAGTTTTCTAGTTGACTGGTTCAGAGAAGTCATCGGCTCGTACTGAAGACTTTTCTGTATTCAAGAGATTCTGATGTATTTTATTTTAAACTCTGATGTATATAGTAGCTTCATGAACTACTATTTTTCTATTCCGCTGCATTATATTACTCTGTGTCTGTGATCTGTGTTTGATTTATTTACTGTATATTTTAAGTTTTGCCAAATTAAATTAACAATTCGGTATTTTGAATTACTCAAGTCGGACATGTACGGTTTTAGTGTCGATTTGAATGGTCCAAAATAGCGGGTCGTTACATTAAAACTACATTTCAAAAGTTATTTCAAACTGCTGCGAAAGGCATTGCGAAAAGCATTGCGAATAGCTTTTTAAAAGCTATATTCGTCAAAATAACTTTTATATCATTTAGAAATCCATCTTTTCAAATTAAATCTCTTTTAATATATTTAAAAAGATTTTTAGGATTCATCTTTTTAAAACATTTAAAATATCAGTCTTTAACTTTGGTCGCTTTATTGCAAAAGCGTGATTTTTCTTGAAAATTCGTTTTGGACATATTTTAAATATAAAAGATGAAATCTTGGGTTTCTTCCTTTATTTCATTAAACATATTTAAATGTTCATAAAACATTTCTACATCATTTTAAAACTATTTTCAAAAGGTTTAAGTGTAACGACCCTAAATTTTAAACAATTTAAATTGAAAATATTTAATTAGTTTTAAATATTTGAATGATGGTTTGAATTGAATTTCCAATTATTTCTTTGGATTTGGCGATTAAATTTTAGAATTTAATCTATTGAAAGTTTAATAAAAATTTGAATTGAATTTTGGAGTTGAAATTGAATATTAAATTTGTAATTGAAATTCGAACTAATGATTAGAAAAATAATTTGGATTTAAGAATTATTACTTATGTAAATTAATAAATTGATGGTTGGTTTTAATAACCTTTTTCTTTAACTTAAATAAAATAAAATAAATAAATACACTTAGTTAAAATTTTAACAACAAAATTAAACAAAACAAAGTAAAGAAAATATCTACAAAATAAATTGAATTTTTTTTTAAAATATAATGAGTACCACTGCCTTACTTTTATCAGCTACAAACACGCCTTAATCCACGCCATACTCTATGCCTTCAACCACGCCCAAATTCACGCACATTCCCCATTTCAAAGCATGGCCGATGTCTCGTTCATCATTCAAAGAACAAAAAAAAACCCAATCGAAAGAAACAATAATGGCGGCCACGAATCGTCTTTCGTCCCTCTAAATCAAATTAGGGTTTTCGCTCGTCTTCTCTTCGTTCGATCGATCCTTGGGCCTCGTCAACGTAAGGTGAGTAATTAAATTTACTCACATCTAAATTTAAACTGTCTAGCTATTTTAATTTTGCGATTTAGTGATTTCCTCTGCTTGTTTGGATTTTGATGTTGATTTCGTTCTCGTTCTTGTATCATCGGCTTTGGTTTCGATTGAAGTGGTGTTATTCACTCACTTCTAATTCACTTTACTGCTTGTATATAATTCGATGCCCTTGAATTTTGTTGTACCCACTTGATTGAATTTTTCACTTGAGCATTCTCGGCCATTTGATTTTGTTTTATTTTAATTTTGCTTCGATTTTGGACTTGTTGGCTACCACGATGTCGACTTATGACTCGTTCAACTTCGACTTCGATTTTGAAATAATATTTTGACTTCGCCAATTTTTATTTTTTCGTGAATTGCTGGCCTTGACTTGGAACTTCATTGACTAGTACAAGTGTTGTTGCTTGATCGTGTGCCATTGAGCCTTGCTCGAATTCGCCACTACTGTTTTGATTCTCTAAACTGCTGCTTTGAATTCTTTGGCATTCGATTTGACTCTAAATGGCCTTCGGCCATTTTGACTTTTGAAACCCGCTGCTTGATTTTTTTCGGAAACTGTTGTTGTTTAAAAATATTTCGAATGCTTGTTGCACCGTCCAGTTTCATTCATTTGTTTACTGGTGTCATTTTTACTTTGAGGCAAATTGTATACTGGTAGCCCATTTGACTTTGTTTAGCATGCCTCTGTTGTTCCCCTGGTCTGGTACCTGTAGTATTGTTGCCATGAATATTAGCTTGAGTTGTATTTCATGCCAACAAATCTTTTCACCCTGCCTATGTTCAGTGTTGAACTGATTTCGAGTCTAGTTTGAGGCTATGGTCTTTGATTTGAGAAATGCCTAGAGCCAGTTGCACTGTCTGTTTGTTTCCTCTGTTGTTGTTGGTTGAAGATGTCGGCATATTGTCTTGGGTAATATGAGAATCTACTCGAAGATTTGATGGGTGTGGCCCGAAGTAAATTTAGTTACTAACTGGAAAAATGTTTTGTATGCATTTAAACTTGAACTGTTTGCCTGGAAAGCTAAAAGAAGTTTTAATTTCAAATCAATGGTTAACTTAGTTTAACCAAAGTTTAAAAGTGAGTTCCAGTTAGTTGTGAAACCTGGATTTGGAATAAATAAGTTTTAAATCTAATTTTTTTTAAAAAATATATATCTTAAAGATGTTAAGGGAATTAAGTGTTGTTTTAGAATTTGGACTTAAAATGAAACCTGGAATTTTTAAAAGAAAATTTGGGCTTCATGTAGCTATGTACTCCATTGTCCACTGATATATGCCATTCACTGTTGCCTAGATTGAGTCTTGGATTGTAGACTTGAGCCTATTGCGCACTTCATATTGTGTAGCCACCTGATCATATATGTTAACTGTATATGTTTGATGTGTACCTTTGATTCTCCTGACTTGAAACTTGATTAACTTGTATGCTTGTTGCCTTCTTCATATACTCTCTGATTTTGAACTGCCTGGCCTACCTGCCTGTGCAGTTGCATTCTGGTCATGATAGCATTATGCATTCTCTGTTGCATACATGTTTGGTTCGTATAAAATGCCATTCCGGCTGTTGTAGTCCCATTTTTGCATTGAGGTTCCAATTAGTGATGGTTCCTGTAAGGTCGTAGTTGCATTGAGTATTTGGGTCCAGTTTGGTGGACCTTGCATTCACTTGCTTATGTGGGTTCATAAATTTCAATTTTTGCCATACCTCTGTTGCTGTGTGATGGTTCTATTGTGCTGTGTTGCCATATATTTTCGATGTCGAGGCTGCTGCACTCCATTATGTGGTAGCTGTCTCACTGATGCACCCCTCCTTTGTTGACATTGGCCTTGCCTTCACTAGTCTTGCATGTGGCCTACATGTATTTTGTTAATTGCCAGCGTGCGCTATTTTTAGTTGCTGCTGTATTATGCAGTAACCCAGTTTTATTGGTATTGATCTGCAGTTCATTTTTATAAAAAAATTTTTTGCACTTGTTGAAGTGTGCAGTAATGAGTTGTTTGGGAATTTGTTTTCTTGAGTTTACTTGAGTAAATGCAAAACAGTTGCATTTCGACCCGGCCATGTTGCACGGGTTTTGGTGTTGCAGCTGCGTTGAGTCTCTGACTTGACCTCTGCAGTTTTGATGGCTGTTAATATTCATTGTTGTGGCGAGGCCGTGCACGCGTGCGTGCACTGCAGCCACACAGTATTGACTTTAATTGATATTTCTTTTGCTTTTGATCCATTGATCCTTTACGTATTTCATAGGCTGTATTGGCGAGGCCGTACACGCATGCGTATACTGCAGCCAATCGGTTTTGATGTTTTTAAGTGACATTTCAATTGTTTAAATTGATTGGGTTTAAATTGATGATTTTGTTGTTAATTGCCGTTTAGGCAATTTTGATTGTTTTTAAAATTATCTTCATTTAAAATCCATTCATCTATCTTCGTTGATAAATTGAATCTACTGATTTATTGTTTAACACTGTTAAGTGTTATATTTACCGTTATCTGATTTCTTGTTAAAGGATTGGATAGGTAAATTTATATTTGATTGTCGTCTAATTGTTATTTAATTATCATTGCCTCTATGCACTAATAACTGAGTTTGAATTAGACTGACCCGTGTATTATTTTCTTTTGAATGTAATACTCGGGTCAGACACAGTATTTTACAGCTTGAAGATTTTCGGGCAGCGAAGTTAGAGAGTGAGGGGGATAATGCTTCACTTTAGCTTTTTGGGGGTTTATTTTTGTACTTAAAGAAATATTCCGCTGTATAAATTAATGCATTGTACAAACTCTGATATATGTAAGAAAATTCATTATGTGAAATATAATTATTCTGTGCTTCTGTGGCTGATTCTGTTTAAACTCTATAAACTGAATAACAATCCGTCATTTTGAACGTTTCAAGTTGGTTTAATTACCGACTAGGGGCAGTCAGAAGGGCGGGTCGTTACATTAAGCATTCTATATACACCATTTTATTTTCAAAAGGAAAGTGCTTTCCATTGTGCTTATCGATGTGTATTAGCATGACTTGGTAAAAAAATTTAACAATCATATCAAACAATCAATACTTGATGATCAAAGCATATATAAGCATCCATATCAATCATAACACAACATCAAACATGTATATATATATGTAAATAGAGATGTTAAATAGAGTTTCTCACCATAAACCAAAGCGATTAACTTCCTACCAACATTCTAATCAACCAACACTTCATAAATTAATTCCTACTACATTAAACAATAGCAAACAACACCCTCTTCCTTCCAATAGCTTGGTCGAGGCTTGAGATGGAGGTTGGTTGAAAATATAGAGAAGAAACGGTAGTGCTTTGATCTTGAATTCTCAAAATTAGACCCAAAAAATAGGTCATCTTCTCTCTTGTTTTTGACTCTCTTACTCTCAAAATTTGAAAAACTTGTTAACTGAAAAGTTATTTAAAATTATTTTCTCTTGAATTTAGAAAAAGAACCATTTGATTTTGATTAATTTTGAGGAAGATATGGTCAAAAAAGGGCTGATCTCGGATTCACAAAATAAAGCCCCAACATATACTTAAAAGAATTGAGTTTCAAGTATAACAAACCCCAAAATGGATAAAAGTGATCAACATAAAAGTTATAGCCACTGGAATTTTATATGGCTTTTAAAAAAGTATTTCTTAATTTGGATCAGTTATGATCTAGTTATGGTCAAAATAAAATGGTATATTCTCTAGCTTAAAAACTGGATCAGAAAATGGATTTGAAAGAATGTAATTTTGATATAGTTACCTTCAGATTGGGACAAAGTTGTCAACAAAAAAGTTATAGCCACTGGAAAAATACCTGATTTGAAAAAAATAATTTTGTATTTTGGATCAATTTTAAAGAAGTTAGGGCCGAGAGAAGAAGAGGTAAAATATAGAGAAAAAATGAGTTTGATTTAAAGAGAATGAACATTGATTTCTCTTGAACATTTTCTAAATATTTTGACATTATTTCTTTCTAATTTTGTTCCTATGGCTTAGAAGCCATTAAAGAGAAGAGAAAGAAGATGAAGAAGCTTGAGAAAAGAAGAAGAAGAAATATGAATGAAAGTGAGAGGGAGGTGGGTATTTATAGAAAAAGAAAGAAGTGGTAAATTTACCAAAATAACCTCTTACCAAATTACCAAACTAACCTTACTTCAATATAAACCAATCTCCACTTTTTCAATACTTAACATCATCTTTCACATCCTTACTTTATGTATTTGTTATTTAAAGATTATGCAAAGAATATCATAATTATGTTGGTTTTGATTTGACGTGATTTGTTGTTTACTTTTTCTTACTTTTGTTAATTCTTTCTTGTTTCTGTTAATTCTTACTTACTTTTATTAATGACTTCTAGAAGTTTTCTTATCTTATTTAGTAAAAGTAAACATGGTTGGTTATTAAAATGTTTAATATATATGTTAAAATATGTTAACAAAGGTGCGATAACGTTGCGGCAACTTATTTTGAACAAAACGCTGATTTCCAATAAAACGTTTTACTGTCATATTTTGACCTTTTTGTTAAACTATTTATCTATGTAAACCAAACTTCAAAATATATTTGTTATTATATTTAAATAATTAAAACAAGTATATTTGATTTATAAAATAATATAAAACAATATCCAAATCTTCTTATAAAAATACGACAATGATTTATCGTTATGCGAAGAAATTTGTCAACTTTTATAGGACAAGTTTTATATATTTATCAAACCATTATAAATTAAATTACTATTATTATTAAATGAGTTTAATATCAATTATATATATACTTAAAAGGAATTATTCATCTTTTCATGAATATTTATCCTACTTTATTGGAATCCAACTTTTGTCAATTTTTCGATGGAAATCTAAAATCTTTATTCAATATAAAAAATAAATTTACCGTCCTTATTTATCATATAAAACTTGATTGGTTAATTTTGAAAATTCAACGTTTGAATATTTAAAATAATCAAATACCCCATTTTCAAGGTGTTAAAATTACGGGTCGTTACAGTATATATGGGTTGTTTGCATCATATTTTCAATTACGTTTTTAAAAGAATGCATTCATATAAGATGTACTGATTTAGAATTATTTAGCATGCATCTCATATATGCTACGATATAATGTGCACCTATACACGTTTTGCTGTAAAATTGGTTGCACACAAATTGGTTAGATAGTTTAGAATGGTAATACGCTATGTTGCATGATTCACCCCTTCAGGAATTTCGAGGTCGAAATTCTTTTAAGCGGGGGCAGAGGGATGCAACACCCGTAAAATTAACTGTAATTAACAAATAATTATTAAGGCTTAAAAATGGAATTAAAGCAAATGTTAGAATTTGGCAACGAAACTTGCATCATTATGTTCACGGCGATTTTATATATGGAGTTTTGATCAGAGCTCAAACAAAGAAGTTATTAATGTTTGAAGTATTGAAACAAAAATAATTAAAAGGAACGAAAGGAAATACTTAACATAAACGATGTCAGCCTTACTGGTTGATCTCCTCCTTGGGTTGGTCGACCATTAGCATTCGACCACCCTTAGAGGAGCAATCGACCAATCGGGAAGATGGAGGCTAGGGTTGAACCTTTTCCAAATGACCTGGATTTAATTATTTTAAATCTAATGGATATGATTTATTCGAGTGCCTATAAATCAGGCCTAGCCCCTCATATTCTTCTCATATTTTTTGATCAATGCAATGAAGCTCTATAATGACCCTGAAATTTATTTGTTTTCTAACGTATTTAACTAATAATTTGCTTGAAATTTAACAATAAAATTTTGCAATAAAAATTTAATATTTGGAATACGTCTATTTTAACATAGCAATTGGTAAATTTTTATTAGAAAATATGAAAGTAAATTCAGTTGTGTAATTTTCAATTTAGAATTAGTTGAAATTTGATTGAAATAAAATATTTTCGAAATCTTAATATTTTTATTTAATAAAAATGTTTACTATTTTCTGAGTGAGATGTCATATTTCATTTCGTTAAATTTGTACTTCTCTAGCCTCGTTTATCTTATTTTCGATGAATTTGCAGTAGTTTGGCAGCGAAATTTCGAATTTTGATAGGATGATCGTATTGCATATATATGTGTACCATTCCGTTCGTCTCGTCATGCTGATCTCCACACTATATTCACTCCTGTATTTTGGCGTTCGGTACGCGGCGAAATCTGTGAAACGGTTGGTCGTACCGGTACATGTTTTGAGTCACTTTTTAGTTTCCTATGTCCCTTCGTTGTCCATGGTTAAACAAATGGCCATATTATTAATATTTTGTGAATTCAAAAGTTGGCTCTTTCTATTCCTAATGGTTTCTTTATTATCTGGTCTGTTTATTCAATTTGGTTCCTGACTTTTTATTTCCCACCGTTTTAGTTATTTCATTTGAAATATAAAGTCTGTGATAACCTGGATTTTTGAACATCTGTTAATTGGATAATTAACTGATTTCAAATGGTTGAGGTACTGATTTTATTTGGTTAAACGAATAAAATTTTGATAATTAAAAAGTTTGAATGATTATATGTAGATTTGAAACTATAATAATTATTGAATTAAGATGATGAATTTTTTTTGTAAATTAGGAAATTATTTAACATTGTTTTTGGACATATTTAACACTAGTATCATGTATAATTTTCAATTTAATTGACAACTTGGGTATAAAATTAAACAAGAATTAATCAAAGAATTAATATTCTTCTTTCTTAATTACATAAATGCTAAGCATAGCTTATATATATAATTTAAATACATAAAACCCAAAATTTATAAACATAAGAAATTTATAAATAAGGCTTTATATATTTGTAAGCTTTAAAATGCATAGAATTAACATTTGTAATCAATAAATTCATTGTTTGACAATTGTAACTTATATGCCATGCAATTTTACAAGTGGCCAATATATTTTCTGTAACGACCCGTAAATTTAACCGGTTTTAATAACGTTACTAATTGAAATTTTGTGGGATTTTAAACGATAAAATTTTGAAATATAAATTTGATATTTGAAATGCGTCCAGTTAAACATAGCAACTGGTAAATTTTCGTCCAAAAATACGAAAGTTTATTTCGCGCGTAAAATTACTTCAATCTAATCGGTTAAAAAGCGTTGAAAATAAAACGTTTTCAAAACCAAAATATTTTTACATAGAAAAATTCTAAACCATCTTTTGAGCAAGTTGTCAGTTTGTCGTTTTTCCAAATTCGGACATTTTTGGCACCGTCGATCTTAATTTTGTGCGATTTTTATGCATTTTCTGTAGTAGAAAATTTCGAATTTTTATAATTCAATCGAACCACTGATATCTGTGTACCGTTTTGATTATCTCGTCGTGCTGATCTCTGTGGTATGTTCACTTCTGTGTTTTGGGGTATGGTACACCATGGAAAACAGTAAAACAATTTTCGTATCGGTGCAGCATTCAAACTTTTGGCTTCCCTTCCTTTTCATATTCCAACGTGTTAACCAATAGCCACTGCAATCAATATTTTAACTTTTGACTGTTATCATTCCTACCTATTCAATACTTACTGGTCCCAATATTTTTCGGTTCCCTTTTTTCTTCCTTTATCTTTTAAATTGCCAATAGTGTAATACCAATAGTAATATGTTTTTGTTAACTCCAAATCCAATGCTATGGCTGTCACTCTTCCCAATTTCAACTGTTGGCTCTCTGGTTCCCAACGTTAAAATTTATTTGCTGGTTCACATATTGTTTGGCCTCATGTTCTTTTAGAAAGAAAAAAAAAAATGGTTCCAGCACCCTCTCTCCTCTCGTTTTCTTTCCCCTGGCCCCTCTCCTTGCTTTCTTCTTTTTATTTCCCTTTCTTCTCCATACCAAGCCTCATCTTTTAAGTCTCTCCAAGCAATGGCCGAACCACACAAATCCGACCACCTTAACCACTTCACCGAACTCACCGCCTTCGCCATTAACCTGACCCCACTACGACCGCTATCCTTCCTGCGCTTCCTCCTTTTCTTCCCAGCTCCTCATACAACCCAGCTCCTTCCCCTCGGCTGAAGCCTACCCGCAGAGCCTTGAATCCATCGACCAATGCCTTGCTCCATCCTCCTCTTCTCAGCCGACAATCATCTTGCCGTTCCTGCCTGCACCTAGCCGGCCGAGTGTAGCACCTCTGTTGTACGTACGTGAATTTGTTTTATGTGTGAGTATATATGGGTTGGATGCTTAAACTGTTATATATATAAAGTTTATTTAAGTTAGAAACAAGTATTCATATCTGTCACTTAGTTTATTCTAAGTTGCATAGCAGTACGTATGTTTATGAAATGAATTGGAGTTGTTTATATTTTGTACAGTGGTTATTAAATGGGTTATATTATAATGGGTACAACATTTCACTAGATTGGTATTTCATACGCAAGCCTTAAATTATACTGTATATTTAATATAAAGTATATTGTATGCGCAACCTTTTATATATTCGATTTATATTTATTGATTTGTAACTTACATACATAGATATATTATTGCGTTTTAGCAGTTGCTGTGTCAATTTGCTCGGTTACATATATTTATAGTATTTATATAATATGTTTGATTTCAGAAATTCCTTACAGCATGGTATATAGCTATGCTATCTATGGTTACTTTTATATTTTAATATTCAAGGTGGATGTTTGTGGATGGTGTGTTCAGAAACTTGAGATTGTTTTAATGTATATGATATACATATATGTTTTAATATGCGGTCCAACTTAGTATATCTATATGTTATTTCATATATACATGTTGCTTGTATAATTTATTTATACTAAGTTGTATATTGTTTTCTAAGTTGTTTTATTTTTAGACCTGACACATATTAACAAGTTAAGATTAAATTAATTTATTTAAATCTTAAAGTTTGAGATATAAAATATAGGTTGTGTATTTGAATTTGTTTGCATGTTTATTTTTTTTTCTGAACAGCAGTTAGACTCCATGTTCACGATATCATATCTCACTCATGTTTTATCGGAATGGGTTGATTCTATTTTTAAAAAGGAGATTAAGTTACCTAGTTTATACATGTCAAATTCCAGCAAAATCCGACATCGTTTGATTTGTGGTCGAGGATCTGGAAGTTGGACCCAGGCAGATATTCTTTTGATACTTAGAATTATTTTACACTGCTGCAAACACGACCTGAGTTCATGTTTGACGCATTGTATCTCACTCATGTTTTATCGGAATGGGTTGATTCTATTTTTAAAAAGGAGTTTAAGTTACGTAGTTTATGCATGTCAAATTCCAGCAAAATCCGACATCGTTTGATTTGTGGTCGAGGATCTGGATGTTAGACCCAGGCAGATATTCTTTTGTACTTAGAATTATTTTACACTGCTGCAAACACGACCTGAGTTCATGTTTGACGCATCGTATCTTCTCCGTCTTACGTCGGAATCAAGTGATTCTTTGCAGTTTTGAAATACAAGTTTTGATCTTTATTCATACCAAATTTCAGACTATTTCGATCTCGGTAGCACATAGAATTATATTGTTAAACTTTGACGTAGGACATGTTTTGTAATTGTTGCTATGTTGAATATTTTGATTGATTTCGGCAATTCCTATTTAACAGTTTTGCTCGTCGATTCGTGCCAATCTTACTTTGCTCTGAGAATCATGCTTGGATTCGTAACTCCATTTCAGTGTCCGTATCAGTGTGCGTTTCCGTGCCATCTTCTATTTTCTCTAGTCTCGAAAGGTGAGTAATCACTCACGATTAATATTCTTTTATTTATTAAATTTGATTCAATTGCAACGACAATTGAAATATACTGCTGTTATTTATTGCACTGTTATTTATGTATCAGTTCACCTTTGACATCTGACACCGTTATCTGTTATGTATGCAATAATAATTCAGTTTGGTTGATAATTGATTGATTGTTTGCTGTTAATATTGGATGTAAATTGTAATGTATAAAGTGATAAATATTATGCAATTGAATTTGACGTAGGATAGTTTAAAATGTGAATCGACATATGTGTTGAATTTGATTAATTAATTTGAATAATCTGACCCTTTTTAATTGTTAGGTTAATCGACATGTTGAATTTGATAAATTACACTTTGAACCTTGAACGTATATTGGATAAATTGTTGTAGAATTGAAATTGAACGACAAGTGAAAAAACCGTAATGTAGTAATCTTTAATCTACATGAAATGATAGTGTAGATTCTAGAAATAATTATATTAATTCGCACAAACAACAATGTGAATTAATACGATTATTTCGGGATTATTTGAATTGATTATTAGATTGTGTTTGATTGTTGTTATTGCTTGTTTATTGACTTTGACACCATCCCAGTTATCACACTGCAAGTTCCCTTTGTTATGTTTTGATTTTTTTGAATTGAAATTGGAATCGGGTTGAAATGATAAATACCCAAAATGAACTTGACTTAGGATAGAGAATTAAATAAACCCGATTGGTCAATAATTTGATTGAAAAAAATAAATATTTTATTTGAATAATAAGGTTTTGAAATAAAATTGGAACATAAATTTTGATGAAAGGAAAATGTTAATATTGGAATCTGAAACAAAATATTAATGTATTAACTAATGAAAGAACGTTGTTTGGAATGAATTATTTAACAATTAAATTTGGAATTATTCATTGAATTAAGTTTGAAATGATTTAATAATTGAGTTTGAATTTATAATTAAGTTGAAATTATTAAGTTTGAAATTAGTATGAATTAAGTTGAAATTAATTAATAATTGAATAAGATTTAAATTATTTGATAATTGAATAAAAATTGAATTCTTTGATAAGAGAAAATTTAACTTTTGAATAAGTGGATTTGAACTTCGTTAATAAATGAAATTTAGTTCTTTATTAATTGAGTTAGAAATTTGTAACGAAGTAAATAAATAAGTGAAAATTGAATTTCTTTAACAAGAAATAAAATGTGATTTATTGAAATGAATGTGATTTATTGAAATTAACGTAAGAATTTTAATTTAAAGAATTGATTTGACGAATTTATTTTATTTCAATTCGAAGTTTTGATATAATGAAGTTGAACTTAAGTAATTGATTTAATGAATTGGAAATTAAATGGAAACTGCTTGAATGATAAATAAACTTAACGAATATTGAATGAAATCGATTAATGAATTGAAATTGATTTTGAATGTTAAATTAAATTAATTTAAATGATTTCAGAATGAAACCTATATATACGAACTTGAATTAATATTTGAATTGTTTGAATAATATTGAAATTGAATTGTAAGACTTTGAAATGGAAATTTGGAAAGTTGAACGTAAATTTTGGAAATTGATTTAGAAAGACAAATGAAATGTTGGTTTACGTATTGAAATTGAAATCGAAATTGATTTGGTTTGAATTATATTAAACGACCAATCGGTGTAATAATTACGAAAGTTATTAAAGAAACCGGAATCGGTTATGGATATACTCTCTATCTAAACCGAAACCACTTTAATAACTATACGCGGAGTGATGATCCAGAATGAAGTGGTTGGAATGATGTACGTGATGACTGAAGAAAGAGAACGATAATGGATAGCCTTGACACTTGTGTCAAATTGGAAATGACTAAAATCAGGAGCCGTGCCGGGCCAAAAGGGGTTAGCCACCTCGAGCGAACACACTTCTTCGTAAACTACTCATTACTTGTTATTGATCGGTGCACCCTCGGAATTTCAGGAGTGTTGTTTCGCGGTGTTGCGATCGCTGCGGCGATGCGTTCTCACCAGTCCAGATCAGGCGAACGGTAGTTTCACTACCTTGGGTATTGCCTCATGTGCCTTGTCATACTTGTATCCCTATATACGCGACCACTACGAATTTGTTTTGTGTTATACCTATGGAGTACTCCCTGATATCCCACTAGTTTACGGTGGAGTTTACAGTGCTGTATAGACTATGACATTTATATAAAATGTGTTAAGGGGGATAATGGTAACGCCTTAACACTATTTTGATACTTTATGTTACTGATAGACATTATCTATTTAGCGTACACTACTACATAGTAGATAGTTTAACGGATCCTTAGAGGATGGTGATTCCAACATCCTTTGAGTTACTTGTATTTCGATTGCTATTTCACTTGAGTTGGATTTATTGATATGAGAATATTAATCCTGACTCGAGTGTTTTGTGTTTTGCTTTACGCTCGGGTCAGACTGAGAGTACCAGCTTTCGAGGCTCACCATTGGAGTTGGAGCTTTGCTTGAAGATCCAGCCATCTATTCTGTTTTCAGTATTCGATGATTCTAGTGATGTATTCTGATTTATATCTGATGTATCATATTACTCATTTGTTGTAAACTCTGATGTATCTTATATATTTACATAGTAGCTTCATGAACTACTATCTCTTTTATTTCCGCTGCATATTATTACTCTGTGTCTGTGATGCTGTGACTACTTATTTACTCTATATCTCAGTTTTGCCAAATTTAAATTAACAATTCGATATTTTGAATTATTCAAGTCCGACATGTGCGGATGCGAATAGTCCAAAATAGCGGGTCGTTATATTTTCTTTTCAAATTTATAATGAAATAAAAAAAATCAAAGAAATTAAACCAGGTTTTCATCTTCTTATCACTTTCAAAAACCTGGAAATCAAAAGAAAATATGGAAGTTTTTAGTTTTCAACCTGTAATAGCTCAAGAATCATCTCAACAATGAAACATTAGTTTCATATCAAAGACCAAGTAGATCTGATTCAATTTCTAGTTTTCAAGATTTGCAAAAGTAGAAAGAGAAAAGAAAAGAATTTCTAGTCCCTCTCTGTTCAAACAAAAGAGGTGAGTAAACTTTTATTCTTAAAAAACAGGTTTAATCTGTGATTATGCTTAGATGTTGTGATGGATTTTTATAGTATTATGATTTGCTTATGTTGATGTTTGTGAATGCATACTTATATAAGGAAATACCTAAACAAAAGTTTGTGTGCATGTATATAAACTTCTCTGTTCTTTGTCAGGAATTACCATTTCAAATTAATTACATTTCACTTTAAATGTTCAGTTTAAGCCTTGGTCTTTGGATGAAAAATGTTTATTACTGTGTAGTATTAACATTAAAAATAGTTTTAGGATTTTATATTTAGTAAATTTCATAATAATAACAAATACAGTGAAAATCTTAATAATAGCTAAAAATCAATCATCACAAATTCAAAATTTGATTATAGAACCCGGTTAATGTTAGAAATTCATGAATTTTAATATAGGTTTCATGATTTTTTGTACTGTTTTTGGTGAGATTTTCTGAGATGAACGTTTTGGGTATTTTGGTCGATTGCCATTGAACGGCGTCGAAGTTTGTGACGAGGTTTGGTTTGGAGGATGCGGGGGTGCCATGGATCAAGGGAAAATTAGTGTGGAATTTTTCTGATGGCCGAGGTTGGTTGACGAAGATAATTTAGGGTTCGATGACCTAATTGGGATGTCGGGGTAATCGAGGTTTGTGCTTCGGCAATGATGGACCGGACTCGATCGCATGTGGGGGAAAGGGTTCGTCATGGAGAGGCGCGACTTCAGGGTGGTCAGCGTGAATACCGTTGGTCGGAGGTGACGTCTAGGAGGGTTTTTTTCGATTGAGGTGGGTTCCTGTGTGCATCGTTCTATTCGATTTTGATTGCTTGGTGGGATTCGTCAATTTGGAAGGTTAGGGAGGATGGCGAGGTGGTGTGCGACATTTCGAGAGTCGAGGCGTTGATCTCTGGTAGTCAGCATGACCGTGCATGTGCACGCGCCTTCGTTCTTATCTGGGTTGGTTTGGGTTTTGGGGAACTTGAAGTCTTCTCGCGTGTTACTTGAGATTGTTGCGGGGTCGACTCGGAGTTGGTAGTGAACGCGAATGACTCGTGTTTTGCTTTGGGTTTTTGTGTAAAATGAACTTTTGTTTTAAAAGCAAGAAAAATACAAGTTTTCAAGCTTTAAGAAAAAGGTACATAATTTAAAAGCAAAACAAAAACAAGCTTTCAAGCTTAAATATGATTGTTTAACTTATGTTTGTTAAGTTAAACTTTAAGATAATTTAAAACTTAATTTTTTTAAATAAAATTAAGTGTTAATTAAAGGATAAATGTTTTTAATTTATGTGATTAGATAATTAATAAAGATGGTGATTTATCTTAAAGGTAATTAAGACTTAATATTCAAATGAAGTAATTAAAATATGATTTATTATATTAATTATTGATTAAGTGATTAATTAATTAATAGTTAAGCATTATAAATTAATTAATTAAGAGGTTAATTAGTTTTGTAATTAAGAATTATTAATTAGATAATTAGAGATAGTTAATTAATAATTAGCGATTAATTAATTAAGTAATTAATTTGTAATTAGTAACTAACTAATTACTTAATGGAAGTAATTAAGGATTAATTACTTAGTGTAATTAATTAAGGATTGATTCATTAAGAAATCTAATCAAGGATTAGTTAAATAATGAGTATGATTAATTAAGGGATAATTGATCAATGAAGTGATTATAAGACAATTAATTTGAGTAATTAATTAAGGATCAATGTAATTAATATGGATGGGTAAAGGATAATTAATTTGTGTAATTAATTAAGAGTTTATTACTTATTGTAATTAAAGGATAATCAATCAAAAAATGATTAATTAAGATGGATAATTAAAAGATGATTAACTAATTGGTTTGTAATTAATTAATGTTAAGTAAGGATAATCTAAGTGATTAAAGATTTTTAATTAATTTAATTAGAGATAAATTAAATTAATTTTGGAAATGATAAATCTTGCTTATGGATGATTGAATGATGTTAAATGCCTTGAATTGATTAATATCTCTGATATGAAATGTTTTGTGATATGATTTTTTGGGTGGACAGTGATAATGTGGTTATCTATCGATGATAAATTGCTGTGTGAATAAAAAAATGAAGATGGCATCTTGTTTTTAAGTTGAATTGTATTTCACTTGTATAACTAGGATAAGATGACATTGGGATTGAAGTGATAGGGGTCGGGTATTCGCAAATACCCGAAACCACTTCGATTCTTTATAGATTGATATGTGAAATCAATAGGCTGAATGAGATAAATTTAAATGACTGGACCATTTAAACTAAGTAAAGGTACTTAGGGATTGATTTGTGAAATAAGTGTTGAGAATAACAAGTAATGAACTCGTAGTGAAGTACGAGTAACCCTAGGTTTTTTTTTATGATTTGAACTTAGTATTTCAAATTATATGGGTTTACTCACGCTGGTTTCCAGCCTGACCCGGGTGTTGTTTTGATGTAATGCTCGGGTCAGACCGAGTATTACAGGTAAGGACGTTCTGGAGTTCAGGAGGCGAGCTGGATGGTAGGAATGTATGGAGTGTATTTGGCTGTGAGATATGGTAGTTTGTCTGGGACATGTTGATTGTATATGTCCAATGTTTGTGTATATATTGTAACTCTGATGTACACTACAAGAAAATCGGCTTTTGGTTGCAAAAATTGGTGGCGTTTGAACGTAAATGCAACTAATAATATTTCACCTTATTATATAAATGCAATAATAAATATTTCACTTCCCGCCTTTATAAAAAAATTCCGCGTTTGCCTAAATAAACATAACCCAAAAGATTACCGCCTTGCTATTCCTCTGCTACTTAGAACGATTCAACTCTTTCCCCAAAATAAGCAACCCTAAATCAAATACATTCCCCAAAATAAGCAACCCTAAATTCACGCGGTCTCTTACAAAATCGATAGCGCTCAGAAAAAGCTTTGGTTTCAAATAGGAGTGCGTAAGTACTCAATCTCTCATGTGTAAATCAATCGTTTATCGGTAGTATTATCCGATTTAATTGATTTGGCTAAACGATTGCAGCTCTTATTCCTCTGGATGAGTTCAGAGAAATGAATTTGACGAAGCAAGTTCAACAGTTCAATAAATCGTAGCTCGAATCAAAAAATCACACAAAAATTTCAACTCAGAAAATCGAAGTATTTTGATTCGAGGTAAGGTCTGAAGTCAATTCAGGTTGCATGTGGTTAGATGTTGAATTGTGGAAGGTCGTCGCTCGATATTGAGGATTAAGGAAGGTGCGGCTTTAAGTCTTTGCTTTGGCTTCGAGGAACTCACTACTCGTTTTGGGTTTGCGATTTGAATTGGTTTCTGGTGTAGTAGAAGATGAGGCGACTAGGGGATTTGGGTGATTGAAAGACGCAAATAGATCGATGCGGTTGCGAAAGTGGTTGAATTGGCAATTCCGGGTTGCGTGTGTGATTTCTGGTCTTCGTGTTTGAATTGTTTGTAGGTGGTTCAAATGATGTAGCAGGAGGTATGAATTGGTATGGAAAGGTGAATGTTTGTGAAGTGGGGAAGTTGTGGAGATGCACAGAGAATTGTAGTGTCTAAGCTGCAAGTTGTTACAGTTTTGCGAGAATAGGCTGGAGTGTGTTGTGGTTGAATGATGAGAGTGGAGCAGTGGTATCTGTAGACAATGTTTGTCGATGAATGGTGGTTCAGTTGTATGTAGTAGGGGTTTGCAGGCATGCAGGGTGGGTCAGTTGAGACTATGCAATGGTTGGAAAGGGGTGATTGTAGTTGCTGTGTGGTGGACGGATGGTGAACAAGATGAAGTATGTTAGCAGAGAATATGTGACAGTTTGTTTGATGATATAAAGGAGGTGAATGTAAGTGGTCGGAGGGTAGTACTGGCAGGAGATCATTGATATGTAGATGCAGGGTGTTATGAAAGCAAGTGTTGTATTGAAGTGATGTTTGTGAAGGGCGAATGAGACTTTGTTGAAGTGTTGTTGACAGAGGTAGTGATTGTTTGTTGCTTGTATGTACAGTTAGGGAGGTTTTAACTGCTGGTTGTATTGATGGTTATGGCAGATACAACAGTCTTGTTTGTTGAAGCAGTGGTTTGTGTGCACTTTGGTAATTACAGGGTTTGTTGCAGCAGTCTTATTTGTTGAACTTTGGTAATGGCAGGAAAGTAGAACAACAGAGTTGAGTGTTAGATGCGTAAACTTCTCCTTATTAATAAAATAGGAAAACACAACATTGAAAGCAAGCTGAGTTGAACACAGAAGCGAGTAAGTCGAAACCGAGAGATACAGAAGCGCGTAGGAGTACATGAGACTATCAGCCACAGACAAAAGTCCTATGCCAAGGTATGTCATATAAACCTTTACCAAATCAGGTTGCTCATAAGTTGATGGAATAGTGAAAAATAGCAAAGGAAGGTATAGAATTGGAAAAGCTGCCGAAAATGTGAGTGTTTCTATCCACTTGCTATTGCCACCTTGATCGTAGTAGTATCTGTTTAGAAGAGTTGCCACCTTGCTCGGGTAGGTGTTACACTGTCTAGGGAAATTATTAGTAGTTGATGCTCGTGTAGTGTTGATAACCATTAGATTTTGACAACTTCTTTTATTTATTCCTTGCTAGCTGTTCTTTTTACATCAAGTTTGTCTCATTAAACCTATTGGTGTGTAAGTGAGAAATAGTAATAAATTAATGATAATAATAATAAATTAACCAAGCTAAAAAAAATTAACTACGTTTTGTTAAAATTAACTTTATAAAAATAAAAAAGTTTAAGTTAACTAAAATTTATAAGTAATAATAATATAACTAATTTAACATAGTTTTATAAATGATGATGATGATGATGAATTAACTAAGTTTATATAGTAATATAACTAAGTTTGTGTTAACTAAATTTTATAAATAATAACACTATAACTGATTTAACAAAGTTTTATAAATAATAATGATGACAACGATGATGAATTGACTAAGTTTATAAACTTAACCAAGATTATATTAATAATACTAATACTAATAATAATAATAATACAATTAAATTAACCTTGTTTTTAATAATAATAATAATAGACTAACTAAGTTAACCAAGTTAAAAAAATCAACTAAGTTTTGTTAAGATTAAATAAGTTTTATAAAATTAGTTAAGTTTAAGCTAACTAATTTTTTTAAATAATAATATAACTAATTTAACAAAGTTTTATAAATAATAACAATGATTATGATGATGATGATGGTGATGAATTAACTATATTTATAAAAATTAACTAAGTTTATAATAATAATAATATAATTAAATAAACCGAGTTTTAGTAATAATAATAACAAATTAACCAAGTTAACCAAGTTAATAAAAATTTGTAAATAACGATGATGATGATAAATTAACTTAGTTTATACAATTTAATTAAGTTTATAATAATAATATTATAATTAAATTAATTGAGTTTTATTAATAATAATAAATCAAGTTAACCAAGTTAATAAAAGTTAATTAGGCTTTGTTAAAATTAACAAGTTTTATAAAATTAACTAAGTTTAAGTTAACTAAATTTTATAAATAATAATAATATAACTAATTTAACAACATTTTATATATAACTACAAGATTGGGCTTTATTTGTTTCATTTGTTTATAATTTTGATTATTTATATGAAATTATTTATAATATGATATGCTCGTACAATGTTGTAGGTATTTGACATTAGATTTGAAGTCCTACGAATCTTTATAATTATGACATTATTTAATGATATCATGTGAATTATTGCATATATATGGCTGATAATACCACTAAGCTAGAGTAAACAATTCAATAAGTTTCCTTATTTTAATTTAACATGTGAGCTTCATTATCGATGTTGAGAGTTACATAAAATCTAAATCCACCAACAATATCGATTCATTTTGTCTATTCTTTACAGTATAAAGAATTACTACGATTATGAAACTATTTGGTCGAAGTTATTTGAACTGCTTATTTCATCTTTGAAGCTGTTTGAAACCGATGTATTTTTCATCTACTTGTTTCCTCTACATAATGTCTTTCATAAGAAAAGAAGTTTGTTATAATCAGTACACTTTTACTACCATGCATATGTATAAAGCAAAAAAGAAGATAGTGATTCTGCATACTGAATGAACCGAGTTAGTTAATCTTCAGTTCAGCAAGGATGTAGAAAGTAAATTTTTTAATTTAGCAAAATTTACTTATTAGAATATAGCTACTTGCATCATTCCATGAAAATTTTCCTTTGGTTGCTTATCAGTATGATTGGTTCCATATTGTCTTGTTGTTTGACCTTTAAAAAAAATGACGGCTTTAAATCGTTTTTTCATTCCTTTTGTGGTTGTTGCCGTCTTGTGGGCGGTGTGATGTTCTGTCTCGGCTAAGAATTATTGCTTATGAGAACCGAAACTATATATTTATTATCATCGTTGTGTTTACTGATTTTTTTTGTAGTATGATGATTTCAAGAAGATGACTATGATATGGATGTGGATTCAGCAACGCTGGCAGTGCAAAATCCATCCAAAAGTCCAATACCAGAGCTTGAGATTTACTGCTACCTACTTGTGCTGATATTTCTAATTGATCAAAAGAAATATGATGAGGTATCCTTTTTAAGCTTGCTTACTACTAACACATACCGGTATGAAGATCAATTTTCCCTGGCATTTTCAGGCCAAAGCTTGCTCTTCTGCTAGTATTGCCCACCTAAAGAACATAAACAGAAGAACAGTAGATGTCTTGGCATCTCGTTTGTACTTTTACTATTTGTAAAGCTATGAATTAACCAGGAGCCTTGAAGGAGATCGTTTTGAACTTGCTACTCCGCAACTACCTTCACTATAATTTATACGACCAAGCAGAAAAGTGAGGTCCAAAGCACCTCGTTTTTTAGGTTCACTCCATCCAACAAGCAAATAGATTTTCTAATATTAATATGCATATTCATGATTCATCCATATCAGTATTGATTGGCATTTCCTAGATAAGCACTAAAATTGCATAATTTTTCTTGAATAGTTCTGTAGATACCTGTTCTACCTGGGAAGATCAAAACCATTCAGTTAGAATACACAAATGCCAAAGAGAGCCTGCTACAAGCTGCTTGCAAGTCCCCTATTGCTGCTAGAGGTTCTAGATCCAATGCAATAATTGGGCTATTGTCATACGCCTTCTTTTGGGCGAGATAACAGAGCGAACTGTGTTCATGTAGCAAGGAATGAAGAAGGTGCTTGTTCCTTATTTTGAGCTTACCAATGTACGTTTTTACTGGCATTGAAATTTACTTTATTTATCATGGTTGATCATTGACCATGTCTGGTGATTTTTCACATGACTGTTTTATAAAACCAAACGGTAAGATAATAATAAAAATTAACTAAGTTTTGTTAAAATTAAAAAAGTTTCATAAAATTAGTTAAGTTTAAGCTAAATTTTATAAATAATAATATAACTAATTAGTCCTACGAATTAACATAATTGTTTGACTATATGTTGTGCTCTCACTTGTGCAGGCATTAGATTTCCGAAGAGAGCAAGGTTGGACTTTTATGGTGCCAGCTTTCACTTGTGCATGCAACAAAGACCTATGGGTAATCAAGCGTTTTTTAGCACTAGTTTGGTATAACATTTTATTAGTACCGGGTGTGTAAATTTGTAAACGAATGGTTATTGTATGTGAGTTTGGTCATTTTATCAAAAAACTATTGTATTAGAATGGTTATGGATATCTTATTTGATTATATGATTAATATGTTTTTTTAATTATTTGAATATGACAATTATGGGAGTGATTGTTGATTGATATAGTAGAAACAAAATATACCATCAACATGAAATAATAGCATGAAAAAATGGTGCAAAATGGTCAACAACTTTTAGTAGCATTTCAAAAACGCTACAGAAATACATATATTGGCATTGAGTAAACGCAACCGTAAAGTAGGGGTAAAGTTGGAAACTCTATTGGTAGCGCCAAAAAACCTTTTGGTGGCATTTTTAAAATACTACAAAAATATTTATGGTGGCGTTTGAGAAATGCCACAATAAAAGGATTTATAGTAGTGTTGAAATAAATGCAACTAAAAATCATAGATTTTTAGTTGCGGGCTTTATCACGGTGTTTATCAAAACGCTACCATAAGTTTTTGTAGCATTTTTTATGTGCCACCAAAAATAAAATTTCTTGTAGTGGTATTAAAGCGTAATTTGACAAGTATAGTTTTCCTTTGTATAACTGATATTATTTGATATTATATTTTATCCGCTGCGAATGTGAGAATATGTGACTTGTTTCTGTTTCTTCTTCTTTCTCTTTTCTTCTTTACCCTAACTATCTGGGCTTAACGAGATCGAAAATTCTGGGTCGTTACATTTGGTATCAGAGCTGAAGGTTAAGCGAGAACCTTGGCCCTGTTGGGTTTACTCGTTAAGGATAGGGTCAGTAGTACCCTAGAATGAGTTGAGTATGTATATATATATGAGAGCGAACTTGTTATTTTCTTATAAAATGATTTTAAAAATGATTTTCAAATAAGTTTATCTTTTAATATATAAAGAAATTGGTTGTTGATTATTGAAATTAAACAAAAATAATGAGAATTAAGTGGTAATAGCAATGCAACCAAATTGAAATTAAATGAAGATAAGTTTGAAATGGAACTAAGTCCTGAATTTGTAGAAGTAGAAATAAGATAAGAATGAATTGGTATCCAAGTATGGTAATCTTGGGTATTATCATAAATTGTTATTGTGTTTAATAATGAGTAAGCAAACGAAGTAAACTTTTAAAATGAGTATAACTTATAAATTGAAGTGGTTTTAAATTGAGAAGTTTTGAATCCTAAGTCTAGAAATATTTGAAATTGTTTTCAAAATGTTAAGAGAAATAATAAATAGTATTATTCAGAACATTTTGAATGTGATCTTATTTTAAAATAAGAGTTGTTTGAAAGCTTTGAAGAAAACTGTTTTGAATTAAAACCAAAGGTGGTTTAAATTTTAAAAATATGGCTTGGTGGGCCGAGAAGATAATATGTATATATCTGTAGATATACATAATGTCATAGGTGATTTGAAATAAGGTGTTGAGTTTTTCCTGAAGTGTGATATGAAAATCCAAAGTGATATAAATCTTTGAACTTATAAGTAAGAAAGAATATTGATAGAAATTTGAAATTTGAAATGGGAAGATTATAAATGAGAAGTTTAAAATTTGAAATGGAAGTTCAAATTGAATAATGTTGACTGGAGTAAATTGAATTGAATTTAACTTAGGGAAAGTTAAATAAGTTTAGGACAAGCAACCTGAATTGTAAATTTCAAGATGAAATTAAGATTTAACTTGGGAAATTAAATGGTTGATTTGAATTGGGAGTTTGTGTGATCTCAAAATGGGTTTGAGATTTGGAAGTTGAAAATGGATGAATGTTTTAAAATAAATTGGATAATATCATCCTATTGTTATTAACAATCTTTAAACTTTGAATTGGATTTGTTTAAATAAATGAAGAAATGGATTGTGGTAATATATCCATTATTGAGATAAATGTGAAATTAAACTTTAATTTGAAATTAAGGATATGGAATTACTTTGAATTTAAGATTTGAATGTTTAAGATAAAATTTCAAGGGTTTGGTTTCAAAATTGAAATTTGGTGATAAATTGAATTTCAAAGATTGAGTTGTTTAAAAAAAAGGATTTGAATTATTATTTGAACCTAGAAATAGGTTTATGGAGAACTAAAGGCAATTTAAAATAGAATTTTGAATTTTGGGTTAAGAATTAAATTGTTCAAAGACTTTGAAAATAAAGGATAATATGGTTTAAGAGGATTAAACCAACATTTGAAAATCTAACTCGAATTTATATAATTCGAGATAGTTTAAAGTGGAGATTTAAATTGAATTGGTTCAAATTGAATTTAATTTGAATTAATTAGAATTGTGATTGAAGATGGATAAGTTTAAAATTCAAATGGGTAATTTGAATTGGATTAATTTGAAATGAAATTGAAGCTGAATGAGTTCAAATTCAAATGGGAAGTTGATTTGAATTTGGGATGGGAATAGAAGTTAACTTAATTTGAATTGAAATTGAAAAGTTAAATTGGAAATTGGCAATTGATTGGGAATTAAACAGTTTGGCTCTGGATTATTTTCAAATAAATTATTTTAATGTAAACTGTTTTGAAATCTATTTTTCCTAGCTAATTACTATACAACCTTTTAAACCCAAAACTATCTTGTTCTTGTTTTATAATTACTTTTGGAACTATTTAACTATTTTACAACCGTTTTATAACTAATTACTATTTATAACTATTTTACAATTATTTAACTATTTTATCATTACTTAACTATTTTACAGCTATTTTACAAACTAATAATTATTTTTCAACAACTTATCTTTTTTAAACTTTTCAAGCTATTTTCTAAATTTAAAATTGGCCAGAGTGCAAACTTTTTATGATTAAATACCCAATTGATATTAGAATTAAGGTGATAATCCAAATGAGGATTGATGCAGTAAGAATCAAAATGAATGTGAATAGAAAAGAGGATTGATTTAGTTAATAATCAATGAAGATAAATACGTAGGATGTACGTATGTTATTCTATTCGCATAGTGATTTGATCCAGATTCGAGCAGAGGATTTCGAGATAGTATATCGATCCGAGTCGGGATTTTCACTCGATTTTCGACGGCGAACCTGGATATGGATTGTTGATTGGTTCTGGATATTCTCAATCATAGTTAGGTTATGCAAGGAGAATGATGGTTTTTGATCAAGAAACCAGATCTGAGTCCACAGTAAGAAGTCGGGTGGACGAAACTAGTTCATAAAGGAAGTTGTGTGATCGAGTGAGCGACTTGATTGATATAGCGTACTGATGATATGTGTACATTGTACGGGTTTGAATGAAATTGATATTGAAAATTTATGGATTAGAACTGTAAAAAGGGTTTTTGAAACGAAAAATATATTTTGTGATATATATGATGAATAAAGTGGAAAATGGATATTTCTATGGTAGAAATTTACTTTATGGACGTAAGTAATTTGGTAAGTGACTTTATAGAGTAATCAAATTTGAATATTTGATTTGGAATAAACAAAGTTATATATCTTTGTTATATAAGATAAATCTTCCCTTGTTGAATCTATTGCCAAGAGAAAAGGATTTTTGAAAGTATTTGAAGTATAAAAAGGGAATTTATACAAGTTTGAAGTGATCCCAAGATTTTTAAAAGTTTTATATATATATATATATATATATATATATATATATATATATATATATATATATGAAGGATCTTATGAGAATGATTTTGAGGAAAGGTTTTTGGAACCTATGGATTTTGGAAAGGCTTTTGATTTTTGGAGAAAAATCAATTTTGGAAATTTGGAAAGCCTTATTGAGAATTATCGATTTTGGAATAATCGATTTTGAGAATGGAGATTTATATGAGATTCATACTAGGTGTATGATTTGGAAAGATACTATATGTGTATAGTATAAAGTGTTTTGAAAATAGCTCTGGAGAAAAAGGCGCTACCTTGAAATGAACTTCTTAGGAGTACCATAGGTTGGTACTGCCTTGAGCCTCAAAAAGGGGGGCTCTAAAGTGGATCCTATGAGGAAGTCCAGATAAACCGAAGTTCCTGAGGATTATTTGGTAGCGAAAGTCGAGGGCGCTGATGCCTATAGAGGCATATGGGTTATGCTTTGACGACAGTGTAACTCTGTGATATCCCAAAATTTTTGGCAATATCAATTTAATAATCTGTGTTGAAAATTAAATTAATTTGATAATAATTGTTAATAAGATTTACATTGATTTAATAATCTTCCTTTAAATAAATATTTAACTGATAATTTATCTTTTAAAAGCTAATAAATTGTTTTCTATTTGTAGTATGTATATATTTGTATATATTATAAATAGATAAGCTCTGTTTTAAATTTAACAAATAAAGACATGTTTTCTAATTCTAATATTTCTGATAACTAGAAATTTGATTTAATTTAGTATTAAGCTATTAAATAAATAACTATATGGTTTTAAATACTTAAGATAAATGTTTAATAGTTAGAACTTATTCTAGCTTAAGTTTAAATTTAAAATTTATTAACAAAAAGATTGTTTTATTTTCTTTTTAGTATAGCTTGATAAAAATATGGTTTAAATATATCCAAGGTAAAGTTAAAATTTGTTTAGATGATTTTAACTTAAATTTAAATTTAACAAAGGCTGTTTTTTTTTTGTTTTAAATATAGTTGATAAAGTAAGTAATTTATTTATGTAGTGATAATTTCATTTATAAATTATTTTAATTTAATAACGAGTTATTTTTAAACAATATCAATAAAGTAATATTTTTTACAAATGGATTTCAATACAAATAGAAATGGTTATTTTAAATTTATTTAAATACATATATGTGTATTTTGGAGAGAGCTATAATTTGAAAGATTAAAAGTAAGTCTTTTAAAAATGTTTAAAATTAAAATAAACCTTATTAATACTAACACAAGTATAAAGATAATAAATAAATTTAGTATTTGATAGTTATGTTAAAATAAAAGAGAGCTAATACTTAAGTTAAAGGGCTATAACAATAACTAAAACAACATGATAAGATACATAAAGTACAAAAAAACATATGCAGGCAAATGAACAAGCTAGATGTGTAGCTGCAAATAATATGCAGGTTAGAGGAGAAATGCAAAGCAAGAATGTAAACAAAGTAAAATAAAGCATGAAGTACTTAAGCATTTAATGCCAGTATAAGCAAGTCTCTTCAAATTGTTTTGGAGATCATCTCAGCCTCCAAATCTCTGATCAAAGAAAAATGGAAAAAAATAAAAAAGGATGTACCAGGCTTTGTATATTGACTGCAAGGCTTAGAAATGAAGGCAAGATCAAAGTAAAGTAAAAATAAAAAGGCAGGTAGCCTGTAAATAAGACTCAGGCAAGAAATAAAAAAATAAGGCAGGTAAGAGAAATGCAAAACCAAAATATCTGAACATAAGATAGAATTAGTTGAAAACATATAGTACACTAGCATTAAAATGCTTTCATCTCAGCACAAACTTAAGTCAATTCGAATTTTTCCAAGAATCATTTCTTCCCTCAAAATATAAAATCTTGCCTGATAAAACAAAACACAAATAATAGTATCTGCAAATTTACTTAACCCAGATATCACCTACCCTGAAACTTCTTTATATACATCTTCTTATTTTTAATTCGTTCACTAAACATAACAAAACTGAAACAAGGAAATAAGTAACAAAACATTTCCATTTTTATAAAACTGAAGCATTACAACAACAAAGCCAAGATGAATCAAAAGAAAATTAAGGCAAGACTAAGCTTTCATGTTTTATGGAATCAAAACAAAAGCATACAAATACAGTTTCCAGTTCCAAAGTTGTTCTCTGTTTATTTTCAGGTGAGTAACATTCTTTTTGTTTGAACTAAATTAGTTGTTTATGTATAGCTGGAAAAAATGTTTATGTTGTAAATTGTTGATATATTTATATGTGAATGTGTGAATGTATGCATCCTGTACAAATTTGGGATGCCTCTGATTGTTTTCCCAGGCCAGATGTGCAAAACAAATGTTTATCTTTTGTTCTAATCACAATCAGGATTGAAAATTCAAACCAAGATGGTTTGTTTGTACATGAATTTAACTTTAAAAATCTGTTTTAGTTAAAAAAAACTTATTAATGTCATTGGAAACCAGAATGCTTGAGCAAAGCTTTAGACAAATTAAAATCCAAACCTTTTAATTTACGAATTCAGCGATATATACCGAAATTCTTATACTTTAATGTGATTTTTAAAATAAAATTTATAAGTTTTAGAATGAGCATTTAAGAGAAGTTTGAGTTTATCTGATTTAAGCATTTTGAGTTGTCTCGGTCGATCTAGAGGACCGTAGGCGAGTGTTTCTCTCAGTGGGTAGAGGTGTGATCATTGAAGCTTGGAAAAATATTGAATGGCGATGCATTGCATCGAGGAGGCAGTGGTGGCAAAATTCTTCCTGGAACCCTAGTTTGTGATGGGTTTGATGAATTGATCACCACGGCATGTGTGGTTGATCGAGTGCTATCAGGTTTGGGGAGATGGTAGAGGTTGAGGCGACGAAGTGATGGCCGAAGTTTGGGATTTTCTGGTGGCCGGAGTTTGCGTGGACGTGGTGTTGTCAGGTATGGGTGTGGAGGAAGTTGCGGTTTCCAGGTTTTGCTTGTGATGTTCCAGGTTTAAGTTAAACTCTCCCATTTGGTTTCGAGCAAATGAACACGATCTGACGATCGTGATGAATTGCTTGGGAGACTGTCGACTTGCTCGGTGTTACGGAGAAGACCGGAGGTGATGATCGGCGATGTGCACGTGCACCGTGCCCATTGCAGTGCTAAAGATTTTTATGGGTGCAGGGTATTTTTGCCTTGGGAAATACTCGGGTCACTCGAGTATGTGACTCGAAGCAGAGGAAGGGATGACTCGAAATGTTGATGGGCTCGAGTCAGTGTCTGTTTCAGACATTGTAAAAACCTGGGAGCATAAATTTGATTTTAAACAAATTCAAATGAAACCTAAGAAATAAATAATAGATTTAAACAAGTTTAAATCCAGTTGAAGTATGAATTCAAGTTTTTCTTGAACTCAAATCTGAAATAAAAATAAAGTTTTAAAACAATTAAATGTGGGTTTTCTTTCAGGTTTAAAAACCTGACAGTTTGTTTCAGATTTTGAAATTTAATTTAAAATCTGAAACAAAAATTTAAACTGTGTTTTAAAATTAAAAGTTCAAAGTATAGATTCAAATGAACTTTTGAATCTAAATTTTCAAAAATGAATTTGGATTTTTAAATCAAGAATTAAAAACCAAATATTTAAAAGCAAGTTAAACCAAAGTTTAAATTTAAAGATAAACTAATGAATTCAAGTTTTTCTTGAATTCAAATCTGAATCTTAAATCGGTTTTTAAATCTAAATATATAAAAAAAGTTTAAATCAAATAATTTTTTTAAAAAAGGTAATTTGTTTTCAAATAAATATTTGAATTGGTTTCTATAAAGTTCTTTTGAATAAAGGTTAAATAAATTGTTTTAACTTGAATTTGCAAGTTAAAATATTTATGTATTTTGAAGTTTAAATTTAGATAAAGATTTAAGTAGTTGAATTTAAAGGCTTTTCTTATTTAAGTTTCATATGTAAGTAATAAATGTTATTTACATTTATTTAAAAGATTATAAATTGAATTTAAATTTGGTTATTGTTTAAATAAATAATCATTTTGAATCTTAAATTCAAAATGGAATTTGAATTTAAATTTAAAATGTAATGTTCTAACGCACTTTAATATTAATGAAGTCGGTAATAAAGAAATAAATTATCTTAGGAATAATTTAGATATTAAAATGATTAAATGAATAAGTTAATTAAGAAATGACTTATGTATTTAATTTATAAATTAATAATTTAAATTAATTTATAACTAGAGATTAATTAAAAATGTTATTTGTTAATGAATATAATTAAATAAGGAGTATTAATTAATTAATTAATGTATTTAATTTTGATAATTAATTAGATTAATTAATTTAGATAATCTATTGTAAATTGTTAAGTGTAATTACTTAATAAAAGTAATTAAGCGATTAATTACCTAGTGTAATTAATTTTGATAAAATGATTAATTAAGTTAATTAATTTAGTTTAATTAATTTAAGAAAGTCATTTGATGATTTGATAAATGTAATTACTTAGTGTAATTAATGGAGCATAATTACTTAAGGAACTAATCAAGTGATAATTACTTGATGTAATTAGTACAAGATGATTTGTAAATGAAATAATTTGGATAATTACTTTTGAAATTAATCAAAGGATTAATTAATGGAAATAATTAATTATGGGATAATTGATTTATTAATATAAGTAATTAAGGGTAGTTAATTACTGGAATGTTTTTAATCCAGGGTGATTAATAATTGAGTTTAATTAAAGATGAATCGTTTAATGTAATTAATTTAAATAAAGTAATTTAATTTAAATCTAAATTAGAGATCATTAATTAATATAATTAATGATGTAATTAAAAATTGGTTAATTAAGATATAATTAATAATGTGGTGATTAAATTATGTAATTAATTAAGGGTAAATGTAATTAATTATATTTAATTAATAGATGGAGTAATTAAATGTTAATTACTATAAATGATTTAGGATAATTAATTTGTGAAATTAATTAAAGACTAATTAGTTATTGTAATTAGAAGATGATTAATCAAAGGTGTTTAATCAAGATGGATATCTAGAGAATAATTAATTAATTTGATTTATAAATAAATTAATGGTTGTATAAGTAGGATTTATAGATGAAGTAATTAATTTAATTTACTTTAAATTAATTAGGGATAGAAGTAGTTAATTTAATTCATTTTAAATTAATTATAAATGGTATGATTATAAATCATTGCTTATGGATGAATGATATTGATATTTCATTTGATGATTGTGATCTCAGATATGAGATGAGTAATATCTATGTGCTATGAATGTATGGTTTAAGTATGATAATATTTAATTATCTGTTTGGATGATGATATAGATTATCTGTTTATGATGATAATGTGATTATCTATTGTGATATTGTGAATTATCTATCTGTATGTATATTGATAATATTGAATTGAACTGTTAAGACTAAATAGACAACTTGGCCTTAAAAGATACGTTTTGGATTTCGATGAGACCGGGATCGGGTTTCCATATTTGGACATCTGGAAACCATATCGATCCAAATTAACGATAGGTCGTGAATCTGAAGTGAAGATGAAGACTCAGAGTGCATGGACTATTGTCGTTAACTCTGAGGGTGATTCCAAAATAAGTGTAACGAGATAATGCCTTCGGTTTCGTTCGAACCCGGAACGAACTTGTATGGATTGAATGCTTTCAAAACATCGTCAGGTAGGCGATGAGCATTCTAAGAAATGTATTCTCTAAAGGTAATCGTAGCCTCAAGCCTCATCAACCTGGAATGGCTAAAACAGGGGAGGTGTAGAAAGGTTAGGTGGGTCATGCCCAAGCAGCACAAGATATTCCCCTGTCTAGATGTCCCTTTATTTTTCGGCTGTTTGGGCCGTTGATTGCAACAACTGCCGGGGTTATCTTGTTCGGGACTGTTCAGTAAGGAATGGTTCTGGCCTTGTGTTGTAGGGGGTCGAGAGTGATCCTCGGTACGTTGATCTAGGCCACGTACTGTGACGGGCGGTACCCTAGTAGCCCTGCCATTGTATGGAATCCACAATCCAATAAGTGCCAACGGTTTTGATTGTATTACCCACTTTTGTGGCTAGTAGCTGGAATTTAATCATGTAACAATTTCAGCTATTTTCTATTTACTTGAAAACCCTAGACCTATTATAATATCACTGAATTTTTGGTTAGCGTAAGGTAAAAACTTACCCATGTTTATTTATAGGGAGTCTTACGTGATACCTTTTGTTTCAAAGGTTTTCAAAATTAAGAAACTTTAACCTGTTACTCACACCAGACCCATGTCTGATCGGAGTTTATTTCTGTTTTTCCTAAACTCTCGGGTACTCAAATTTTTACGAATAGCCAGGGGATTCAGGTTAGCATTGACGAGTTCTAGAGGAGTAATGGAGCAGGAGGCTTCAGCGTTGTGTATATATATTTATAGTTCCGCTGTGTTGGTATCTCTGTGTTGTTTTGTGTATTGAGTTGTATAACCAGACAGGTGTCTATAATTGTCTAGTATGTGTTGTATGATCTGTATAACTCTGATTAATGTTGTATATTATGTAAATACGTATGTGACTATTATAATTTATTCGTTTCGCTGTGAGATTCAGATGTTGTTGTTCTTTCTTCTCTATCT
Organism: Allium cepa; assembly: GCA_030765085.1. Classification (NCBI taxonomy): domain Eukaryota; kingdom Viridiplantae; phylum Streptophyta; class Magnoliopsida; order Asparagales; family Amaryllidaceae; genus Allium; species Allium cepa. Next base: position 567,955,214 of record CM060943.1, read on the forward strand.
TTTCTATTTTCTCACCCCTTTCTTTCTTCAAGACGAAACGGATTTCTGGTAGTAGAAACCTGGGACGTCACAAACTCGATGTCTCTGCGATCTTCTGTGGACCATAGCGGAAATCGTGTGGAGGTAAGTGTCAATGGTCTACGTTTGATTTTGCCGGAAAGACAGTCTAACATCGGTAGACAGCGATCTATGGTCGAGAGAGGAGAAGTTTCATTCTTTTGACAGCGAAATTCTAGGGCACTGATGCGTACAGTTACATGGACTTTTGTCGTGATGGCAACGTAACCTAGGATGCAACTGCGATCTGTAGTAGGTTCCTGTAACATTCCCGTTTTTAAATTAAAATGAAATTGGAAATAAATTTAATTTTTGGAATTTAATTATGATTTAAACTGGTGTTTTCTAAAAATTAAATAAATATTTGTTTGTTTATTAATGTAAATGAATGTAAATACGATTTTTAAATAGAATTTTAAATTGGAATTCAAAAATAAGTATTTATCTATTTGAATTTGATTTGAATATTCTAAGTTTTGAGATGAATAAAATTGTTTTCTAATTTTGATATATGATATATTGGAAAGTTATATTTTTATTAATATAGTAAGAGTTGTTTAAAACTAAAATTTCATATTATTCAATAACCATATCTCTTGGAAATCAATAAGAATTAAATTAAGAATTGACATACCTTTTAAAATTTGTTTGAACTAAATTTATATATATAAGCGTAAGAAAATATAAATGTATTGAAAATAAAAATTGTATTTACTTACTTATAAATATTTATTAGTAATGTATAATCTTAAACCATTTTTTTCTTTAATTTGTATAAGTATAAAAAATACATAAGAAAATAAAATAGGCAAACATGTTTTATAAATTAAAATTATGCAAGGATTAAAACACAATTTGTAAATTAAAATAAAATAAGGTTAAAAAAATAAAAAATACCTATGTTAACAAGTGTAAACCTTATACATAAATAGATTTACAAGTGTAAGGGCATGAAGTATGAAATCATACAAATGGCAATATAACTATTTTCTTTTAGTTAAGGACTTTTTTTAAAAAAAAAAAGAAAAAAAAAACCGACTTCTCATTTTAGTAAATATCAAAAGAAAAAGGAATCATCCCATCTTCTTTCAAACATTTGAAAACCTGAAAACAAAGTAACTCAAATCTAAAAGCAAATCAAATTCCAGAGAAACAAAGAATAAATCAGTTCAAAAATTAAACAATAGTTCTCAGTTTCAACCCGATGCATGAAAATGCATCTTAAATCTTAGGCATGCACAGTTCAGGCAACTTAAAGGAAAATCAATTCAAGTTAAAAACCTGGCAACCAAATCAAACAATAAGAAAGCAAGATCAGATCATAGGCAAAACCACTTTTCAGTTTTCAAAGATCATTCAAACTTGCAAAGCCAAGATCAAGTTCAAACTTAAACTACAATGCAAATCGAATAGCAGATCAACATCAAGTTGAAGCTTAAAAACTTGAAACAAATTCCAGACTTCCTTTCTGCTTCTCTGGTTTCAAAAGCTTCAGGTGAGCAAACTTACTTATTTTCGTTTTTATGTTTTAATGGTTGTGATTGTTGATGTTATAGGATGTTGCCTAACTGTTGATTACACTTGAATGCTGTATATATGTATATTGGTGAGCTAAATCATATAGTTACAGGCATACGTGTCTATTCTTATGGTTACAGGCTTGAAGATTTATTTCATAAGAATTCACATCTCACAATTCATATGAATTTAAGTTAGGATTATTAAACAAAAGATGATTTAAATAGGATAATATCCATGAGAAAAATAAATCTAGGCTTTTGTATTGTGAGTCTACTTCAAGGTTAAGTAAAATAGTGGAATTTTAAATTATATCAAAAATTTCGACATGAGTAATACGTTGTTTCAAATATATTAATTGATTTTTTATCAAAATTCATGAATTTTAAGATTAGAATCATAAATTCTAAACAAGTGTTTCAAGTGGAATTGTAAGTTGAACGATTTCTATACTTTCGTCAATTGCCAACGATTGATGTAATGTTGAAGGGTCGGATTGATGTCAATGGTAGCTTGCATGTGGATGGTTATAGGAAAAATGATCCGGGATTTTTATACGTGCCGAGGTGGTTGATCGAAGGGGTTTTAGGGTTTAAGAACCCAAAATTGGGTCGAGTTGTTCATCGTGCTCGTGTGGTAATGTGGAATGATCGGAGGGGATCGCACCAGGGGGAAGTTGTTTAGGGGTCATCTGAGAAGCTTTGGTTGTGTTGGTTGGGTCGGCGATGGTCGTGGTTGGCGGCGTGAGGTGAATTTTGGTGTTAAGGTTGGGTTCCAGGTGAGTTGAATGACTCAATTTTGATTCTGTTCGTTTTGGTCGAACTGGGTAGATCGAAGGGCTTTGGTAGGGCTTCAGCGACTTGCTGAGGAGATCGGCGATGGTCGGAGCAACTCCGACCATCTAATTGGGTGATGCTGTTGTTTTTGGAGAAGATTGGGTGGAAGCTTGGGGTTAAACCAATGGGAGCGTGGATTTTCTCGAGTTTGTTTTAGAGGAGATTCGAGTAGTTTCAATAGTTTTGAAGTTTTAAAAAAATAAAAAAAAATAAAAAGAAACAAAGTTCGAAATGAAAAGGGAGAGGAAGAAGTTGGCCTGGGAAATTTTCTCGGGGGAGTCTCAAATGGAACCCGAAGTTGGTCTCGGGGGGAAACAGGAATTTGCACGGGAATGTTTGGTTCAAGCTCGAGTTTTCTGTCGAGCCTTTTCATTAGGTGATGGGTTTTGATTTTTTCGATTTGGGCTTCGGCCCAATTTGCGTGTGACAAGTAAATTATGTTTCAAGTTTGTATTTTAGTTTGGGCTTCAAAGGAATCTACAACTTAGATTTCCAAAGCTTCAAATAAATATAGATTAAGATTTTAAAATTAGAATTACAAACAAGTTTCAAGCAAAATTTTAAAGATTTAAATAGAAGATTGAGAATATTTTCAAAAAAAATTTGGTATTTAAAATCAGATATTAGTTAAATAAATTAACAAGTAGTTTTTTTAAAATATAATGTTGTGATGAAATAGTAATTAAGAAACGTTTTTAAGCTTTAATTAACTTAAAGGTTCAAGTTAATCGATGGACTAATGATGAATTTTATTTTAATGATTAAATTTCAAAAATTTAATTGTTTTGAGAATTTATTGATTAATTAAGAGTTAATTAATTTAAGGTAATTAATTACTTAAAGATAATTAAGTAATTAATCTTTTAATTAATGATTAAAATGGATAAATCATGTAATTTAAAGTATAATTACTCAAAATAATTAAATTATGGTTTGTTAACCTAAGTGGTTAAGGGTAATCACCTATTGCAATTAATTAAATGGTAATTAATTAAGGGTTAATTAATTATGTAATTAACTTAAAAGTTAATTTAATAAATGCGATTAATTAAGGAATAATTAATTAATTAATAATAAGTAATTACAAGAAGATAATTAAGGGTTAATTTATTAAGATAATTAATTAAGAAATGATTTAATTTAGAATGGTGATTAAGATTTAATCAATAGTAATTAGTGATAATTAATTTATTATTTTATGAAAATGATTGGGAATAATCATTTATTTTAAGGATAATTAATTAAGAATTAATTTACTAATTATTGAAATTAATTAAGACTAATTAATCAAGGGATTATTTATTTATTTAAAGGTTAATTAATGATTAAAGAGTAATTAATCAAAATGGCTTGTAATTAATCAATGATTAATTAACCAGGATTAGAAATTTATTTATAAGTAATTAATCTGATATAAATAAAACAGATAATTAATTGATCTTACTCATGGATGTTAGGATTCTATGAAGTGCTTTAAATGATTGATGTCCCTGATCTGTGATAATATGTGATATGAATTATTTTGTTTTGTGAATTGTGATGTAATTTATTCTGTGATGAAATTAATTATCTGTAATATAAATTATTATCTGTACATCTGTGATTTGTGAATGAAAGATAAGCGCTACAATTGGTTTGTACCGCTTGTCTGATATAAGCATTATAGTTTATACCGCTTATTGATATCGTTGTATTTGGACTATAATTGTTGATGTTGTTGCACTATTATTGTGTAAAACCCCTGGACCACACTATACACACACACACACACAAAAAAAAATATGGATTTCATGAGGAAATCAGTTAAGTCACAAATATTTGAATTTAATATTTTGAAATGGTTTTAAAGTTTGAATTTTTAATCCAAATGATTTTGGATATAAAATAAGGTTGAATTTGAAAAGGAGTTTTTTTGATGGTAAAAATTATTTTAAATAACTTTATTTAGTTTGAAATTTGAAATATTTTGATTTGAGTTTGAATTCAAGATTGGAAAATGGAATTCAATGAATTGGAAACGAGCTGTAAACTATTAAACCTTTGATTTAAAGATTGAATGAGTTAGTCCAAACTGAAATAGAAATTGTTTTGAAAGCTATGAACGAACCTTTGTGAAAGATTGATAAGCTTTGATGGGAATTGAATAAGATTTTTAATGGTGTATCTTTTATATATAAAAGATTTAAACGGGAATTGTTTTTGGAAAGGCTATGAATGAATCTTTGTTTAAAAGATTGGTGAACCTTGTTTTGAATTGAAAAGGGGTCTTTAAAGTGAATCTTTTGTTTAAAAGATTTAAATGTGGAAATTGTTTAAACCATTGAAGGTTTTTGAAATGAATCTTTTTGTTTAAAGGATTCGTAAATGGTAATTTGTTTAACTATTTGAAAGAAATTTTTTTGGGTAATAAGTTGTGACTTAAATGAAATCCCATTATCAATATGTTTTTAAAATATTGCGCTCATTATTCGGTTTAGCCGGGAGAGGACCTTTGTGTCATATAACCCATTCCGAATAATGATACGACGATATGGATAGCATTTGAAGACCGGTGGTGAAGACCGGATACTTTCGAAAACAAAAGGATAACCCGTCAAATGTCTCTGCACCGACTGGTCCCCGATATAGAGATTTGAGCACCCATTGTGATGGGAAGTCCGGACGTGATTAGAAATTATCCGGATTTGCAAGGGCTTCTTTGGAAGTGCCTTCGATTCTGTTCGAATCCGGAACAGACTTGTATGGATGTGTGTCTGACATTACACTTTGAGATGTAAAACTGGTTTCTATCAAATACATTTCGGTTTGGTGGCGGAGATTTATTCTCTTAGCTTAACACCCTTCTCTGAGACGTACGAGCTCAGAGGTTATGTTGTTGATGGTTACTAGTGATACATTCCCAATTTGGTAATGGCATACGAAGTGCTGCTGATCATTTGTTGATCAAAGCAAGGCTTTATGAATAGTGTAGCTTTGTGGACGAGACTGAATCAGGACTTCACACCCCGGAAATGGTCGAAACATGAAAGATGCAGCAAGGTTTCAAGGATAGCGCCCCTAGGGTATGTCCATTTCTTCTAGATAGAGGTGATATCATGGTATGAAGCCCAGATATTTAACCTATGTGATTACTGCAAATACATTACTTTGTGGTTGTTGGTATCGAGTGCTCGGATAAAGGTTGGTTACGACCGGGGACGGAATATCTGAGGTGATACTCCCGGGCAGGGGGTACACCGGCCTTGTGTTGGCAGAGAACTAAGAATGGTTCTCGGGGCGTCCTTCCAGAGGCGTACCCATGTGGCAAAGGGAAGTTCCTTGCCCTGACCATTTGTTGAGAAATCCAAAGAAACAATACGCGCCCAGTACGGTTTTAGTTGTATAACCTGCCATGGAATGTGGCGATAACCTGCTATTGAACATGGTAGCTATAGTAGGCATAGTATGAAATGTCTATGCTGGCTAAGATTAATATTATACTTTCGAAATGACTTTCTACACCGTGCACTTATAATAATAATATTAAATGTTTTCTCGTATCAAGCATATTTGACTATCATAAGGAGAAATCTCCTCCAAGTCTGCGTTTGCATGGTGTGTGTGGCGGGAGGCCTTATGGTAGTTTCATTTTCTAAAAAGCATTACGGATTTCAAATTTAAATTCTTTTGTTTGTTTTAAAGGTTAAAACTGTTTTCGTTTGCTCATACTAGTTCCATGACTGACCCGGAGTTTATTGTTTCCTTCCTAAACTCTGGGTGCCCACAATTTTCCACACGGGCAGTCTAGAGTTAGGTTTTTCAGATAGTAGATATAGATATAGATATCGATTCGATAGCTTTCAGCTTCCCCTTTGGTATTCTTTGGAGATCTTGGATATTGGAGTCTTTGGATTCGTGGACGAGACTTGCTTGTCTTGGTGAACGTGATGTTGGTTTGAGCTAGTGGCTTGGAGTTCTTGCTTTGGAGCATTTGATTAGAGATCTTTGGAGTTTTAGTTTTCCGCTGTAGCATTGTTATCTTATATCCCTGATATTGATTCATATTGTATCATTGTTGTACCGAATGTTGTATATCAATGATATTCTTTTCTTTTCTTCCGCTGTGTTGTTTTACTTAATTTTGTTATAAGCTCCGACGAGCCAGATTCGACGTTTCGATCTACGGCATTTGAATACGAGTGTTGTATTCGGTGCCGATTCTCGAAGGTCGAGTCAGGATCATTACATTTGGTATCAGAGCTGAAGGTTGAAACTTTAGCTCAGGAGTACAACACATTAAGTGACTCATTAGAGATAGGGTGAAGTATACCCTAGAATGAGTATATCCCTAAGATATCTGTTCGAATGCCTCAGTAAATTCTCTTACTATCTACAGATAGTGAGTATGAGTGCAAGAAGAGGACGAGATAGGGGACAGGGGAGTACCACTTCATATGGTCAATACCCTGCTATAGAGGAAACAATCTTTTCTCTATCAATCTCCTTTGATTCGTATATTCAATTCTTTGATGGTTCCTGGCAGCTCCAGGAAGAAGCTTTGATATATTTGCATGGACACAAACTCCTGATGGGCCAGAATTGTTTGTTTGGATGAATTGTTGCTTTGGTTGCTATGATTGATAGGTATATTTTGATTGTTTAAACTAATTTTTTTTGGGAAATTCCGACTTGAGCTTGGAATCCATACCCAGTGTTTGAGAAGTATGGAAGATCAAATCCATTTAATTGTTTCTTCGGGGTCCAGATATATACTATGAGTGGTTAGTTATCCTTTGAACTAACCAATGCCCTGTATATTCGTAGTTCTGGTGACCCGAGTATCTTGATTCGTTCTTGTATCCATTATTGATATTATGATTTGGAAAGCCAAATGCAGAATAGATACCCAGTTTGATATGGAAACTGTCTCTCTATCTTTGTGAATCCATTCTTTGTTGTCTCCCTACTTTGAAATTTGGAGGATGAAATTTTCTAAGGGGGGAATTTGTAACATTCCCGTTTTTAAATCAAAATGAAATTGGAAATAAATTTTATTTTTGGAATTTAATTATGATTTAAACTGGTGTTTTCCAAAAATTAAATAAATATTTGTTTGTTTATTAATGTAAATGAATGTAAATACAATTTTAAAATAGAATTTTAAATTGGAATTCAAAAATAAGTATTTATCTATTTGAATTTGATTTGAATATTCTACGTTTTGAGATGAATAAAATTGTTTTCTAATTTTGATATATGATATATTGGAAAGTTATATTTTCATTAATATAGTAAGAGTTGTTTAAAACTAAAATTTCATATTATTCAAACCCATATCTCTTGGAAATCAATAAGAATTAAATTAAGAATTTACATACCTTTTAAAATTTGTTTGAACTAAATTTATATATATATATATATATATATATATATGAGCGTAAGAAAATATAAATGTATTGAAAATAAAAATTGTATTTACTTACTTATAAATATTTATTAGTAATGTATAATCTCAAACCATTTTTTTCTTTAATTTGTATAAGTATAAAAAATACATAAGAAAATAAAATAGATAAACAAGTTTTATAAATTAAAATTATGCAAGGATTAAAACACAATTTGTAAATTAAAATAAAACAAGGTTAAAAACATAAAAATACCTATGTTAACAAGTGTAAACCTTATACATAAATAGATTTACAAGTGTAAGGGCATGATGTATGAAATCATACAAATGGCAATATAACTATTTTCTTTTAGTTAAGGATTTTTAAAAAAAGAAAGAAAAAAAAACTGACTTCTCATTTCAGTAAATATCAAAAGAAAAAGGAATCAGCCCATCTTCTTTCAAACATTTGAAAAACTAAAAACAAAGTAACTCAAAATCTATAAGCAAATCCAAATTCCAGAGAAACAAAAGAATAAATAAGTTCAAAAATTGCACAATAGTTCTCAGTTTCAACTCGATGCATGGAAATGCATCTCAAATCTTAGGCATGCACAGTTCAGGAAACTTAAAGGAAAGTCAATTCAAGTTAAAAACTTGGCAACCAATTCAAACAGTAAGAAAGCAAGATCAGATCATAGGCAAAACCACTTTTCAGTTTTCAAAGATCATTCAAACTTGCAAAGCCAAGATCAAGTTCAAACTTAAACTACAATGCAAATCGAATAGCAGATCAACATCAAGTTGGAGCTTAAAAACTTGAAACAAATTCCAGACTTCCTTTCTGCTTCTCTATTTTCAAAAGCTTCAGGTGAGCAAACTTACTTATTTTCATTTTTATGTTCTGATGGTTGTGATTGTTGATGTTATAGGATGATGCCTAACTGTTGATTACATTTGAATGCTGTATATATGTATATTGGTGAGCTAAATCATATGGTTACAGGCATACATGTCTGCTCTTATGGTTACATGCTTGAAGATTTATTTCAAAAAAATTCACATCTCACAGTCCATATGAATTTGAGTTATGATTATTAAACAAAAGATGATTTAAATAGGATAATATCCATGTGAAAAATAAATCTAGGTTTTCGTATTGTGAATCTACTTCAAGGTTAAGTAAAACAGTGGAATTTTAAATTATATCGAAAATTTCGACATGACTAATACGTTGTTTCAAATATATTAATTGATTTGTTATCAAAATTCATGAATTTTAAGATTAGAATCATAAATTCTAAACACGTGTTTCAAGTGGAATTGTAAGTTGAACGATTTCCATACTTTCTTCAATTGCCAACGATTGATGTAATGTTGAAGGGTCGGATTTATGTCAATGGTAGCTTGCATGTTGATGGTTATAGGAAAAATGATCCGGGATTTTTTTACATGCCGAGGTTGTTGATCGAAGGGTTTTTAGGGTTTAAGAACCCAAAATTGGGTCGAGCTGTTCATCGTGCTCGTGTGGTAATATGGAATGATCGGAGGGGATCGCACCAGGGGAAGTTGTTTAGGGGTCGTCTGAGAAGCTTTGGTTGTGTTGGCTGGGTCGGCGGTGGACGTAGTTGACGGTGTGAGGTGAACTTTGGTGTTAAGGTTGGGTTCCAGGTGAGTTGAATGACTCAATTTTGATTCTGTTCGTTTTGGTCGAACTGGGCGGATCGAAGGGCTTTGGTAGGGCATCAGCGACTTGCTGAGGAGATCGGCGATGGTCGGAGCAACTCCGACCATCTGTGCACGTGTACGTGCAAAAAAAAATTGGGTGATGCTGTTGTTTTTGGAGAAGATGAGGTGGAAGCTCGGGGTTTAAACCGAGGGGAGCGTGGATTTTCTCGAGTTTGTTTTAGAGGAGATTCGAGTAGTTTCAACAGTTTTGAAGTTTTAAAAAATTAAAAAAAAAAGAAAGAAAAAGAAACAAAGTTTGAAATGAAAAGGGAGAGGAAGAAGTTGGCCTGGGAAATTTTCTCGGGGGCGTCTCAAATGGAACCCGAAGTTGGTCTCAGGGGGAAACAGGAATTCGCTCGCGAATGTTTGGTCCATGCTCGAGTTTTCTGTCGAGCCTTTTCATTAGGTGATGGGTTTTGATTTTCTTCGATTTAGGCTTCGGCCCAATTTGCGTGTGACAAGTAAATTTTGTTTCGGGTTTGTATTTTAGTTTGGGCTTCAAAGGAATCTACAACTTAGATTTCCAAAGCTTCAAATAAATATAGATTAAGATTTTAAAATTAGAATTATAAACAAGTTTTAAGCACAATTTTAAAGGTTTAAATTGAAGATTGAGAATATTTTCAAAATTGTTTTGGTATTTAAAATCAGATATTAGTTAAATAAATTAACAAGTATTTTTTTTAAAATATAATGTTGTGATGAAATAGTAATTAAGAAACATTTTTAAGCTTTAATTAACTTGAAGGTTCAAGTTAATCTATGGACTAATAATGAATTTTATTTTAATGATTAAATTTCAAAAAGTTAATTGTTTTGAGAATTTATTGATTAATTAAGAGTTAATTAATTTAAGATAATTAATTACTTAAAGATAATTAAGTAATTAAGTTTTTAATTAATTATTAAAATGGATAAATCATGTAATTTAAAGTATAATTACTCAAAATAATTAAATTATGGTTTGTTAACCTAAGTGATTAAGGGTAATCACCTATTGTAATTAATTAAATGGTAATTAAGGGTTAATTAATTATGTAATTAACTTAAAAGTTAATTTAATAAATGTGATTAATTAAGGAATAATTAATTAATTAAGAATAAGTAATTAAAAGAAGATAATTAAGGGTTTATTTATTAAGATAATTAATTAAGAAATTATTTAATTTAGAATGGTGATTAAGATTTAATCAATAGTAATTAGTGATAATTAATTTATTATTTTATGAAAATGATTGGAAATAATCATTTATTTTATGGATAATTAATTAATAATTAATTTATTAATTATTGAAATTAATTAAGACTAATTAATTAAAGGATTATTTATTTATTTAAAGGTTAATTAATGATTAAAGAGTAATTAATCAAAATAGCTTCTAATTAATCAATGATTAATTAACCAGGATTAGAAATTTATTTATAAGTAATTAATCTGATATAAATAAAACAGATAATTAATTGATCTTACTCATGGATGTTAGGATTCTATGAAGTGCTTTGAATGATTGATGTCCCTGATCTGTGATATTATGTGATATGAATTATTTTGTTTTGTGAATTGTGATTTAACTTATTCTGTGATGAAATTAATTATCTGTAATATAAATTATTATATATACATATGTGATTTGTGAATGAAAGATAAGTGTTATAATTGATTTGTACCGCTTGTCTGATATAAGCGTTATAGTTTATACCGCTTATTGATATCGCTGTATTTGGACTATAATTGTTGATGTTGTTGCACTATTATTGTGTAAAACCCCTGGACCACACTATACACACACAAATATGGATTTCACGAGGAAATCAGTTAAGTCACAAATATTTGAATTTAATATTTTGAAATGGTTTTAAAGTTTGAATTTTTAATCCAAATGATTTTGGAAATAAAATAAGGTTGAATTTGAAAAGTATTTGAAAAGGAGTTTTTTTGAAGGTAAAAGTTATTTTAAATAACTTGATTTAGTTTGAAATTTGAAATATTTTGATTTGAGTTTGAATTCAATATTGGAAAATGGAATTCAACGAATTGGAAACGAGTTGAAAACTATTAAACCTTTGATTTAAAGATTGAATGAGTTAGTCCAAACTGAAATAGAAATTGTTTTGAAAGCTATGAACGAACCTTTGTGAAAGATTGATAAGCTTTGATTGGAATTGAAGAAGATTTTTAATGGTATATCTTTTATATATAAAAGATTTAAACGGGAATTGTTTTTGGAAAGGCTATGAATGAATCTTTGTTTGAAAGATTGGTGAACCTTGTTTTGAACTTAAAAAGGGTCTTTAAAGTGAATCTTTTGTTTAAAAGTTTTAAACGTGGAAATTTTTAAACCATTGAAGGTTTTTGAAATGAATCTTTTTTTTTAAAGGATTCGTAAATGGTAATTTGTTTAACCATTTAAAAGAAAAGTTTTTGGGTAATAAGTTGTAACTTAACTGAAATCTCATTATCCATATGTTTTTAAAATATTGCGCTCATTATTCTGTTTAGCCGGGAGAGGACCTTTGTGTCATGTAACCCATTTCGAATAATGATACGACGATATGGATAGCATTTGAAGACCGGTGGTGAAGACCGGATACTTTCGAAAACAAAAGGATAACCCGTCGAATGTTTATGCATTGATTGTTCCATGGTATAGAGATTTGAGCACCCATTGTGATGGGAAGTCCGGACGTGGTTTAAAATTATCCGGATTTACAAGGGCTTCTTCGAAAGTGCCTTCGGTTCAACCCGAAACAGACTTGTATGGATGTGTGACTGGCATTACACTTTGAGATGTAAAACCGGTTTCTATCAAATACATTTCTGTTTGGTGACGGAGATTTATTCTCTTAGCTTAACACCCTTCTCTAAGACGTACAAGCTCAGAGGTTATGTAGTTGATGGTTACTAGTGATACATTCCCAATTTGGTAATGTGGCATACGAAGCGCTGCTGATCATTTGTTGATCAAAGCAAGGCTTTGTGAAAAGCAAAGATTTGTGAAAAGCGTAGCTTTGTGGACAAGACTGCATCAGGACCTCACACCCTGGAAATGGTCGAAACAGGAAAGATGCAGCAAGGTTTCAGGGGTAGCGCCCCTAGGGTATGTGCATTTCTTCTCGATAGAGGTGATATCATGGTATGGAGCCCAGATATTTAACCTATGTGATTACTGCAAATACATTACTTTGTGGTTGTTCGTATCGAGCGCTCGGATAAAGGTTGGTTACGACCGGGGATGGAATATCTGAGGTGATACTCCCGAGCAGAGGGTATGCAGGCCTTGTGTTGGCAGAGAACGAAGGATGGTTCTCGGGGCGTCCTTCCAGAGGTGTAACCATGTAGCAATGGGAAGTTCCTTGGCCTGACCATTTGTTGGATAATCGAAAGAAACAATACGCGCCCAGTACGGTTTTCGTTGTATAACCTGCCATGGAATGTGGCGGTAACCTGCTATTGAACATGGTAGCTATAGTAGGCATAGTACGAAATGTCTATGATGGCTAAGATTAATATTATAGTTTCGAAATGATTTTCTACACCGTGCACTTATAATAATAATATCAAATGTTTTCTCGTATCAAGCATATTTGACTATCATAAGGTGAAATCTCCTCCAAGTCTGTAGTTGCATGGTGTGTGTGGCGGGAGGCCTTATGGTAGTTTCATTTTCTAAAAAGCATTGCGGATTTCAAATTTAAATTCTTTTGTTTGTTTTAAAAGTTAAAACTATTTTCGTTTGCTCATACCAGTTCCATGACTGACCCGGAGTTTATTGTTCCCTTCCTAAACTCTGGGTGCCCACAATTTTCCACACGGGCAGTCTAGAGTTGGGTTTTTCAGATAGTAGATATAGATATCGATTCGATATCTTTCAGCTTCCCCTTTGGTTTTGGTATTCTTTGGAGATCTTGGATATTGGAGTCTTTGGATTCGTGGATGAGACTTGCTTGTCTTGGTGAACGTGATGCTGGTTCAAGCTAGTGGCTTGGAGTTCTTGCCTTGGAGCATTTGATTGGAGATCTTTGGAGTTTTACTTTTCCGCTGTAGCATTGTTATCTTGTATCCCTGATATTGATTCATATTGTATCATTGTTGTATTCAATGTTGTATATCAATGATATTCATTTCTTTTCTTCCGCTGTGTTGTTTTACTTAATTGTGTTATAAGCACCGGCGAACCAGATTCGACGTTTGGATCTGCGGCATTTGAATACGAGTGTTGTATTCGGTGCCGATTTTCGAAGGTCGAGTTAGGATCGTTACAGTTCAATGGCGTAATCGAGGGGGCACAAAGTGCCTACAGTTATCTATGGATTATGCCGAGTTGCAACGTAACCATCGGGTTAACTGCGACCATGGATGGGGTTGATGATTTCTAAAGCATTCTCACTAAAGATATTTCCTTTATTTTCAAAGATGTTTTCTATATTTTCTATAAATTATTTTCCAAGTAATTTCACTGGGTGTTGAAAATGGGTTTACCAAGTACTTGTAGATTTTCAGTCGTACGCCTGATCAACGTATGACCGAATTTCTGTAAGAACAAGGATGAACCTGTTGAGACATTGAGTTATAAAAGTATTTTTATAAAAACTATTCTGTAATATTATATAGATTTTAAAGTGTTTTAAAGAATTTATAGTTAAAAGTGATCAAAGAATGATTTTTCTGATATAAGCATTTTAATAAACTCTGGCTTAGTTCCTTTTCGAGGACGAAAAGATTCTAAGGGGGAGGAATGTGATAACTGAAAGAGGCTATGCGATATGATCGTATAATATGGAATAGTGGAACGGTATAGATAAATAGCAGTAATCAATAAGTAAAGTGGACACCAAGACTTTATACTGGTTCGGACCTTTTGTCCTACGTCCAGTCCCTAAGCTCCTCTTAGGAATTCTAACTAAAAACCCTCACTTAACCCGGAGAAATAGGTTTACAACTTACCGGAACAACCGAACGGGATTTCTTGCCTCAACTACCGAAGAGGACTTCAACTAGGTACAAAGAGTATTTTTGACTTGTTGTGTTCTTGATAACACTTATGGGTCTAATTGAGTGCAACTTTCCTATAATCTAATCCTCAAGAATATGAAATGTGATTATGAAGATTTAGGAAATATAAATAGCTATGAATCAAAAGAGTATTAAAAATAAATCAGAGATTCAAGCAATTGAAGTGGTTTGTGAATGCTTTTGAAAACTTGAGTAATCTGAAAATATAATAGAGAGATTAAAGCAATTAGAATTGGTGATTTTACAAATGATAGAACCATGTTTTGATATGTGTAAAGAGGTGTAACCATTTGCAAAAGGTGCACGCAAGAGATGCATCCATTTCCATTGGAGAATGGCTGCAACTCTTGGGAAGAAGAAGGTGTCTCTTCAGGAAAAATTCGCAGGTTCAAATTCAACCGACTGAACAGGGATTTCAGTCGACTGGAACTGTGCATGTTGTAAAATGTGTAACAGGTTCAGTTGACTGAAATATCCTGTTCAGTCGACTAAACTGGTAGATTATGCACAATGAACACTTAACTGAAATATGAAGTTGTGCTATGTGTTTTTTATGTTTGTGCAAGTTTCTTGAGGATATATTTTAACAATAAAACTAAGACTAAGACCTATATATAATAATTACTCATGATATCCTTGGTCTTCATAGTCCTTTCTTTAGCTTTACACATTTCTCTTCCTTTTTGTTGAAGCACATTGTCATTGATCAAAATATAGCGTATCAACATTCTCCCTCTTTTTGATTGATGACAAAACCTATGTTTGTAGAGATGTAATTTATGTTTCCTCCCCCTGAACATAAGCACTATTTTTCCTATAAAACAAAGTTAGTGACCTTTCTCCCCCTTTGTCATCGACAAAAAGGAAGTAATATATATATATATAATTGTCAAGAAGAAATAATCTCATACAGACATTACCATAGTATGAATTAAACAAACCACAGAGTTTCATAAAAGAAGGCTATTTATACAAGCCTTATCAGAAATGTTTGAGAATAAATAAAGTTTCTGGAAATTAAACCAATAAAAATGATCACTGATCCTTGTCCCAATCATAAGATCCTTCACGTCCTCCCTCTGGTTCTCGAATAACCGGGCCACCGATTGGGTATTGAAAAGATCCACTTCCTTGACCACCACTGTTACCACTAGTGTTGCTGCTTGGATTTTCTTCGGAAGATGTCCATGTGAATGTTGGAGCCGGACGCTTGCCGCGTGAGGTCGAAGCAGAAGTGGATCTTGTGCATGAGATGGCATCCCATAGCTTGTTGAAGAAACCTTTTATTCTATCAAGTTTGTGATCAACCTTTTTGAGGCGATTGTCAAGAATTTGTTGATTTCTTGATAGAATTCCTAATGACTGATTTGTAGTATAATCCGGTTGAACAAGACGAATATCATCATTTTGAATATGAGATTCTTCTTGTTGGGCCAGAGGAGATTGGTGAGGTTGTTGATTACGTGCTTCCCATTCGGCTAGAGACATGATGCGAGGAGGTCTTGCCGGGAGTTGCATGAGGCTTATAGTCCGTTGGTTGATTTGGTGAACCATTGTAAATTCGGACTTTGGTAGTGGCGAATCAACGTTGAGGAGTAGTCGCATGATATACACGCCATAGTATATTGTTCTCATTTTTCCATTATTGAATGTAATAAATTCATCAAGAATTAATTGAACCCAATTAACTTTTATATTACCCCGAACAGCATAAAGTGCCCGATAGTTATTTGGGTATACGATTTCATATGAGCCTGTACGAGGAGTGATGGTACGCATAAGAGCTTTGTGTAGAAGCCTGGCTCTTGATCGTAAAGAAGTTGATTTGATATCCCGGATATTAATGTTATCATCCAAAATTTGGTGATTGATGTTGTACCGAATATGAGGATTAAATTCTATTTCCTCAAGCTTTCTACCAATGTTAGGAGATCCTAGAATATGTGCAATGCAGTCTAGAGAAAACCATACCTTTTTACCGCACACCATACTCCAAACACTATCGTCTGGATTTCGTGGAGTCTGGTGTCCAAGATTTAGATAGCGTAGAACAATTCTACCATAATATGATTAATGGCAAGATCATTGTGTTTTATATCTAGTAGGGATGTCAAACCTGCTTGATCGGTCAAGGCTTGAATGTTGTAAGTTTGAAGACTCCGGAAATCGACGAATGAGTGTTCGAAAATCCTTGAATTCTTCATTTTATTCCATCTAGTGACGGCCACTCCATCATAAAGCCATTAAGAAATTTGAGCATCAATTGGCTCAGAGGATGTTGAAGTAGAAGCTCTTGATCGTTTGGGAGGCATTTTTGTGAAGTATGGAGGAGAAATTGAAATAAAAAGTTAAGATTGGGAGCTAGGGTTTTAGGAGAAATGGTGATGAAGCTTGGAGAATGGTAAAAGTAAAAGGTAAAGTAACAAAACTGATGGGTAAAAAGAGAAAAGTGATCTGGGAAACGACGTTCAATCGACTGAATTATCTGTTCAGTCGACTGAAAAGGTACCCGAAAATTTTATGGGTAAGATTCAGTCGACTGAACAGAGTTTTTAGTCGACTGAATTCATGAATGAGGAGTTTTCTGTATAAAGCTCAGTTGACTGAGCAGAAATTTGTAGTCGACTGAACTTTTGGCTGAAAGTTTCTGTGTTAATTTCAGTTGACTGAGCGGAAAAATTCAGTTGACTGAATTTTGCATTTTTTTTAGTTTTATGTTGAAAATATATGTAAATGTTTTATTTGATGAAATTTTTACAATTGTATAATAATATTACAATACAACATCATTATTTTAACCTTTAAAAAATATCATTTCTTGGGAGTTGGAGTCTTGGGGGATGAAGTCTTCTTCTTTTGTGTTGTATATCTTTCATTTGCCATATAGTTTTTGTCCCATGAATTTGGACTATAGTGATGTCTTTGAGGCGAGACCCAAGGATGTATTGGGTCGTTTGGTGTACGATTTGACGAAGATGGATCATACGGATTAACTGGTCATGGTAAAGGTTCACTCACATCCTTTTTCTTTGAGCTACAAAACTTCAAACCAATTTGTTCAAGAAAGCATAGGCGTTTAGCCGTTGCTTTCTGTTCAAAATACAATTCTCGTTAAAGGTCTAGTTGTTGCTGTTGATAATGATGAATTTCATCGATCTTTTTCTTCGTGTCGGGAGAAATAAATAGAGAACGTTTGGCCTTCTTGGAATCCGGTGTATACCCCGGTCCGGTAATTTTCCCATTTATACACAGGCACGTGTGTTGGTGTTGGCGTAGGAAGTTGAGGTGAATCAGCTGAGCTATCGGTTGAAAAAGTTACGATGATGGGAGAGTTTGACTTGTTGGAAGACATTTTTCTACAGAGATTGATTGTTTTGAAAAAGAATTTGTATTTTGTTTAAAATTTTAACATGTATATATAGGTTTGGAGTTATATAAACAAAATGTGGTGTAAAATCATTAAGGATTTAGAACCAGAAATTAAATTAATGGTTAATAATTTGCTTTGAAATGGATGGTTATGTTTTAGTGTATGAAATATTAGCTAATTCAAATGTATAAATGATTAAGTTTTTCAAACCTATAGTTATGTAAAAAATAATGTCTGCCTTTTAAATGAAGTGAATTAAAGTAAGAGATATGTTACTCATGTATTAGGTTCCTTGCCATTGTAATTCTTGTTATTAAATATCCTTGAAAGAAATTGTTCCTAATTCTCGTCGTAATTTTATGAATGAGTTTTCTAGTAATGGTTTAGTAAATATACCGCCAATTTGATTTTCGGTAGAAATATATTCTAAATTGATAATTCCTTTTTCCATGCTATCACTTAGAAAATGGTGACGAATATCAATATGTTTTGTACGAGAGTGATTTACTGGGTTTTTAGATAAATTTATTGTACTTTTATTATCAAAATATATTGTAGAGTTTGTTAAATTTATATTAAAATCTTTAAGTGTTTGTTGCATATATATGACTTGGGTACTAGCTAATGCGGCAGATATATATTCCGCTTCACAAGTTGAAAGCGAGACACAATTTTGTTTCTTACTAAACCAAGATACAAGTGATTTTCCAATGAAATGGCACGTACCACTTGTATTTTTTCTATCTATTCGAGATCCACCAAAATCAGCATCAATAAATGAAACTAACTCGAATGGACAATCTTTCGGATAGAAAAGACCAAAATCTTTAGTATTATTAAGATATCGCATAATTCGTTTTACCGCTCTTAAATGTGATTCTTTTGGATTAGCTTGAAAACGTGCACATAAACATACACTCATCATTATGTCTAGTCTACTAGCAGTTAAGTAAAGTAAAGAGCCTATCATACTTCTAAACAATTTTTGGTCTACACTCTTGCCATTTTCATCTCGAGCGAGATGAGTTGTGGTACTCATAGGAGTAGGTTTACCAGAAGTGTTTTCCATTCCAAAGCGTTTAATTAGATTAGTGCAATATTTTTCTTGGTTTAAAAAAATTCCGTTTGTTAATTGTTTAATTTGAAGACCAGGAAAGTAAGATAATTCTCCCAACATTTCGAACTCTTTAGTCATTATATTTGAAAATTCTTTACACAATTTTTCATTAGTTGAACCAAATATAATGTCATCTACATATATTTGAATTATTAAAATATCTTTAGTAGTGTTTTTAATGAATAAAGTTTGATCTACTTTTCCAATTTGAAATCCCGAATCTAGTAGATAGCTCTTAACTCTCTCATACCAAGCACGACGTGCTTGTTTGAGACCATATAAAGATTTCTTTAATTTATATACATGATCCGAATATTTTTCATGAGTGAATAAAAGGGGTTGTTCTACATATACATTTTCTTTTATAAAACCATTTAAAAAAGAACTTTTAACATCCATTTGGTAAAGTTTAAAATTGTGAAAATAAGCGTAAGCTAATAGAATACGTATTGCTTCTAATCTTACAACAAGTTCAAATGTTTCTTCAAAGTCGATACCTTCCTCTTGATTATATCCTTGTGCTACTAGTCTAGCTTTATTTCTAGTTATATTTCCTTGTTCATCTACTTTATTTTTGTAAACCCATTTAGTTCCTATAACCGATTGATTAGTAGGTCGGGGAACTAATTCCCAAACATCGTTACGTTCAAATTGATTTAATTCTTGTTGCATAGCAACAATTCAGTAGTCATCTGTTGATGCTTCTTTAGGATTTTTAGGTTCTATTGTTAAAATAAAGGCAACATGTCCCATTTGGTTTAGTTGACTTCTTGTTTGAACTTGTGAGTCAATTTCTCCAATTATATTTTGTGTAGGATGATCTCGTAGAGTTCTAAGAGGAGATCTAATTTGATTATTATCGATTTGATTAATATTTTCATTATTTTCAAAACTTATATTTTCTGTGTTAGATATAATTTCTTCATCATCTTTTATGATTGTATGTTTATTAAAGTTTTCACTAAAAGATACATGTAAAGTTTCTTCTATTACATTTGTTCGTTTATTTAAAACACGATATGCCTTACTTCGTTCTGAGTAAGCTACAAAAATACCATGGTCAGCTTTTGAATCGAATTTTCCACTTTGGTCTTTTGTGTTAAGAATAAAACATTTTGATCGAAAGATTTTTAAGTATGAAATATTAGGTTTTCTTCCATTAAAAAGTTCATATGACGTGTTTTTAGTTAAAGGTCTTATGGAAATACGATTTAATACATAGCACGCAGTTGCTACAGCTTCTACCCAGAAATGCTTGGGTAACGTACTTCCATTTAATAACGTTCTTGTGCATTCTTGAAGAGTTCTATTTTTCCTTTCTACAACTCCATTTTGTTGTGGAGTTCTAGGAAATGAAAAATTATGATTTATTTCTTTCTTTTTACAAAATAATTCAAATGATTCATTTTCAAATTCGCCTCCGTGATCACTCCTTATATTTTTGACTTTTAAATTCTTAATATTTTGAATTCTTTTGACAAAATTTTTGAAATATTCAAAAGAATCGCTTTTATTTTTCATAAATATCGTCCATGTATATCTTGAGAAATCATCAACTATTACAAAAACATATCGATTATGGTTAATAGATTGAACCTGTATTGGTCCGAATTAATCCATATGTAATAATTCTAATGGTTGTAAATTTGAAATGACTTTCTTCGATTTAAAAGATGATTTAGTTAATTTTCCTAGTTGACAATCATCACAAATATTATTTATTTTAAAATTTATTTTTAGTAAGCCTTTGACTAATTCATTTTTTGAAAGTTTTTGAATAGTCTTAAAATTAATATGACAAAATCTTTTGTGCCATAACCAAGGATCATTATTTTTGACCATTAAACACATATCTTTGTTATTATTAATTTTCATGTTTAAAACATAAATATTTCTATCTCTCTTTCCTTCAAAAATAAGATTTTGATTTTGATCAAATATACAACATTTATTTTCAGAAAAAGTTATTTTAAAACCTTTGTCACATAGTTGACTTATGCTTAATAAGTTATGCTTTAAGTTTTTAACTAAAGAAACATTTGTAATAATGGGTAAATTTTACATACCGTAGTTGCACACATCTCCTTTCCCAGTGATGAAGCCTTTTGAGTCTTCTCCGAAGGTAACAGAGCCACTATCCAAGTATGAAATATTTGTTAGCATTTCTTTGTCTTCGGTCATGTGTTGTGAGCAACCACTATCCAAAATCCATTTTCTTTTCTTGAGTGGGACGTGTAAAAAATATTAATAAATACATTGGTACCCACCTTTTAATAGGGTCCTAAGAGTTAGATCTTAGGAAGCCAAACCCAAATGGGTTTAGTATCCCCTTTATAAATATAATTTTTATTTTTATGAACAGTATTCATAAATGTTTTAACATATTTGTTCCTAATTAAATTATTGTTAGTTTTGGAACCTAAATTTTAATTATCTTAGTTTCTACTTTTGTCTTAGTAGGTGCTCTTAATGATATATTATGTTTTGAATCATTATTCTTCTTAAGATTAACATTTTTCTTTTGAGAAATTTTTGACTCCTTTTTATATCATAATCCATGTTTATTTGAGGAAGATTGAGAATTTTCTAAAATCGTAAATAAATTTTCTCTTCCTTTGCTAAAATTAGAAACATTTTTAGTAATGTTGTCTAATTTAATTGAAGACTAGTATTTTCTAATTCAACTTGTTTTATTTTATTTTTTAAATTGTGATTTTCAAAAATAATTTTATCATTCTTTGTCTTTTGAGTTTTAATTTCTTGGCTCAAAAGTAAAAGTTGACTGTATGAGTTTGAGAGAGATTCTTGAACTTTTTCTAGTTCTTCTTCCAATATTTTTTTCTCATCTTTTAACATATCTCTTTCAAATTCAGCTTTGTTCTGATTTTCACGTGTCTCTTTAAGTTTCTTTTTGAGAATTTTTATAGTATTTAAAAATTCAGTGTTTACTTCTATTAAATCATCACAAGATAAATCACTAACCTCAGATTCTTGAGCCATAAAGCATACATTTGCTTGTTCATTGTCGCTATCACTATCACTTTCGGATGAAGATGAATCTGCATGTTACAGAAAATGCCTTCTTTTTGAATTTATCCTTCTTATTTTTTTTTTTTTTGAAGATTTTTTGATTTTCCTTCTTTTGTTCTGGACGATCCTTGTGCATGTGTCCTTTCTTGTGACAATTGAAGCATTCTATATTTGAAGATGAAGGTTTGTTCAAGAAATTCTTTTTGAAACCGTTTTTATTTCCTTTTCTACATTTTAAGAATTTCTTGAAATTTTTGGCAATAAATGCTAAATCCTCATCTTCAGACTCCGATTCTTCCTTTTCTGCGGGAAAAGCCACATTTTTTCTTTTCTGTGCTTGGTCCTTCTTAGCTTGCATGTTAACTTCATAAGACATAAGGTTTCCAATTAATTCTTTTGGTTTCATTGTAGACAGATCATTTGCTTCCTCGATTGTTAATACTTTTCTCTCCCATTCATTAGTGAGTGAATTTAGGACCTTAGATACAATATCAAAATTCGTAAATTTTTCTCCTAATCCTATTAAGGCATGAGAATGTCTTGAAATCTCGAGTACATGTCATTGATAGATTCATTTTGTCGCATTCTAAAGTTTTGGAACTGGTTCTTTAACATGGAAATCTTTGTTTGTTTGACCTTGTTTGTGCCTTCGTGTATGGTTCTAAGTGTATCCCATATCTGATATGCAGTAGTACAAATGCTAACACGATTGAACTCATTTCTGTCCAAAGCGCAAAATAACATATTCATAGCTTTGGCATTTTCACTAGCTTCATTCTTCTGAGTTTGTGTCCATGTAGGGTAGTCAGTTGTGGGTACAACGAACTCTGCTTGAGTTGCATTCTAGGCTTCAAAGCTTGTTGCTTGCATATAAATACTCATCCATGTAGCCCAATAATTATAGTTTAGTCCATTGAATAGAGGGGGTCTTTGGGTAGATTGTCCTTCTGCAAATGTAGAGCTATAGGCAGTTGTTGTGCTTGTGCTTGTGCTTGTGTTATTTTCCATATTATCAAATATGTCAAACAACGGTGTTATGGTTATAAGACGGCCTTGCTCCGATACCAATTGAAAGAGGCTATGTGATAGGATCGTATAATATGGAATAGTGGAATGGTATAGGTAAATAGCAGTAAGCAATAAGTAAAGTGGACAACAAGACTTTATACTGGTTTGGACCTCTTGTCCTACGTCCAGTCCCTAAGCTCCTCTTAGGAATTCTAACTAACAACCCTCACTTAACCCGGAGGAATAGGTTTACAACTTACCCGAACAACCAAACGGGATTTCTTGCCTCAACTACCGAAGAGGACTTCAACTAGGTACAAAGAGTATTTTTGACTTGTTGTGTTCTTGATAACACTAATGAGTCTAATTGAGTACAACTTTCCTATAATCTAATCCTCAAGAATATGAAATGTGATAATGAAGATGTAGGAAATATAAATAGCTATGAATCAAAAGAGTATTAAAAATAAATCAGAGATTCAAGCAATTGAAGTGGTTTGTGAATGCTTTTGAAAACTTGAGTAATCTGAAAATATAATAGAGAGATTAAAGCAATTAGAATTGGTGATTTTGCAAATGATAGAACCATGTTTTTATATGTGTAGAAGAGGTGTAACCATTTGCAAAAGGTGCAGGCAAGAGATGCATCCATTTCCATTGGAGAATGGCTGCAACTTTTGGGAAGAAGAAGGCGTCTCTTCAGGAAAAATTCACAGGTTCAAATTCAGTCAACTGAACAGGGATTTCAGTCGACTGGAACTGTGCATGTTGTAAAATGTGTAACAGGTTCAGTCGACTGAAATATCCTGTTCAGTCGACTGAACTAGTAGATTACGCACAATGAACACTTAACTGAAATATGAAGTTGTGCTATGTGTTTTTTATGTTTGTGCAAGTTTCTTGAGGATAGATTTTAACAATAAAAATAAGACTAAGACCTATATATAATAATTACTTATGATATCCTTGGTCTTCATAGTCCTTTCTTTAGCTTTGCACATTTCTCTTTCTTTTTGTTGAAGCACATTGTCATTGATCAAAATATAGCGTATCAACAATAACCAGGATTTTTGAACAGCTGTTAATTGGATAATAAAATGATTTCAAATGTTTGAGATACTGATTTTATTTGGTTAAACGAATAAAATTTTGATAATTAAAAAGTGTGGATGATTAAATGTAGATTTAAAACTATAATGTATATTAAATTAAGATAATGATTTTTTTTTATAAAACAAGAAATTATTTAACATAGTTTTTGGACATATTTAACACTAGTACCATGCATAATTTTCAATTTAGTTGACAACTTGGGTATAAAATTTAAACAAGAATTAATCAAAGA
This sequence comes from Allium cepa, assembly GCA_030765085.1. Taxonomy (NCBI): domain Eukaryota; kingdom Viridiplantae; phylum Streptophyta; class Magnoliopsida; order Asparagales; family Amaryllidaceae; genus Allium; species Allium cepa. Next base: position 567,979,602 of record CM060943.1, read on the forward strand.
GTTAATATTCTTCTTTCTTAATTACACATATGCTAAGTGTAGTTTATATATATAATTTAAATACATAAAACCCAAAATATATTTGTAAGCTTTAAAATGCATAGAATTAACATTTGTAATCAATAAATTCATTGTTTGACAATTGTAACTTATATGCCATGCAATTTTACAAGTAGCTAATATATTTTATTTTCAAATTTATAATGAAAATAAAAAAATCAAAAAAATTAAACCAGGTTTTCATCTTCTTATCACTTTCAAAAACCTGGAAATCAAAAGGAAAAAATGGAAGTTTCAGTTTTCAACCTATAATAACTCAAGAATCATCTCAACAATCAAATAGTAGTTTCGGATCAAAGACCAAGTAGATCTGATTCAATTTCTAGTTTCCAAGATTTGCAAAAGAAGAAAGAGGAAAAATAGAATTTCCAGTCCCTCACTTTTATTCTTAAAAACAGGTTTAATATGTGATTATGCTTAGATGTTGTGATGGATTTTTATAGTATTATGATTTGCTTATGTTGACTTTTGTGAATGCATACTTATATAAGGAAATACCTAGACAAAATTCTATGTGCATGTATATAAACTTCTCTGTTCTTTGTCAGGAATTACCATTTCAAATTAAATTACATTTCACTTTAAACATTCAGTTTAAGCCTTGATCTTTGGATGAAAAATGTTCATTACTGTGTAGTATTAACATTAAAAATAGTTATAGGATTTTATATTTAGTAAATTTCATAAGAATAACAAATATAGTGAAAATTTTAACAATAGCTAAAAATCAATCATCACAAATTTAGAATTTGATTATAGAACCTGGTTAATGTTAGAAATTCATGAATTTTAATATAGGTTTCGTGATTTTTAGTATTGTTTTTGATGAGATTTTTTGAGATGAACGTTTTGGGTATTTTGGTCGATTGCCGTTGAACGACGTCGAAGTTTATGACGAGGTTTGGTCTGGAGGAGGCCGTAGTGCCATGGATAAGGGAAAGCTAGTGTAGAATTTTTCTGATGGCCGAGATTGGTTGACATAGATGATTTAGGGCTCGATGACCTGATTGGGATGTCGGGGTAATCGAGATATGTGCGTCGACAAGTATGGACCGGACTTGATCGCATGTGGGGGAAAAGGTTCATCATGGAGAGGCACAACTTCAGGTGTCGGCGTGAATACCGGTGGTCGCAGGTGACGTCTAGGAGGGTTTTTTTAGGATCGAGGTGGGTTCCTGTGTGCGTCTTTCAGTTCGATTTTGATTTCTTGTTGGGATTCGTCAATCTAAAAGGTTGGGGAGGATGGCGAAGTGGTGTGCGACTTGTCGAAAGTCGAGGCGTTGATCTTTGGTGGTCGGCACGACCATGCACGTGCACGCGCCTTCGTTCGTATCTGGGTTGGTTTGGATTTTGGGGAAGATGAATTCTTCTCGCGTGTTGCTCGAGATTATTGTGGGGTCGACTCGGAGTTGGTAGTGGAGGCGAACGACTCGTGTTTTACTCTGGGTTTTTCATTTTTTAGGCTCGGGTTTTTGTGTAAAATGAACTTGTGTTTTAAAAGCAAGAAAAATACAAGTTTTCAAGCTTTAAGAAAAAAATACATAATTTAAAAGCAAAACAAAAACAAGCTTTCAAAGTTAAATATGATTGTCTAACTTATGTTTGTTAAGTTAAACTTTAAGATAATTTAAACTTGATTTTTTTCAATAAACTTAAGTGTTGATTAAAGGATAAATGTTTTTAATTTATGTGATTAGATAATTAATGAAGATGATGATTTATCTTAAAAGTAATTAAGATTTGATGATGAAATGAAGTAATTGAAATATGATTTATTATATTAATTATTGATTAAGCAATTAATTAATTAATAGTTAGGGATTATAAATTAATTAGTTAAGAGGTTAATTAGTTTTCTAATTAAGAATTATTAATTAAATATTAGAGATAGTTAATTAATAATTAGTGATTAATTAATTAAGTAATTAAGTTGTAATTAGTGGCTAATTAATTACTTAATGGAAGTAATTAAGGATTAATTACTTAGTGTAATTAATTAAGGATTGATTGATTGAGGAATCTAATCAACGATTAGTTAAATAACGAGTATGATTAATTAAGGGATAATTGATCAATGAAGTGATTATAATATAATTTATTTGAGTAATTAATTAAGGATTAATGTAATTAATATGGACGTGTAAAGGATAATTAATTTGTGTAATTAATTAAGAGTTAATTACTTATTGTAATTAAAGGATAATTAATCAAAAACATGATTAATTAAGATGGTTAATGTGACGCCCCACCCCAAGACCCACATTAACAAAGAGAATTACTGGGTAATTCTGTCTGTTAATGCGGAGAATATGGCTGGTTAGGAGCGACCATCTATAATCTTGTCTTAAATATCTACTGCATACGTCGATAAATGCTCTATATTTTTTTTCTATTTCAAGTAGACCGACATATCCAATAAATGTTTAATACAAAACTATAGGTGGCTAATGGATCTACCAGAACAAAGTAAAATAACAGAATGCATATCACATCATAGAACAGTAATCATTATATATATATAAATACATATACACAGATACATCCCAGTATGATACAAACTAATATACAAAAGTGGTACAGAGACCACACTATATACATTTAATCAAATACATATCAGAGTCAAGCGGAAAGAAATATAAACTACACAAAAGTGCTAGGCTGATATCCAAGCAGATGCATCAAAGCTAAGTCTCGTAACTGATTGCTAACCTGAAACAACTCGGTCTGACCTGAGTATAAAATATGCGGGTCAGTCTAGCTAAAACAATCAGTTTATAAGGATAGAAGATAATATGAAGCATAAGATACAAGGTGATAATTCTTCTCAAATGAGAAGAGGCAATAGAAAATACACATACTCATGACTTAAGTGAAACATTGTCATTTAAGTATACAAAGGCCTCAAAAGAGGTAAACTCTACAATACACTCAAATAACATAAACAATCGCCGATGATAATCTCCAAATAAAAACTTATGAAACTCAATAAGAGTTTATAATCCCCATATCGAAATCACCATAAAACAACACACACACATATATATAAGCCTTTCTCTAACTCAAGGCTATGGGTAAACTCATCATTTCAAAATTGGTGAAATCAAAATCAAAAACTCATAAAAATTCCTCGGATTGGCCAAATCCCATTTGCATGCCGAAGCGATGCTGCACGTGCCATTCTCAAACGGCCGAAGCCTCTGACAAGGTCGCTAACACCTCCCAAAGCAGTTCGTCCTCATGACAAGGTCGCTGACACCTCTTCAAGCCATTTTGTCAGCCATAACAAGGTCGCTAACACCTCCCTAAGCAGTTTATCCTCATGACAAGGTCGCTGACACCTCTCCAAGCTATTTTGTCAGCCCTAACAAGGTCGCTAACACCTCCCTAAGCAGTTTGTCCTCATGACAAGGTCGCTGACACCTCTCCAAGCTATTTTGTCAGCCCTAACAAGGTCGCTAACACCTCCCTAAGCAGTTTGTCCTCATGACAAGGTCGCTGACACCTCTCAAAGCAATTCTGTTAGGTAAACATCGTGAATGTGTCACAAACTCACGGATAGGAATCCGAAAAGTGTTAACGTGTGTCCCATACCACTCGTTCGCACTTAGTGATTTACTAGCCGCTAGTCGATGCCACACTAGGAACATCATAAAACTCATAAAATCATATCTCGCCTCATCTCATTGGCGAGTGATAAAGAGACACCATACTCGTCTCGTCTCATCGACAAGTATTAAATAACATCGTAACTTTTCTCATTTCATCGACAAGTAAAAACATCGTAATGGTTCCTCATAAACTATAAATCTCAAAATATGAAATCATATACTCAAGACTTGCCTTATATCATTGGCAAGTAAATAAAACATCGTGATGGTTCTCATCGACCATACTCCTGCTTAGGAGATCCCAAACCATAATACTCGCCAAATATTGGTCATCTTAAATAATTCCGGTAAATAGGAGTTATAAAACTCAAAATATGCCATAAAATGGCAAACATCTCAAAATCAATAATCTCAAATAGCTTCGATCGTACAAGTCCGGAATTAACCGAAATAGTAAACGCACATGTCCCATACCACGTATTTTACTAAATCGTTTAATTCTCTTTCTCATACGTTCGAATTGTATAAAAGTGTGTATTTTATATATAAAATAATTTATTTGATAAAACAAGCTTTTAAAACTTTTTCCCGAAAATATTAATAAAACCAATATTTAAAATTTCTTTATTATAGGAAATAAATAGATTTTTATATTAGAAAAATAATTTTAAAGTACAATGTAATAATAATTTAAAATGTCCATTTATTTCAAAAATCACTTCAAAATGGTTTAGTGAAAATCATGCTCGAAAATAATGAAAAACAAGAGAGATTACTCAAGACCGATAACTTAAATTCAATACGAATTCAATTCAAATTTAACCCAAAGTCAATTCAAATTCTATTTAAATTTGCATTTCAAATTCTCTAAATATAGCTAGCCTATTGATAGGCATCATAGCTCTCAAAACATCTCAAAAACAACATCAAAATCGAACAAGAATGAGAGCAAAAATAAGCCAATACAATTCTCAGTTCAATGATTGTTTTTGCTGTCGTTTTGCTCTCGAGACAGCAACAAACAAATATAGTTTTGACCAAGCTAACTTCGAAATTTCAAAAAACTCAAAACATAAAACTTCTAGAACAAAGGCTAAGCTTTCTGGAACATCTTGAATTATTAAATTTGGATAGGAAACATGAAAGATATGGCCAAAACAAATTTCAGATATGAATTTCGCTACAGCTGTTGTTTCAGTTTCGGAACAGCGATACTAGAATGAACTTTCGACCATGTAAACATCAAAATTTGACAAAACTCAAAAGATGGAAATTGTAGAATATAATCTAAGCTTTCAGGAGCATCAAGAATCATCAAATTCCGACATCAAACGAAAAAGATATGTTTAAATTTCCAACGGCACTAAGCACAGAAAATCACAATTTTACAATGACAGAGCTGAGAGTTTGTAACAGGATTTCGATCAACCTATGCTTAAAATATGCAAATGTGTTCAACATAAAAGTTGTCACACACAAAATATTCTTTCCAGAACTTCAAATATCATCCATATCCGATAAGAGACAAGGAAGATATGTCTAATTTACTAACTATGTTTAGTTTGGATAACGTAATTACTAAAGTGACAGAGCTGAGAGTTTGCAACAGCATTTTGGTCAAACTATGCTCAAAATTTGCAAATGTGTTCAACAGGAAAATTTTCACATATAAAATAAGCTTTCCGGAACTTCAAAATTCATGCTAATCCGATAAGAAACAAGGAAGATATGCTCAATTTACTAACGATATTAAGCACAGTTTTACAATGACGGGACAGTGAATTTGTATTAGGTTTTTCGACCCTCTATGATCAGAATTTTCGAAAGTGTTTAACATAAAAGTTATCACACTTTCTTCATGCTTTCCAGAACATCAAACAAAATTAAATTCCGATTTAAAACGAAAAAGTTATGCTCAATTTACTGATAGCGGTCTACAAATGAACATGCAATAAAAATCAAATTGATATTTCTAACCTTGAAATCTCAAATTAGGCTAGAAAATGTGAGTTTTCAACTCACCTTACTATATCCAAATAACAACCTGGATTATTCGCTGAAAGGTAGAAGTTTGGCTTGAATTTAAGCTTCTACAACCTGTAAAACTGTAGATTTAGCTTCAATTTGATTTTAAAAACACAAGGTTTAAGTTTTAATTTGAGAATTTTGTCTAGGGTTTGAAGAGGGAATGGGTTTCTCTTCTCTGAAGCCTTCTGGAATATACAGCAAGAAGAAAATGAATGTACGTACCCTAATTTTTTTCTCTTCTCTTTGCTAGTTTACTAACAAGTTGGGCTAAGAACTAATGAGTTTGGATCCAAATTGAATAATTAGCCTATGTTTATTTATTTTAACACTTAATACATATGAACACTAATGGAATGGATCCAACCAACCAATATTTTCAAGTTTTCACTCAAATAAAATATGTAGATTTATATACATACAAAATAGAATATTTTCTATCATATAAAAAGATTAATCTTTATTTTTAAGACATTATATTATCATAAACCTTAATTTACAAAAATACACCATTTTCACCAATAAATGCAAAAGTTTACATTTTTAACTTCTAAAATACAACAAAAGTTATTTTCTTACTTGGAAAAATATTACAAACGGTATCCAAACTTTATTTATAACCAACACTCATTTTTATACCAATTTCCATCTTTTTACTTAATTAAACACCCTTCAAAAATCAAATACTTCATTTAAAAATTATTAAAAGAAGTAATTGACAATAATTTATAAAAATTATTTCATTTTCTCTAAAAAAAGATCATTCTCCATCACCATTAGTCCAAATAAATAAAATGAAGTTCCAAACTTTATTTTTCTCATTTTATTTTCAAAATTTCCAAATAAACAATATAAAACTTCCAATTTTATTAAATTTACAATATTAAATTATAACTATCGTTATAATTTAATATTAACAGGTAATCTCCAAAAGCAGGGTTGTTACAGACTCTCCCCCTTATCAAAATTGCGTCCTCACAATTTCTAGAGAAGAGTTTGTATTCAACATAAGTATTTCATCAATCGTAGAAGGATAGACAGGCACAAGATCACAATTCTTCACTTTCAACTCAAGATGAAAGAAGACCAAGATAAGATTGCTCGATTAATTCTGTGGTTTTTAAAGTGCAAATATGGAATTAGCGAACCGCTAAATTTTCCAATCGGCACATAAGATTTCGAAGGCGTCTCACCTTCGAATAAGAGCACAACAAGATGCAAAAAAAAAGGATCAATCAAATGATATTAATTTCTCATAAGCTCCTCAAGTGGAGTTGGGATTTAGCACACTTCAACCCAAACTCTAATCAACAAGATGATTATCGATATGATCTTTCCGTATGACACTACGGAAGGAACAACACCAATGCAAGATAGACATAATAGAGGCAAGATAGTTCAACCAAAAGGTGGTTTCAAACTCGAATGACCGCATAAATGCACGTTATTAGAAAATAGCACAAGAATAAGGTACTCATAAGGAACTAAAATATATGTATATACTCTCAATCAAAAATTCTTAGAGTTCCAAAAGATCGATACTATATAGTTATAACCACAATTTTCAACACTTGAAATTTTTTCAAAACTTCTTACTTAGATTTTAAATTTATTACTCTTCACTAGTGTAAATAAAGTTTAAGTTGTTATTCTCTAATTCTTCCACAGGTACACTCTAGTTTGCAACATATTATTTTTCAATTTGTTTCTCAAATTTTCTAAGTGTTTGAAATTTTTGAAATAAATTGACGGAGTCTCCTTTGAACGGAGGGCCATATACAATATTACAAAAATAAATTATATAATATACATCGACCATTAGGTCGGAAACACAATATATATCATTATTTAACACTTAAAATTAATCCGAAAACATATCTTTCCCTTTAAGCATTTTAAAGCGGTTTTGCACAAACTTACATCTATAATCTTTTTGATCAAAATATATTCCATCTATCATATTTTCACCTGTACTTAACTCAAATAGATGATATTAGTTCATGATCATAAATAAGAAATGCTACACTTAACTATTGAGGGGAAATAAATCAATTTTAGTTCAGACCTGCTGTAAAGAAGACCTATTTTTACCGAGAAAACCACAAAATTTGAAGAGTTTTATAGAATGAAAGTTGTTCTAATTAGTCTGGGATTTCCGTCAATATAAAGATCATCAAAATCGGATTTACGGTTTGAAATTTATGTTAAATTTACTTTCAGCTTAATCTTAGAGAATTTTTTAATAGGGCAGAATTGCCTATCCTCATTCAAACCCATTTTAGACTCAGTAAATTGCAAAATATTTAAAAGTGGTAAAAAGAAACTTTATAGCTTACTAAAAGATATTTCATTTGCAAAAAGACTGAGCTCATTTTGAGTTATAAATCTCTAGTTATCGCTGTTTTAGTACAACAATTTTCTAAATGAAATTTCAGCTTCCAAATCAATTTTAAAATTTAAAATTCTCCCAATCCATTTTAGTTTCAAACTACAATTTCAAACAAGCTTTTGGATAAATCATTTATTAAATGATCCTCTTTTTTTTCTGGAAAGCTAAGACATATAAAATTATGATCAACCTTACGTAATCACTACAAAACATTTATTAAGTGGAAATATGTTCATTACTTTCCAAAATCTGGCTTTAAAAACAATTAACTATGAAAACTCATTTTCGAAGAGATACTAATTTCTTGCATTATAAAGAGATGATTATTGATTATCCATCAAGATAAATTTTTATATTCATCATTAATAACTTGTACTAAAATATTCAATTAATAATTTAATTTTCAAACCAATGTATTCTTTTACCTTAAATACATCATTTTATCAATCAAAACATCAAATGATATTTTCTTCTAATTAAGACATCCCCTTAATTAGAATTATTCACTTTACTTACACAAGTTACCATATTTAATTTCTCAAATTTCAAATAATATAAGGGTGTTGCCTCACCATTGATTTATAGTGAATGACCCCATCGATTGGCTGCATAGTTGATAAACGATCAAAAATGCCTCGCCACTCCTCCAACACTCACCATGGTTCAATGGTTTTATTAAACAATTAAAAAAAAAATAATACTCTACCCTATTAATTATTATCAAAATTTACTAATTAAAACTAAATTTACCGTGTCTGACTGTCTCATCACAGCGTTTAGGAAATCCCTATCGATAACGTTGGCCAAACGCATCGACCAGAATTCTTAAAGCACTAGACGGACAACCCAACACAAAAATTCATTTTCTTTAAAAAGAAATACCTCATATATAATACTTAAAATATTTTTTTTGTTTTTCCCCAAAAATATAAACTAATTTCTCTTAGAAACATATCTTAAGTTTGAATTTTTTTTTTGAAAAATTTGAAAACACCTCATTTCCCTAGTGGACATCCTCATGGAAGGACGACCGACAGGCCAAGAACCGAGAATGAAGTCAATACAATATTTGATTGCCTGATTGTGTGTCATACCCAAAACGGACACATAGAAATCAACAGAGTCACAATGACAGGTATTTGAGATAGATCATCAACATCTCGAAACTCAAGAGTGAATACAGACACTTCAAAATCATCAATAACATTCCGAAGAGAAAGAAACAACAAATCAGTTAAAATTAGGATACCTAATTTTAGCTTCCTTCGGATTACAGAATGCAACTAGAAAATACCCAAGCTACCCCAACTCAAATCATTCCAAACTCTAAAGAGGAAAAAGCATGCTAATTCACTTGAAAAGATAAGCTATAAGGAAAAAAAATCCAAAATCCTTAACATCATACCAAATATTGCAGATCCCCTCAATAGGATTCGCAATCCTCAAAGAAATCACAAAATAAGAACGTCAAAGATCATCAACAAACTCCTTCAATATGGATGGGTGTCAAGCACCCGTATTGAGGAGGACTTGAATAAAAGAATCATGATTAGGATTACTCCTAAGATAAGATGTCATCAATTGAATTTGGGAATATTTCGAAATAAACCACATTCCTAGGCATATCCCAAATTATCTACTCTAAAAGGCACGATAATGTAAAGGACACGATGATAAAGGAATTCGTAACACTTGTATTACACTTAGATGTACCGTAATATGTTTTTCTGTTCTGTGTTTATCATACTTTGTTCTGAATCTTGCTCTGCTACCAAGCTGTGACGCCCTACCCCAAGACCCACATTAACAAAGAGAATTACTGGGTAATTCTGTCTGTTAATGCGGAGAATATGGCTGGTTAGGAGCGACCATCTATAATCTTGTCTTAAATATCTACTGCATACGTTGATAAATGCTCTATATTTTTTTTCTATTTCAAGTGGACCGACATATCCAATAAATGTTTAATACAAAACTATAGGTGGCTAATGGATCTACCAGAACAAAGTAAAATAACAGAATGCATATCACATCATAGAACAGTAATCATTATATATATATAAATACATATACACAGATACATCCCAGTATGATACAAACTAATATACAAAAGTGGTACAGAGACCACACTATATACATTTAATCAAATACATATCAGAGTCAAGCGGAAAGAAATATAAACTACACAAAAGTGCTAGGCTGATATCCAAGCAGATGCATCAAAGCTAAGTCTCGTAACTAATTGCTAACCTGAAACAACTCGGTCTGACCCGAGTATAAAATACGCGGGTTAGTCTAGCTAAAACAATCAGTTCATAAGGATAGAAGATAATATGAAGCATAAGATACAAGGTGATAATTCTTCTCAAATGAGAAGAGGCAATAGAAAATACACATACTCATGACTTAAGTGAAACAATGTCATTTAAGTATACAAAGGCCTCAAAAGAGGTAAACTCTACAATACACTCAAATAACATAAACAATCGCCGATGATAATCTCCAAATAAAAACTTATGAAACTCAATAAGAGTTTATAATCCCCATATCGAAATCACCATAAAACAACACACACACATATATATAAGCCTTTCTCTAACTCAAGGCTATGGGTAAACTCATCATTTCAAAATTGGTGAAATCAAAATCAAAAACTCATAAAAATTCCCCGGATTGGCCAAATCTCATTTGCATGCCGAAGCGATGCTGCACGTGCCATTCTCAAACGGCCGAAGCCTCTGACAAGGTCGCTAACACCTCCCAAAGCAGTTCGTCCTCATGACAAGGTCGCTGACACCTCTTCAAGCCATTTTGTCAGCCATAACAAGGTCGCTAACACCTCCCTAAGCAGTTTATCCTCATGACAAGGTCGCTGACAGCTCTCCAAGCTATTTTGTCAGCCCTAACAAGGTCGCTAACACCTCCCTAAGCAGTTTGTCCTCATGACAAGGTCGCTGACACCTCTCCAAGCTATTTTGTCAGCCCTAACAAGGTCGCTAACACCTCCCTAAGCAGTTTGTCCTCATGACAAGGTCGCTGACACCTCTCAAAGCAATTCTGTTAGGTAAACATCGTGAATGTGTCACAAACTCACGGATAGGAATCCGAAAAGTGTTAACGTGTGTCCCATACCACTCGTTCGCACTTAGCGATTTACTAGCCGCTAGTCGGTGCCACACTAGGAACATCATAAAACTCATAAAATCATATCTCGCCTCATCTCATTGGCGAGTGATAAAGAGACACCATACTCATCTCGTCTCATCGACAAGTATTAAATAACATCGTAACTTGTCTCATTTCATCGACAAGTAAAAACATCGTAATGGTTCCTCATAAAGCATAAATCTCAAAATATGAAATCATATACTCAAGACTTGCCTTATATCATTGGCAAGTAAATAAAACATCGTGATGGTTCTCATCGACCATACTCCTGCTTAGGAGATCCCAAACCATAATACTCGCCAAATATTGGTCATCTTAAATAATTCCGGTAAATAGGAATTATAAAACTCAAAATATGCCATAAAATGGCAAACATCTCAAAATCAATAATCTCAAATAGCTTCGATCGTACAAGTCCGGAATTAACCGAAATAGTAAACGCACATGTCCCATACCACGTGTTTTACTAAATCGTTTAATTCTCTTTCTCATACGTTCGAATTGTATAAAAGTGTGTATTTTATATATAAAATAATTTATTTGAGAAAACAAGCTTTTAAAACTTTTTCCCGAAAATATTAATAAAACCAATATTTAAAATTTCTTTATTATAGGAAATAAATAGATTTTTATATTAGAAAAATAATTTTAAAGTACAATGTAATAATAATTTAAAATGTCCATTTATTTCAAAAATCACTTCAAAATGGTTTAGTGAAAATCATGCTCGAAAATAATGAAAAACAAGAGAGATTACTCAAGACCGATAACTTAAATTCAATACGAATTCAATTCAAATTTAACCCAAAGTCAATTCAAATTCTATTTAAATTTGCATTTCAAATTCTCTAAATATAGCTAGCCTATTGATAGGCATCATAGCTCTCAAAACATCTCAAAAACAACATCAAAATCGAACAAGAATGAGAGCAAAAATAAGCCAATACAATTCTCAGTTCAATGATTGTTTTTGCTGTCGTTTTGCTCTCGAGACAGCAACAAACAAATATAGTTTTGACCAAGCTAACTTCGAAATTTCAAAAAACTCAAAACATAAAACTTCTAGAACAAAGGCAAAGCTTTCTGAAACATCTTGAATTATTAAATTTGGATAAGAAACATGAAAGATATGGCCAAAACAAATTTCAGATATGAATTTCGCTACAGCTGTTGTTTCAGTTTCGGAACAGCGATACTAGAATGAACTTTCGACCATGTAAACATCAAAATTTGACAAAACTCAAAAGATGGAAATTGTAGAATATAATCTAAGCTTTCAGGTGCATCAAGAATCATCAAATTCCGACATCAAACTAAAAAGATATGTTTAAATTTCCAACGGCACTAAGCACAGAAAATCACAATTTTACAATGACAGAGCTGAGAGTTTGTAACAGGATTTCGATCAACCTATGCTAAAAATATGCAAATGTGTTCAACATAAAAGTTGTCACACACAAAATATTCTTTCTAGAACTTCAAATATCATCCATATCCGATAAGAGACAAGGAAGATATGTCTAATTTACTAACTATGTTTAGTTTGGATAACGTAATTACTAAAGTGACAGAGCTGAGAGTTTGCAACAGCATTTTGGTCAAACTATGCTCAAAATTTGCAAATGTGTTCAACAGGAAAATTTTCACATATAAAATAAGATTTCCGGAACTCCAAAAATTATGCTAATCCGATAAGAAACAAGGAAGATATGCTCAATTTACTAACGATATTAAGCACAGTTTTACAATGACGGGACAGTGAATTTGTATTAGGTTTTTCGACCCTCTATGATCAGAATTTTCGAAAGTGTTTAACATAAAAGTTATCACACTTTCTTCATGCTTTCCAGAACATCAAACAAAATTAAATTCCGATTTAAAACGAAAAAGTTATGCTCAATTTACTGATAGCGGTCTACAAATGAACATGCAATAAAAATCAAATTGAGATTTCTAACCTTGAAATCTCAAATTAGGCTAGAAAATGTGAGTTTTCAACCCACCTTACTATATCCAAATAACAGCCTGGATTATTCGCTGAAAGGTAGAAGTTTGGCTTGAATTTAAGCTTCTACAACCTGTAAAACTGTAGATTTAGCTTCAATTTGATTTTAAAAACACAAGGTTTAAGTTTTAATTTGAGAATTTTGTCTAGGGTTTGAAGAGGGAATGGGTTTCTCTTCTCTGAAGCCTTCTGGAATATACAGCAAGAAGAAAATGAATGTACGTACCTTAATTTTTTTCTCTTCTCTTTGCTAGTTTACTAACAAGTTGGGCTAAGAACTAATGAGTTTGGATCCAAATTGAATAATTAGCCTATGTTTATTTATTTTAACACTTAATACATATGAACACTAATGGAATGGATCCAACCAACCAATATTTTCAAGTTTTCACTCAAATAAAATATGTAGATTTATATACATACAAAATAGAATATTTTCTATCATATAAAAAGATTAATCTTTATTTTTAAGACATTATATTATCATAAACCTTAATTTACAAAAATACACCATTTTCACCAATAAATGCAAAAGTTTACATTTTTAACTTCTAAAATACAACAAAAGTTATTTTCTTACTTGGAAAAATATTACAAACGGTATCCAAACTTTATTTATAACCAACACTCATTTTTATACCAATTTCCATCTTTTTACTTAATTAAACACCCTTCAAAAATCAAATACTTCATTTAAAAATTATTAAAAGAAGTAATTGACAATAATTTATAAAAATTATTTCATTTTCTCTAAACGAAGATCATTCTCCATCACCATTAGTCCAAATAAATAAAATGAAGTTCCAAACTTTATTTTTCTCATTTTATTTTCAAAATTTCCAAATAAACAATATAAAACTTCCAATTTTATTAAATTTACAATATTAAATTATAACTATCGTTATAATTTAATATTAACAGGTAATCTCCAAAAGCAGGGTTGTTACAGTTAATGAAAAGAAGATTAACTAATTGGTTTGTAATTAATTAATGTTAAGTAAGGATAATCTAAGTGATTAAAGATTTGTAATTAATTTAATTAGAGATAAATTAAATTAATTTTGGAAATGATAAATCTTGCTTATGGATGATTGAATGATGTTAAATGCCTTGAATTGGTTAATATGTCTGATATGAAATGTTTTGTGATATGATTTGTTGGGTGGACAGCGATAATGTGGTTATCTTTCGATGATAAATTGCTGTGTAAATTAAAAAAAATGAAGATGACATCTTGTATTTAAAGTTGAATTATATTTCACTTGTATAGCTAGGATAAGATGACATTGGGATTGAAGAGACATGGGTCGGGTATTAGCAAATACCCGAAACCACTTCGATTCTTTATAGATTGATATGTGAAATCAATAGGCTGAATGGGATAAATTTAAATGACTGGACCATTTAAACTAAGTAAGGGTACTTAGGGATTGATTTGTGAAATAAGTGTTGAGCATAACAAGTAATGAACTCGTAGTGATGTACGAGTTACCCCGCATTTTTCTTTATGATTTGAACTTAGTATTTCAAATTATGTAGGTTTACTCACGCTGGTTTCTAGCCTGACCCGGGTGTTACTTTGATGTAATGCTCGGGTCAGGCCGAGTATTATAGATTTTCAAGTAAGGATGTTCTGGAGTTCAAGAGGCGAGCTAGATGGTACGAACGTATGGAGTGTATTCCACTGTGATATATGGTAGTTTGTATGGGACATGTTGATTGTATCTGTCCAGTGTTCGTATATATGTTGTAACTCTGATGTATTAAAGTGTAATTTGACAAGTATAGTTTTCCTTTGTATAATTGATATTATTTGACACTATATTTTATCCGCTGCAAAAGTGAGAATCTGTGACTTGTTTCTATTTCTTCTTCTTTCTCTTTTCTTCTTTACCCTAACTATCTGTGATTTTCGAGATTGAAAATTCCAGGTCGTTACAAAGTCATTTGCCATTCATTCACATTTCTGCTTCATCTTCCCCTCTTACTTCTCTTCTTGTTTTATTTATTTTCTGTTTTTTATTTTTTTCTCTGAAAAATAATATATACAATATCACTAGCTTTCGTATATGTAGAATAACTATATATATAATGCAAAGTATATATTGGAGCTTGTATCCATTGACTTCCTGAAGCCTTCTCATTCATCATTATCACCACGCCTCTTACCTTCGACTTCAACACCCTACCATTTCCCTACAACGCAAGCAACCTCCTCAGCCTCCCCTAACAGTTCTTCCCTTTGCCTCATGACCATCACCCATAGCCTTGCTCTTCCACACCACCAAAAATCAACAGCCATGATTACTTCATGAAAAGAATTTTTTTTCAAATCAAATTTGCATTCATGGCTCTGAAAGCATGTTCATATCTTTCCCACATTAAAACTGCTCCTCCTTGATGGCTGAAAGCTTAGCCTGTTGGTCACTGTTCTTTTGCCACCAATGTCGACTCGTTAACCCGTCTTAGCCACGTTTCCCTTAGCCTCCGAGCAGCAGCTCCTCCAACCAAGCTCGCATCGCCACCTACTTCCCCTCGTCGGCCTCATTTTCCCTTCCACCTTGCAACACTTTGTTGTTTATAAGTTATTATATATATATTATATATTATGTTAATTTATATATATATATGTTTATGTAGGGTAATTTATATATATATATATATATATATATATATATATATATATATAAATATCTAAGCCATGTATAATCTGTGCTTATATACATTGGTATATAAGTTTATATGTGTTAAGTTATATATGTATATATTATAAAGTAGGTATGTAAAAAGGTTTGTAGCTGCACGTGTGTGTGTATAACAAGTTATTCGTTTTAACTTTTGATGTTGAAATAGATTCTGTAATGATTCTAAAACATATATTGATTTGAAATTATATACATACATATACATGTATATATAAATTCTTGAAAGGGTAATATATTTGTTTCTTAAAATGCTGATTTTTCAATTTGTTTTATATAATATAAGTGTTTACAATGTATAGTTATACTCGTTGTAATAGCTATGTAATTGTTAAATATGATATGCCATTATCTGCAATTGTTCACCTATAATATATGACACCATATCCTGTTGTATATATTTATTTAATTTGTTACTGATGATATATGCATGTTGCTGATATGTTATATTATCATAATTTTTCTCGCTCTGCAAATTCTCTGTTAACTTAGAATTCCATATGGGTTGAAATGATACATACCCGAACGATCTTGTAGAATACAGGAAAATCGTTGTGGGTTGAAACGATAAAATCAATTGATTTTCATTGATTTTGGAATTTTAGGACTGCGGGTTGAAGTGATATATACCCGTAGATATTTAAAATGCGGATTGAAATGATAAATATCCATATCACCTGACCATAGGACAGAAAATTATACGCGGACACCGATGGTCTATATTTTGAAAATGATTTCCAAAGTTTGAAAGGAAATATATGGGTTAATAAATATTGTTTTATATAATGCTTATAAATGTAGTTTCTACATACGTATAAAAGTTTAGATTTAATTTTATGTGTTTCAAAAATTTTAATTTATAAGTTAATTTTGAAAAATGTAATTTTTAAGATTTTCTCATAAATATATAAAATAAGATTTAATACAAAATACAACTAATAATAAGATTTAATTTAATAAAATTTAATTTAATTAGTATATAATATTTTTTAAAATATTTATTCAAAAATTTATATTAATATTTTAAAATAGATTTATAACTTTAAAAAATAAAGGTTGGAAAAATAAATTAATGTTGACTTGGAATTTACAATTGGTTAATAATTGAATTTAAGAAAGATTGATTTAAAACTTATTAGTTTTGAGATTTTGAAAGATATGATTATAACTTGATTTATAACTTGATTTGATAAAAAATGATTAAATGAATATTCTCAATTTTGAATAAAATGGAGATTGAATATTTAATATTGATTTAAATATTTAAATTGGAATTTAAATAATTGTTATAAAAATGGTTAGGGGAATAAGTTCCAATTTGAATAAATTTAAAGTTAAATGTTGAAATATAAATGAAATTTATATTGTAATTGTTTGAATATTTAAACCTGAATCATCGAACTTTAAATTGAAATGGTTAAACTGAAATTGATTTAAATTGATTTTGTTGGAACTTAAGATGAATTGAATGGACTTATGAAATTGGAGGAAATTATTTTAATACATAAATTATTTTAATATATAACTATTTTAATTTATAGCTATTTTAATTTATAATATTATTTTCAATATCCGAACTATTCAAGTCAGAACGGTTATGATTGCGAAAGTGCTATGTTTACAAAAGTATTATGATTCCAAAAGTGCTATGATTTCAAAAGTATTATGATTCCAAAAGTGTTATGATTGCGGAAGTGTTACTATTTTAAAAGTGTTATGATTTTGGAAGTGCAATGATTTTGAAAGTGGTATGTTTTTAAAAGTGCTATGATTTTAAGTATTATGATTTTTGAAAATGAATATGATTTAAAGTGAATTATGATATCGGATTGATATGATTATGATATTTTGATTTTAAAGGATGAACTATTTGAAAAGAAATGACCACGGTGTGAAATAAGCGTTTGGTTGTTAAAGAGACCGAGATCTGATATTGTCATACTCTCTGCCTGTGCCGAAAACCACTTTACCACTATGTACTTAGTGGAGATTCTAGAATGAAGTAGGATGGTTTGGTGACGATTCCATATAGTATTTATGTAGCCCTGACTCCCATGAGTCAGTTTGATGTGGCTAAAACAAGAGCAATGCCGGGCCAAGTGAGGTCGTTCCTCCGATCGAGCACATTCCTTCAATACCATTCTATTGCTTTTGTGATTTGATTGGGTGCACCACTGATTTGGTAGTGTGTCACGAGGTGGGTGGTAGTAGCTGCTTTGCGTTACCACCAGTCCGAATATGCAAACGGTGTATCTACACCGGCATTGCCTCGAGTGCCTTGTCGCATGCCCTATCACGCCTTCTACGAGTTTGTTTTGTATCGTACCTATGGGGTGCTCCCTTGTAGCCCATTTGTGAGTGGATTTACAGTATTTGTATAGACTACGACATTATATAAAATGTATTAAGAGGGATATGGGTAACGCCTTAACGCTATTTTAATAGTTTACTATACTTAGACATATTATAATAGCGTATAATACTGCATAGTAGATAGTTCCACGGATTCTTAGAGGATGGAAATCCCAAACATCCTTTAAGTTGCTTGCATATCAGTTGACATTTCACTTGAATTGAATTTATTAATATAAGAATGTTAATCCTAACTCGAGTATTTTGTATTTTTCTTCACGCTTGGGTCAAACTGAGTGTCACAGAATTTGAGGCTCACCTTTGAAGTTGGAGCTTCACTTGGAGATCCTTCTATATCTATTCAGCTTTCAGCAATCCAGTTCTTTTGTTTAGACTTGTCATCTGCTTGTATTCGAGACTACATTGTATTTGAGATATTCTGTTGTACTTTATTTCAAACTCTGTTGTTTATATAGTAGCTTCATGAACTACTATTAATCTATTTCGCTGCATATTAATATATTACTACGTGTTTGTGATATTGTGATTGATTTATTTACTATATATGCTGAGTTTTACCAAATATAAATTAAAAATCTGATGTTTTATGCAATTCAAGTCCGACATGTGTGGATGCTAATTGCACGAAATACCAGGTCGTTACAGTTGGTATCAGAGCTCTGGTTTAGGAAAAACTTAGCATATATAGTAAGATTTAATCATAATAAACTTCTTCAAGCTTGAACTTCTCCTCTTTGATTAGGACTTCTTTTGAATTTCAGAACTTTTCCTGTTGTTCTGGAATCCATTCTTGTCTCTTCCTGTTCTTGTTCTTTTGATACCAGAGCATCCCATAGCTCCATTTCGGTTTATAATGAATTTAAGCATATCTTGCCACCCCAATTTGGCAACTTCTTCCTTTTATGTGATTAATTCTATCGACGGTCCCGCCGATCTAAATATGTTTTGTAAAGTGGTGAAACTCCTTTACGAAAAGGCATCGATTTATCGAAGATTTCTATGTCCTTGGTTTTGATGTTGTTATTTCTTGCAACGCCCAAACCATTTCTCTTGTAAATGACCAGGGTAATTCCCTTGTGATCCAATGTCGATTGCCTCAGATTTTGTAGGCAATTTTATCTTCTCACTTGATTTTCAACCTAGTGATCTTGACTCCACCCCAATAGTCAAGGATTATCCTGATGTTGTGGTAAAGTCACTTCTCTTCCCTTCAAGTGGGAAATTGAATTTCCGCATCGATCTTATTCCTTGAATCTCGGTTGACCCGGTTAAAGTCACCCGCGATCAATATAAGTCTATTCGTCTTTCCTTTTATGTAATTTAGTTATCTTATTTTCCTTTCGATACTATCTTCTTACTTAGACTTCTTTGGTTAGGATCACTCTAAATTTAAACCTCTATCCTTGTTCTAGATCTATTCTTGAATCATCACATGAGGGAGTGTAATTAATTAATATAAAATGTTTTTATATCGTGGTGTTTGAGTTGTTAAGTTTGATTTAGGGTTTCGATCGATTCATTTGGCCAATGCTGTCGATAGGAATTCGAAAACACTTGAATAGAGCAAATTAACACAATGTTGTTTTCAAAATTGTAAAAGAAATAATTTTGTGTATGATTATATTTTATATAATGGTACATTTTTCTGAAATTGGATAGTTAAATGAATCAGTTGTTAGAAATGATAATACTGGATTATCATTTGTCAACAATAAACCGTTAACGATTGTTGTATGAATAAGAAGATGAAATATTATAAAATATGGTTTATAAATTTAATTTGTAAATGAAATGAATTTAAATCAATATTTTGAGAATTGAATTTCGGTACTTTTCAAAATTTGATTTTCAAAGTTTTGGAAAATATATTATGTGCAAGTATTTTCGAATGGAAATGGTTTCAAAAGAATAATTTTAAAAGAATTAAGCCTATACTCTCTTCATTTCTGCTGAAAAATAATTTCGGTGACGACTACAGCATCATCGATGTTCATTTTCGAGTCTCAGAGTAGAGAGACCACGTAACAGCTTTGCTACACTTTTGTTTGAAAAAGGAATTGGGTTTGAATTTCTTGAATATGATTTGATTCACAAAAAGTATATATGTGTGTATTTATTTCAAAATGGTGGGAAGTGAAACTGGAAATTAAATTCTTAAATTCTGTGTTAAGTTAGGGTTTCCAATTATTGAAATAAATCAAAAATTTTGAAATATTTGAAATGTTAAAATTTTAAATTGGAATTTAAAATATATTGAAAAGTTGAACTAGGATAAAATTTATTCATATAATATTCAATTGCATTATAATCAACATATATAACTTAACTGAATTATTTAGAAAGTTAAAATGTTAAGATGTAATTGCAATTGAAGGATATACAAGAGAAATTTAAATAATAAAAACTTTCAAACGAAAAAAAATTCGCTTAATAGAAATTTTGTCAATAAAAGAAAATTTTGTATATTGTTCAATTATATTAAAAGGCATTAATAAAATTTACCTGGAAGAGTTTTGAATGTAATTGAATAATATACAATAATAAATAGGATATCCAAAATGAATTTTGTTAGGAAATTTATAAATAAAATTTTAGGTGATTATAATAAATGTTATACACTTAACCTGTACTGCAAGATATGTCAGTGAAGTAAATTGAGTAATAAAAAGGAAATGATGTCTAAATAAATAAATATGAACTTAAGAATAGTTGAAGTTGAATGTTAAGGTGGAATTAACTATGGTTGATCAAATAGATTTAATAAATGAGTAAAATAAAACAAATTTTGTTGTGAAATTTTTTGTAATAAATGTTAGTAAATTGGAAACAAACTAATTGAATAAAATATATGAAAATGAAACCAATCAAATGCGAACACAATAAATTTGGTTGATTAAATAAAATGAATTGGAATCAATTAATTGAAAAAATAAAATAAAATTTATATGGTTTGAATTAATACCCGGTAATATGTATTTTAAACCTTTTTTATCTTTCTAGTTGTTCATATTCTCCTACCTCGTTCCTTTTTGGGAACGAAAAGTTTTGAGCAGGGAGAGTGTAATGACCTGGAAATTTTAACCGTTTTATAATGTATTTAACTGAAATTTTTCTTGAAATTTAACAACAAAATTTTGTAATAAAAATTTATATTTGGAATATGTCTATTTTAACATAGCAACCGGTAAATTTTTATTGGAAAATATGAACGAAAATTCTGCCGTGTAATTTTCAATTTAAAATCAGTTGAAATTTGATTGAAATAAAATATTTTTGCAATCTTAAAATTTTTATGTAATAAAAATGTTACTATTTTCTGAGTGAGATATCATATTTAGTTTCATCAAATTTGGACTTCTCTAGCCCCGTTTATCTTATTTTCGGTGAATTTGCAGTAGTTTGGCAGCGAAATATCAACTTTTGATAGGATGATTGTATCGCTCATATCCGTGTATCATTCTATTCGTCTTATCATACTAATCTCCGTAGTATATTCACTCCTATATTTCGGCGTCTAGTACGCGGCGAAATCTACGAAATGGTTGGCCGTATCGGTACCCGTTTTGAGTCACTTTTTAGTTTCCTATGTCCCTTCATTGTCCATGGTTAAAAAAATGGCCACGTTAATAATATTCTATAAATTTAAAAGTTGTCTCTTTCTATTCCTAATGGTTTCTTTTGTTATCTGGTTCGTTTATTCAATTTGGTTCCTTACTTTTTACTTCCCATCGTTTCGGTTATTTCATTTGAAATATAAAGTCATTTGCCATTCGTTCACATTTCTACTTCATCTTCCCCTCTTACTTCTGTTCTTGTTTTATTTATTTATTTATTTTTCCCTAAAAAATAATATGTACAATATTACTAGCTTTCGTGTATGTAGAATAACTATATATATATAATGCAAAGTATATATTGAAGCTTGTATTCATTGACTTCCTAAAGCCTTCTCATTCATCATCATCACCACGCCTCTCACCTTCGACTTCAACACCCTACCATTTCCCCATAATGCAAGCAACCTCCTCAGCCTCCCCTAACCGTTCTTCCCTCTGCCTCATGACCATCACCCATAGCCTTTCTCTTCCACACCACCGAAAACCAACAGCCATGATTACTTCATGAGAAGGTTTTTTTTTTCCAAATCAAGTTTACATTCGTGGCTCTGGAAGCATGTTCATATATTTTCTTTCCCACCTTGAAATTGCTCCTCCTTGATGCCCGAAAGCTTAGCCTATTGGTCACTATTCTTTTGCCACCAACTCCGACCCGTTAACCCATCTCAGCCACGTTTCTCTCAGCCTCCGAGCAGCAGCTCCTCCAACCTAGCTCGCATCGCCACCCACTTCCCCTCGTCAGCCTCATCTTCCCCTCCACCTTGCAACCCTCTGTTGTTTATAAGGTATTATATATATATTATGTTATGTTAATTTTCACATATATATTTATGTGTGTGTGTGTGTGTGTTTTTATGTAGGGTAGTTTAAATATATTTATGTAAGCCAATTATAATCCGTGCTTATATACACTGGTATATAAGTTTATATGTGATATATTTAAGTTATAAATATATTATAAAGTAGGTATGTATAAAGGTTTGCAGCTACACGTGAGTGTGTGTGTATATACATACAACAAGTTATTCATTTTAACTTTTGAAGTTGAAATAGATTATGTAATGATTCTAAAACATATATTGATTTGAAATTATATACACACATATACGTGTATATATGAATTCTTGAAAGGGTAATATATTTGTTTTATAAATGCTGATTTTTAAATTTGTTTTATATAATATAAGTGTTTATAATGTATAGTTATACTTATTATAATCAGGTCTGGTAGGTTTTATATACCTATTTGTTTACTAAATATTTTACTATATCTTTATGAATTTATAAGTATATAGTTGTTGTGATATATAAGTTATATATATAATCTGTTGTATACATATGTATATAAGTTTATTTAAGTTATGAAAGATTTACATATAAGTTATATTGATTGTTATAATTATTGATTTATAAATATAGTAAGTATATAAGTTTATACCTATGTTTATATTTTGGTTTATGTAGATATGAGTTTGGTTTTCATATATATATATATATATATATATATATATATATATATATATATATATATATATAAACACACACACAGAGGTTAACATTGGTTTTGAAATATATATGTATATAAAACATATTTCGTTTCAATCTTTATCAAGAAGATCCTGATTTATTTCATCAATTCCTTATTATTAGCCTCGTCCGTCAAATTTGTGTTCAGCTACTTCGCTTTGACATTTATTGTTTGGCTTGGTCAATTTTCGAACTCGTGATTTTTCCATGTGCTTTCCTTTTCTTTCTCTAGCCTTGAAAGGTGAGAAATCACTCACGATTAATATTCTTATATTTAGTAAATTTGATTTCACTTGAAACGACAATTGAAATATGCTATTAAATTTGAATTGCTAGTTATGTAATTGTTAAATATGATATGCCATTATCTGCAATCGTTCACCTATGATATATGACACCATATCCCGTTGTATATATTTATTTAAGATGTTACTAATGATATATGCATGTTGTTGATATGTTATATTGTCATAATTGTTCTCATTCTGCAAGTTCTCTATTAATTTAGAATTCCCTATGGGTTGAAATGATACATACCCGGACAATCTTTTAGAATAAGGGAAAATCGTTATGGGTTGAAGTGATAAACCCAAGCGATTTTCATTGATTTTAGAATTTTGGGGTTGCGGGTTGAAATGATATATACCCGTAGATGTTTAAATTGCGGATTGAAGCGATAAATATCCGTATCACCTGAACATAGGATAGAAAATTATATACGAACACGGATGGTCTATATTTTGAAAATGAATTTCAAAGTTTGAAAGGAAATATATGGGGTAATAAATATTGTTTTATATAATGTTATAAATGTAGTTTCTATATATGTATAAAAGTTTAGATTTTAATTTTATATGTTTTAGAAATTTTAATTTATAAGTTAATTTTCAAAAAATAAGTTTTATAATTTTCTTATACATATATAAAATAAGATTTAATACAAAAAAATTAATAATAAGATTTAATTTAATAAAATTTAATTTAAAATATTTGTTCAAAAATTTGTATTAATATTTTAAAATAGATTTATAACTTTAAAAAATAAAGGTTGGAAAATTAAATTAATGTTGACTTGGAATTTAAATTGGTTAATAATTGAATTAAGAATGAATTGATTTAAAAATTATTTGTTTTGAGATTTTAAAAGATATGATTATAACTTGATTTATAACTTGATTTGATAAAAAAGTGATTAAATGAATATTCTCAATTTTGAATAAAATTGAGACTGAATATTTAATATTGAATTAAATATATAAATTGGGATTTAAATAAATTGTTATAAAAATAGTTAAGGGAATAATTTCCAATTTGAATAAATTTAAAGTTAAATGTTGAAGTATAAATTAAATTTATATAGTAATTGTTTGAAAATTTAAACTTGAATGTTTGAACTTTAAATTGAAATGGTTAAACTGAAATTGATTTAAATTGATTTTTTTAGGATTTAAGATGAATTGAATGGACTAGTGAAATTGAAGGAAACTATTTTAATATATAAATTATTTTAATTTATAAATTATTTTAATATATAACTATTTTAATTTATAATACTATTTTCAATATCTGAACTGTTTAAGTCGGAACTGTTATGATTACGAAATTGCTATGATTTCAAAAGTATTATGATTCCAAAAGTGCTATGATTTCAAAAGTATTATGATTCCAAAAGTGTTATGATTTCTAAAGTGCTATGATTTTGAAAGTGTTATGATTTCAGAAGTGCTATGATTTTGAAAGTGGTATGTTTCCGAGAGTGAATTATGATATCAGATTGACATGATTATGATATTTTGATTTTAAAGTATGAACTATTTGAAAAGAAATGACCATAGTGAAATAAGCATTTGGTTATTAAAGAGACCGGGATCGGATATTGTCATACTCTCTGCCAATGCCGAAAATCACCTTAACAACTGTGTACGTGGTGGAGATTCGAGAATGAAGCGGGATGGTTTAGTGACGATTTTATATGGTATTTACGTAGCCTTGACTCCCGTGAGTCAGCTTGATGCGGCTAAAACAGGAGCCATGCCGGGCCAAGTAAGGTCATTCCTTCGATCGGGCACATTGCTTTGATACCATTCTTTTGCTTTTGTGATTTGATTGGGTGCACCTTTGATTTGGGAATGTGTCACAAGGTGGGCAGTAGTAGCTGCTATGCCTTACCACCAGTCCGGATATGAAAATGGTATATCTACCCTAGCATTGCCTCGAGTGCCTTATCGCATGCCTTATCGCACCTTCTATAAGCTTGTTTTGTGTCGTACCTATGGAGTGCTCCCTGATAGCCCACTTGTGAGTGGAGTTTACAGTATCTATACAGACTACGACATTATATAAAATGTCTTAAGGGGGATATGGGTAACGCCTTAGCGCTATTTTAATAGTTTAGTTTAATATAGACATATTATAATAGGGTATATTACTACATAGTAGATTGTTCCACGGATCCTTAAAGGATGGAAATCCCAAACATCCTTTAAGTTACTTGTATTTCAGTTGACATTTCACTTGAGTTGAATTTATTAATATAAGAATGTTAATCCTGACTCGAGTGTTTTGTGTTTTTCTTTACGCTCGGGTCAGACTGAGTGTCACAGCATTTGAGACTCACCTTTGGAGTTGGAGCTTCACTTGGAGATCCATCTATATCTATTCAGCTTTTAGTTATCCAGTTATTTTGTTCAGACTTGTCATCTGCGTGTAATCGAGACTACATTGTGTTTGAGATATTCTATTGTATTTTATTTCAAACTCTGTTGTGTATATAATAGCTTCATAAACTACTATTTATCCATTCCATTGCTAATTGCTATACTACTATGTGTCTGTGATTCCGCGATCGATTTATTTACTATATATGCTGAGTTTTCCAAATACAAATTAACTACATTTACTATATAATCTGATGTTTGAGCAATTCAAGTCCGACATGTGTGGATGCGAATGACACGAAATACCAGGTCATTACAAGCTCTACCATTTTCACTTCTCTACTATGTCCATTAAATATGAAATATTATATTACATGTAGATATATAATTGCAGAATGGCAGAAAATAGAAGAGAAGAAGAGAAGGAGTGATTTGATAATACCGAGAAAAATAAATTTCATAATGATAAATCTATATTACCCTTAACCCTAAATCTCTTCTTAGATCTATAATTCTAATCGCATGTATATATCTTGTTATACAAGCTCTTTTGGATTGGAATGGAAAGGGAAAATGAGTCAATTGAAGATTTCAATTTGAATTTAGGAGATTTGGAAAGCAAAAGAGGTGAGTGGGTAATTATATGATTTATATATAACATTGAAATTTGTGTCTTTGGGTTTTATTTAATTATTATGCTTATGTAAGATCTTTGGAATTATAGGCTTAGGAAAAATGTATTCAATTGAAATCTTGCCTACATATTTTGTAGTTAAGTAATTGGAATACGAATGATATTTAACCCTAATCTAGAAATTTGGAAATCAGTGCCCAAATTTGTTAAAGTAGAATGCCGATAAGATTTTAAGATTTATTTCACATATAAGATAAGTGGTTGTAAATTGTTAGTATTGATTTAGATTGCCCAAATTTTACTTGGAATATGAATTCTGTGTTTTAATTTATTGAGAGCATTTTAGGTGCAATTTAGCTGTATTTATTTTCATTTAATTTCCATAAATTATCCAACTCCGCAACTATGTATAAAAAGTACATCCTTTTGAAATAATAAGGAATATACAAAAAAGAAAAGAGAGTGTAAAGTATATATGTTCTCCTTTGTAGTTCGTACTGTCTATTTCAATAAAGGATAGAGATCATTCCTTGTAATTTCAAACGAAGCAAAGGTCTCTCTTTTGGATAATTTATGGAAAGTTATGATGGTAATCCTTTTTGGGAAGGATAGCTCTACTATATTAATATGTGGAAATAAATGTTCCTTACAGAATGTATATATAAGTATGTTCTGGAATTCCTAAGCATAGGAATTAATGAGTAAGAAATAGGAATATATATATATGTATATATATATAAATAGATAAATATATATATATATATATATATATATATATATATATATAACCATGCCCACCGATTATATATATAGCGTAATATACAATGACATTTATATTAGTTATAATTAGAAGACTAGTTATCAACAGCGTAGTAAATTATAGGACTAGGAGATGTAGGTAGAAAATAGATAGTAACTCCAAAATCAGTAGGGCGATAATGTGCAATTAATAGAGAGTTACAGGTAAATGGGCACATAAATTCGTTTAATGGGAATGATAAAGGAGTTTAATATGGCATTTATGGGAAAGGAAATATGCATAAAAGGTCGAATTGGAACAAATAAATAAATATCATTAGTGATTGTCCAATAATAATGACCCTTTATTACAAATAATTAATATTCATGGACATAAGAGAGAAGTAGAAAATCTATGAATAGGCGTATAAGATGGGAACTAAACGCTAGGAGGCAGTATAATTTTCATAGTAGGAAACTATGTGCCCTTAATAGGACGTGTAGGATGAGCATGGATTAGTGGGCCTAGCCTAATATTTAGGCCTAGGATAGTTGGTTTGGTTTAATATGGGGTTGATGCAAGATCGGTAGAGTTACGCTATTGAAATCCGCCATTCACCTAAAGGCTACCAATAGCTGTGTATACTTACTACTGATATGTGACATCTCCAAACATAGGGTGGGAAAAGGATACACATTGTGTACAGGAAGATGAAAATATTTCGAAGGTTCACCTTGGATTTGAAGTATTATATGACTCGGTACCTTTAGGGATGTCAAGGGGTTTACTTAAGGGAGGAAGGTATTAAATGGTCATTCAATCTACCTCCACCCTGTAAAAGAACTCTTAAATAACCTATGACGGTATCTAATAGGGAAATGAGGTCCGCTTCATTTTTAACAAAAGGAATTAAGTAACCAGAATGAGCATTTTCCTTGACTTACATTGGTTTAATCTAAATGGGATTTCGGCTGTGGGAGGTCGGCGGGTTATGTCAATATTGTTATTATATGGGTATTTAGTTGTAGGGCTGGCATATAGGCGATGACCATGAACGTTCTTGAGAAATCGTCAGCAAAGACTTGGATTATGCACTAATGAATTTTGCTTCCTACTAGTGTAGAATTTGTATGGGATATGCAGAGCCCTCATTATTTAATTAGTTGTTTGTTTGTCAGAGATGGGCTAAACTATCCTTAGATAAGTCTTTGAGATGCATTGGTAATACGGTAATTGAATTATTAAGCCATATCTAGCGTTCTTCTGTCTCTATAATTAGAAACGATTGATCCCCTACTCATTGCAACCCATATGATAGGTTTAGAAGGACAGACTACCGGTGCATGATAGGAACTGCAGATGGTGAAGTTTTCTCATTCCTGCTCGGTGCTGACAAAAGCAATTATATACTAAAGAAATAATAATAATTCCAAGGTAGTAGCCATAGTCAGCATAAATGTTTTATTATATTTTTTTTATTCTGCTGTGAGTTTTTGTAGATAGTTCTCTGATATCCTAAACTTATTGCAGGTCACCAACACCAACAATCCATATCTTAATGGACTTGGATTTCGATTTAGTCGGAATTCGAGCCCATTATGGTACGGGTTGTTACAAGAATGTTTCAAATATTTTCCTTTTATAGCAAGTGTCTCACTAAATATTCTCTAATAAGGTACTTATGAGCAAGACATCATAAATTTTATACTATTATTCGCATAGTTTTCTCTCCTTCAAGACATATTATTAAATAAATACTCCTCAAACTTTACAGTATATATTTTAAAATATCGTTTAACAAAAA
Organism: Allium cepa; assembly: GCA_030765085.1. NCBI lineage: Eukaryota > Viridiplantae > Streptophyta > Magnoliopsida > Asparagales > Amaryllidaceae > Allium > Allium cepa. The sequence continues at coordinate 568,008,910 of CM060943.1, forward strand.
TATTCCATTCCAAAATATCTCTCTAGCAAAATACTTTTGCAAAATATTCTCAGCCCTAAAGAGGTTAAAATTTTCCCTTTTCAAAGGATGTTCCCAAGTTAAAGATAATCTTAACTAAAATGTTCCCACTAAAATATTCTACTAGAATAAATATTTTAAACTAAACAGCCTTCGATAAATATATTTTAAAATTAAATATTTATTAACAAAATTTCTCCTTTCCTAGGTAAAAATTTTCCACTTCTATTAAGCATTTCTTTACTCATAATAGTACTATAGAAACACATTCCAACAGATGTCTTAAAAATAGTTATTCTCATAAAAATATATGTTTGTTATAAAGGCTAAATTCAACTTCCAACATTTAATTAAAACACCTTTATACTAAAGGTACTTTCAAATAAAATATTTTTACCATGGTGATGTTTTCTTTTGTAAATATCTTCATGGAAATATTTTATTTCTAAACTAAATACTTCAATCTCATTAAAAATTTCAAAAAATCACAGCTGTGCCCTAAAATAACCATTTTTTCCTTCTAAGTAAAATATCTTTAAAATAAGAGGCGTATATTTTATAAATTTTCGAAGCAAATACTATTCACTTTAAAAAATAAAAAGTGATTCAATCTTATTAAAGTTAGGTTTAAATTATAATTTAACATCAAATGTGTGTCAGTCGTGTTATAACCAATAGTTAATCCCTTTTATAAGTGTTTAACCTACCCACTCTTTCATCTATCTCCCATCATCATAAATAAACATCATTCTTTAGTGAGGTAACCATGGTTAACAAATAACCCATATACATAAAGCATACTATTGTCAATCAAAATGCTCCCTTATATTATATCCTAACCCAACCAAGTATAAATCATCATACTCTAAATGGTCAAACTTACATAGGATATAGGTAATCGCTAAACCTAAGCCCTAAACCAAGTGTGACAACCAATTCTTCTTAACTTCTAAAATTAATTATAAATGCCATCATAATACACTTACAACTAATTTTACATATTAAAAGCAGTGGATCATGGGTAGACAAAAAATAAAAATCTAAAACAATAGATATAAGAAGGAAAACTTCATAGTGTAATTTTTACACGTCTCATTTCAACAATTTAAATATTACTTAGATAAAGTACATTACATAACACATTTTAATACATCAGTTATTGAGCAATATCTATATAACTACGATGCAAGAGATATACCGAACCATTTTTACATACAACTCCTTCCAGACCCACTGTTTTCACCTATAAACTTACAAATACACATATACATAGAAAAAAGAGAAAATGTGTCAACTATGTTTGGACTTCCCTAACCCTATACACCATGACCATAGGTTTGATAGCTATTGCATAGGGAAAGACTATCCACACACTGCTTTTAGAAGGCCATGCCTGTGTATTTATGTTTTTTTACTCTTTTCCTACATCCGAATACTTGTTAGTACATAACAACCATGCATCCATGCAACCCTCACAACCATGAATTCCTACTCATTCACTACAACAAATAGTCATTTTGGGCAACAACAATAATAAAACATATCCATCAAGCATAAACAACATTCAGTGTCAACCCACTCATCAAATAAGAAAATGACATAAATATACTTACATACACACTAGTCATCAACTATAGTAACACATCATCAATGTAAATATAAATCATTCAGTGTAAACTAATCACTTCACAGTAGTAAAACAATTATCAATATCATTAAATGTGTACTAATCCAGCCAATGTTAGTGACACAACATTCAACATTAAATAATCATAACTAACAACCCAACATCTAGTAGCAATAATGGTAAAATATCGCACACTCATCAAAAATGCAGTATCCTCATCAAACATAAAATATATGTGATAATTACAATAAACAACTAATCACACATCAAACCAACCAAATAAGACATTTACATCCATTCTTCTCTTAAATATAAAATCGTTTATTATTGTTTATTATAAATTCAATCTTACTTATTCATCCCAAAAACAATAATAATTCTTTTAAACAATAATGTACTCTTTAAATACTTTATTGTACTTTAATTTCTTTAAATATCCCAAAGTACTGTATTTTGAATCAAAATGGTAATCCCTAACGATTTGCTTTTTTTTTAAATGATATTATTATTATTTTACAAAATACTAATATACATTAAAACCTCTTTAATACTTCTAAAGCTAGTTTATTTTTTTTGAAATGGGCTCTGATTTCCTTTATTAATAAACTTAAAATATGTACATATATACAATAGGACCGGCCCAAATACTACAGCCTTATAACATAAGCCGTTATCCAAGAAAATGCAAGTCGGGTTCAAATACCCCTACTACATACCCGTGTTCCAGATACTTTAGATGAATTGATTCTAAACCACTTCATTTAACACAACTGTCACATAACTTGACCATTCCATTCTTATTCCTACTAGGGTGAGTAAGTCTGCCAATTCACGATGAAAGACCAATCCTTTTCAGTGAATCCTATCAGATCTGATTGTATACTGACAATGGCCTCCACATGCAGCAACATAATCATCACTTCTACTTCTTTAAGTAAATTAATATTCTTTCTTCTCACCTCCTTACTAATATACTTTTGTGTTTTGTTATATCTGATATCTATATCATCGAGGATAGGCCTTTAAAGCCTCGAGTTCCTCGTCTTCCTGATTTTGTCTTGTTTGATTGATTTTCAATCTAAACTGTAACTTTTACTTTTACAATCGTAATTGTAATTATCATCTAGATGTAATTTTTTAAGTCAAATAAGCAAGCTTGGCATATAGATCGTCAATACCTGCTTTAAGATTTCGTGTTATATTCCAGCTTTCGGACTAGATAAGTAATTCGTTGTTCTTTTGACTTGACGTATTGGTGTGAGTTAAGTTATATAGCAAGTTAACATCACCTATTGCCGCAGATGTACCTACACTTGCAAAAGAGTCAAATAATGCAAAAATGAGTGCAATTTAGATCCGAACCTGTCAAGGGATCGCCAATGAGAGCACTAAGCAGAGGTAAGCATATATGAATCATGGTATAGTTCCAAACACATCCTAGCCAAGGCTGGGGTAGTGATTCTAAACCCATTGCATGAAAATGTGTTCATCCTCCGAGTTAGCATAAATTCTATGTTTAGATTTTGACTATCCGACCTTGACCATATGCACAATGCAACACACATCTCTTTTACAGTTTTGTGATTATTGGCGGTGGATGATCTATCATTCCTTTCTTTCCATAAATTCCATACACACTATGAAAATATTGACTTTGCTATGTCACTACTTTAGCACTTTAAGTTGAAATGCTACTAAAGTTTTTGAATTTTTGTATCGATATATATTATTTATGCATGGTTTACCAACCACCCTAGTTTAACCCTGCACCATTTCCGCACATACATCGAGAATTTACATTTAAAAAATAAGTGGTCCGCACACTCCTCTTTCCACTCGTATAACACACAGTTAGGTTTAACCTGAGTTAATCTTTGAATACGCATGTCTTTGGTTGGTAATAAATTAATTAAAACTTTGTAGCAAAACATCACCATTTTGGGACAATTGATACCAGCCCATATCCACTTCCACTATGTAACATGATCATATTTAAACCATACAGTCTCGACCACCTTCTTCAATATGATTTTTTTGTCCAAAAAAAGTCCAGAAATATGAATTTTGTTCTACATTAATTTTAATCATATCAATTTCTTGCCTTAGACACCTCAAAAAACTTAACCGGCACGTTCTCCATCCACTATTTGTTTATTAAGACATTTCAATGCCTCCGGTCTGGCTTTTAAGATTAATTTCCAAACCCCAGACCCATCATTGTGAGATCTACATTCCAATAAAGATTGAAATTTCCACAAAGATTGAACTTTCACATATGTATCAGTCATGTACTTTGCCTACGGTCTCTCTCCATTCACAATCTTCCATAATCTTTTGATACTTAAAGTGGTTTACAACTCTTCCAAGTTATAAAGCCTTAGACCTCCTTTCGGTTTACTTTTGCATACTAATAACTGTGGGATTTTACTTTCTCTTGCTTTACACAAAATACACTCCTATAATCTCATGAATGGTAGCATAGAAATTTGAAACACTATATCTAATATTGCACCAATGGGAATATAGTTGATCTTATCAACTTGATTTTCCCTGCTAGGCTCAACGGTTTAGCTTCCCACCCTTCCATTTTAAGCTTAATTTTCAATCAATCGTGAGAAATCCCTCAGATGGAATATAATAATGGAATTCCATTTTTATTAATAATTCCATGTTTATTATAGTTACTTCAAAAATACAACATTTTATTTTAGATCATCAAAACTCTTCTTTATTTCTATTTATCTCAAAATAGTAATTATTTTATCTAAAATCAGTTTTGGAAAACACTTCTTTACTACTAGTATTATTATCCATAAAATACCCTTTTTATTTAATTGTAAAATAATAATATTTTCTACCATAAATGTCATAAACCAATCATTTTGTCATTTATACAAAATGATACTATTTTCATTGAAATTTAGATTATTATTATTTAAAGTTCCATTTCATTTTATAATTAATAATAAACTTTCTAAATCTCAATCTGTGATATAATTTTAGTGATCATTTATGAATTTACCTAGAAATTTTAAATAATAGACTAATATAATTCATACTTTGATTTTAATAAAGGTTTTTAAACCATCGTCATTTACAACACCGCCCAAAATCCATAAAAAAACCTCATTTATTACTCATTATTTATTTTTTCCCTTACTATACAATTTCAGTTATTTTATTTTAATTAATTACCTTCATATCTTAAATCTATAATTAATTATAACTAAAAATCCGATAATGCAGCAATCAATAATAAGCAATTAACCAAAGGCACAACATATCCAAAATATCCATAATATCCAAACAATCATCAATATTTCACAACATATGTCAATGCTTATAATTTTTTATTAATGGATATATATTTAATATTATAAAATGTAATTAATTAAATTAAATAATTCATACCAACGTGCTTTCGTAAACAGCCTCTAAACTTAGGAAACCTAGTGCCAAATTATCTAGAATTCCACCATAAGTTCAACTGAAGAAACCAGACATGAATTTGAGTTCGTAGAAACTATTGAGATTAGAAGTTATAGGGTGGAACACCATAGGATTTTACAACAATCAATTAAAAGAATTTAATAAATAAATAATAATATTGAAAATAGAATTTTGCAAACTTCATAATTTGGCTTGCAAACTTATACCATCGGGTTCATAGTGATTTTCTGATCAATTTTCATATATAAAGTTTTTTGATCGCAGTCAAATGAAAAGTTGTTGATGTTTGAAATTTTCAATTGGAAATACTTGTACTTGTAACTAAGGGAACAAATAATAACCGACTAACATTAATTACAAACAGTTAAACTTAACAAATAGTTAACGTTATCTTAGACTTTAAGAAAGTGTTAACAGGAAATAAATGTTAACGATCGATTAAACATGGGATTAAATCAAACAAGTTAGGATATCAAATAAATTTACCATAAAACAAATTGAACGATCAACCCAAGATACTCTTAGGTTGACCGATAGCAGTTGATCCTAAGATTTGAGTTATCAATGGTTGCCAGTATTAAATCGGTAGCAAACAGAGGCCGGAATGGCCTAGATTCAAAACAGTTTAATCGAATAACTTACATTGAATTGAACTCCTATAAATACGGACCTAGACCCCCATTTCAAAACTCATATTTTTTAACGGACGTCGAAGCTCTGCCATTTTCTCTTCTCCATAAATTCCTAAATTCTTAAATAAGTTCTTGTTATACGTATACACACAATTGGAGAATTGTAGAAGATGATATAGAAGAGGAATAAAGCCAAATCAAATCGTCAAAGCCAAGGTAAATTGTAAATCCGTATCTTAAATACAAATCGAATCCAAATCTCTTTTCTAATCTAGATTTCTAATAAGTTCTATATATGCTTGTAGCATATATTCAAATAGGAAGAAAATGGAGTTAAACTGGAATAACAATGATTAGATCTGGAGATTTGGAGTGCTAAAAGTGGAGTGGGAATATTATGTACTTTTGTATAATATTAGGTTTATATTATTGTAGTGCCTGAAATGTAAATTGGAGTTGTAGGGTAAATCTATTCACATGAAATGAAATTGAAAACCCTATCTACAAATTCTGCAAATTTTAACTTGATATCTATATATGTTACATGAAGTCAAATCTAGAAATTATTTGGAAAATTAGCGGTCCTTAAATTTATTATTGAAAAATAGTAAAATATGAATTTCTAATGATATATAATTCTAGATTGATATTTAAATGGATAATGAGAATGTAAAATAAAGAATCACAGTAAGATTTTAGGATTTAAGTGGTATTTTAATTCGTCGGAATATAATGCATTGCAATGTAAATCTCTATACATTATCAAGTTTAAAATAAATAATAGAGCATCGTTTTAAATGATAAGAAATACCATAAAAAGAAAGAGATATATAAAATATGGATATTTACCGCATTTTGTAATGTCTATATCAACATTATGAAAGGATAATCCATTGTCATTCAATGCAACACAAGCCTTCTGCTTGGATAAGATATAGAATTTTACTATGTTAACATTTCCACTATAGAGATGTAACTCCAATGCATTAAAATACAAAAAACCCGTAATTGTTAAATAAAGAGATATAATTAACATTCTAAAAGAAAAGATACGCGATATCAATAAAGATGGGAATTAAATAAAAAGAAATGTAAGAGTAGGAAGTAACAAATTAAAGGGTAAAAAGAGAGTAGATGTAGAAAAAGGGAATAAAGGTTAAGAAAATGGAAAAAGGACATGTATATCTTTCAAAAAGAAAGCCGCAAAAAATCTTAAATCAAGTAAGCATAAACGCATAAGAAGTAAAAAGTTACAGTTAACAAGTAAACTGTAGAAGAAAGATAAATAAGTAAGAATGAATGAATACACACACATACGTAGTCTCAAATGTGTGTTTATGACGAGTGTGAACTATTAAATTAATATATGATTACATGAATAGAATGAACTAGTCATTAAAATAGTTTGGAATGCGAGGTCACTAATATTATATGATAGAAATCTACCCATCGCAAAGGGCTACCGGCAGTTGTGTATATATTATACTGAAGTGAGACATATCCAACTGTAGGACCCATGGAGTAAATATGCTTGTATATAGATGAAGGAATACCCTAATAGATAAAGGAGTCTGCTTCAAACAAAAAAGGAAATGGGGGTATTGCCTTGATTACAGTAGGCAATCTAAACAAGATGATCGGCGAAGAATGAAACTACGTCAGTATGTGTTGGTACCAAATAAAGGAGTAGGGCTATGCACAGGCCGAGAACCTCATCAGTCCTCAGCGGTCACTAGGAAATACAGAGGTTACACCCAATAGGCTATACTTCCTACTAGTGTACGGAGCATGTTTGGACATGCATTTCCATATTGTTTTCTAGTTTTTTGATAGGAGGCAAGTCTAGTTAATCCTATTAGAGAAGTCTTTCAAAACATGCATGGGGTAGTCCGTTGAGCTGAGTCCATAGCCAGTGGTGCTGAATCCACTATATTTATAGTTTATAGAGCCAAGTCTACAACCGAGAAGAAGACGAGAAAATCCCCAAAAATGCAACATAGAGCACGACTAAATTATCGTAAACCCATTATTACGCGCTATGGAAATTCCCCGATACATGCAACGCCTATAACGTTATATGATAAGGGTGATGGATCCTGACGTAGTGATGAATTAAGGCATACTAGCGGGATAGTATCTTCATCCAACGGGGGATCGTGGTACTTGTATATATACACATTGCTACAATCTACTATGGGTAGATGGGATATATCGTACGCGTATGTAAAGTTGAGACGACTAATTGAAAATGAAAAGACATAACAAGAGATAGAGGATAATCGACATAAACTAGTGTTTTGTGCAAAGTGTATAATTTACCAATTAACAAAACATTGTTTTGATCCTCTTCTCATTACAACCCACATGATATCTTCAGAGGGACAAGTACTGGTACATGTCAGGAACGTTGGAGACATGTTTTCTTATGCATGCTTGGCGCAAACAGGGACAATAGATAATAGAGTATCAATCCTGGTCAGTGCTATATGTTTTATCATACTTTACTGTTCAGCTATGAGTTACATCGATAATGCTCTGATAGCATATATTTGTTTATTTGGAGGATACCAAACTAATGATCCACACATTAGTGGACTTAGATTTCGGTTTAGCAAAAATTCAAACCAATTGGGGTGTAGATTATCACATAAGGGCAATTTGGTAATTTAATAATTAAAATAATTCAATAAACTACTACTATTATTATAGTACAGTTGAACCACGATGTTGTGCTAGCCGTCAACTACCATCTATATTTACCGCCACTACACACCGCTTTGACTAAATCTAATGCTATCGACAACCTTGTTGGCTAGTCGCACCTGATGCAACCCCAACGACCGCTTTTCTCCACTAGAAATGCCACTTGAGTTGTCGACTTCAAGTCATGGCGGTGGTGAATTTATTCGGTTTTAGTGCGACCCAAACCGATAGATCTATTCCTCTCAGTCCTCTCTACCATCTGGTATCCTCCGATCGTCGATTAGTTGCAAATCTACCATTGAAGCAAATCCCTAGAATGAAGGATCATGGATAAATCATCAATTTCTAGTAAACCAGAGCATTGGATGGAAAAATGAATATTAGATTCCTCTCCACCTCATCAAGTGCTTTGAATCCATGTATAATTCGACAAGGTTTGGATAATTTGTATTTTTAATCACTTTTTTATTAATTTGTAAATCATCATTAGAGAGGAATCTTGGTGATTCTGGGATTAGAGAGGAAATCTAAAGATAGGGATGGCAACTAGGGTTTCATAGCCTTATTTATACAATAGTTAGGCTGGGTTATGGGTTGTGTTTCTAGTTTTTCCTGAAATAGCTATGTACGCTATTTAAACACTATATTACCTCTATTTTACAAACCGTGACTCCAAACCTATCATATTGTATATCAAACCGATTAGCTTTGAAATACCTTCACAATGGTTATAGAAATGACACCCTATCAACTTTTTAATTAAATATCTATTTTTAATTGATTTAATCTTAACATCATTAAATTTTTGGGTCATTACATATCTCTGATAACCGATCACAACCATACTTTTTATCTCAATTCTAGACTCCATTGATTAATTATCGATCATGCTTGTAGAGGTGACCTACGGTTAGATGCGCATGATTACTTACGTGCATAGTGCATAAAAATTGATTCTTTTATCTTTTTTATTTTATAATTTTTTTGAAACAATTTTAAAATCAATGTCAGTTAAAAAAATTCCACATAATCTTGCTGGTCATATGCACCTTGAAATATTAGCTTTACCTAGGAGAAAACAATTCCCAAACTCAATGGTGGAGTTGCAAATTAGACAATTAAGACGTAATTTATTTTATGGAGAGAGGATGAATTTTTTTATTTGTTGAATAAGGTATTGATGTGTTTAATTTCTTGTAAATTATCTAGCGCAATCTAATTTGTTATCTTTTAATGTGATGCCCTTTGGCAATACTATATTCTGCATGTTTCTCTTCGTCATACTACATCATTTATGTATCTGGAGCTCGTTTTCAATGGTCAAAACTATATTAATATTCATATTTAATTGTGAAAATTAACATTAAAGTCCATGGTTCAATCTGATAACAACCAATTTGTTTTGGCCAATTATTTTGACTTTACGTTGACTAAAAATTACAGTGGTACTAAATTTATACTCATAAGAGACGAATCCTCTCTTCAATAGTGTTTCACGTTAAGTGGTTCAACTTAAATCCAACTACGACCTTAACACGACCACATTGTCATGTAAGTGACCATAACCAAAGTGTAGTTTAAACACTTATGATTTACAGTATTCTTGAGTTAAAAAGTCTGCTACACATCACCTCCTGAGATCTTCTATTTGAATTTAACCTATAGAAGATGTTGAGTCATTCTATAATTGTTCCAAATAACTATACATACATGAACCCTTGGTGGCCCCAATGATCATGAGTAATTATCCGTCCATCATATGAAGAGCATTACATACACTAGTCTCAACAGATATATTTATATTCAGTTCTCAATGCATCTTGAATAGGAACAGTTAATGGAAAGTACTTATTTTATTTGATTCAATACTGGTTATGGCCATATTCGTAAGTGCAATCATTTAAAAACTTTTCCTAAAGATAATTACTTATATATATTTAATGTATTTATCTCCCAATATAACAACATATACAATAGAAAATAAAATCAAAAGCTTACTTTATTCCAAACAAGATTCACTATAAGAGTTACGTTATATAATCAAATTACATAATTGTCCCTATGGAACACCCCTAACTCTATTTATTACCTAATTGCACTTGGGGCCAACTATGGTGACTCATAACTATACTCTCAGTCGGGTTTCCTAGAATGAAAATTAAAAAAGGGCATTAGTGAGTGGATCTGTAACATTATTATTTTGTATCTACTTCCTGATTATACTTCTCCATTGTTTATAAACTCTTTTTCTCACTTGTAAATTGTGGATAACATATCTAGAACTCCTATATAGCCATCGCTTCTTATTGCAGTCTATATTGACTTATTACTATCATATTATGCTAATGGATTCTCAATAGTAGGAACCATTTTCAGCTTTCTCATAAATTTTCACACATATATACTGAACCTAGGTTGCAAAAATAAAAGATTTTTTATCCTCTGATAATTTATTTAATAGACCGTTATAATTAAATCCACCACAACCTCTTATTTGGAACATTTCCAACTTGAAGCCCATTTATTAAGGGAAAACATGAATTTGAGATTGACTTACTACATTTGATATTTATGAAGTTAGAGTTCGAATACAACTTCATAAGGAGTTCGTTTAAGATGCTTATTTAAGTTCTTATCCTAAAGAGTCCATGAGCTTTATTATCACTACCGCAGACCGTGATACATTTTTTCTATGGGGTGTAAATAGTCTCCTTTAAATTAATATTTACAAGTTCCGCTTCAACATCAGCATCCCAAATGTCATAATTATACCATGTGATAATTTACGAATGGAATCCAAATAAACCTAGCATGTTGACCGATGAAATTACTTCTAATTTCAACATTTAAAATCAAGGAGGTCATATCCTAAACCTTATTTAGTACAAGTTCATCTGCATTGATATTCTTCTCAAAGACTTATTTGCAGCCGATGGATTATATTATTTCATGTACTATTTCTAAATCTAAATTTTATCAATGTTCTTGTAGTTCTTTTTGGATTTAGGGCATCATGATATAGGGTAGAGTTTACACTCTCTGTGGCTTCTTGACAACTATGGAGATAGTCATTATGAATAATCCATTTTCTCCGTATCCACAAGGAAATCATAGTTTCTCTTTAATGTGCAAGATTTCTTATTAGGCACTTAAATATGATGCGTCCATTTTGGGCTTGGTTAAATCTGTTTTGTCTAAACAACGGATATCCATGTAAGAATTTTGGATCTTATCCAAGTCCATCACATTACCACTAATTTCCTTAGGTAGAAATTCATCCAACAAGAAGGTGGTATGTTTTGAAATCAACAATTTATTTCTCACTACGATGGAGATTGGATTTTCACCATTTTTGCAATGTGTTGGATTGTATTTTGTTCAATAAAGTTTGATTACTTCTTACCAATACATCATTATGTAGTATACGAAGAAGTGACTTTGAGAGTGAATTGAATTCTCGTTTAGGTACCCTTGGAAATCTTATCCAAGATACTCACCTATTTAACAAATCAAATTCATGTATTTCTTTTGCATATTTCATTTTCTACTTCCAATTATATTCTATGAATTTATCACATATATCTACGTTGTGTATCAAATACACAGGTACAAATACGAGGAAATTCATCAGTGAATTCAATGAAGTAAGAGATCCACTTTTAGTATCAGTAGACATTGGACAACATATCAACCCGAAGAGTTCATTAACTCTTCTTTTGCTCTCACTGAATGGTTGCTTTGCCATTAATTATTTCATATACAATTCACAAGCAACATATGATTCACATTCATGTGATTAAAGAATAATTTCTCAAAGATAAGTTTCAGTTATTGACTCCTAATATAATTATATACATTTAGATGTTTTAGTATTTTTTGTAGCTAACACATCACAACTGTTATGAAAACAATTGCCACTATCAATATACCACAACTAGATTTAATTTACAATGAATATTCATAATATTCATATTAAAAAAATCTTTAACTATTTTGGTCAAACCTTAAAATGATTATTTTTCATAAATAATATGTGGTATACCCAAAACAATTTTTTCAAAAGATGATGTTTCCATTAGCAATTATCACACGGTATGCAACTACTATTTCTTTTGTTACAATAATATTAATTGGAATACAAATCTTCATTTAATAACTTACTAATAGTTATTTATTTCTACTATTGTAACTAATTTACAATCGAAGGTTTCAAATCAAATATCTCAAAATCAAGAAATATATATTTTATAGAACAATTTTATATAAGAAAAATACATTTGAATAGAAATCATATTTATTATTCCTTATCAAGCGTCTGTAAATTTTTTACACAATTATATTTCCAATACCTCTTTATAAAGTAGAGGCGACCGTCCTCCATCTCATCATCGCAACTGTGCCAACATTATTACCACTATAACAATATGTAAAATTTATGTTAGTAAATTAATAATTTTTAAGGCTCCAAAAATGGAATACGAGAAAAACATGAAATTCGGCCATTAAACTTGCACCATCGCGCTCGTGAAAATTTTTCGAGCAACTTTTATACTAGAGTTTCGTGATCAGAGGTCGAATAAAGAAGTTCCGAGCATTTAAAGTATTCAGAATGAAAATAATTAAAAAATAATAATAAATTAATTAATAACCGGGACCCCATCAGTCGACCCCACAATAGGCCGATTGATTGCTCATAGGGGTGTGGTCGACCGATTGGCACACAACGGCTAGGGTTTGAACCTTGACCAATGACCCGAATTTAATAATTTTAATCTAATGAATAGGATATATTCGAGTGCCTATAAATACAAGTTTAACCCCTCATTTCCATCTCATATTTTTTGATTCAAGCAACGAAGTTTGTCATTTTCTCTTCTCCACCATTCCTACAAACTATCAATAATTTATATTTATAGAAATTGGAGAAGAGCCAAAAATACAAAGAAGAAGAGAGGAAGAGAATTAGCATTGCACAAAAAAGAGGTAAATTTCAATATTATGAATCTATATTCCCCTTGACCCTAAATCTCTTCTTATATCTGCAACTCTAATAGTACGTATATACCGTCTTATACATACTTCTTTGGATTAAAAAGGAGATGGATTTGAATCAAAGGATTCGATTCAGATTTGGGGGATTTGGAAAGCTTCAATGGGTGAGTGGGAAATTATGTAATTTATTTATAACATTTTAATTTATTTTGTTGGATTTTTCTTTGATTATTATGCCTAAATAAAGATCTAAGAGTTGTACGCTTGAATTAAAAGAATAAAAACATTGCCTACTTATTCAGCAATTTAGAATTTAGAAATATTATTTACACCCAGATCTAAAGTCCATGCCTAAGCTATTAAAAGTTTGATATTGATAAGGTGTATGATTTATTCCAGATTTATAATTGGATTGTAAAGATGTTAGTATAATTTAGATTTGCCCTAACTCTATTGGGATGTGAATTTCTGTATTCTAATTTGTTGGAAATAATATATGTTTAACCTCCATAATTTGTATAATATCTTAAATACATTGAAAAAGTGCAGCTTTTGAATTGACAAGGAATATAGGTGAAAAGGAAAATGATGTGTAAAATATGGATAATCATTCCATACGTTACACTGTCTATTCCAGTAAAAAGAAAATAAATAGTGCCTTATAATTACGAACGAAGAAAATCTCTTATTCTTGGTTAATTTATAAGAAGTTATAATGAGAACCTTTTTGGAAGGATAATTCTAAAGGATTAAAATATGGAAAGGAGTATTCTCGTTAAGGATTAATAACTAGAAACCAAAATATAAACACATAAATATGTATAACCAAGTTAAACATTCAAAATAAAAACATTATTAATGCAATGTAATACATGTTAATATTCACATTAGATATAATAAGAATGTTAGAAAAAATTGCATAATTAATGATAAGATTAGGAAATAAAGATGGAAAAATATGCAACTCTATAATCAATTAAGCAATAAATGTGTAATAAATAAGAAGTTACAAGAATGTAAATAGGTTATAGATGGATCAATGAGACTGATTAATGGGATAAGGAAGGAATAGTACGTCAAATTTGAATAAGTAAATGTCATTAAGAAATGTCTGGGTAAGATAATAATCAGTTATTACAAACAAAGTGACATTTATAGAAATAGTAAATAAACACGTTCGGTAATAATTAAATATTATAAGGCAGTATAGTTGACATTATGGTAAATTATATAGCCTTAATTATGCAAACAAAGATTGGGGGTTTAGCCCAATACAAGCATAATTATATAGCCTTAGTTTGACTTACTAGGTTGGGATGTGAGGTCAGTAGAGTTACAAAATGGAAATCTGCCCTTTATCAGAGGCTACCGGTAGTTGTGTATACTTAGTACCGATGCGAGACATCACCAACCATAGGACCCGTGGGAAAGGGATATGCATTGCGAATAAAAAGGGAAAACATACCAAGGGTTTATCTCGGATTTGAAGTTTTAAATGGCCCATTACCATTTGGGAAACAGGGTCTACTTCATATCCATAAAAGGCAGTAAGTAACTGAAAGTGGCGATTTCCTCGTCTTACTTAGGTTAGCCTAAACAGGATGTCAACTGTATTGGGTCAGTGGGCTATGTTAGTAGTTGGTACTGGTATTTTATGGTAGGTCCAACATATAGGTTTTGACGCCCAACGATCCGTAGCGAACGATAGTAAAGACTCGGGTTATGCCCTAATGGATTTCGCTTCCTACTAGTATAAAATCCATATGGGATACATGTAGACCTCATGGTAGATGATTAAAAAAATAGTTTAGTGGAGGTGGACTAGTTAACCCTTAGATGAATCTTTGAATTGCATTAGTAGTACGATAATTAAATTATATACTATACTATAAAAGTAGTATACATGAATCATCGGTGTCTATAGCTAGAACTAATAGACTAGCATTGAAGATGCAAATGTTAAGATGTATATATGTACATAGGCATATGTATGTGTGTGTGTAGCATACCTTTGAGAAGGTTAGGGTGGATATATCATATGCGCTTATAAGAAGTAACGGATTAGCCGTAAATAATAGACATAACAATCAAATGGAAACCAATTGGTATAAATTTGTGTTATGGATAAAGTATTTAATTTTTCTAGTTATCAGAACGTTGTTCTACGCTCTTTATTATAAACCTCATGATAGATAAAGAGACAGATCACTGGGGCAAGATGGGAGCAGTTAATGGAGAAGTCTTCTTATTCATGTTTAGTATTGATGGAGAAGGCGACTAGGTGTCCAACGAATATTGTTGATTTTGAGGTAGTAGTCTCCGTCGGTATTTTTTTCTATTATATTTTCCATTCCGCTATGAGTTTAGGCTGATCAATCTCTGATATATTTGTGTTTATTATAAGTTACCAAAATCAATGATCCATATCTTGGTGGACTTGGGTTTCGATTTAGTCAAACTTAGGACCCATTAAGACGCGGTTTGTTACATTTATTAACATTCCCTTTTTTGAGGCCCAAAACTAACCGCTAAAGATACTGTAATCATCTATAATATTAATTTTCAGTGACAAAATGCAGTCATGTTATTTGTACCATATCATCAGAAACACAGGAATATGAAATTTTCTTAAACTCAATTTCAAAACAAGCTTTAACATTTCATTCAAATGATAAAATTTCATGTTCATTTACATAATCCTAAACATTGCCCATGTTTAGAAAGATATAAATATTACAAAATAATCTAAAAGAGACATGTAAAGATGCCCTCTTGGTTGATCAAAGTTACAGATAGATAGATACAATTTCTTTATTTACATACATACAAGATAATGATATGGCACAGCGGATAAAATAGTAATAGACTCCTGCATAGCTAGCTTTGCCTCTTGCACGTCTTTGGAACCTTTATTCACCAAAACCTACATAACTTGGAAACCTAACTCTCGAACTACTTAAATTAGCACTTGAGAGTTAAAGGGGAAAAAAAATAAAAACTTCGGATCAGACAAAAAGTCTGGTGTAAATAATAACATTCCATCTCGGTTAGTGGCTACCTAGTGAGACTACATCGTTGAGCGGAACTGGTTTTCCCTCACAAGTATCCTCCAAATATACGTTGTTTGCGCAAAAAATGGGCAAACACCCCAAAGTCGTACGATTTAGTTGATTATATGTCGTTCTTAGCCATTTGGGTGATTTATGCAAATATGTAAAAAGCAGGGACTAAACTGTAAAAGACACACAGATTTATAGTGGTTCGGCCAGAACGTGCCTACGTCCACTTTATATGTTATTCTCCTTTTCTCTTCAGATTACAAGTACAAAGCTTTGTATACAAGTATATGAAAGTTGTTTGAAAGTTCCTTCCGTGCTTGAGCTCTCAAACTTGTCTGCCATTGTTGTACCCCTGCCCCTCAATTTATCGAGTCAGGTTGGGGGCAGGGGTCTTGGATGTTTATAGCTGCTGGTGGGACTGGGCTGAAGCAATCTGGACTGGCAACTTTGGTTCGGCAAGGGCTTGGTTCGGTAGTTCATGGAGGTGGAGTTGGTCCGGTGGGACATTGGTTCGGTGAAGGTGTATCCGGTGGTGAGTGGATGGAGCTTGGTTCGGCTATGCAGGGAGTGGTGTTAGATCGGTAGGGCTTTGGTCCGGTGGTAGGAGTATGGTGGAGCTCGTTCGGTAGTACATGGATAGTTGGTTCAGCTAGGAAGGGAAGTGGAGTTGTGGTTCGGTATTAAAGCGGGGTACTTGGTTCGGCAGTGGAGTTGGGAATGCCGAGTGGACTTCGGCATTGGGAATGCCGGATGAATCTCGGCATTGGGAATGCCGGATGAGCTATGGTATTTCGAATGCCGAATGAGATCTCGTTTCATACTGCCGAATGGGCTTGAGTGTTGGAGTGCCGAATGGACTCTCGCATTGTTTCACCGAATGAACTTTTATATTTGAATCTTGAGTGAAATCCTAGACTTATACACGCTTGCTGGCTGCTTCTTCTTGGTTCGGTCATGGTGAAAATGCACACAACATTGATATTTCAGTTTTGACCAAAAATGGGATAACACTTTGCCCCCCAAAACATGCCTTGCGATAGGAAGGCGTGTTTTGTAATGCCATGAGATGGATGTTCATATCCTGTTGACAACCTGTAAAGAGCTTGATATTTTATATGGCCCCAAATGACGACCATTCGGGATGGAGCTATTTGGGATGAAGCGCGGCCGTTCATGGTCAAGCGCCTAACTTCAAATGACGACCGTTCACGATCGAGTCATTTGAGGTGAAGTGCGACCGTTCGCGGTCAAGCGTCTAAATCCATGCGACGATCGTTCGAGATCGAGTCATTTGCGGTGGAATGTGATCGTTCACGGTCAAGCGCTTTACTTCAAATAACGACCGTTCGGGATCGAGCCATTCGAGGTATAGTACGACCGAGCCCGGTCAGAGGGCGGACTTCAAATGGCGACCGTTCGCGATCAAGCCACTTGGGGTGAAATGTGACCGTTCACGGCCGGTGCCGCTCGCGGCAAAAGATGAAATGGGACCGTTCGCGGTCAAGCGCCTTACTTCGGATGACGATCGTTCGAGATCGAGCCATTTGTGGTAAGGTGCGACTGTTGGCGGTCAGGAGGTGGACCTCAAATGGCGACCTTTCGCGATCGAGCCATTTGTGGCGAGATGAGTTGTGCCGTTCGAGGCGAGTTTGTGACTGTTCGAAGTCGGGTGCCGTTCGAGGTGAATTGTGACCGTTCGCGATCGGGTGCCGTTCGAGGCGAATTGTGACTGTTCGAAGTCGGGTGCCGTTCGAGGCGAGTTGTGACCATTCGCGGTCGGGTGCCGTTCGAGGCAAATGAGTGTGCCCGGGGGGACTTAATATTATCAGTGCCGGAGTTATTGTCTGGGGGAGTTTCCGAATCAAAGACTTCGGCAGCTCACTGCCATGCAAGAGGTGCTCGTGGACCGTTCGCGATCCACGGGCATACAAGTAATTTTTCCATAGAATGATAAATGTTAAAGCAATAATCATATGAACCTTACGGAAGAAATGTCCAAACAGGAAGAATTTAAATGTTCAAATCAAAATCAAAGCAAGAAACAGAATGAAGATGTCAAAGCGTAAACTCTTACTATAACGCGGCTGGTAGTCATTCAGAGCATGCCTATGGATCGTGCGCGATCGCTCACATGTGTAAATGATTTAACCATGTTAGCGAGAGGTTTACAACTTGTTCATCGTTATTTTAATCAAGCAATCAATGGATAATCAAACGGTGCCCCGATCCAGGGTCACCTCTAGCCGATGTAGACGGTGGTCACTCTGGCTCCACAGCTGGAGTTCGCCTCCTCACATACTGAAGGAGCATACCGTTCCTGATATGCCCTTCCATCTCGTCCTTTAAATGCCTACAATCATTAGTGTTATGACCGTTTAATTCATGGAATACACAAAACTTAACCTGTTTTCTTTCGTTAGAGGTTGGATCCCTTCGCATTGGTTTACGATACGGAACCTGCTCCTTGGTATCCTGATAAATTCGTTCCAGACTCTCATTCAGCTCAGTGTGAGTGGTGAATCGCGGCTCCCTCCGTTGCCGCTTTGACCTGTCATCATTATCCTCAGCCTTTCTCTTTCCTTTGCTAGTCTCCGCACCCTTTCCAGGTGGGTTTCCGCTCTTGATTGCGTAAACGTCATCTTCTTCCTCTCTTTCGGCACTAGCATCTTCCAAACGCAGAAACTTTTCAGCCTCATGATAGAACTCTCCCAGATTCATAGGCGGGTCCTTGGTTAATGAATTCTTGAACTCTGTACTATCAGCTATTCCAGATACAGCCGCCATCATGACCATAGATGGATCTGGTCGATCCACTGATGCTGCCGCCGCATTGAATCGCATTAGAAAGCTCCTCAAAGTCTCTCCAGTTTTCTGCTTCAAGGTTGCCAAAGTCATCACATTCTTGGGTCTCACAATATGAACCCTGAATTGCCTCATGAATCTCTCAGTTAAATCTGCCCACGTTCCTATGGAGCCGCTCTCCAGTTGCCTAAACCATAATGCTGCAATGTCCGTCAAATACAGTGGAAAGCACCGGGCCACGATCTCCTGTGATGCCCCCAGCACTTCCATGTGCCTCATATACTTAGTAAGATGGACCGCAGGGTCTGTCCTCCCATCGTACATCTCTACTGATGGTAGCTTGAATTCTGGTGGGTTCCTAGCCATCCTAATTGCAGAAGAAAAAGGACTCCTGTTTAGATCTTCCAAGTCTTTGTTTACCAAACTGCCTCTCATAGCTCTTCTAACCATCTACGCCAATCTGTCATCGTCTCCAAGCTGTAGTCCTTGTTCACTGCCTTCGACCTGCCCCCCGAGTCCGCGGGAGTTTTCATGTGTATGACTCCCTGGATGAACGTTCATTCCTCTACTACTACCAGGTGGCTCAGATGCCCCCATCTCTCTTCCCGGGGTCGGATCAACATGCTCTGCGTGAGTGCCCCCTAGCTCTGGTGCTACGCCAGATGGTCCTGCTCCGTTCTGAACTCCAGTTGCTCCTTGGTTTTGTGCTCCAAGTTGCCCAATTTGTTGAAGCAAGTTCTGGATCATCTCTTCTTGTCTTCTCATCATAGCCTCCATCTCATCCCTGGTGATGAAGGCTGAAACTTGGTTTGCTCCAGAGGAAGCCTCTTGACTCCCTTCCTGTTGACTCTGCTCTGGCCTTGGCCTTCTGCTTGATTGTCTCGCCATGACTCTTCCAATCTGAATCTCTAAACTCTCAGATTCAACTTCCAAGCGGTAGGTCCTTGAGTTCAATTCTCAGTGAAAGCACCAAAATGTTTGTGCAAAAAATGGGCAAACACCCCAAAGTCGTACGATTTAGTTGATTATATGTCGTTCTTAGCGATTTGGGTGATTTATGCAAATATGTAAAAAGCAGGGACTAAACTGTAAAAGACACACAGATTTATAGTGGTTCGGCCAGAACGTGCCTACGTCCACTTTATATGTCATTCTCCTTTTCTCTTCAGATTACAAGTACAAAGCTTTGTATACAAGTATATGAAAGTTGTTTGAAAGTTCCTTCCGTGCTTGAGCTCTCAAACTTGTCTGCCATTGTTGTACCCCTGCCCCTCAATTTATCGAGTCAGGTTGGGGGCAGGGGTCTTGGATGTTTATAGCTGCTGGTGGGACTGGGCTGAAGCAATCTGGACTGGCAACTTTGGTTCGGCAAGGGCTTGGTTCGGTAGTTCATGGAGGTGGAGTTGGTCCGGTGGGACATTGGTTCGGTGAAGGTGTATCCGGTGGTGAGTGGATGGAGCTTGGTTCGGCTATGCAGGGAGTGGTGTTAGATCGGTAGGGCTTTGGTCCGGTGGTAGGAGTATGGTGGAGCTCGTTCGGTAGTACATGGATAGTTGGTTAAGCTAGGAAGGGAAGTGGAGTTGTGGTTCGGTATTAAAGGGGGGTACTTGGTTCGGCAGTGGAGTTGGGAATGCCGAGTGGACTTCGGCATTGGGAATGCCGGATGAATCTCGGCATTGGGAATGCCGGATGAGCCATGGTATTTCGAATGCCGAATGAGATCTCGTTTCATACTGCCGAATGGGCTTGAGTGTTGGAGTGCCGAATGGACTCTCGCATTGTTTCGCCGAATGAACTTTTATATTTGAACCTTGAGTGAAATCCTAGACTTATATACGCTTGCTGGCTGCTTCTTCTTGGTTCGGTCGTGGTGAAAATGCACACAACATTGATATTTTAGTTTTGACCAAAAATGGGATAACATACGTTATCATAATCATACTCTTACAGTCATGATAGTTTAGCGATAACACAATAATCATATGCATGCATGCTACTTGGGTAATCGTAACAAATCTGTCTAATTAATGGACAATCTATTCCAACATTTAGTTTTCACAAGGCAACCATAAACCTATATGACTGACTCGGGCCTACCAGATATATCAAAATTTCCAACTTACTATTAGGAGAAAACTAGATAGTATGTCCATAGCTTACTATTTATAGGGTCAAGTTGATTCTAATGGTTTTGCTGGCCAACCAGTAAACTAACTCATCTACATTTATTCATTTTTATGCATAAACCTATTTTTAGTCTTACCCGTGGCAAAGCCCTATGCACTGGAATTTTAGACTTATATAAGCCAAGGGCTAACCGCTAAAGTATAGGGCGCCACCTAATACCAGTCCCATTTGATTTCTAATCTCTAAGTCAATTCATTATATCAAAATTTATCTAAAAACAACAAGAATAATAAATCTTTAGTAAAATTCTAGGTTAAATACACTTTAATTATTTCTTAAAATAAAACCTTTATAAATGATTTCCTTGAAATCATATTCAAAACTAGGTAAATAGATAGCCCTTTACTTTACTCAAAATACTTATGCCAAGATATATGCTCATATATAACATTATTGATGAAGTTCGAAAGCACTTAAGGTCGCCATCTCTTAAAGCTGTAGGTTATAAAGCAAACTTAATAAAACTATCTTATTGATGAAACTCGACGTCACCATCGTCATTAGGATCAACTTCCCTCTTCAATATCAAAATATGTTAAAGAACTTAATTTAACAAAGCATAAGGCCATAAAGGCAAAATTGTTTACATTTCATATGCAGGTTGTTGGTCATAAATGATGTCATTATTTGTCTGCATAGGATAAAACTTTAAAACTTAGGGTTATAGGAATAGCGGCATTTATGACTTTTAGCGTCGATGTGCTAAAGAAATGTGCGGCGCCACTATAGCCAATGTAACATAAGCAGCCTTAAAATAGCGACTTCGTTGCCATATAACATCCACATTGAAAGTAATAACATCAGCGTCAATAAGGATAGGCGGCCTCAAAATCGCTAAAAACATCAGTGCCGACGTAGATATGAGCAGCGTCATAGTAAAAAGGTTTAATATGGTATCAAAATTGTTGCCTTATGGAGATGGTGTCATTATTGATGACATGCGGCAATGCTTATGTTGAAGATCATGATGTCAACTTCTATGCCGCGCCTCTTACTTCAACCAAGGCCAATCCATTTCACACCAATTAAAGTTAATATCCTATGCATTGCCCATGATTAACATCGAATACCATTGGCATGACAAGATGGAAGGCGACAACATTGACTTCAGTGTGGCATACTTGTAATTATTGTTAAAACTTCTTATTTGCTATTAAAAGTAAATTCTTCTCACTAACTCCTTTTATTTGTCAAAATCCCATTAGATAACAACTTTCTTTATTAAAATATTTTTAGAAAACTGCCACAGACCAAAAGCATCTGTAACGACCCGCTATTTTGGACCATTTGAATCGACAATAAAACCATACATGTCTGACTTGATTAGTTCAAAATACCAAATTG
Source organism: Allium cepa (assembly GCA_030765085.1). Lineage (NCBI taxonomy): Eukaryota > Viridiplantae > Streptophyta > Magnoliopsida > Asparagales > Amaryllidaceae > Allium > Allium cepa. The sequence continues at coordinate 568,031,724 of CM060943.1, forward strand.
TTAATTTAAATTTGGAAAAATCAACATATACAGTAAATAAATCAATCACAGAATCACGGATATAGAGTAGTACAATAATACGCAGCGGAATAAATGAATAGTAGTTCATGAAGCTACTATATAAACATCAGATTTGGATATAAAATACAACAGAATATCTCAAATGCAGTGAAGTCACCAATACGAGCAGATGACTTCTCTGAACCAATCAATTGGATGACTGAAAGGATATATAGCTGGATCTTCAAGCAAAACTCCAACTTCGAAGGTGAGTCTCAAATGCTGTATCACTCAGTCTGAGCCGACGTAAAGCAAAACACAAAAACACTCGAGTCAAGATTAACATTCTTATATTTATAAATCCAACTCAAGTGAAATATCAACTGAAATACAAGTAACTTAAAGGATGTTTGGGATAACCATCCCCTAAGGATCTATAGAACTATCTACAAGGTAGAAATATACACTATAACACCATGGTCCTTTCAAATTAATTTATATTTCAAAACCAAAATATCATTTTCACTTCAATATAAAAATAGTGTATATATATTTTGAAAAATTTATAAAGTAAAGTACTTATAATTTCCTTAAGTTTTACCGATCACTTCAAAAAAAATCAACTCGGCTTTCCTATTCAGATTAAATTAAATCTCAAATTTCAATTTCCATTCAATTTAGTCTTCTAAAGAATAAATTCAAATTTTATCAATTTCAAATACAAATCTGAATCACAATTTAACTATTTAAGTCCCGTATTTCATAGCTTCAACATTTCAAACTAAACCTAACAGTTTCATACAGATCTTGATTTAACTTCATTATTATATATTCTTGAAATATCCACTCAATATTACTTATACAGCCTTATATTACAATTCATTATATTTGCCTTCAATTTCTTTAAACATGAATATTCATTAAATCACTAAAGTCAAAGTTATGTTATGAACTATATTTTAAGTTTTCAAATTCAATAAGTTTCGAATTTGATTTAATTAAACAAAATTATCAATTAAATACCATTCCAATCAATTCAACTTTATCTTCCTTAACATAAACAAATCATGGGAAATCTATGTAAAATATAATACTTAAACATATTCTATTTAGTAAATCGAATTTTATTAAATTAAAGTTTACTATTTAAATCTACTTTATATTAAACATATTTATACATAAAATATTCCAGTATTAACTAAAACCTTATATTTCTTTCCTAAAATCATAGATATTATTTTCAAAATATTTATATATGGACCAACGGTGTTTGTACATATACTTCTATCATATGGTTAAGTGATACAGATATTTATCATTTCAATCCGTAAGTTAAATAAATAAATATATATACGGGTAGATGTCATTTCGATCTGTAATCCCAATTCAGTTCAAATGATAATCGCTTGGGTTTATCATTTCAACCCATAACGATTTTCTCCTATTCTGAAGTCCGTTCGGGTATGTATCATTTAAACTCGTAGTGAATTCTAAACTACAGGGAACTTGCAGAGTGATAACAGATAATACAATAAAATAACAGGCATATATCATCAATAAAAATATAATATAAACAACAGGATATGGTGTCATATCCCACAGGTGAACAGTTGCAAAAAATAGCATATATATATAACAATTTAAATGACTACAGCATCATATTTCAATTGTCGTTTCAATTGAAATCAAATTTAATAAAATACAAGAACGTTAATTGTGAGTGATTGCTCACCTTTCGAGGCTAGAGAAGAACGATAATGAGGTCAGTTATGGATCCCAATACGAACTTTAAAGCAAAGCAAAATTGGCACGAATTTGATGACAAAGTGAATAGATAGAAATCGATGAAAAAACATTCAACCGGTTTGATATAAACAGAGTATATATTATATGTGTTATTTAAATTTCCTTAAAATCTCAATAAATTTAATTTAAGATGGATATTCAAATAAAATATTCACATTGTTTGAAACTGATATTAAATTTAAATTACATATTGAAACAAAACTTCATCATATTATTGAAAAATCAATACTTAAATTTAAAAACATAAATGTTTTTTCTCTTAAATCAATATTACATTTAAACACACACAAAAAATAAAATATAGGCATAATATATATAAAAATCATCACTTATTTAAAACACGCATTTTAAAATAACAATTTATATATAGTTTACTCAAAATTCAAAGCATATACTGAGAAAATCAATATATATATATATATATATATATATATATATATATATATATAAACCATACATTATGAAAGCACTACAGAAAAGAGAAAAAACTAAACATACTTTATATATATACACTAGAATCGAGATGAAAATTATACATTTAAATTTTTAGTTTTATAACATAAATCACTAATGCTTTTACAACACTCAGTGCCATACTAATATATGTTATATTCGAACAGGAATAAAAATCTAATTATATTTTCAAAATATGTATATTACTAATATTTATAATAACAAATAAGATATAGGACTAACGTATATATACGTCTCTGAAAAGCTTGGCATAAAATTCACATAAGCATTAAACATAAAAAAATATGTAGATATAGTTTTATGCTAAAATATCAATTAAATGGAGACTGCTATAATGTGAAAATTTATGAACGCAAGTTGAAATATAAAGATGGATTTGTCAAATATATTGAAAGCAGAGGACAGGGAGGGGAGAAGCAAAGCATGGAAAGAAAAAAAAAGAAGAAGAAAATGGAGGCCATACCTTCAGAGTTCACGCACGCAAGAAGAAATGAAGAAAATGTTGAGATGCAATTGAAAACTATTTGTGTACGAGGCTTATATTTATACACGATTGCATTGTTTGAGGTAAGAGAATATAGGCAAGAAATAAATTTAAATGAATTATACACGATTGCATTGATTGAGGTGAGAGAATATAGGCAAGAAAGATTTGAGCGAATATTTACAGTGGTATTGATTGCGTGAATTTAGCAAAAGGAAACTGCAAGAAATCTTTGGCAAACATTTTGTACAAGTTTAAAATTTATTAGAAAGTAAATGCGTTGATTAAAACGCAAGAAAAATTTATAAAGTGAAAGGTAGTGAAAATTATTTGCGTACAAGGTTGAGTATTTAAATGAAACTAGTATTGATTGCTTGGAGAAACGGAAGGAAATAATTCCTGTCAGGAGGAATTTGCGCGTGATATTTGATTTAAGAGATAATTGCGTTGGATAGATCAAATAAAGAAACGTACTAATTAATGGTATAGAAACATTAAGGAAATAAAAGAATTTCGTTTGAATGGTAAGAAAAATCAAAGATTTTGTTCCTATTAATAGCAAAGGAGTAAATGGAAAAGAAGTGACACTTATACACGTAAATTTCAAACAATCTTGAAACGGATTTTGAGCTTCTAAAGAGAATTTTTTCGCTTGAAACTGCTACGTGAATTTTATTCCTATTATAAAAATGAGGAAAAAGAGAAGCGTAGAAATTTACACGTAACTTATCAAAACTAGATTTAAAAGAAATTGAATGCCTAGGGAAATGGTTTCTTTCCCACTTGGAATGCATGGCTATAGATAAATTTATTATTTAACGTCAAAATAAATATTATTCCCAATTGAAACCATATTAACTTTTAAATCATTAAATTTACATATAAAATATAAAAACTACCTATTGCTTTATAGTAAATAAAAAAATTGTAAATTCACATAGTACAACCTGTTACTTTTATTTCAAAATATCTTTCTTATATTAATTATTATATTTGGAAAACATTTTGAAATAATTTTCTCTTTTAAAACTTATAAATCAAATATCATTATGTTAACTACCAAATTAAATGTTCATTTTAATACATTCTCTTCCCTTAATGAAAAGATTTCAACAAATACAAATATTAATTTTGTATTAAAATCAAATAAAAATCTAATTCAACTACTTCTTTTTATTAACAATAAGTCAAACATTATTTAATAATTTCGGATAACTCAACATATCCATTAGTTACCAATTTTAGTTCATTTGTTAGAGGTTAACTTATTTGAATTACAACAATACAATTAAATTATTGTTTCCTCTTTAATTTTATCCAATAGATCAATATTTACAATTAACAATTATTATTAAATTCTTAACATTTGTTGTTTTTTATTCAAATTGTAAATCTCATATAAACTATTATTATTCCCATCATTTTTGTTTCTACCAAATTTTATTCAATAATTTAAAAAAATTAGAATTTTAAATTGGTCTAAAATTTCGGATCGTTACCCACTACCCTTTTTTTTCAAGATCTGAACTGCGTTGCAAAAATGAAGATGGGAAGAGATTTTGAAACGGTCAGGAAATCAAAGATTTTTATTCCTAATAAATACGGAGACACAAATGAAAGAGGAAAGTTTTACACATGAATTGGAGGCATGGTTTTATTTCTTTTTTTTAAAAATGCACGTGCTGATTTGATTTTTAATAGCTAAGATATGAAATCAAAGAGTGCGTACAATAGATGCAATAATTAAAACGAACGTACGCCCAAATTAATTAACAAGTAACGTAATCTAAATTTATATGTTTTCTTATTTATCCACTACTTATATTTAATTATACGTAATCCAAACATTAATTTTTTTTTTCAAAATATTATTATTTAAATTTTCTCAAAATTCAATTAAATACGTTATTAAAACCATTTAAAATTTATGGGTTGTTACACTCTCCCCCACTCAAAACTTTTCATCCTCGAAAAGGAAGGAGGTAGGGGCATAACAACAAACAGAATGAAAAAATAGACTGAAGCACAAGATAAACAATTAATTTAAAACTATACAAATTTTACTTGAAATATTCATGTAAAAACTTCATTTGAAATTTAATTTTCTTTAATACTTTTCAAAACTCCTTTGAAAACAATTATTCACATTATTACTTATATTTATAAAGAAGCTATTGAAAATATTAAATCCAAAATTTATAAAAAAATTTATTTATCTCAAGATACTTCCAACATTATAGATAAATTAATAATCATTCTCTTTAAATATGTTATAATAATTAATAACTTCTGAAACACTAAATTTTTTCTATTGTACCATGTAGTATATAAATAAACAATATTTAAAAAGGATATATCCAACAAGGAAAGAAGGTAGATTCGAAAAACAGAATCAAGGTGAATAACTAAAGCTGAGCAGATAAGGTAGATTTAAAAGAATAGTATCGGGAACGAATAGTTAATTTCAAACCAAAAGAATTTCAATTTCAATGATTAATACAAAATTTCTTGTTGGAAATACTTTTATAATAAAATACCTTTTCAAAAAAATACTTTTATGTCGAAACCAATTTTCCTTTCGAAAATACTTCTATAACTCGATGTTTCAACAAGTTTATCCTCGTTCTTGCAGACTCTGGCTATGCGTTGATCAGACGCAAAGCTAGAATTCTTCAGGTACTTAGTAAACCTGTTTCAACAACCAGTGAAAATACTTGAAAAACCTTTAAAAACAGATATGGAAAGTACAATTCAAACAAAATAACCAAATCAAAACCTTTTTCTAACCATGATTCGCAGATACACAATGGTTACGCCTGGATCCCCTAGGAAACAATCTGTATCCGTAAGCTTTCTCAGCCCTGCGAGTTACGCCATGATGACTGGTAGGGTGCAGGATACACAATGGTTACGCCTGGATCCCCCAGGAAACAATCCGTACCCCTAGGCCGTCTCAGCCAGGCAGTTTCGCTACTAATGCGACCTACATAGATTGCAGGATACACAATGGTTACGCCTGAATCCCCCAGGAAACAATCAGTACCCCTAGGCTGTCTCAGCCAGGCAGCTGAGCTATGCAGTCGAGAGAAAAAAACCCATGGGTTACGCCACAGTGGGACACTCGAGTATCACATCCGGAATACCAAAATCAGAGAGAATAATATCGATAGAATGAATCCACAATGTGGCTACAAAGCGAATATCAAGCAGAGGGCACTTTCCATATCTTTACTTTGAAAATATGTATCATATAGTACCTTTTCAAATCACTTTCAAATATCATACTTATGTAAAGTCCATTATATATAGGATTCCATTTCAAATCGAATACTTTCCAAATCAATAGTATATCAAATCACACTTATATAGACTTCGATTATATAAAATTTCTCTTTCCAAATTGAGTACCTTTCAAATCAATAGGTTTCAAATCAATTTCGTACTATACAAATCAGTTTTATATAAGTTCGATAACTCCCAAATCAAGTATTTAGCAAATCAAGGTTCTCAAAATTTTTCTCGTTTCAATAACATTTCAGTTTCAAGATCATATATGATTTCACCAAATTTTCTTCCAAATTAAATATATTCAGTTTCAAAGTATCTTAAACAATAGGTTTAGAAAATAATCCAAATTTCCAAATCAACAAAATTTAGGTCAAACAAATTCATTTCCAAAATCACCATATAAGTACTGGTTTTAATCCCAATCTAATTTCGAAACCAAATATTCTTCTCAAAATCAATTATACTCAAAATGGTTTCTAAATTTATAATTATCCTTTTGAAACCTTTAAACTATTTATTTCTATATGAAAAATCCAATTTTCCTTTTTCAAATTATTTATTTAACAGAAGTTTCAAATTTACTTAAGTCACACTCTTCATACTTTAAACATACAAAACTAAACTTATATTCTTTATCAAATATTTTATGCTCTTCGAAATTTCTTAGTTTTAAAATTTTAAATCTTGATTTGGAAGTGCTCGAACCTTCAAAATAGTCGGTGAAATCAATTTTCAAATCCAAGAGTTGGAAATCAGCAATAAATTAGTAAATCAATTTTTTTTATAAATAGAGTCATACTAAATCAAATCGAAAACTCGAGGATTGAACACCGGCTTACTTTAAATTATTTCAAATATATATATACCTATATCTTTCGAATATCAAATCATACTTCGGAATTTGAAATCAAAATTGGTTTCACAAAGTCACTCGCATAGCAAAGCTATTAAAGTGGTCTCTTTCCACTTTGAAACTCGAAAATCAATGTCGATGATGCGTGCACTCATCACCGAAATTATTTTCCAACGACATAAGTGAGTTCTGGAATTCTATTTTCTTGAAAACTTCTTTGAATTTTTTTTCGAAATCCTTGGAACTCATTTGAAGTCATTTGGAACATTTCTTATTTAGAAAATACTTTCAAATCTTATTATTATATATATTTCAAAATCTTAAACCAATTTTCAAAAATACCGGAGTCCAATCTCTCGAATTTCAAATTCAAATCCTTTCAGTTATAAATCATTTTTATATAAATCAATTTTCTTATAATATTTTCAAAATTTCAAATCTTTTCGAAACTTCAAATTCTCGTTTTTTTAAAGGTATATAATCCTTATCGAAAACATTTTCTCTTTTATATATAGAATAAAATCATAGTTACCCAAATAAAAATTTATGTATATAAAACATTTTTAAAATACAAACAAAACCCGATTTTCAAAGGATGATTAAAGAATGGATTTCAAAACAAAGATAGAGATTTAATTTAGAGGAACTCCAATCAATAGAACCCCGATTCGAAGATAGACTCGATCGAAGAAGAGATAATTAAATTACAAAATAGAAGATGGACATACTTCTATAAATCGCGGGCGACCTTTACCAGTCAACCGTGATTCCAAAATTAGATCGGTGTAGAATTCTGAGGCAATTCGACATTCGATCGCCAAAGATATAATTCAGAATAACAAGAGATAGTAGCATCTAAACCGAGGGATACATAAATCTCCGGTGAATCAATGCCAATTGTAAAGGAGTTTCACCCCATTTACAAATCATTCAGTGGAGTCATTGGGTACTCCAGAATCAAAAGAATACAAATAGAGAGACAAGAATGAATTTCTGAACCACAGGGAACGTTCCAAAGTTCAAAGGAAATCGAGTCAAAAGGAAGAGATTCGACTCGAACGAAAGTGATTCTGTAAATAAATTTACCATATATGCTAAGTTTTGCCTAGAGCCAAAGCTCTGATACCAACTGTAACGACCCGCTATTTTGGACCATTCGAATCGACAATAAAACCATACATGTCTGACTTGAATAGTTCGAAATACCAAATTCTTAATTTAAATTTGGCAAACCTAAGATATACAGTAAATAAATCAATCACATAATCATGGATACAGAGTAGTACAATAATACACAGCGGAATAAATGAATAGTAGTACATGAAGCTACTATATAAACATCAGAGTTAGAAATAAAATACAACAGAATATCTCAGTTGCAGTGAAGTCTCTAGTACGAGCAGATGACTTCTCTGAACCAATCAACTGGATGACTGAAAGGAAAGATAGCTGGATCTTCAAGTAAAGCTCCAACTTCGAAGGTGAGTCTCAAATTCTGTATCACTCAGTCTGAGCCGAGCGTAAAGCAAAACACAAAAACACTGGAGTCAGGATTAACATTCTTATATTTATAAATCCAACTCAAGTGAAATATCAACTGAAATACAAGTAACTTAAAGGATGTTTGGGATAACCATCCCCTGAGGATCTACAGAACTATCTACAAGGTAGAAATATACACTATAACACCGTGGCCCTTTCAAATTAATTTATATTTTAAAATCAAAATATCATTTTCACTTCAATATAAAAATAGCATATACATAGATTTTGAAAAATTTATAAAGTAAAGGTATTTATAATTTCCTCAGGTTTCACCGATCACTTCAAAAAAAAATCAACTCGACTTTCCTATTCAGATTAAATTAAATCTCAAATTTCAATTTCCATTCAATTTAGTCTTCTAAAGAACAAATTCAAATTTTATCACTTTCAAATACAGATCTGAATCACAATTTAACTATTTAAGTCCCGTATTTCAAAGCTTCAACATTTCAAACTAAACCTAACAGTTTCATATAGATCTTGATTTAACTTCATTATTATTTATTCTTGAAAATATCCACTCAATATTACTTATATAGCCTTATTTACAATTCATTATTTTTGCCTTCAATTTCTTTAAACGTGAATATTTATTAAATCACTAAAGTCAAAGTTATGTTATGAACTATATTTTAAGTTTTCAAATTCAATAAGTTTCGAATTTGATTTAATTAAACAAAATTATCAATTAAATACCATTCCAATCAATTCAACTTTATCTTCCTTAACATATACAAATCATGGGAAATCTATGTAAAATATAATACTTAAACATATTCTATTTATTAAACCAAACTTTATTAAATTAAAGTTTACTATTTAAATCTACTTTACATTAAACATATTTATACATAAAATATTCCAATATTAAGAAAAATCCTATATTTCTTTCCTAAAACCATAGATATTATTTTCAAAATATTTATATATGGACCAACGATGTCTGTATATATATATACTTCTATCATATGGTTAAGCAATACGAATATTTATCATTTCAATCCGTAAGTTATATATATATATATATATATATATATATATATATATATATATATAGGGTAGATATCATTTCGACCCGTAATCCCAATTCAGTTCAAATGACAATCGCTTGGGTTTATCATTTCAACCCATAACGATTTTCTCCTATTCTAAAGTCCATTCGGGTATGTATCATTTCAACCCATAGTGAATTCTAAACTACATGGAACTTGCAGAGTGATAACAGATAATACAATAAAATAACAGGCATATGTCATAATAAAAATATAATATAAACAACAGGATATGGTGTCATATCGCACAGGTGAACAGTTACAGAAAATAGCATATATATAACAATTTAAATGACTACGGCATCATATTTCAATTGTCGTTTCAATTGAAATCAAATTTAATAAAATACAAGAACGTTAATCGTGAGTGATTGCTCACCTTTCAAGGCTAGAGAAGAACGATAATGAGGTCAGTTATGGATCCCAATACGAACTTTGAAGCAAAGAAAAATTGGCATGAATTTGATGACAAAGCTGATATATAGAAATCGATGAAAAAAATCAATCGGTTTGATATAAACAGAGTATATATTATGTGCGTTATTTAAATTTCCTTAAAATCTCAATAAACTTAATTTAAGATGGATATTCAAATAAAATATTCACATTATTTGAAACTGAAATTAAATTTAAAATACATATTAAAACAAAACATCATCATATTATTGAAAAATCAATACTTAAATTTAAACACATAAACCTTTTCCTCTTAAATCAATATTACATTTAAACACACACACAAAATAAAATATAGGCATAATATATATAAAATCATCACTTATTTAAAACACGCATTTTAAAATAACATATTTATATATAGTTTACTCAAAATTCAAAGCATATACTGAGAAAATCAATATATATATACCATACATTATGGAAGCACTACAGAAAAGAGAAAAAACTAAACTTACTTTATATATATGCACTAGAATCGAGATGAAATTTTTTGGTTTTACAACATAAATCACTAATGCCTTACAACACTCAGCTGTCATACTAATATATGTTATATTTGAACAGGAATAAAAATCTAATTATATTTTCAAAATATGTATATTACTAATATCTTATAATAACAAATAAGATATAAGAGTAACGTATATATACGTCTTTGAAAAGCTTGGCATAAAATTCACATAAGCATTAAACATAAAAAATATGTAGATATAGTTTTATGCTAAAATATCAATTAAATGGAGACTGTTATAATGTGAAAATTTGTGAACGCAAGTTGAAATATAAAGATGGATTTGCCAAATATATTGAAAGCAGAGGACAGGGAGGGGAGAAGCAAAGCATGGAAAGAAAAGAAAGAAGAAGAAAATGGAGGCCATACCTTCAGAGCTCACGCACACAAGAAGAAATGAAGAAAATGTTGAGATGCAATAGAAAACTATTTGTGTACTAGGCTTATATTTATACACGATTGCATTGATTGAGGTGAGAGAATATAGACAAGAAAGATTTGAGCGAACATTTACAGTGGTATTGATTGCGTGAATATAGCAAAAGGAAACTGCAAGAAATCTTTGGCAAACATTTTGTACACGTTTAAAATTTATTAGGAAGTAAATGTGTTAATTAAAACGCAAGAAATATTTATAAAATGGGAAGGTAATGAAAATTATTTGCGTACAAGGTTGAGTATTTCAATGAAACTAGTATTGATTGCTTGGAGAAACGGCAGGAAATAATTCCTGTCAGGAGGAATTTGCGCGTGATATTTGATTTAAGAGATAATTGCGTTGGATAGATTAAATAAAGAAACATACTAATTAATGGTATAGGAACATTAAGGAAATAAAAGAATTTCGTTTGAATGGTAAGAAAAATCAAAGATTTTGTTCCTATTAATTGCAAAGGAGTAAATGGAAAAGAAGAGACACTTATACACGTGAATTTCAAACAATCTTGAAACTTATTTTGAACTTCTAAAGAGAAATTTTTTGCTTGAAACTGCTACGCGAATTTTTATTCCTATTATAAAAATGAGGAAAAAGAGAAGCGTAGAAATTTACACGCAACTTATCAAAACTAGATTTAAAAGAAATTGAACGTCTAGGGAAATGATTTCCTTCCCACTTTGAATGCAAGGCTACAAATAAATTTATTATTCGACGTCAAAGAAAATATTATTCTCAAATGAAACCATATTAACTTTTAAATCGTTAAATTAACATATAAAATAATAACAACTATTTACTGCTTTATAGTAAATAAAAAAATTGTGAATTCACAGAATACAACATGTTACTTTTATTTCAAAATATCTTTCTTATAATAATTATTATATTTGGAAAACATTTTGAAATAATTTTCTCTTTTAAAAATTATAAATAAAATATCGTTATGTTAACTACCAAATTAAATGTTCATTTTAATACAAGAGACATTCTCTTTCCTTAATGGAAAGATTTCAACAGATACAAATATTAATTTCGTATTAAAATCAAATATAAAACTAATTCAACTACTTCTTTTTATTAACAATAAATCAAACATTATTTAATAATTCCACATAACTCAACATATCCATTAGTTACCAATTTTAGTTCATTTGTTAGAGGTTAACTTTTTTGAATTACAACAATACAATTAAACTATTGTTTCCTCTTTAATTTTATTCAATAGATCAATATTTACAATTAACAATTATTATTAAATTCTTAACATTTGTTGTTTTTTATTCTAATTGTAAATCTCATATAAACTATTATTATTCCCATCATTTTTGTTTCTACCAAATTTTATTCAATAATTAAAAAAAATTAGAATTTTAAATTGGTCTAAAATTTCGGATCGTTACCCATTACCTTTTTTTTTCCTGATCTGAACTGCGTTGCAAAAATGAAGATGGGAAGAGATTTTGAAACGGTCAGGAAATCAAAGATTTTTATTCCTATTAAATATGGAGGCACAAATGAAACTGGAAAGTTTTACACGTGAATTGGAGGCAGGGTTTTAATTCCTTTTTTAAAAAAATGCACGTGCTGATTTGATTTTTAACAGCTAAGATATGAAATCAAAGAGTGCGTACAATAGATGCAATAATTAAAACGAACGTACGCCCAAATTAATTAACAAGTAACGTAATCTAAATGTATATGTTTGCTTATTTATTCACTACTTATATTTAATTATACGTAATCCAAACATTAAATTTTTTTGTCAAAATATTATTATTTAAATTTTCTCAAAATTCAATTAAATACGTTATTAAAACCGTTTAAAATTTATGGGTTGTTACAGTATCATTACCAAAACTAAATTTGCAAACCATCATTTTATATTAATATTTTGAAATAATTATTAGGCATTTTCCGCCCGGTAAATTCATAATAGTTCGCAAATACTTGAGAAAAATCCTTAAAAATCCCAATAAATCAGATTTTATATAACCTTTAACATGTAAATTTTTTCCGACCAAAAGCGTATTTAATTATTTTTAATAATTAAAACCCGAAATATGCCATTTTTTCATTTAAAAAAATCATGAAATATTCGTATTTAATCATAAAATTACGAAATTAAAAAATCACTTGAAAAATAATATATCTAAAATCATATCAAAATTTCAAGTCATTTTGGTGTCATATGTTAGGGTTTCACACTTAAACTTATTTACGAATTTCATAATTAAATTCAATAATTTGTCATAAAGCAGACAATCATCCAAGCCTTCAAACATGGCATAATATTAATCGTAGTATTTGAGGTTTAACCCTAAAGTTGAAATTAAACAAACATATTAGAGATGGGTATCATTATTTACCTTGGTTTGATGAAGGAACTTGAGATTTGAGTTTGAATTTGTTTCCCCTAAGCTTTAATCTTGTTTCCTAGCTTTTCTTCTTTTTAACGCTCTCAACAATAACTGATCTTGATTTAATTTAGGATTTTATGAATGAAAGTGAATGAGGGATAAGGAATGTAAAAGTCCATCTTTAGGAATTATGGCCTATTCCTATTTCCCCTTAGCATGGATTCCACCTTATTTAAGTTATAATCCATTCTTAATAACTTATTTGTTAAGGCACCACCTATTTTAGTTCTCAGAGCTCCTTTTCCTTATCCTTTTTCTATATTTAGTTTAATTTATCCAATTAAATATCCTTTATAATTCTAACCAAAATTAAGGGTGTTACAAACTCCCCTCCTTAATGAATTTCGCCCTCGAAATTACGATAAGGTGCATAATAACCATAATAATAAACATAAAACATACCATCAAAAAAAATTAGGATAAGTGTGTCAAATCCTATCATCTGTCTTCCAAGTACAGTTTTTTCATTTTCACTTCATTGGACCTTTACTAATCTGTCTCTCTTGTTCCTTGGCTTCTTCTCATCTCTAGCTACAATATGAATTGGTTGCCTAGCAATAGTCATGTTCTGTTTCACTAGTAAACCATCCAATGTAGTCAAAGTGATAATGGTCTTTGGATTACAAACACACTTCTTAAGATGAGAAACTAAAAAAACATGGTGGACTCCTGCCAAACTGCTCGGTAGCTCTATCCTGTAAGTGTCCTCTCAATAATAGAAAATGATCCAACAAATCTATATTCCAATTTCGCTAACTTCCCAAATATTACTATACCCTTCATTGGTGATATTTTGATGAAAACAAGGTCTCCAACTGAGATCTCTAAGTCTTTTTGTCCTTTATTTGCATAATTCTTCTGCCTAGACTGAGCTTCCTTCATTCCAGCTTGGATTAACTCAACCTTTTCTGTGGCATCTCTTACTAAATTTGGACCAAGAATCAATCAATCTCTCGTCCCTAACCAATATATGAGGGATTTACATGGTCTTCCATATAAAGCTTCAAAAGGTGCCATCCATATACTAGTTTGATAACTATTGTTATAGGAAAATTCGACAAAGTATAGATGGTCTTCCTATGATCCTTCAAAGTCTAGCACAGAAGCTCTTAACAAATCTTCCAGGACTTTGTTAATGCTTTCTATTCGCCCGTCGGTCTATGGATGGTATGCTTTAATCACCTTGAGCTTGGTACCTAAAACCTCTTGTGGACTCTTCCAGAATTTGCTAGTGAATAAATAATCCCTGTCACTACCATACTACTAGGAATCCCATGCAGTCTTACTATGGTCTTCATAAATAACTTAGCTAAAACATGTGTTGTCCTTATCGACTTAACGAGTATAAAGTTTGCACTCTTAGTCAGTCTGTCCACTATAACCTAGATACTTTTATTTCCTCTATTCAACCTTAGCAACCCATCTATGAAATCCGTACTATTTACACACCGGTATATCTAAATACTGAAGTAATCTACTTGTCTTCTGATGTTTGGCTTTTACTTACTGACAATTCAAACATTGCTTTCCCTATAAGCCTATATCCCTTTTCATACCTTCCCAAAAAAAACTTCTTTTCATATCTTGATACATCTTAGTTACTCTAGGATGAATAGAGAATTTCGATCGATGACATTCCGTAAGTACTTCTTTCCTTAGGTCTCCCACTTTTGGAACATATATCCATGTTTTCTTCCTTGACCATCCATTGTGATCGAGGTAAAGTCTTTCAAATCATCAATCACATTTCCACCTTACAATCCTCTAATTATTTCAACCAGCAATGGATCATCTCTTTACTTATTATGAACATTTTCATTAGTCGAACTTCTAAACAAGATAACATTGCAGTACTCTGACTAAAACTAGCTGTCGATCTTAACTGCACACCATATGTAGTTAAGGCTTCCAAATCCTTTCATTCTGTTATCATCGCTAATAGTGCATTCTAATGTTTCCTACAAAGTGCATCCGCTACTTTGTTCTCTTTCTCTGGTGTGTACTCAATTCCAAAATCATAAGCAACTACATACTCTAACCACCACTCTTGTCTCATATTTAACTCCTTCTAAGAGAATAAACATCTTAAAAACTTGTGATCTGTGAACAACTCGAATCTCTCTCCCAAAAGTTAATTTCACTCCACCTTTAAAGCAAAAATTACAGCAGCTAATTCTAAGTCTTGGGCTTAATACCTAACTTCGTATGGTCCAAGCTAACAAGAAGTGTAGGCAATCACTTTACCCTTCTATATTAACACAGCTTCTAATCCAGTTCTGTATGCATCAGTATACACCTCTAAATCTTGATTTTGATCTGGAACAACTAATACAGGCGCATTGGTCAATAAATGTTTCAGCTTCTGAAATGCCTCTTCACATTTATCGGTCCAAACATACTTCACATATCGATGCTGCTATATGAGAGAATGGATCACCGGTAATAGCCAGCTATCCAAGAAAACTCTTTACCTCAATCACTATCTCAAGTCTCTTCCAATTGTTAACTTCTTCTATCTTAGCTGTATCTACTGACAAACCTTCTTTTGAGACTACATGATCAAGGTACTTAATCTCCTTCTTCAGTAAATGACACTTCAAAAATCCTGCTTTTAGCTCATACTATATCAATGTCTCAAGCACTATTTTAAGGCGAGTCTCATGATCTCTGTAATGACCCAAAATTTAGACCTCGAAAATTCGACATTAATACGTTAATGGTAGAAGTGCCGAGCAATCGAACGCCTGAAATTTTCGATTATTAGAGAAAAGAAGAAGAAGGTAGAAGAAGAACAAAAAAAATAACATTCTCACATTCGCAGCGGATTAAACATAATATCAAATAATAGCATTTATACAAAGAAAAGCTGTAATTGTCAGATTACATACAATTCATCAGAATTACAACCATTTATACATAAACTGGACAGTTATAATTAACTTGTCCTAGACAACAATCAAATCAAAATCAAATACACAGCGGTGAACTCCATATGTTCCTGCCATCTAGCTCGCCTCCTGAGCACCAGAACGTCCTAACCTGAAATTCTATAATACTCGATCTGACCCGAGCATTACAAAAAAGTAACACCCGGGTCAGGCTAGAAACCAGCGTGAGTAAACCCATAAAATTTGAAATACTTAGTTTTAAAGCATAACAGAAACCCGGGTAACTCACACCTTACTATTAGTTCTTAACTTGTTATAGTCAATACTTGTTTCTTAAATCAATCCCTAAGTACCCTTACTTAGTTTCAATGGCCCAGTTTACTTAAACTATTCCATTCCAGCCTATTGATTTCACAAATCAAATCTATAAAGGATTATTGTAGATTACAATCAAAGTGGTTTCGGGTATTTGCTGATACCCGACCCCGGTCTCTTCGAAACCAATGCCATTATTAATCCAAGTTGTTTAAGTGAAAATAATTCAATTTATACTTAGAGTAACATATTCACATAGCGATTTCATTACAGATAGATAATCCATATTATCACAGTTCAACCCAAACATATCATATCACATAGCATCACATATCCGCGATATCAAATAATCCAAGGCATTCAATATAATTAATCATCCATAAGCAAAATTAATTGGTTGTTCAGTCCCTAATTAATCCAATTTAATCATCCAATAAATTAAATTAATTACCTTTATTTCCTTCTTACCTAACATTGATTAATTACAAACCATTTATCATCACTTTAATTAATTAATGAAGTTAACTAATCAACCTTTAATAATAAATATTAATTATTTATACTATAATTAATTAACCTTTAATTACTCTCGTTAACTATACCATAATAAATCACATTTAGTAATTATCCTTTTAATTAAGTAAATTATCCTTTAATAAATCACTTTAATTAATTTACCTTAAATTATTAAGTAATTAACCTTTAATTACTTACATTAAGTAATTATCCTTTTAATAAATCACATTAATAAATCAATCCTTTAATTTGATTACACAAACTAATTAACCTTTAATTAATTATCTTAATAATTACATTAATTAGTTATTCCCTTAACTGATTACATTAATTAATTAACCATTCTTTAATACATTAACTAATTAATCCTTTATTTAATTACATCATTTAAATCACCTTTGAAAAACATTTAGGAATTTACCTATTATATAATTACTTTTAAACAAACAGTTTTAAAACATTTCAAAACCTAGAAAACTTGTTTAAACTTGTTAATACTTTACTTTAGAACTATGTTCATATATTTCTTTGAAACTCATTTTGATAAACTTTTAAAACTTGATTTATTTATCATCAACTAAGCATAAATACTTCGGTATAGGCCCGAGCTCAAACCATCATTTACCCGAGCCCACCCAGTTCCTACCTCGAACCAACCAACCTCAATCACTACCCGATCAAATTCGAGATCAACCTCGAGTAAAACACCATCCTCCTCGAAAGCAAATAAACACAGCAACAACATCAGATCCTCATCACTGTGATCCTCCGCAAGTCGGTGACGACCATCTCCTCATGAACGACCACCCAGAACCACGAGCATCCTCGTAAATCAAAATCGAACACACTCGAACCCAACAGGTAGAAAACCCGATCACCTATTCTACCTGGCGCCACCCAATTCCCATCACCGGAGTTCACGTCGTCATGCCTAGAGCTACACCCGAGTCCCCCCCTCTCTCTCTTCCCCCATTTACGTTCCAACTCGACGCCATCTAAACACCGAATTCGAGCGACAAACCACCTCGACTAAAATAGGTTTAAAACCCTACATCATCGCCAATCTGCGACCACGGTGGCCAAAAAATCATGCCACCAATTTTCCCTTAACCGCCTTTCCCGCAGTCTCCTTTGACCAAGACCTTGAAGCCATAAGCTCTCGCGGTCACTAAAAAAATTCTTAAACCCAAGTCACCTTCAACTTTCGATTTCTCTCGATTCACAACCTTAAAAATCATGATTTTAATATTAAAAATCATGGTTTTCATCATCGAATACGATTATATAGGTAATTCACGAAATCATAGAAGTTGATTTTTATGATAAGCTTAACTCTCTCTATATATTTCCCTTTTTCCAAAAAATCTAAAACAATTTCACTTGAAACCATTTTTAAAAATTGAATCAGGTAAATACAAACACTTTTCCTTTAATGACCGTGAATTAATTTTGATCAGATGAGGAGATACGAATTTTTTTATGTTGATCTTAAACCTGGGAACACAACAGAGGTATATATATACCCCCACAGATATGCACAAGCATTTATATTTATATACATGCATATATCTAAATTCATCCATGCAGCAACATTACTTCAGCTATTATGTCACATACATCAGGTTTAATCAAATTTTACTTAAGAAAGATTGTTTACTCATAGATAATAAGATGAGCAGAGAAGGTTATAAACTAAGATGCTCTAATTTTTGAAAACTGAATGTTTTAAATTTGAACTGGAAATTTGTTGAGTTGCTCCTGCTTTATGATCTGAAGCTTAGATGTTGAAATGATCTTGCTTAAATCTGAGATGATTTGCTTGATTCATCTAGTTGAATTTGCTTTGATTTAATTTCTGGTTTGAAGTGTTTACCGGATTAGTTTTTCTTGTTTTGAAACTGAGAATAGGAAAAAAAATGAAAGAGAGAAGTGAAGAGATATATTTATAGCTTAATTTATGATTTTTAAAAATAAAAGAAAATAAAAAGAAAATGGTGACACTTGTTAAAAATAGTTTACATTTGTCATTTGCATATGTTAATTGTCTTACATTTGTTAAACCATATGCTAATATCTCAACACTTGTATAACACATGTGTTTAAATTTTTTTAAATGTTTTTGTAAAACTTTTATATTTAATTTTCTATTTAGTAAATACATTTCTTAATTTATATTTATAAAGTCTTTTTAAAGAAAATAATATAAACTAATTATATACTAATAAAAATTACATCATAAAATTTTTATATCTAATTTATTATAAGATATTTATCTAATTGAATTTCAATTTCAATTTCAATTCAATTTAGAATCAACTCATATATATATACATTTAAACAAACACATATCTAATTTTTTTGAAAATAATAATTCTATCTAAAATCTGATATATATATACGTATAAACAATCCATTATTATTTGTTTTAAAAGAATAATTTTGCAAATTTTAAATAATTATATTAGGAGATATTCAAATAAATATTTATCCAGATATAAATATTTATTTTTAGATTTATTTGTTCAACTTAAAATCAGTGTTTTTCACAGTTAAAATCAGATGATATCCAATTTCCTGATGTCCAAAAATCCGAGTTATCACAATCTTGCTTATTCCTAGAATATATCAGAATGTCATCTACAAATATTAACAAGAATCTTTCTAAATGCTTTCAAAAGATTCAGTTCATCAAATCTACGAAAAAGGCAGGTGCATTAGTCAATCCGAATGGCATTACTAACTACTCATATGAACCATATCTTGCTTAAAATGGCATCAAAGAAATACTGCCTTATACTACCCTCAATTGATGGAACCCTATCACCAAATCCAACTGATGAAATACTTTGGTTAAACTGATCAAACAAATCATATATCCTTGCAAAGGATATCTATTATGTATTGTCTTCTCATTCGACTTATAATAGTCGATTCATAGTCTCAACAACCCATCCGGTTTCTTTGTGAACACCGCGGCCTCTCCCCAAGGCGAATTTCTTGGCCTAATATAAATTTTCTTTCTACGTCCTTCAACCGCACCTTTAAATCTTTCTTCTCTATAGGTGTCATTCAGCTAGGCGATCTACTTAAAGGTTCAACTCCAAGTGCAAGATATATATACGAAACTCAATAGCTCATTTCGAAGCTAGTCCTGTCACTGGCTTAAAGACATCACCAAACTCTCTAACGACAAAAACTTGATTCAACTTGTCTTCCCTCTCCATTGCACTCAACAAAGCACAAAACATCAAAATTCGAGTCCTCTATAGAGTATATGATCTGATTGTTACTATTATTGTGTCTTAGAGATATTTAACTATCTTGGAAAAATATCCTAGCATCATATTTGCTTAGCCAATCCATATCCAAAATAATCCCAAAGCCCGCAAAGTCAAACACATGTAAACCACAGGAAAATATATAGTCTAATAATTCAAACTCTAAATGGTCACATCTCATCCCAAGAGTTGTATCCCTCCTATCAGAGTCACAACCCTTAAGGAAGTAACTAGGTATGATGGTTCTAAATTTAGCTTATCTACCAAGCAATAAGATATAAAAGAATTTGATGCACCAGTATCAAACAGTACTTTAACAGGTATACCATGAATCAAAAGCATACCTCAAATCACAGTGTTTCCCTTTTCCTTTACTTTGGGTCTTGAGGCAGATGGTTCCAAAGCAAACACTTTTGCTTTCTCAACCATAGCTGGTTTCTCAAACTGATTCTTGTAATGTCCAATTTGATCATAATTAAAGCATTTAATGTTCTTCATTCCAACAATCTTCTTTCCATCTCCTGAATGATACTTATTTGCAAAATGCCCTTTCTTTTCACATTTGTAGCACACAACCTCTACTTTTCCCTTCTTGGCAGCTCTACCCTTTTGAGCTCCCTTTTCTAAAAGAGTTTCCTTTTATGATTCTGTCCACTCCGAGCTCCACTTCTTTATTACTACTTAAGAAAGCAAGCATCTCTTTTTTCCTTAGCTCCATCTCCACTACAACATCATAAGGATTTCTGAGATATGGTAAGGTTACTCTAGCGAGCTCCGGTCTTAATCTATGGGTGAACTTTTCATTTCTCTTAATCATAGTATTCACCATAGCATACCCATATCCAGATGACTCCTCAAACCTTGTTGCAAACTCCAACATAGTCATGTCTCCTTTTATTAACTCAATAAACTTCCTTAGCAAAGTCAATCTAGCAATTTCAGACATAAATCTGCCCTCTAACCCTCTCTTAAACTCTGGTCAAGTCAGATTCTCCTCTGGCACTCCAACAGTTACACTGTTCCACAAGTAGAATTCAGCTCCTTGGATTTGTCTAGATTCTAACCTCCTCCTCCACTTGTAATTCTAACCTAAATCAATGAAAATCCTTTCACAATAGAGTAACCAATTCTCCACCTCGATAGCATTCTAAGTTCCAATAAATGGCTTTCGTCCAAGTCTTGCGTAATCCCTACTCAAAACAACATGCTTGTTGAAAACTGGAACTTCAAGATTTTCCCCTCTAGTATTTCCACCGACCAATCTAGCTATGACTTCTGCTTGCATCATATTAACAAAGAACTGATACATAGTTCCCATATCTACATGCGGTGCTCCAACATCCACATTAGCAGCTATTTGTAGACCTGAATTCCTTATAATATTATGCATAAATTTCCATTGGTTGTGGTGCTTCCTCCACCGAGATACACACTTCCATTTCCTGCATCCATATCTTACTTTCCTTAAATCTACATTCGGACATTAATAAGACACAGAAGAATGGTCTAAGAGAGACAAGAGAAATATGATAGGGTATATACTTATATATAACAAATACAAGCACCTTACTATAGTGTTATCCCATACCCCGATCTTATTCTCTGATTCATTTGGGTTATGTTTTCAAAACTTGTATTAAGTTCAAAATTCTTTCAGTTTTACATATACCTATACTCTAACACCAAGTTGTAACATCCGGCATTTCGAGCCTAAAACTAACTACTACAAATGTTGCAGTTGTCTATAGTATTAATTTCCGGTGATAAAATGCAGTCATGTTATTTTTATCATAACATCAAAAACACAAGAATATGAAATTTTCTTAAACACAATTTCAAAACAAGCTTTTCACATTTCATTCAAATGATAATATTTCATATTCATTTACATAACCTCAACGTTATCCAGGTTCAGATAAATATAAATATTAAAAAATACTTCAAGAGCAACTTATTAAGATGCCCCCTTAGTTGATCAGAGTTACTAACAGACAGATGCATTTTCTATCATTACATACATACCATAAAATGACATAACAAAGCAAATATAGTAATAATAAACTCCTACATAGCTAGCTTTGCCTCCTGCTTGTCTTTGGAAGCTTTATTCGACAAAACCTACTTAACCTGGAAACCTTACTCTCGAACTACTCAAATGAGAACCCGAGAGCTAAAGGGGAAGAAACTTCGGTTCAGACAAAAAGTCTCGTGTGAATAATAACATACCATCTTGGTCAATAAATATATAGTAAGACCATGTCGTTGAGTGGAACGAGATTTCCCTTTACTAGTATCCATTAAATACATGTTGTGATAATCATATTCCTATGATCACAATAATTAAACGATAACACAATAATCATATGCATGCATGCTACTTGGGTAATCGTGGCAAATCTATCTAATCAATGGACTATCTACCATAATATTTAGTTTTCATAAGGTAATTATAAACCTATATAGCTGATTCGGACGTACCAGATATACCAAATTTCTAACTTACTATTAGAGGAAAACTAGATGGTCTGTCTTAAACTTGCTATTTATGTTTTATAAGCCAAACAGTAACCAAACTCATCTATGTTTATTCCTTTCTCTATGTAAACCTACTTTTACTCTGACCCGTGAGAAAGCCTTACGCACTAGAATTTTGAACTTATATCGATTTAACGACATGGAATTTTGTCATTTGATTTTGGATATTTAATCAATTTTAATTATTGAAATATTGGTTTAAAAAGGGTTAGTAACTTGATTTCAAATATAGAGATTATTTAGAATAACTTAACTATGAATTTAATATTTGAGCGGTGATTTAAATAATTGGATTTTAATTGAATATTTATTAACTGAATTTAATGGTCTTATTTAACTCTTTTTAAATTAATAAATGTTAATAATGAATTCATTTTTTAATTTATTTGCAATAATAAATGGTCCAAATAAATAATAAGAAGTTTTTACTATAATTCGGTTTTAATTTACATATTTTTAATTTAATTTATTTGATTTTTCGATTATTTCTAATTGGATGTTTAAATTATCGTTTATCGATATTTCGACAAATGGCAGTGTTTTTGTAAATTTATAGAATATGTCAACCGGTATATATTATTTTTGGAAAAGAAACCAAGGGAATAGAGTAGCAAAAGCTAGTGGCAACTTGGACCAAGGAGTTGATGCGGCAGGAGTCATTGGAAATCAGAACTGGGACTTTAGGAACGGAGCTATTGGACAAAGGAATGGAACAGAGTAGCCAAGGATAGTCCACGACCATCTTAGTGGGATCTGGCCCTATCCCCAAAGCCTTAATGGCATGTCCCCAGGTATGGTCGATCGCAATGCTGGAGGACCCACGGTCGATCCCCATAGAGCTTGGTGCAAATCAAAATTTGGATGCACGTACGTTATGAATTCCCTTTATGGAATCAGGGGGAATTTTGATAATGATGATAAGAGACTACCGCTGGACGACAATGATTGGTTTGCAGGATGATCATGTGAGCTATTTGTGGAGGATTGGTGAACAGGGATCTACAGAATGTAAATAGAAGTCCATTTACTCCTAATATAAGAAATGCTAGGATTCCACTGATTTTGAAATACCAACGTTGGATGTATATGACGAAAAGTGGGACTTAACTATGCATATGATGACATATACACGGCACATGGAAGTACTGGGGGAATTGGAGGAAGTCAAGGCTCGATGCTTTCCCCTGTATTTAGCGGTTATAGCTGCACTGTGGTTCAGGCAGTTGGATAGCAATTCTATTGGCACATGGATGGAATTGGTCAAAAGATTTTGATTCAATTTAGAGTTAACATTTCGAAACCCAAAAATGTAATGAGTCTGACAATACTGATATAGAAGATTGGAGAGTCTCTAAATTGTTTTCTAACATGATTTAATGCCGTGACAACATCGTTGCATCAACTAGATCCATCCATGGTTTTGATGGAAACTGTACAGGGATTGGCATGACATTGAATTTCAAGAATTCATTGGCATTGGATCCACCTCTGGATCTCGAGGATTTTTATTATGAAGTATAAAAGTTCTTATGGTAGGAAGACGCATGAGCCGACAAGCTGGAGGTGAATGATGTGCAAAGCAAAGGATCATCAGGATATGCAAACAAGAATGACAAAGGCAGATGGAAGCTGGATGGTGGATATGATGGATAAGAAGGCGATGGAAGGAGTGGGAGTCGAAGTTCTCCTCGTTCTTGGATTTGATAGAAAACCTAAATTGGATTTATCTGGACATTAGGGAGCAACTCCCTTATCGAAAACCAGTAAAGAGGGATCTTATGGAGTGGGAGCGTATGTTTGAAAAGTATCGTCTGTTCCATGAATTGAACGGGCATACCACGAATGAGTGTAGGCTTTTAAAGTATATGATTGAGAAGCACATTAGGAATGATAGATTTCCACAGTACGTGCGGAATCAGACAATGAGGGTGGAACATGATCAGCCACCATCCGCATCGAATAGAGACAGGAATAACCCTGGATTGGGGTCATGGATCATCATCAACTGATCATGATGATAACAATGAGTTTAGGACTTAGACTCCAATAATAATTATAATAATAAACTCTATATTAAGGAGGCTAAGTCACTTACACATGTATGGGATCGAGGATGGTCCCTAGGCCTGCCCTGAGACGATGATGAACCGTTGTGCCCAAAGAAGCACCCTTTGACTTTTTTATTTATTTTATTTATGGATGTATGAACTCTTATTTATTAGGTTATTTATGATCCGAATTGCTGCAAAAAATAAAATAGGACGTGATTATTGTCCTGACTGGAGTGATGGGCGGTAACCATAAGGTGCGAGTCCCTTCGTCGAAGAGCAATAGAATGGACTCGTACATGAATTAT
This sequence comes from Allium cepa, assembly GCA_030765085.1. NCBI lineage: Eukaryota > Viridiplantae > Streptophyta > Magnoliopsida > Asparagales > Amaryllidaceae > Allium > Allium cepa. The sequence continues at coordinate 568,056,940 of CM060943.1, forward strand.
GTCCTCGACCAGAGAGTCAAGGCTAGAGAATAAAACCCAACAGGACCTTAGGTATGGATTATTCCTGGAAAGAAGTAGGTCGCTTCGCCCAAGAGTGACCGGATTGGCCTACTCAAGTCATCGGTTATAGATTATGCTTGGCAAGAGTCCAGAGAGACCACAATCGACCTAGGACTTAGGCCAAACAACACTTAATGTTCAAGGACACTGAAATGGAGTATAAGAAGTAACACCACTTTGCTGAAGAGTTACAGGATTGGCTTACTCAATCATTGAGAATGGATTGTGCTCGACAAGGACCCTGAGAGGTCACAAATTTGGATATCAACTTCGAACAGCTATGGATTTGGACATTGACCCAGAGCTATCGCGGACTTGGACATGGGCCTGGACTAGTTTCGGATTTGGCTAATGACCCGAAGAGGTCCCGGATTGGATATCGGCCTCGAACAATAATGGATTTGGCTTCAGATGTATACATAATTTGATAAAATGATCCGAAGGGATCGCTGATTTGGAATTGGATATCGACTCAGAATGTTCATGGATTTCACTAATGATATGGAGAGATCGATTTGGAATGGCAATGAATTGGATATGGCTATTGATGGATTATGGACTTTGGATTTTGGCTTTATGGAAATTCAAAACACACCTTCCTATTGCAAGGCATGTTTTGGGAGGCAAAGTGTTAACATGCCTTTTGGCAAGGCAGTACACATGCAAATTTAATCCAACCGACTTCATAATCATTAAGGCAGAAAACCTAGAGAGATGGTTACCAGGATTGGAGGTCGATTATGGACAATACTATGGACGACTGTCATATGGGTTCATGCGAATAGCATTTTGGAATTAGCTAAGTATGAATTTCACATTTCGACAAGAAAAATGATCAGGTACGATCGTTTTTCACAATGGATCGGCCATGATCCTTCTCCAATATAGATCATCTACGATCCGTCACCATTATAGATCGGCTATAATCCATCTCCAAAATGGATCAGTTATGATCCATCCCTAATATGGATTGGATATGGAACATCTTTGTTATGGATCGACGTGAATCGGTATGGATACAGATCGCTTGGATCGGTAGTACATATCAACAATGATCGATCAATAACTCAATATCCAGAAGTCAACTATGCACGAACTTTAGGAATAGTAAATTATTACGTTGTGGGACCCACTACATCTATCACACGTGAAAAGGAGCAAGAAAAACGATCATTGCATATCGTTATTTTGATGGAAGTGGGGCTAGCGATTGATAGGGTGAGCTTGTCTAGATCTAGAGATTCCGCAGCCGAAATTTCAGGAAGATATTTCGTCATCTTCCCTTATGAATACAAGATTTGTGGATCATTTGAAGGATCTTTTTTCGGTTAGCTCTTCTTCTTTACTATCTTCTCTTCCTCCATTATTCTTTTAAGGCAACAAAACAACTATACTTGTAATCTTACAATATAAATAAAAGATTATTAGAGCGGACATGGGCCAAAGTTTGCTGAACTGTTATTAAAATTGCCTGTTATTTACTTTTCTGCAATTTATTCCATGATCTGTGTTCTTATTTCTATTTGGATATTGTTATTAGATATTAAGGCTTTGACATTCAATCTGGTATTGATGGCTATCTTTGAGCCGATAATACCAATCTAAAAACTTAACTCAGATTGGGGCCAAACTTCTTGGTGAGGGAAGCAAGGTCATATAGGTCACGCTGGAGGTGTTCATTCATTTTTTCAATGTTTGGTTGTGATATGACATCACGATGAATGATGATGGTAAAGAAATAAATTGATATTGGAGTGCTTCGATGTAGTGACTAAGGGACTTTGAGATATTGATTCTATGATTGACATGGAGGCAAAGAAGTGTTCCGATGAGGATGGCTATAGGATGGAAGTGATGATGGTAGCCCATAAGGACGAGTTTTAGGATGCGAACTTATGATGTAGAGCTAGGATGTGCTCTATTATAGGAAGATATATTGAGATAGGTTCTAGGACGCAAGCCCATGAATTGGAGCCAGGACGTACTCTACTATGGAAATTGAAATAGTTGGGATAAGGACAGGTTCTATGATGATGATGGAATGAATTGAACTAGGACATGTTTGAAGACGTATGTGAAGGGATCGTTGATACTTGGAGTGTTCTAGTGTGCTCGTAAAGCAAGGGTAGGCGACGATGCTCAATGAGTATTTGAATGTATACTGTTGGATCTAAGATGTGATCCATATACCCTGGACTACTAGGATGTGTAGTTTAGTTTTCATAGCCTATTGAGTACATCGAGTTCAAGCGCTAAGGAACCGAGACTTTGCCATTGGTCTCTGGCAAAGGACCATCATACGAGTTATCATATATCCAAGAACTTGAGTGGTCACGAGGATTGTTTGATGGATATGTTTGTTTTGATTATTTAACCCATAGTCTACCACTCCAGGGATGTCATTTGGCATAGGTTTTTAGGATATGGATACCTAGACACTAGATACTATAGTTAGGACTTAGTACAATTTGATGATGATAGTAAAGCATTATATTATAGATGTTATGTGCTAACTCTTTGGAGCCTAGACAGTGTTTTGTTACTATTATAAGACAATTTTTTCAAGTTTATTTCTACTTTGTATAAACTCTATTACTATGTTGTATGACTATGTGGATCTGTACATTGATATTTGGTTCACTTAGTTATTATTGTCTCTCATGTTTTATATCTATGATGACTATTATATTTTATTCGTTGTGCTATGAGATATATGGCAATTTCTTTGATGTTTTATTTACTTTTAACTCTTGAAAATCATACTACATCGTCCAGAATTTAGTTATATTGGGACCTTGTGGTGTAGGGCGGCTATTACAATGCAAGTCAAAACACTACAACAAAAAAGCCTACGATGTGCACAACAACGTTATTATCCTATTATAGTGGTTTAATAAACGCTATACATGAACACATAATGAATATTATACTATTTATAGCACAAAAGTACGGCTATAATAGATATTATGACATGTTATAATAGACACCGAACTATTTATAACACAATAAAGTGTAGTAATATTTTTTTACTTTCAACAGCTTTTTATAGCGTTTCCAAGTGTTATGGTTTGTTTTTTTGATTTGATGTAATCTACGTCCCTATAAATCACGATAGTAGATATGTATTAAAATGCCGCATTAAGAATATTTCAAAGGTATAAAACAATTTATATAATGAAAATCATAACAAATATTAAAATAAAGATATAACACATTATATTAAGCATAACCATATATTAATATGCATAACATCCCATAGTTTTAGCTACATAATATTCATTTATATATGTAAGAATAAACCACAAAATAATAGCTAATGTTACACCAAAGATAAATAGCTACTTTTTCGCATTGAAAAGAAGAAATACCTCGGATCTTTCATTCTTTCACCTACAATTGAAAATGAATATCTTCATTAGAAATGAATATAAATAAAATTGGAAAATGAAGTTTCTACATTAGGAAAACATATTGCTATAGATATCTCATCAAAAATATTCTAAGTGTCTAAATTTCTAAGAAAAATTGTCCGGGTCTCCTTTGTGTAGCTATCACTAAGAAAAATCCCAAATAAAAGAAATAAATACACATGATTGAAACATGATCAGAATCACAATATATCAATCACAAACAGCCACATGAGTAAAATATCCAAAGATGTACTTGTATATATATCTTATAAAGTGTGTACATCACATAGCATGCATACTCGTTAAGCAATAAAATGTACCTTTTACCGATATTAGTGAGTTTGCAAACATTTCTAAAGAAATATAGTGACCTTGAAATTCAAACACTTCGTCTTTGAATATTGGAACATGTTGACATATAATTAAGTGTCATAATAATAATTTTATAACCTTGTTAGACAACATTTAATTAATGAATAATGATAAGAAACTTGTTTTTGAAAATTTTATACAAAAATATACTCTTCAAAGGAAAATCGATAATGTGATGAAAATAAGTTTATCATTAAACAACTTTTCGATCGATATAAGTTGTTAGAACATTTGTGCACTTGTCTAATGGTCAAATGAACACATTAGCGACTAATTAACACACTCTCCTCTTCATGAGGCTTAGAAGGCTCTAGAGTGTTCTAATGGATAAGAGTTATTATCATGAGAGTGGTATAATGGTATATCATAAAGAAGTGAAGTAAAGGAGAAGTGATGGGAGGCGAGTCTTCCATGGCATGGTTGGGGGTGAATGCAAGCTTCTGAAACACCGTTGTTGTGCCTAAATAAAGAGAGGCATACCTTAGAGTTATAATCAAAAATTCGCAAAGCTTGAAGTAAGCAAATCCATGGCTCATTATTATTCTTCTTCTTCATAATTTCTTAAAACAAATTATTTGCAAATGAAATCCAAATCAACTTAAACTTGGAGTGAATCCTTACTATCACATTACAAAACACAGCTAGTTAGAAGTTGAAAAAGCAAAGCCACATTTTCCCCTCAAGTGAAGGCTGTGAGCATTGATAGGGGTTTGGAGGCTAAGGCAAGGCAAAAGCAAGAGGATAAAGGAGGGAAAGGTGATTGCAAGTTGGGTTTGGATGGGGATTCTTGGATCTTGGTAGTTAATGAGGTTAAAAGTGAGTTAGCACACTTCTTTGATGAAAATATAACACATATGTGTTTGTGTTGAATGCTGTTTAAGTTGTTTGAATTGTTGTTAACTTATGTTAAAATACTGGTTTGGATTCTTACTTTAAAAGTAAATGACATATGCAATCCATGTATATGGACTTGAATGGACTTGTATGAATTATGACAAGACCTTGAACAAAGCACATAGGTTATAAATGGACTTTGGTATAGATTAGATTCGGATTTGAAAGTGCACATATAGCGATAGTCGCTAGAGATGCAGTTTGAAATTGCGTTTTTTCAGAAATTTCTATGGAATTTGTGGAGATATCCTTAAGAGTTTCTTGCCATATTTATAATGTTTTATATCCAATTTGTTGCTATTAAAACCTTGAATAGTAAAAAGTTAAGTAACATCTCGAAAACGGTCAAATCTTCACTTGTACAAAACTGCTTTATTTAGACTTTATTTTTAAATTAAAAAGGTTTAAAAAGATATTTAAATTTAAGTATTTTGTTTCATCCTTTTTAAGAGTATTCACTAACCATTATTAGAGTACTTTAAAAGTGGTTTGAGATCTTTATGAACTTTTAAGGATTAGTCGTGGATTTTTAAATAAGAGATATTTTGTTAAAATATGTAGAAAACATGTTATTTTCAAGTTTTAAGAAAAACTGTAAAGATGATATTTTCAAATAATATTTTGAGTAAATGGTTTAAAACCTATTACAAGAATTATAAAGTGTATTAAAAGTATATTCAATTATATATAGTTTCTAGAAAATATGTTGAATATTTATATCTTATGGAATAAAATATCTTTTGACTTATCTATTTAAATATCAAGTTTTACAAATAAGTTACTATACATATATCTCATTTTGAAAAAGGGTTTTAAAAATATAAACAAAAGGTTTAAAGAGGGGTTAGAATTGCTCAAAGGACAAATGGTTAATTGTTTGACTATTTGTTTGAAAAGTAATTAGCTATGCCTAACACTAAAAGCTGATGAAGTAATACTTATCTATATATGAGAGTTATAATTGATGTTCGAATAGGAATGGAGTAGTAGAGCTCTAATTTACCCGCTTCCCTCTTGATGGAGGATAGTAAGTCGAAAATGTCAAAAATGTGTTAATCCTGTTGATTTATTATTTGTTTATGGAAATCATTAATAGTATACTTAACACTAAAAGCCGAAGAGACAGACCTATCTATTTGTTAGATTCAATAATGCAGTGCCATTGATGCAACCAATGCTCTAACTTACCTTGCTTCACTCTTAGACGAGGAATAACTAAGCTAGAATGTCAGAAATGAGTTAAGCATATGGCTATTGATTTGTATAAGCAATTGTTTTTAACTAGAAATCGATTAGTTGATTATCGAACTTGAGCGAATGTTGACTTAGGAAGTTATCAGAAGGCTTCGTGATTTCATACTAATAAGAACACTCGGAAAGGAGTATTAGTATGAAATGTCCCTAGCTTTCGCTTACTTTTGAGGGAACTGAAACTGCGTTAACCAAAATTTCATCGATTTGTTTTGGAGAGTCTGGTAAATGGGAAGAGTATACTTATATGAGATGACTCAAACCCATAATCACTTCAAAACGATATACACGATTCATGTTCTAGAAGTAGTTATGATGTGGAATGTTATAGAGTTAAGTTGTCTATCCTAAGGTTAAGTCCAAGGGAAATGTCGACGTTGACATTTCAAGCAATGCTATCGTGTGGTACTGTCTATCTTGAGAAATATTCCAAGAGAGAGGACGACGTTAGCATTCGTCGGAGGACAACATTAGCATTCGTCTGAGGACTTATGCAGGGAATCTAAGTGGAGACTTATGATCTATTCGACATGATGGAATCCATTTGGGGATTCGTGTTCTGCTCAAGTGATGAAGGCTCGCGTAAAAGATGCTGAACGTAACCTCAACATCGAAAAAATGATAAAATATAGAGAAGGGCATAGCCAAGGGTTTAGCTGACCTCAAGGGTATATCAACTCCATATCTAGAGATGCTTATCGATTGCTGGTAGCGGGAGTTGATATGACTCGGATCACACATCGAAGGTGATCCAGTTAGGTTTACCATAGACTATATCATATCTAGAGATATATAATGCTTGGATGGTAGTTTTTGATCCTTGTCATAGAGATTGGATTTAGCTTGATTCAAAGAGATTTCTACAAAAAATCCATTATCTGAACACACCTTAGCAGTTTTGATTGTACATTATTATTGTTGTGACTTTTCACAAGTAGCTTTTAAATATGTTTTACGTGCTAAATTCTAAACATTATCCATCATATCATTATAAATTAAACTTATTGAACGGTTAGTTTCATTTAACGGGAAAACCGTTACGATAATTGTATGGTCTCAAAAAGGTGCTATTATATGTCACTCTTATATCTTAAGTTTCTTACACTGGTTTACCAGAACGATCTGGGTATTATTTTCTTATAATGCCCGGGTCAACCCTATGCTTGTTTCCAGATTTTACTTTGGACACTTGGAGCTTATAGAGAAGAGCTGAATGATTATATTCCATAGTATTATTACTTATGCTGCCTTTCTGGATTGTATATATCAACATTGTGAGGACAGGTTGTTATGAATGTCTAAGCTGATGATAACACTTAGGTTTTAGTAATTTTAATATTTCTGTATTTAGAGTAATCTTTTGTATTGTTCCTTTGATATTATATATTATTATTCCTATTGTATGCATAACATGTGTGATGGAGGATTCTCACACTGGTGAACTTATGACAAAGCTTTATCTCTTACCTCTACACGTCCTTTATGGGTTGGTTTAAAAGTCGAGAGGTTGGCCATAAAATTAGAAATGGTTAACATTTGTAGTCATGCCTTGAAAAGGGATTGGTCTTTACATTTTGTATCAGAGCTCAAGGTTGAGCGAACACTTTGGCTTTGATTGGGTATGACCTATTAGAGATAGGATTAACGAACTCTAGAATGAGTAGAATGTATTATACATATAAAAGCGTATTTGTATTTTGAAAATTAGACTTTTAAAATTATTTCTTGGGAATAACTCTTTCTTCGTAACCCTCTCTTCAGAGTAACTCTATTCTTTAGTTTCCTAAAGTTGTTCCACTTTGATTAGGTAGATGCTAGAGCTTTTAATGCTAGAGAGGTGTAGTAGAAGAAAGGGTGCAGGTTCAACCGTGGAAAGACTTTGCTTCAATATGGTAGGAGTTTAAGGCATTGGGTAGAAAGAGGTTCAATGACACCTAGACCTTCATTAAAATCCAGGTTGGATTAGTTTGTCCAACATGATATGCTAGGATACGACATATCATATCTAAGGAGCATTCAAGGATATTATAAGTATGGCTTTTCGGTTTGAGAGATCGATTCTTAGGCTATCTGTGACGCCCCACCCCGAGACCCATCTTAGTAAAGAGAATTAAAAAGTAATTCCATCTACTAAAGTGGAGAATAGGGCTGGTTAAGGGCGACGATCTATAATTTTGTCTTAAACATCTACTGAATGCATCGATAAATGCAATATAATTTTTATTTTCAACTCAAGTGGATCGACATACCCAATAAATGCTTAATCCAAAATTATAGGTGGCTAGCGGATCTATCAGAACAAAATACAATAACTGAATGTGAATCACATCACAGAACAGTAACAACATCATATATATATACGTATACATTGATCCATATTTAGTATAATACAATATGATTAAAATAAAGGTGGTACACGACCACACCATATACATCAAATCAAATGTAAATACGTCAGAGTATGGAGAAGAAATAAACTACTCAAGCGATAGATAAGCTAATGACCAACATCAACTTCAAGCTAAACCCAATAGATGGTACCTGAAACAACTCGGTCTGACAAGAGTACAAAATACACGGGTCAGTCTAGCTAAAACAATCAGTTAACAAGGATAGATGATAATATGAAGCATAAGATACAAGATGATAATTCTTTTTGAATGAGAAGAGACAATAGAAAGAATTACAACCCATGACTTAAGTGAACTAATGTCACTTAATTATACAAAGACCTCAAAAGAGGTAAATTCAATAATAATACTCAAATAATACAAACATTAGCCTCATATCATCGGCGACACCCTAAAGTGTCTACATGGTTTCCATGAACCTTATCTCCTCAAAAGAAGAAACATCAATACAAATCTCGCCAAAATGGAAAAATAAAACATTCTCAATAGGATGATCCAAAACTCAGGTATAAAAGAATCTCCAAATTCAATTATACCTCATCTCATCGGTATAAATATATATAAATTTCAATCTCAACTCGCCAAAATGGCAAAACCCAGAATATCCTTTAAAATCATGAAATCATCCAAACTCACAACTCAAGGAACTCGATAAGAGTTCAAAACATCATAAATGAAATCACCATTTATATAACACTATCGATGTAATAAAACATCTTACAATGGTTCAATCATAATAAAACAGAAAACTCAAAAACCCCGGATTGGCCAAATCCCCGATTGCAACGTCGAAGCAATACTGCAAGTGCTAAACTCAAACGGCCGAAGCCTCGGACAAGGTCGCTAACACCTCCCAAAGCAGTTCGTCCTCATGACAAGGTCGCTGACACCTCTCCAAGCTGTTTTGTCAGCCCTAACAAGGTCGCTAACACCTCCCAAAGCAGTTTGTCCTCATGACTTGGTCGGTGACACCTCTCCAAGCTGTTTTGTCAGCCCTAACAAGGTCGCTAACACCTCTCAAAGCAGTTTGTCCTCATGACTAGGTCGCTAACACCTCTCAAAGCAGTTCTGTTAGGTAAACATCATGAATGTGTCACAAACTCACGAATAGGAACCCAAAAAGTGTTAACGTGTGTCCCATACCACACGTTCACACTTAGTGGTTTACTAGCCGCTAGTCGATGCCACATAAAAATCAGAAAATCATATATCCATCGTCTCATTGACGAGTGATAAAAAGACACTATACTCGTCTCGTCTCATCGACAAGTATTAAATGGCATCGTAACTTGTCTCATCTCATCGACAAGTGAAAACATCGTGATGGTTCCTCATAAACCATAAATCTCAAAGTAGAAAACTCAAACCATAAAACTAGCCAAATATTGACCTTCCCAGATAATTCCTAAAGATAGGAATTATAATCTCAAAATCCCTCCATAAATTGGCAAACTCACTCAGAATCAATAACCCAAATAGTTTCGATTGTACAAGTCCGGAATTAACCGAAATAGTAAACACACATGTCTCATACCACGAGTTTTACTAAATCGTTTAATTCTCTTTCTCATACATTCGAATATTATAAAAGTGTGCTTTTGATATTTAAAATAGTTTAGTAGAGAAAACAAGCTTTTAAAACTTTTTTCCAAAAAGATTAATAAAACCAATATTCAAAATTCCTTTATTATAGGAAATAAATAGAATTTTATATTAGAAATATAATTTTAAAATACTATGTAATAATAATTTGAAATGTCCATTTATTTCAAAAATCACGTCAAAATGGTTTAGTGAAAATCGTGCTCGAAAACAATGAAAAACAAGAAAAATTACTCAAGACTGATAACTTGAATTCAATACGAATTCAATTCAAATTTAACCCAATGTCAATTCAAATTCTATTTAAATTTGGGTTTTAAATTCTCTAAATATAGCTAGCCTATTAACAGGCATCATACCTCTCAAAACATCTCAAAAATAACATCAAAATCGAACAAGAATGGGAGCAAAAATATGCCAATACAATTCTCAGTTCAATGATTGTTATTGCTGTCTTTTTCTCTCACGACGGCAACAAACAAATACAGTTTTGACCAAGCTAACTTTGAAATTTCAGAAAACTCAAAGCATGAAACCTCTAGCATAAAGTCTAAGCTTTCCGAAACATCTAAAATTATTAAATTTAGATAATAAACGTGAAAGATACGACCAAAACAAATTTCAGATATGAAGTTCAGTAAAACTGTCTTTTTAGTTTCGGGACAGCGATACTAGAATTAATTTTCGACCATGTAAACATCAAAATTTGACAAAACACAAAATAATAAAATTGTAGCATATAATCTAAACTTTCTGGAACATCAAGATTCGTCAAATTCGGACATCAAACGATAAAGATATGCTTAAATTACTAACAACGCTTAGCTCAGAAAGTCACAAATTTACAGTGACAGAGCAGCGAGTTTGTATTGGATTTTTTCGACCGTCTATGCTCAAAATTTTCGAAAGTGATTAACAGGAAAGTTGTCACATTCTTTTCAAGCTTTCCAGAACTTAAAAAAAATCGAATTCTGATTAAAAACGAAAGAGATATATATATAATTTACTGACTGCGACTTTCAATCGAACATGCAACAATAACAAAAATTGAGATTTCTTATCTTAAAATCTCAATCAAAGCTAGAATATGTGAGTTTTGAATACTCACCTTGCAATTCATGGAGATTAACATAAATAAATTTAGCCAAAACTGAAGCAAGATGTAGGCTTTTGGTAATAGAAAACTTCAGCTACCTGTAGAAACTTAGAAACAGAACATGCAAAGAAGAAGAACAAGTAATTAACAGATAACCCAAAAACAAAATTGAAATTTGATGAATTCTCTTTGATTTGAAGTAGATTACCTGTTTGAAATTAGCTTTTAATTGATTGAAACATCAAATACATGAAGAAACTAAGGGATTGAAGGCCATAGATTGAATAGGGTTTCTATCTTTTGTTTAGGGCTAGAGGAAGAAGATGAGAATAGTTTCTGTACGTACAGGAAATATTTTCTCATTTCTTTGTCTTCTGGTGGTAGGCTAATGGGCTTTTGGACTCAATTAGAGAATAAATTAATTGGCCTAAGGTTTTAATTCACAACTAAATCAATATATACATTTTTACACTATGTTATAATAAAATAATGCATTTTCTTTCAAGTTTCTACACAAACAAAATATGTAAACTTATATACATAAAAAAATATTCTACATCACGTAAAAAGTTTAATTTTAATTTTTTTTTTATTATTAAAACCCTTATTTTACATAGATACACAATTTTACACTAATGAATGATTTACTCCATATTTTAACTCCAAAAATTCTACTAAAATATTTTTCTTGTTTAGAAAAATATGACAAAGCATTTTAAACTTAATTTCATAACCAAAACTCCTTTTTAAATCAAATTCCATCCTTTTGTTTGAATAAACAATCTTAAAAATCAAATACTTCTTTAATAATTATTAAAAGAAGTAACTAGCAATAATTAATAAATTATTGCATTTTCTCCAAATTACAACCATTTTTCATTCATTATTAACTCAAACAAAATAAAATAAAGTTTCAAACTTTATTTTCTCATTTTATTTCTAAAAAGCCATTGTTTATTCTGAATAGACAATTTAAAATTTAAAATTTTATCTTTAATTCACAATATTAAATCGTAACTACCGTTATAATCTAGTATTTATAGGTAATCTCCATAACCAGGGTTGTTACAGACTCTCCCCCTTAGCAAAATTGCGTCCTCGCAATTTCTAGAGAATTATTTACATTCAACTCATCTATTTCATCAATCAAAAGACGGGTAGACCAACACGAGATTAAAAAATTTCACTCTCAACTCAAGATGATAGAAGACCAAGATAAAATTGATCAATAAATTCTATGATTTCCCAAGTATAATTACCGGGATTAGCAGGCCATTGAATTTCTTCGAGCAATACATTATGATTTCGAAGGCGCCTTACCTTCAAAACAAGAACAAAAATTTTGAATGCTGCACAAAAGATCGATCAAGTGAGATTGATTTCTCAAAAGCTTCTCGAATACAGTCCGGATTTTAGTATCATTATATCCTGGACTCCAATCAACAAGATCATTATTGACGTGACTTTCTGTGTATCACTATGGAAAGAGCCATATTGGTTTTAGATTGACGACAATAAAGATAAAAAAATTTGACGAGAGGCGGTTCTTCAAATGCTACCAAACTCGGACGACCGCATAACTGCAAGTCGTTAGACCATTGCACTAAAGCAAGATAGACACAAGGAACCAATATATATATATATATATATATATATATATATTTATATTAATTTTCAATCAAAAATTCTTAGAGTTTCAAAACTCATTATCTTTATAATCACAATTTTCAATACTTGAAAATTTACAAAGTCTTATTTAAATTTTAAATTTAAACTCATTACTCTTCATTTAGAGTAAATAAAATTTAAGTTGTTTACTCTCCAACTCTTCCATAAATATATTTTTATTTGTAACACATATTTTTCCACACTAATTATCAATTTAAAAATAATAATTTCAAACATGACTTGAAAAGTACTTATAATCACACCCTTCATCGATGACTATTTACACATAGCTATCTCCCTAGCCTATTTATTACTATTATGGACTTTGAGTCTTACACAACACATTAGGAGATAAAAAATAAACTACTCAAAAGCACATAGAATATTTTTTCAAATTTATTTCCCAAAATTTTCTAAGTGTTAAAATTTTTTGGAAAATTCGACGGAGTCTCCTTTGTATGGAGGGCCATTTACAATATTACAAAAATGATTAATATAATACACATCGACCATTAGGTCGGAAACACAATATATATCAACATTTAACACTTAAAAATTTAATCCGAAAACATACCTTTCTTTTTAGCATTTTAAACCGAGTTTGCATAATCTTATATAATCTTTTTGGCTCAAAATATAGCCCAACCATCCTTTTTCACCTGTACTTAACTCAAATAGATGATATTAGTTTATGTTCATAAATAAGAAGTGCTACACTTAACTATTAAGAAGAAATAAATCAATTTCATTTCAGACCTTCTGTAAAGATGACCCATTTTGACCCAGCAAACAACAAAATCTGAAGAAATTGGTAAGATGAAAGTTATTCTACTCTGTCTAAGGTTTCCATAAATATAAAGATTATCAAAATCGGATTTACGGTTTGAAAGTTATGTTAAATTTACTTTCAGCTTAATCTTAGAGAATTTTGTAATAGGGCAGAATTGCTTATCCCCATTCAAACCCATTTTAGCCTCAGTAAGTAGCAATATATTTAAAAGTGGTAAAAATGAATTTTATAGCTTACTGAAAGACCTTTCATTAGAAAAAAAGATTGAGCTTATTTGGATTACTAAATCTCTAGTTATCGCTGGTTTAGTACAACACTTTTCTAAATGAAATTTCAGCTTTCAAACAAATTTGAAATTTGAAATTTTTCCCCAAACCATTTTAATTTTAAACTACATTTTCAAACAAGATTTTTTCTAAATAATTGAATAAATGATCTAATTTTTCCCATAAAGTTAAAACATACAAAATTATGATCAACTCTGTGTAATCATCTTTTAAAAGAAACAATTCACTAGTTGGAAACACTTTTATCATTTTATACAAACAAGTTTTTTTTCTCTCTCAAAAAACTAACTTTGAAGAGTCATTTTGAAAGAGATAACTAATCTCTTTCATTATCAATAGATAATTATCCATCCAAAATAAAATTTGAATTTACTTGTTAAATTTTAAATTGTTCTCATAATTTAAAATGATTACATCTCATGACTTATTCATTTATTAAAACTTGCATCTGTTAATATAGCATTTTAAAATAAATGAACCATTCAAATTCATATTTCCTTTTGTCACAGAATTAAATTTCCATATTTTAAACAACATAAAGTTAATTAGAGTTGATAATTAACTCAAACTTGTTTTCAAAAGAATTTTACAATTTTATTTCAACAATCCTTAAGATAAAAAAAAATTCCAATTTTGCTACTCTTTATTTTCAAATACCCAAATTCTCAAAACAAACTCCATCTTCAACATGTATAACTCATTTTAAAAATATTCAATAAAATAATTTACTTTTCAAACAAAGTATTATCTCATCTCAGGTACATCATTTCAATAACAAAACATAACTATATACCATTTTGTAAAATTTCAATTATCATAATTACAATACCTCGCCATAGTTTTGTAATAGATAACCCTATCGATTGGCTGTAGAATTGACCAAATGGTCAAAACTGCCTCGCCACTCATCCAACCCGCTATGGATCCAGAGATGCATATATCATCCAAATAAAATTAATTTTCAAACCATTTTAATTTACTCTCCGCTTAATGGATTAAAAAAAAGAGATCAACGAGATATAAGAGTAAGGTTAAGATATCTTCTGGAATGAGCAGAAGAACACTAAAAACATATCATTACTTCGAGTGAAGCAATTTCACAAAGTATAATAACAATTGGGCATCCGAAGAGGATATCTCAAAAGGAGGTAAGAATGACAATATCAAATAAATTCAATGAATCGCCTCACTTCCCTAGTGGACATCCTCGTAGGAGGATGACCGAAAGGCCAAGAACCAAGAATGAAGGCAACACAATATTCAATTACCCGATTGGGTGTCTACCCAAAATAGACTCACAGAAATCAACAGATTCAGAATGACTGAAATTCGATATATATCATTAACATCTCAAAACTCAAGAGTGAATACAAATACTTCGGAATGATTACTACCATTCCAAAGAACAAGAGAAACAAATCGACTAAATTAGGATACTAAATTATAGTATCCCCTAAATGTAACGACCTGCTATTTTCAACCATCCGCATCCGCAGATATCGGACTTGAATTGCTCAAAATATCAGATTGTTAATTAAAATTTGGCAAACCCAACATATACAGTAAATAAATCAAACACAGAATCACAGATACAGAGTAGTACAAAAATACGCAGCAGAATAAATAGATAGTAGTTCATGAAGCTACTATAAAAAAAATCAGAGTTAGAGATAAAGTACAATAGAATATCTCAGATACAGTGAAGTCTCCAGTATGTGCGGAAGACTTCTCTGGACCAATCAACTGGATGACTGAAAGGATAGATAGCTGGATCTTCAAGCAAACTCCAACTTCGAAGGTGAGTCTCAAATGCTGTATCACTTAGTCTGACCCGAGCGTAAAGCAAAACACAAAACACTCGAGTCAGGATTAACATTCTTATCTAAATAAATCCAACTCAAGTGAAATATCAACTGAAATACAATTAACTTAAAGGATGTTTGGGATAATCATCCTCTAAGGGTCCATACAACTATCTATAAGGTAGAAATACACACAATAACACCGTAGTCCTTTCAACTTAATTTATACTTCAAAACCAAATATCATTTTCACTTCAAATATCTCTATATTTCCCAAAATAGTATTTATATATATATATTAAATAATTTATAGAGTAAAGTATTTTCAATTTCCTCAACTTAACAAATTGTTTCAACATCAACCCGACCTTCCTATTCAAATTAAATCCAGTCTTAATTTATCAATTTAAATTCAATTTAGTTTCTAAATAATGAATTCAACTATATTTATTTCAAATACAGATCCGAATCTCAAAATAAACCATTTAAATTCCAATATAGTTCAAGGCTTTAATATTTAAAAGTTCAATATAACAGTTTCATATAGGTCTCGATTTAACCTCATTATTATTTAGTCTTGAAATACTCCCTTATTTGATTCAATATCATTTAAGTAACCTTAATTACATTTTACTCAATATTTTCTTTAATATATTTAAACGTGAAATATTAATTAAATCACTTACATCAAAAATCCAGTTACAAAATCATACCCTTAAATTTCCCATTCAAAATTTCAAATTGATTTAATTAAATAAATCCTTATTTAAATACCATTTTTAATAAACTCAAATTTATCTCCAAATCTTAATTTATCCCAATTATTGCAAAAATCTATTTGAACTATAATTTACCTAAATAATTAACATAATTTATGTATTAAATCAATCTTAATTGAATTAAATATATATATATATATATATCATTACCCTTTATATATAATAATTTAAGAATTAATATTTATTAAGACCATATAATTCTTTCCAAAACAATGAATTTATTTCAAAATATTTTTATATATATGGACCAACGGTGTCTGTATATATTTCCTATCATATGGTCAAGTGCTACGGATATTTATCATTTCAAACCGTACACTAAATATATACGGGTGGATATCATTTCAACCCGTAATCCCAAATTCAATTAAATGAAAATCGCTTGGGTCTATCATTTCAACTCATAACGAAATTCTCCTATTCTAAAGTCCGTTCGGGTATGTATCATTTCAACCCATAGTGAATTCTAAACTACAGGGAACTTGCAGAGTGATAACATATAATAATAATATAACAGGCATATATCATCAATAACAGTATAATATAAACAACAGGATATGGTGTCATATCCCACAGGTGAACAGTTACAAATAATAGCATATAAACAATTTAAATAACTAATAACAACATATTTCAATTGTCGTTTCAATTGAAATCAAATTTAATAAATATAAGAATGTTAAATCGTGAGTGATTGCTCGCCTTTCGAGGCTAGATAGATTGGACAAAGAATTGAGCTACGCTGGATCACGATCTAGACATCGAACAAATCCAAACAAAATTTTCAAAGCGAAGCAAGATTGGCACGAATACGATGGACAACTGATAAATAGAGATCGATGAAAATAGATCAGAAACTGCTTTATGTAGACCGAAATGAAATACAAATATTATTCTATTATATTACTCTCTTAACCAATATTAGTTTTGAAACGCATTAAAATTACATATACATATATACGTTTTCAAACAAATGCAAATAATAGAAAACTGCAAAACTATGTTTAAAACCAATATTAACATAATTTTTTTTTATAATCATATTTAAATCAACATTTAAGTCAACATTCCACATTATTATTGTTAAGACCAATATCGACTTTCCTTGATTTTCTGAAACACTACACACCTTATACTTGATATAAATTTACCTTTTGCAAAATATTTATAAGAAAGAGAAGGGCGAGAGCACGGCTCCAACTTAATTTAACAATTTAAATTCCAGTATTTTCTTTAATATTAAAACAGGCTTCAGGCATTTCTCACATGTTAACACTTACATTAAACTTTCTTTATCATCTTAAAAATATCAATGTCAAATTTTAACCCATATAATCACTAGTATAAACTTACATTTTAAAACAACAGATCTTAGATCTTATAAAACTGTATTTGTATAATAATTCATCTCTGGACAGACACACAAACTAACTTAAAATATATTATACTATATATTCTCCCCAAAATTTTATAACTCTACAACCATATTTTAAACAACAGAAGGAAAATTTAAACCCATGCAAACTCAACTTATATATCAAACTTATGTTTTATAACTTATTGTATATTAATATGTTTATAAATGTATACCGTCCCACAATATATATTATAAAATTAACACCTTTTTATAAACAATACAACATAAAATTAACACCTTTCTTTTTTTATATATAAAAATCTTACATACTGTAACATATATGCAGACTGCTAAACATCTTATATTATATATAAACCGTATGAAATAACCCAATGTATATTCAAAAGTCAGATTATACAAATTTCAATAAATACTCATAAAAAACTAACCATAGAACAAATGCAAACGTTTATAACTTTAAATTTAATGTATACTTGCGCTGCACTATATAAACATACTTATAATGGAAAATATATACTTGAAGCATGTTATGCTTAAAATAAAGGAAAAGCAAAAGCAATATAAACAATAATAAAACAAAAGAAAAGGATGAAAAAGAAGAAGAAAAAGAAAAGAAATAAGAACAAGAAAAAAAAAATTAGTGCAGCCATTTACCTACAGAAGAAGCTTCACACGCAAGAGAGGAGATGAAGGTCTATTGATATGGAGTAGGGTATGTACGAGTGATTTGTATTTATAAGAGAAGCCTCACATTGATAAAGTGGAAAGAAATTTTGTTTAAAGTGGCAAGAAATAAAGATAGTAATGGCTAGAGGAAATTTAAGAATTTATTCCTATAAATTAAGGAGAAGTAAAAAAAAGAAAGAGGAAATAAATTAAAACAAATATATAAAGATTAAATGCTGGTGAACAGAGGAAATAAAATGAAACAAATATGTATATAAACATTGAATGCTAGTGAAAAGAGAAAATAAATTAAAACAAATATGTATAAAGATTGAATGCACATGTATAGAGAAAATGAATTAAAACAAATATGTATAAAGATTGAGTGTTGGTGAAAAGAGGAAATAAATTAAAACAAATAAGAAGAGAATGGATTGATTTAAAAGAAAGGCAATGAATGGTTTAGAAATAAATAAATGTAAAACGTATACGTTTTAATTTCAAAAAGGAAAGAAATAAATACGGGGATGGCAACAGTCAAAATGCACGTTTAGGCAAATAATAGAATATAAAAGTAAGAAATTCAAAAGGATAGGCACAAAGACGTGAAATCAGGGAGACAAGGGAAGCAAGTGATCTTTCAAATTTATAACGTTGGCAATAAATATAAAATAAATGAAAATTAATAGATGGATGCTTGATTGACGCAGTGATTAAAGTAAGGTTGCGTGTCAGTCACGATGAAATTTGAAACAGAAAAAAATGTAAATGAATAAAAGGGGTAAGCTAGATTTTCCGCTTAGATTTAGAGAAGACACATCAAATGCTGAAAAAGGGAATTATGAAACGGCTAGATTCTAGCAAATAATAAATATGGTAAGAAAAGTAAATAGGCAGGTTATAAATCAGATTGGAAAGAAAAGTGGAGAGGTTAATTGATAAAAGAATTAAGATAATGAAAATGCATAATAATATTGTTGGCATCTAATGTCATTTAACGCAAAAACGCATATAGGAGCATGCATTTTTTTCTGACTTGCAACATCATTCATCATTTTGGCATTCAACAAATTAAGGTGGTGGTCAAAGTCGTGAAATGGTAGAAAATTAACGATGAATAGGATCCAATAATTCTTAGTGCAATGCACAAACTCGGAAAATATCAGCATGTGCCTTCTACGCACATGTTAAGATTGCGTAATTTCACTAATGACCTTTATGATTTTGCATTTTTGCGTGATAAATATAGATAGTTTGAGTTTTTAACAATTAACACTGTGTATTAGTGATTATCTCTTGTTTGAGCGGTTGTTAGCATATGCCTACTGAATACATATTAACATAATCCCATAAAAATTTATGTGTACTTAAAATGTTCTTCTGATAAAGTTTTTTTTTCTCAAGATTATTATTAACATTTAGAATATCATTTGACTTATCCGAATGTTGATGATTTTCAAATCCTATTAAGATTAAGGTCGCTAATTGATTATTGTTGAAAGCTAAGGATATTAAGAAAATACTATTATGAAATCCATATCTTGAACACGGAATTTGTTATTAAAATCGTATCATTAGAGTTACATGTATGATTATAAACAATAACATTCATAATTTACAACTACGATGTTGCAGATCCTTTTATTAAAATTTAGATTACATATCATTAGCAAGTCAGCATGAATTTAATAGAATTTCACAAAATAAATAAACTTTCATAAAATTAATTGAAAATTTACCATTTGCTATATTTAATTATACGTAAACCAAATATTAAAACTTTATTTCAAAATATTATTATTAAAATTTCTCAAAATCCAAATTAAATACGTTATAAAACCAATTAAAACTATTAAAATCTATGGGTCGTTACCTTCTCCCCCACTCAAAACTTCTCGTCCCCGAAAAGGAAGGAGGTAGGAGAAAAGAAACAACAGGAAGGAAAGATAGATTGAAAGATAAGGATTAACAATTTATTTAACTATATACATTTTATTTGAAATATTTATTTGAAAACTTCATTTGCAATTCAGTTATCTTTAATACTTTAAGTTTTCAAAACCCATTGGAATTAAATATGTTTTATTAAATTAATAACTTCAAAATACTTACAATATTTTAAAGCTTATATTCAAAAAGGAAAGGAAGGTAGGTTTGGAAAACAGAATCAAGGTGAATAACTAAACTGAGCAGATAAGGTAGATGCAAGGAATAGTATCGGGCACGAATAATTAATCTAGAACCATAAGAATTTAAATTTCAAATATTAATTCAAAAATTCTTTGTTGGGAAAAATACTTTTATAATAAAATACTATTATATCGATATAAATTTTCCTTTCGAAAATACTTTTATAACTCGATGTTTCAACAAGTTTATCCTCGTTCTTGCAGACTCTGGCCATGCGTTGATCAGGCGCAAAGCTAGAATTCTTTAAGTACTTGGTAGACCCGTTTCAACACCCAGTGAAAATACTTGAAAAACCTTTAAAAAAAACAGATATGGAAAGTACAATCCAAACAAAACAACCAAACCAAAACCTTTGTCCGATCATGGTTCGCAGATACACAATGGTTACGCCTGGGTCCCCCGGGAAACAATCCATATCCGTAAGCTTTCTCAGCCCTGCGAGTTACGCCATGATGACTAGTAGAGCGCATAATACACAATGGTTACGCCTGGATCCCCCAGGAAACAATCCGTACCCCCAGGCAAGACTCAGCCAGGCAATTTCGCTTAGCATTCACGAGAGAAAAAAAAAACCATGGGTTACGCCACGGTGGGAACACTCGAGTATTACATCCGGAAAACCAAAAATCAAAGATAATAATATCGATAGAATGAATCCACGATGTGGCCACAAAGCGGATATCAAGTAGAAGGCACTTTCCATATCTTTATTTTGAAAATATATATCATATAGTACCTTTCCAAATACTTTCAAATATCGTACTTATATAAAGTCCATATATATAGGATTCCTTTCTAAATCGAATACTTTCCATATCAATAGTATATCAAAACATACTTATATAGACTTTGATTATATAAAATTCTCTTTCCAAATTGAGTACCTTTCAAATCAATAGATTTCAAATCAACTTTATACTTATACAAATCCATTTTTATAAGTTCGACCACTCCCAAATCAAGTGCTTAATAATATAAGGTTCTCAATTTCAAATCATTTCAATATCATATATGATTTCACCAAATTTTCTTCCAGATTAAATATCTAAATTTCAAAGTTCCCAAAATAATAGGTTTAGAAAATTATCCCAGTTTCCAAATTAAAATAATTCAAGTCAAACAAATTCATTTCCAAAATCACAATATAAGTACTGGTTTTTAATTTCAATTTAATTTCAAAACAAAAAATTTTCTCAAAATTAATTATACTCAAATGGTTTCCAAATTTATAATTATCCCTTTAAACCCTTTAAAGTATTTATTTTTTTATTTGAAATATCAAATTTTCCTTTCTGAAAACCATTATTTAAAACTAGTAGTTTTTCAAAACATTTAAAACTAAATTCCATATTAGTATAATTTCAAAATAGTCATATTCATTTACCTAACAAAAGGTTTCAAACTTAACATACAAAACAAAACTTATATGCTTTATCAAACATTTTGTACTCTTCGAAATTTCTTAGCTTTAAAAATTTGATCTCGATTTGGAAGTGTTCGAACATTCAAAATAGTTAGGGAAATCAAATTTCCAAATTCAAGATTTGAAAATCAACATAAATCAATAAACCAATTATTAAATCTGAAACTCGAGGACTGAACACCGGTCTCATTTTAAATTGTTTTAAAATATATACCTATATCTTTCTAAAATATCAAATTATACTTCGGAATTTGTAATCAAAAAGGTTTTACAAAATCACTTGCATAGAGAAGCTATTAATGTGGCCTCTCCCCCACTTTGAAACTCGAAAATCAATGTCGATGATGCGTGCACTCATCACCGAAATTATTTTCCAGCGACATAAGTGAGTTCTGGACTTCTATTTTCTTGAAAACTTCTTTGAAATTTCTTCAAAATTATTAAAATTCATTAGAAACATTTCTTATTCGAAAAATACTTTTAAATCGTATTATTTTTATATATCTTCCAAAATCTTAAAACCAATTTCAAAATACCGGAATTCAATTCTCGAATTTCAAATTTAACTCTACAGTTATAAATCAATTTTATATAAATCAATTTCTTATAATTTTTCAAAATTTCAAATCCTTTCAAAACCTTTTTATATAGGTATATAATCCTTATCGAAAACATTTTCACTTTTATATATAGAATAAAATCATAATTATCAAAATAATAATTTCGGTATAAACAATTTCGAAAATACAACATACCCAATTTTTCAAAGAATGGGTTTCAATCAAAGATAGAGATTTAAATTAGTGGAACTCCAATCAATAGAATCCTGGTTCGAAGATGGACTCGATCGAAGATGAGATAATTAAATTACAAAATAGAAGATGGATATACTTCAACAAATCGCGGGCGACCTTAACCGAGTCAACCGTGACTTCGGGAATATAATCGATGCGGAATTCCAAAACTAATCGACATTCGATCGCCAGAGATAGAATTCGGCATACCAAGATACAACAACATCGTAAACCGATGATACAAAAAAATCTTCGGTGAATCAATGCCAATTGAAAAGGAGTTTTCACCCCCTTTTACGAATCATTCAGTGGAGTTATGGGATACTCCAGAATCGAATGAATATAATTAGGGAGAGACAAGAATGAATTTCAGAACCGAGGGACATTCCAAAATTCAAAGGAAATCGAGTCAGAAAGGAAGAGATTCAACTCGAACAAAAGTGATTCTGTAAATAAATTTACCATATATGATAAGTTTTGCCTAGAGCCAAAGCTCTGATACCAACTGTAACGACCTGCTATTTTCAACCATTCGCATCCGCAGATGTCGGACTTGAATTGCTCAAAATATCAGATTGTTAATTTAAATTTGGCAAAACCCAACATATACAGTAAATGAATCAAACACAGAATCACAGATACAGAGTAGTACAAAAATACGCAGCGGAATAAATAAATAGTAGTTCATGAAGCTACTATAAAAAATATCAGAGTTAGAGATAAAGTACAATAGAATATCTCAGATACAGTGAAGTCTCCAGTACGTGCGGAAGACTTCTCTGGACCAATCAACTGGATGACTGAAAGGATAGATAGCTGGATCTTCAAGCAAACTCCAACTTCGAAGGTGAGTCTCAAATGCTGTATCACTCAGTCTGATCCGAGCGTAAAACAAAACACAAAACACTCGAGTCAGGATTAACATTCTTATCTAAATAAATCCAACTCAAGTGAAATATCAACTGAAATACAATTAACTTAAAGGATGTTTGGGATAACCATCCTCTAAGGGTCCATAGAACTATCCACAAGGTAGAAATATACACTATAACACCGTAGTCCTTTCAACTTAATTTATACTTCAAAACCAAATATCATTTTCACTTCAAATATCTCTATATTTCCCAAAATAGTATTTATATATATATATTAAATAATTTATAGAGTAAAGTATTTTCAATTTCCTCAACTTAACAAATTGTTTCAACATCAACCCGACCTTCCTATTCAAATTAAATCCAATCTTAATTTATCAATTTAAATTCAATTTAGTTTCTAAATAACGAATTCAACTATATTTATTTCAAATACAGATCCGAATCTCAAAATAAACCATTTAAATTCCAATATAGTTCAAGGCTTTAATATTTAAAAGTTCAATATAACAGTTTCATATAGGTCTCGATTTAACCTCATTATTATTTAGTCTTGAAATACTCCCTTATTTTATTCAATATCATTTAAGTAACCTTAATTACATTTTACTCAATATTTTCTTTAATATATTTAAACGTGAAATATTAATTAAATCACTTACATCAAAAATCCAGTTACAAAATCATACCCTTAAATTTCCCATTCAAAATTTCAAATTGATTTAATTAAATAAATCCTTATTTAAATACCATTTTTAATAAACTCAAATTTATCTCCAAATCTTAATTTATCCCAATTATTGCAAAAATCTATTTGAACTATAATTTACCTAAATAATTAACATAATTTATGTATTAAATCAATCTTAATTGAATTAAATATTATTAAATATATATATATATATATATATATATCATTACCCTTTATATATAATAATTTAAGAATTAATATTTATTAAGACCATATAATTCTTTCCAAAACAATGAATTTATTTCAAAATATTTTTATATATATGGACCAACGGTGTCTGTATATATTTCCTATCATATGGTCAAGTGCTACGGATATTTATCATTTCAAACCGTACACTAAATATATACGGGTGGATATCATTTCAACCCGTAATCCCAAATTCAATTAAATGAAAATAGCTTGGGTCTATCATTTCAACTCATAACGAAATTCTCCTATTCTAAAGTCCGTTCGGGTATGTATCATTTCAACCCATAGTGAATTCTAAACTACAGGGAACTTGCAGAGTGATAACATATAATAATAATATAACAGGCATATATCATCAATAACAGTATAATATAAACAACAGGATATGGTGTCATATCCCACAGGTGAACAGTTACAAATAATAGCATATAAACAATTTAAATAACTAATAACAACATATTTCAATTGTCGTTTCAATTGAAATCAAATTTAATAAATATAAGAATGTTAAATCATGAGTGATTGCTCACCTTTCGAGGCTAGATAGATTGGACAAAGAATTGAGTTACGCTGGATCACGATCTAGACATCGAACAAATCCAAACAAAATTTTCAAAGCGAAGCAAGATTGGCACGAATACGATGGACAACTGATAAATAGAGATCGATGAAAATAGATCAGAAACTGCTTTGTGTAGACCGAAATGAAATACAAATATTATTCTATTATATTACTCTCTTAACCAATATTAGTTTTGAAACGCATTAAAATTACATATACATACATACGTTTTCAAACAAATGCAAATAATAGAAAACTGCAAAACTATGTTTAACACCAATATTAACATAATTTTTTTTTATAATCATATTTAAATCAACATTTAAGTCAACATTCCACATTATTATTGTTAAGACCAATATCGACTTTCCTTGATTTGCTGAAACACTACACATCTTATACTTGATATAAATTTACCTTTTGCAAAATATTTATAAGAAAGAGAAGGGCGAGAGCACAGCTCCAACTTAATTTAACAATTTAAATTCCAGTATTTTCTTTAATATTAAAACAAGCTTCAGGCATTTCTTACATGTTAACACTTACATTAAACTTTCTTTATCATCTTAAAAATATCAATGTCAAATTTTAACCCATATAATCACTAGTATAAACTTACATTTTAAAACAACAGATCTTAGATCTTATAAAACTGTATTTGTATAATAATTCATCTCTGGACAGACACACAAACTAACTTAAAATATATTATACTATATATTCTCCCTAAAATTTTATAACTCTACAACTATATTTAAACAATAGAAGGAAAATTTAAACCCATGCAAACTCTACCTATATATCAAACTTATGTTTTATAACTTACTGTATATTAATATGTTTATAAATGTATACTGTCCCACAATATATATATTATAAAATTAACACCTTTTTATAAACAATACAACATAAAATTAACACCTTTCTTTTTTTTTATATAAAAATCTTACATACTGTAACATATATGCAGACTGCTAAACATCTTATATTATATATAAACCGTATGAAATAACCCAATGTATATTCGAAAGTCAGACTATACAAATTTCAATAAATACTCATATAAAACTAACCATAGAACAAATGCAAATGTTTATAACTTTAAATTTAATGTATACTTGCGTTGCACTATATAAACATACTTATAATGTAAAATATATACTTGAAGCATGTTATGCTTAAAATAAAGGAAAAGCAAAAGCAATATAAACAATAATAAAACAAAAGAAAAGGATGAAAAAGAAGAAGAAAAAGAAAAGAAATAAGAAGAAGAAGAAAAAAATTATTGCAGCCATTTACCTACAGAAGAAGCTTCACACGCTAGAGATGAGATGAAGGTCTATTGATATGGAGTAGGGTATGTACGAGTGATTTGTATTTATAAGAGAAGCCTCACGTTGATAAAGTGGCAAGAAATAAAGATAGTAATGGCTAGAGGAAATTTAAGAATTTATTCCTATAAATTAAGGAGAAGTAAAAAAAAGAAAGAGGAAATAAATTAAAACAAATATATAAAGATTAAATGCTGGTGAACAGAGGAAATAAAATGAAACAATTATGTATATAAACATTGAATGCTGGTGAAAAGAGAAAATAAATTAAAACAAATATGTATAAAGATTGAATGCACATGTATAGAGAAAATGAATTAAAACAAATATGTATAAAGATTGAGTGTTGGTGAAAAGAGAAAATAAATTAAAACAAATAAGAAGAGAATGGATTGATTTAAAGGAAAGGCAATGAATGGTTTAGAAATAAATAAATGTAAAACGTATACGTTTTAATTTCAAAAAGGAAAGAAATAAATACGGGGATAGCAACAGTCAAAATGCACGTTTAGGCAAATAATAGAATATAAAAGTAAGAAACTCAAAAGGATAGGCACAGAGACATGAAATCAGGGAGACAAGGGAAGCAAGTGATCTTTCAAATTTATAACGTTGGCAATAAATATAAAATAAATGAAAATTAATAGATGGATGCTTGATTGACGCAGTGATTAAAGTAAGGTTACGTGTCAGTCACGATGAAATTTGAAACAGAAAAAAATGTAAATGAATAAAAGGGGTAAGCTAGATTTTCCGCTTAGATTTAGAGAAGACACATCAAATGCTGAAAAAGGGAATTATGAAATGGCTAGATTCTAGCAAATAATAAATATGGTAAGAAAAGTAAATAGGCAGGTTATAAATCAGATTGGAAAGAAAAGTGGAGAGGTTAATTGATAAAAGAATTAAGATAATGAAAATGCATAATAATATTGTTGGCATCTAATGTCATTTAACGCAAAAACGCATATAGGAGCATGCATTTTCTTCTGACTTGCAACATCATTCATCATTTTGGCATTCGTGGCATTCAACAAATTAAGGTGGTGGTCAAAGTCGTGAAATGGTAGCAAATTAACGATGAATAGGATCCAATAATTCTTAGTGCAATGCACAAAATCGGAAAATATCAGCATGTGCCTTCGACGCACATGTTAAGATTGCATAATTTCACTAATGACCTTTATGATTTTGCATTTTTGCGTGATAAATATAGATAGTTTGAGTTTTTAACAATTAACACTGTGTATTAGTGATTATCTCTTGTTTGAGCGGTTGTTAGCATATGCCTACTGAATACATATTAACATAATCCCATAAAAATTTATGTGTACTTAAAATGTTCTTCTGATAAATTTTTTTTTTCAAGATTATTATTTACATTTATAATATCATTTGACTTATCCGAATGTTGATGATTTTCAAATCCTATTAAGATTAAGGTCGCTAATTGATTATTGTTGAAAGCTAAGGATATTAAGAAAATACTATTATGAAATCCATATCTTGAACACGGAATTTGTTATTAAAATCGTATCATTAGAGTTACATGTATGATTATAAACAATAACATTCATAATTTACAACTACGATGTTGCAGATCCTTTTATTAAAATTTAGATTACATATCATTAGCAAGTCAGCATGAATTTAATAGAATTTCACAAATAAATGAACTTTCATAAAATTAATTGAAAATTTACCATTTGCTATATTTAATTATACGTAAACCAAACATTAAAACTTTATTTCAAAATATTATTATTAAAATTTCTCAAAATCTAAATTAAATACGTTATAAAACCAATTAAAAACTATTAAAATCTACGGGTCATTACACTAAATCTTAGAATGTGGCTTGATAATATGCAAGTCACTCCATCTCAAATCATTCCAAACTCAATATAGAAAATCTAGATAGAAAATAGCGTGCCGATACGCACGAAAAAAATAAAAATAAACTACGAGGAACGATCACAAAATTCCTAAACATTTCATCCAAATATTGCGGATTCCCTCAATTGGATTTGCAATCCTCAAAGAAGAACAAGACGAGAACCAACGAAAACCATCAACAAACTCCTATGATATAGATGAGTGCCAAGCACCCATAGCGAAGAGGACTCAAATAGAATAATCCCAATGGATTACTCCTAAGATAAGGTATCATCAATTCAACTTGCGAATACTACGGAATAAAATATATTCCCAGGCATATCCCAGTTATCTAATTCAAAAGATACAAAAAAGGCTAAGGACCAGAAATTACGAAATTTGATACACTTGTACTATACTTGGATGTATCTTTATATATGCTTCCGTTCTGTGTTTGTCATATTTTGTTCTGAAGCTAGCTTTGATACCAAGCTGTGACGCCCCACCCCGAGACCCATCTTAGTAAAGAGAATTAACAAGTAATTCCGTCTACTAAAGTGGAGAATAGGGCTGGTTAAGGGCGACCATCTATAATTTTGTCTTAAACTTCTACTGAATGCATTGATAAATGCAATATAATTTTTATTTTCAACTCAAGTGGATCGACATACCCAGTAAATGCTTAATCCAAAATTATAGGTGGCTAGTGGATCTATCAGAACAAAATACAATAACTGAATGTGAATCACATCACAGAACAGTAACAACATCATATATATACGTATACATTGATCCATATTTAGTATAATACAATATGAATACAATAAAGGTGGTACACGACCACACCATATACATCGAATCAAATGTAAATACGTTAGAGTATGGAGAAGAAATAAACTACTCAAGCGATAGATAAGCTAATGACCAACATCAACTTCAAGCTAAACCCAATAGATGGTACCTGAAACAACTCGGTCTCACCCGAGTCCAAAATACACAGGTCAGTCTAGCTAAAACAATCAGTTAACAAGGATAGATGATAATATGAAGCATAAGATACAAGATGATAATTCTTTTTGAATGAGAAGAGACAATAGAAAGAATTACAACCCATGACTTAAGTGAACTAATGTCACTTAATTATACAAAGACCTCAAAAGAGGTAAATTCAATAATAATACTCAAATAATACAAACATTAGCCTCATATCATCGGCGACACCCTAAAGTGTCTACATGGTTTCCATGAACCTTATCTCCTCAAAAGAAGAAACATCAATACAAATCTCGCCAAAATGGCAAAATAAAACATTCCCAATAGGATGATCCAAAACTCAGGTATAAAAGAATCTCCAAATTCAATTATACCTCATCTCATCGGTATAAATGTATATAAATTTCAATCTCAACTCGCCAAAATGGCAAAACCCAGAATATCCTTTAAAATCATGAAATCATCCAAACTCACAACTCAAGGAACTCGATAAGAGTTCAAAACATCATAAATGAACTCACCATTTATATAACACTATCGATGTAATAAAACATCTTACAATGGTGAAATCATAATAAAATAGAAAACTCAAAACCCTGGATTGGCCAAATCCCCGATTGCAATGTCGAAGCAATACTGCACGTGCTAAACTCAAACGGCCGAAGCCTCGGACAAGGTCGCTAACACCTCCCGAAGCAGTTTGTCCTCATGACTAGGTCGCTGACACCTCTCCAAGCTGTTTTGTCAGCCCTAACAAGGTCGCTAACACCTCCCAAAGCAGCTTGTCCTCATGACTAGGTCGCTAACACCTCTGAAAGCAGTTCTGTTAGGTAAACATCGTGAATGTGTCACAAACTCACGAATAGGAACCCAAAAAGTGTTAACGTGTGTCCCATACCACACGTTCACACTTAATGGTTTACTAGCCGCTAGTCGATGCCACATAAAAATCAGAAAATCATATATCCATCGTCTTATTGGCGAGTGATAAAAAGACAGTATACTCGTCTTGTCTCATCGACAAGTATTAAATGGCATCGTAACTTGTCTCATCTCGTCGAAAAGTGAAAACATCGTGATGGTTCCTCATAAACCATAAATCTCAAAGTAGAAAACTCAAACCATAAAAATAGCCAAATATTGGCCTTCCCAGATAATTCCTAAAGATAGGAATTATAATCTCAAAATCCCGCCATAAATTGGCAAACTCACTCAGAAACAATAACCCAAATAGTTTCGATTGTACAAGTCCGGAACTAACCGAAATAGTAAACACACATGTCTCATACCACGAGTTTTACTAAATAGTTTAATTCTCTTTCTCATACATTCGAATATTGTAAAAGTGTGCTTTTGATATTAGTTTAGTAGAGAAAACAAGCTTTTAAAACTTTTTCCCGAAAAGATTAATAAAACCAATATTCAAAATTCCTTTATTATAGGAAATAAATAGAATTTTATATTAGAAAAATAATTTTAAAATACTATGTAATAATAATTTGAAATGTCCATTAATTTCAAAAATCACTTCAAAATGGTTTAGTGAAAATCGTGCTCGAAAACAATGAAAAACAAGAAAGATTACTCAAGACTGATAACTTGAATTCAATACGAATTCAATTCAAATTTAACCCAAAGTCAATTCAAATTCTATTTAAATTTTGGTTTTAAATTCTCTAAATATAGCTAGCCTATTAACAGGCATCATAGCTCTCAAAACATCTCAAAAATAACATCAAAATCGAACAAGAATGGGAGCAAAAATAAGCCAATACAATTCTCAGTTCAATGATTGTTATTGCTGTCGTTTTGCTCTCGCGACAGCAACAAACAAATACAGTTTTGACCAAGTTAACTTTGAAATTTTGGAAAACTCAAAACATGAAACCTCTAGAATAAAGTCTAAGCTTTCCGGAACATCTAAAATTATTAAATTTAGATAATAAACGTGAAAGATACGACCAAAACAAATTTCAGATATGAAGTTCAGTACAACTGTCTTTTTAGTTTCGGGACAACGATACTAGAATGAATTTTCGACCATGTAAACATCAAAATTTGACAAAACGCAAACTAAGAAAATTGTAGCATATAATCTAAACTTTCTGGAACATCATGATTCGTCAAATGCGGACATCAAACGATAAAGATATGCTTAAATTACTAACAACGCTTAGCATAGAAAGTCACAAATTTACAATGACAGAGCAGCGAGTTTGTATTGGATTTTTCGTTCGTCTATGCTCAAAATTTTCGAAAATGATCAACAGGAAAGTTGTCACATTCTTTTCAAGCTTTCCAGAACTTTAAAAAAAAATCGAATTCTGATTAAAAACGAAAGAGATATATATAATTTACTGACAGTGACTTTCAATCGAACATGCAACAATAACAAAAATTGAGATTTCTTATCTTAAAATCTCAATCAAAGCTAGAATATGTGAGTTTTGAATACTCACCTTGCAATTCATGGAGATTAACATAAATAAATTTAGCCAAAACTGAAGCAAGATGAAGGCTTTTGGTGATAGAAAGCTTCAGCTACCTGTAGAAACTTAGAAACAGAACATGCAAAGAAGAAGAACAAGTAATTAACAGATAACCCAAAAACAAAATTGAAATTTGATGAATTCTCTTTGATTTGAAGTAGATTACCTGTTTGAAATTAGCTTTTAATTGATTAAAACATCAAATACATGAAGAAACTATGGGATTGAAGGCCATAGATTGAATAGGGTTTCTATCTTTTGTTTAGGGCTAGAGGAAGAAGATGAGAATAGTTTCTGTACGTACAGGAAATATTTTCTCATTTCTTTGTCTTCTGGTGGTAGGCTAATGGGCTTTTGGACTCAAATAGAGAATAAATTAATTAGCCTTAGGTTTTAATTCACAACTAAATCAATATATACATTTTTACACTATGTTATAATAAAATAATGCTTTTTCTTTCAAGTTTCTACACAAACAAAATATGTAAACTTATATACATAAAAAAATATTCTACATCACGTAAAAAGTTTAATTTTAAATTTAATTTTTTATTATTATTAAAACCCTTATTTTACATAGATACACAATTTTACACTAATAAATGATTTACTCCATATTTTAACTCCAAAAATTCTACTAAAATATTTTTCTTGTTTAGAAAAATATGACAAAGCATTTTAAACTTAATTTCATAACCAAAACTCCTTTTTAAATCAAATTCCATCCTTTTGTATGAATAAACAATCTTAAAAATCAAATACTTCTTTAATAGTTATTAAAGAAGTAACTAGCAATAATTAATAAAATTATTGCATTTTCTCCAAATTACAACCATTTTCCATTCATTATTAACTCAAACAAAATAAAATAAAGTTTCAAACTTTATTTTCTCATTTTATTTCTAAAAAGTCATTGTTTATTCTGAATAAACAATTTAAAATTTAAAATTTTATTTTTAATTCACAATATTAAATCATAACTACCGTTATAATCTAGTATTTATAGGTAATCTCCATAACCAGGGTTATTACACTATCTATCTCTGCATTGACCAAAGGAACTAGAAAAAGATTCAACCATCGAGAGATATTTCTAGTTTAACTTGTTATAAGCATGGGAAAAAGGGATACCTTACTGCAAGTTATAGGTTGGGAGAGGGATGGTGAGTGGCAAAAGCGCCATTGGTGGAGGTACCAACTGCTAAGGAACTGAAGCTTGGTGCAAAACTTGCAATAAAGGGTTGTTACAATTAGCATCAGCCTGGTCATACTGCCAGAGATTATCCTATGCTCAAGAAATGGGAGCAACCTAGGGTCTTTTGTATTTATGAAGTTGAGAAGAGAAAGTAGATTCTTGAGGGTAGACTATTTGGCTTTTATATTTGTGTTTGTTTGACTCTAGTGCTTCTCGTAGTTTCTTATCCCATAACCTTGATGATTGGTTAAATCATTCTCAGTTAGTTTAGGAGCGTTGCTTGTTATTGATTTGTGCTTAACCTGTTTATGAGTTGAAACGACCAAAAAATTAAACAATTTGATTTGCAATTTGAAAATTAATTTAATTTAAATATTGAAAGGTTAATTTATAAGTTAAATAACTTGAATTTCAAATATAGTGATTCATCTGATAATTAAATTATTAAGTTTAATATTTGAAATTGTTTAAATAATTGAATCTAGAATTTAATATGAAAGAAAACGATTTCAAAAGTTGAATTAGTTTCTATTTGAATAAGAATGAAGATAGTAAACTTTTAAATTTGGATTTAAAAGCGATTTAACTAATTTTGGAAATTGCTCATTTTAAATAACATGTAAAAATTGTCATTTTGGGCACTGTTTCGGAATTCGACAAAACTAGTTTCATCGGATTTGTAATACTGAATTATTATATATTGTCGAATTTCATGGCGATTGGACGTATTGTTTGGTCGTGCGATGGAAATTAATTAAAGGAATTTTAATTAAAATAATTTGATTTTGAAAGTTAACTTATGTATATGATGGAATTGTCTTTCGATACTAGTTCCATTGTGTTTGGAATAAGGGTATAACATATAGAAGGTGGCATGCCTTCTTTGGAGTTCGAAAATGTAATGTATGAATAGTGTTTTATAAAACTTTCTTTAAAAGGACCAAAAATCTCAACATTTGCAAAAAACCCTACAAATAAAAGCAGCAGCCGCCATTATCTATCTCCTCCATCCAATGGCTGAGATTTTACATGACGATCGGGGCAAAATTAGGGGAAGCGTTCAACATGAAAAGTGTGGAGCTCGACTCCGCGAACTCGTCCTTGCAACCGATCGTTGATCGGTGCTTGGAGTTGGTCAAAAATCTTAGTTCTTCGATGTGCATTGTTTTGGGTACTGTCACGAGGCCAGGCGCGAGGCGGCGTCTTGGCAGCACGGCGGTGGGTAAGTCGACGGCGGCGTTGGATGTTGCACTGATCGGTCGAACGAAATTAGAAAAAGGAAAAAAGAAGAAGTAGTCGCGCGTGCCTGGAGCAAGCAGAGGAGGGAGATAAGTTAACGGTTTAAACTTATTTAATAAAGTTAATTAAATAATTATCATGAATATTCATAAATTCGTAACTTTCTTGTACGAGGTCCGCTTTGAGCACGACAAGTTGCATTGCATTCGTATCAGCGAGCACTACGCTATGGATCTGGATTGGACGGATTCAGAGCTAATTGAAATTTTAGGTTAAAATTGGATGTTCATTAAATTTTAATTCAAAACAGAACATCTCGCAACGATTAAAAATCAAAGTAAGTTAACCTTACCTTTTTGGTTAATCAACTATGTTATATAGTCAATAAATATTATTTATTGGATGTTTGGATATTTATTTTCGGTCGTTATTGATTGTTGGATAATATGCTAAATTATATTATTGGTTGGATATATTCTCGCCTATTGGAGTGGATGAGACCCTATTACATTCTCGTGTAAGTGCGGATGACCCTTGTATATGAATCATGCCTCGAAGGGACGATTTATATTACTTGATTTTATACTGTATGTGATGCATGAGGACAGGTTGTAGGGATCCAACATGATTCCTCACACCATTGATTTTATTTTTCATATAAATTGATATATGATATGTTGGATGCAATAATTGATAACATGGATATGATTTTGTTTATTTAGTGCTTAGGTAGCACCGGGCTTTATTTTTGGTATTTAAATACTATAAAATAGTGACATGATTTAAAGTGCAATTTCAAAGTGATTTTAGAAATTTTATATGTTTAATAATTTTTAAAATTTAAAGTTTGATTTTTTAGAGATTATAAATTATAATTTTGTAAAATATTTTAAATAAAGATTTTGAACGTAAAATAAGGATTTTTAAAATCTTGGAAAATAAGTTAATCTTTTATACGAAAGGGATATTGATTTAAAAAGTAAATAGAAATATTTTGATTATAAATAATTTTTATCCATTATATATATATATATATATATATATATATATATATATATATATGAAGTGATATGCATAGGTACATATAATATAATTTATCTATAAATGTGAAATTTGTAAACGTGATAAACTATAAAAGCGATACTTCACATAGAAGTGAAGATTTGTAAAATCGTACTTTCTTATAAAAGTATGTATTTATAAACGGTGGTATAAATAAAAGGAAATTATTATCATTTAAAGAATTGGTGGAATAAATCAAGTGGTGGATTTATTATAAGATGAGGAATAATATTTTAGAAAAAGATTGATTCTATTTTGGAAATTTAAGGTAGGGTAAGAATTTGGATTGTTAAATGGTATTTTATAAATTGAAGGAAAGTTATGCCAATTAAAGCATGGTTAAAGCGGTTAGAATTATGTTTTGGATGGGGTTTTATAAATAAGCAGGATGTATAAAGGAATTAAGGCATAAATGGGCTCATAAATAAAGAAATTTTATGAAAGGAAGTTTTATAAAATGTGAAGAGATTTATAAACGTGGTTTATAAATATGGAAATGGTCCTGTTGGAAATTAAGTATGGATTTTTATCATGGAAATATAATTATGTTTTAAAAGTGGTTAATTTATATTTATGTAAAAAAAGTGATTTATTAATATTTTAACATTTTGAAAAGTTAATTATTTAAAATTATTTATATGGTTTGAAATTAAATATAATCATTTATCAGTAAAATTTTGGAAATTAATTAATATTATTTTTATTAACCTTTAAGGTAAATTATTATTGTATTATTTAGAATGTTTTGAAACTTGATTTTATTTTAAGATGTTTTTAAATTAATAATTATTTATTTATAATGTTTATTTTTATTTAAAAGTGTTTTAAAGTAAATATTTATTATTTATTTAAAAATGTTTTCAGGATTTATAAATAAGGTTTTATAAATTGATTTGGGTTTTATAAGAGAAGTTAGTAAAATGTTTTGAAGACTTAAAGGAGAATTACTTATAATGTATGAAAGGAGTTTTTAAATGGTTTTAGATATCTATAAAAGGAATTTTAGAAATGGGTTTATAACTTTTAAAAGAAGTTAATAAATGGTTTTGTAAAAGATTTATAAATGGTTATTGAATTGAATAAAAAGGGTAAGCTTCCAAATTGTTGGTGAATACACTTATACCATCGAGATAAACATATAGATATTTTTCCAAGTACGCGCAAATATGGATTTCGAGTTCATATCAATCTTTGTAAAAGAATTTTGATTCAATTATTGCAAAGTGAATTTAATTAATAAAATATTAATTATAGAGGCTTAGTGTTGCTTGTTACTTTACCAATGCTAGTTTTCTTAGTGGAATTAAATTTCCGATTGAATATTTGTTATTCGTTAATTAAATAACCGACTATCGAAAATTGACCCAAACATAACTTTGGAAATATCTAAAGGAAACACGTGAGTTATATGGCACGGTCATCTCTGATGATCTTGTACTATGCATATAAATCTCATTTATTTCTCCTAGGACAATGATAAGGAAATCCGTCCACTAACGGTTAGGAGGTGATCTCCGACCTTATCTTTGATTGTTTATTTGCTAAAGAAATAGGGTTGAGTTTAATAGTAATTATCGAACAGTTATTTCAAAGAGACTGGGATTGAGTATGTTAACCGAAAACCACTTTGATCCAACGAATGCATTTCGAAGTAAAGACATCTTGTAGATGATGGAATTGGAGACAGAGCTCTCAAGTGTTTCGTTCAGTCCCAAAACGAACTTGTATGGATGAATGTTGCTATTGCATTATTGCCTGGAGGGCAGTGTTAGCTTTCCAAGTGGGAAGTGCTATAAAAAGGTAAAACATAGCCTCAAGCCTCATTAACTGGAAATGACTAAAATAAGGGAGATGCAGCAGGGCTAAGTGGGTCGCTCCCAATTAGGTTATTATCATCCCCATCTAGAGTCGCTGTCATCTCTCATTTGTATGCTTCGAGGCCCATTAATGAAGGGGCGATCATATTTAGTACTATCTAGTAAGCGGTAGGCCGGTTCTGTGTTGGTAGGGATTGATATGTTCGACCTCGGTATTATTTTATCTAAAAATGCACTGTGACAGGCGGTACCCTATTAGCCTAGTCATTGTATGGAATCCATTCTCCAATAAGCGGCGTACGAACTTAGTTGTGCCCAACTATGATGCAACGTGAGATGCAAGCATTTAAGCTATATTAATATTGTACTTTGACCACTACACATTATTATGATATAAAGGGAAATTCATATAAAATGTTTTGATTATCGTTAGGTAAAAACAGGTCCGTATTTATGTGCGGCGTGGTCTTACGAGATACCTTTGATTCTTTGAAAGGTTTCAATAACTTTAAAAGTTTAGTTGGTTGTGTTTTTCCAAGATAGTTTTCTAGACTAATCCGGGTGTTATTTCATTATAATGCTCGGCTCAGACCGAGCATATTTATAGATTGCTTTGGATGCATTGGAGCTCAAAAGACGAGTTACAGGTCTTCAAGGCGTATATACATATAAATTTGTTTTCCCTGCTTTGTTATCGAAATTATATGCAATTTTGGAGATAGGTTATTATAACTATTCAGGCTAATAATTACGATTGTTGTACTCTAATGGATGTATTATATAACATTTTCTATTTTGTAAAGATCATTGATATTATATTATATTTTGTTCCACTGCGATTGTGAGATTCTGCGTTTTTTTAGTTTCTTTTCTTCTTCTCTTCTCTTCTTTTAACGACCCGTAAAATTTGACAATTAAAAATAGTTAAGTTAATATGGTTTTGTGATTAAATACTGGGAGAAATAAAAATTTATGATAATAATGAAAAAATAATTGAGTGAAATGTAACAATGTTAACTTAAGTTAATTATTAACAAGTTTAGTGGAATTCCAATTAAATAAAGTGATTGAAAGATTACATTTGGTTATGCATTCAATATGAGAAAACAAAGGTAGATGTTGAAATATACTAGTGACATAATTTATAGTAAATGGTAATTAAATAAAATCAGTGTTGGGTAAGTAATTATAACATTTGGTTGTTAATAATAAACTTACTGATGTGACTAAAAGTTAATTTGTGACAAACCATTGTATGTTACCTATTTATTTAACCTGTTAAAGTTTAATTTGAAATCCATTGCAATTAACTCATTAATTAGTGCAGTTAATGTAGATTAAATTGGTAATTGGAGAGTGTTAATTCATTAAGAAGTAAATAATGTAAATTCTATTCATAATATGACAATTGATGGAGGAAAAAGAATCGGAGTCAAGTTTTCTTAAATTTATTTGAATATAATTTATAATAATTGGATTTATTGTAATTAAATGGAATTAAATATTGCGTTAATTGGAACTAAGATGAAATTTGAAATTTTTAAGGTAATATATACAAACCAATGTTGATTATACTCATAAGATGATAATTGATTGAATAACGAGATTTAAAAATCAATTAAACAGATTTATTGGAATTTTAAATTATAGTTACCGAACTTACTGAAATTGAAATTATTAGAACACTGAGTTTTACGATTTCGACGATGACAACTATACAACGAAAATCATATATATATATATATTTATATATATATATATATATATATATATATATATATATATCATACACAAATACAAAGCAAGACAAACCACTACCTTGACAAGACGATGACTAAAGCGTTAAAGAAATTCATCTATAAAGTTGCACGAACATCGAAGGAACAAACACTTGGAATGAACCCAGAAAAATCTTAATTGGCAGGTTTATCTTTTTGAATGCAGAACTTCAGACGTCTGAACGTAAATGCTAGAGTAAAATTAATAATAGGTTCCAAACGTCTGAAAACAATGTTCAGACGTCTGAAACTGGGCTGGACACAAAAATTCAAATAACAACTGTGATCTTCGAAAAGACACAACTCCATCTCTCCTCCGCAACTCTTCACTAGTGAACAATGATGTCTCTAGACTGAAAGGGAAGAGATGTGACTGCTAGAAGCAACTCTCCACAACTATATAAACAAGAATCAAGGTGAATAAAAGGATCAACTTACTCACTTACTTTCTATCTTAATCATCTCTTGTTCTAATCATCTACTTGCTATCCAATCTATAAATCTAAGATCATACATTTCTATATTATCTCGAACAATATTGTGTTCAATCTTTTAAGAGATATAGGAAGTTCAATTGTACGATATGGTCAAAATTCATGTAATAGAAGAACACATAGTTTACAAAGAAACATTGCTATTATAAACCTGTTCCTCTGGGTGAACTGAGGGTTATTTGGTGAAAGGAAATTCCGAAGAGGAGTTTCGGGACTGGACGTAGGACGGGAGGTCCGAACCAGTATAAAAACCTGGTGTGATTATTCTTATTTACATTCTTTACTAATTATTACACTATAGTTTAATTTAGTTATATACTTGTCATTTTTATAATGGATCCATCATAAGTTAGTCATTCAATTGGTGTCAAAGCAAGGTTTGATTAAAAGTACTGTAATAAATTTTTGAATCACTACTATGGCAAGTATATTTCAAGAAGGTCGGTCTACCGTACGTCCCCCCCCCCATATTTAATGACTCAAACTATGCATATTGGTCCACTCGTATGCATATTTTTATGAAAGCAAATGGCCTAGAAATGTGGTCTGCTACACAAAATAAATATGAAGCACCTGATACTGCTATGAACACTTGGACCGATGCATGAAAAACCTTTGCATCAAATAATGTTAAAGCTATGAACGTTTTATTTTGCTCTCTGGACAAAAATGAATTTTCATGTGTCATGTTATGCACAACTACATTTGACATTTGGCTTACCTTACAAATTACGCATGAATGTACAACAAAGGTCAGACAAACTAAGATTTCAATTTTGCAAAACCAATACTCTTCATTCAAAATAAAGCAAAATGAAACTATTGTTAATGTGTATTCTAGATTTCAAACTATCCAACATGATCTTATGGCGTTAAGAGTTAAGTTTACTGATTTTGATTTAGTTTCTCGAATACTCAACTCTCTAACATCAGATTGGGAAACGAAGGTATTAGCTATTGAAGAAGCTAATGATCTCTCTACTCTTTAAGTTCAAGAGTTGATAGGAAATTTAATTTCCTATGAAGCTAACTTACAGGCTAGAAAAGAACAAAATGTTGAAAAGAAGAACATAGCATTCCAAGCAAAGAATGATGACTCGGATTTGGATGAAGAAGAGATAGTCTTCGTAGCCAAGAATTATAACAAATTCAAGAAATTTAGAAAG
The DNA here is from genome assembly GCA_030765085.1 of Allium cepa. NCBI lineage: Eukaryota > Viridiplantae > Streptophyta > Magnoliopsida > Asparagales > Amaryllidaceae > Allium > Allium cepa. Next base: position 568,097,632 of record CM060943.1, read on the forward strand.
TTGACCAAATTCCAAAAAGAAGGGAAGCCTAACACAACAAATCTATCTCAAATCAAGTGCTATGAATGTGATCAATACAAACATATGAAGAAGGATTTTCCTAAACTCAACAATGAGAAAAAGAACAAATTTGAAAATTTTACGAAGAAAAGAGCTTCTAAAGTCACTTGGGACGATTCCGATTCATCATCATCTTTCGAGAGTGATAGCGATATCGATGGAAAACAAGCTAATGCATGCTTTATGGTTAACACTGATGAGGTATGTCCTGAACTTTGTTATAATGAATTATTAGAGTTAAGTATTGAACTTGATGACAAATTTAGATAAACAAAATAATTGAATAAAGAACACCTAGCCAAAATAAATTGATCAGAGCTAGAAATTGAATTATGAAAGGATGAAAAAGTTATTTTAGAAGAATAATTAGAGATTTCACAAGAAAAATATAAAAAATCTATCGAATATGATACACAACTTAGTGAAACAGATATAAAACTTGAGAATAATAATTTGATTAAGGAAAATATTGAACTAAAAAGTAGTATAGAAATTTCAAAAACTGAAATTTGTGAATTAAAGGATAAACTAGAAAGAATGTCTAACAATGTTTCAAAGTTTAACCAAGGAAAACAAGATCTTGATAATTTGGTTAAAATTTCGAAACCCTCTGCTAATCGAAATGGATTAGGATTTAAAAATAATTCATAAAAGAAAAGAGATAATACTACAAAGCAAAGTACCTTATATCAAAGTTTCAAAAAACACCAAAGTTAAGTAAAGATGTAAAATCTAAAAATATAAAAACTTGGATACCGAAGTCTAATAATAAGTTAATTAGACAAAAATATATTGATAGTTTTCTGTCAAGTGTAGTATTTAACAATGATTATGTTTTTAAAGGACCCAAACCCACTTGGGTATGGCTACCCTCCCCTCCTAGCATTCAGGACCCTAATAAAAGAAGTGGGTACCAATTGAATAATTTTTGTTTTATAGGTACCCAAAAATAAAAGCAAGGAGAAATGGATACTCGATAGTGGCTGTTCAAAACACATGATCGGGAATGCCAAGATGCTCTCAAATATAATATATATCGTTGGAGGCACCGTAACCTTCGGATACAACTCAAAAGGATATGTCGTCGGAATTGGAGAAGTCATAAACATCGGTATTTCTAACTCTCCTATCATTTTTAATGTTTTATTAGTAGAAAATTTAAAACATAATTTACTAAGCATTAGTCAACTACGTGATAAAGGTTTTCAAATAAATTTCGAGAAAAATCGATGCAATATATTTGATAATAATAAAAATTTATTATTTGAAGGATTTTGAAATAAAAAATATTAATATTTTGAATATGAATAAAAAAAAAATCAGATTTATGCTTAACCGCTAAGCCCAATGATCCATTGCTATGGCATATACAATTTTGTCACATGAATTTCAAATATATATCAAAACACGAACTAGTTAGAGGTTTACCAAAAATAAATTATAAAATAAACAATTTGTATGATGCATTTCAAATTGGAAAATTAAAAAGGAGTTATTTTAAATCTAAAAATAATATTTCAACAAAACAACCATTAGAATTGTTGCATTTAGATTTATTTGGTCCTACTCAAGTAAGATTAATAAATCAAAATAAATATGTTTTGTAATTATTGATGATTTTTCAAGATATACATGGACTTTGTTTTTAAAACATAAAAGTGACATTTTTGGTATGTTTAAATTTTTTGCAAAAAGAATTAAAAATCAAATGAATTTGAAAATTAAAAGTATCCGCATTGATCATGGAGGAGAATTCGTAAATGTACTTTTTACAATCTTTGGTAATAAAAAGGGAATTAATCATAATTTTTCAATTCCACGTACACCACAAAAAAACGGTGTAGTTGAACGAAAAAAACGAACATTACAAGAATGTGCAAGAACAATATTAAGTAGTAGTATTCTACCAAAACATTTATGGGCCAAAGCTATTTCAATAGCTTGTTATGTTTTGAATAGAGTGACATTACGACCAATGACAAAAAACACGTGTTATGAAATATTTTTTGGTAAGAAACCTAAGGTATCATATTTTATAACATTTGGATCAAATGTTTCATATTAAATACTAAAGACAATCTAGGAAAATTTGATTCTAAGGCCGATGAAGGAATATTTGTTAGCTATTCGGATCATAGCAAAGCTTATAGAATTTATAACAAAAGGACAAATATTATATAAGAAACTTTTCATGTTTCTTTTGATGAAAATGTTGTGACTACACAAATTAATGACGAAGAAGAAGTACATCGAAATGATTCTTCTAACACACCTCATAATAAAAATGAAGCCATTGATCAAAATAATACTTTAGTTTCACTTCCTATGATTTTAAAGAATCATCCTATAGATAACATTATTGGAGATTTAAATTCTAGAGTAACCCGAAATCAACTAAATCAAATAAGTCATGTTGCATTCATTTCAAATTTTGAAACAAAGAACTATAACGAAGCCTCTAAAGACGATTTTTGGATTTTAGTTATGCAAGAAGAATTAAATCAATTCGAACGAAATAATGTTTGTGAACTCGTTCCATGACTATAAAATTAATCCGTCATTGGAACTAAATGGGTATTCAAAAATAAAGCCGATGAAACATGAAATACAGCTCGAAATAAAGCACGTTTAGTAGCACAGGGGTATAATCAAGAAGAAGGAATCGATTACGATGAAACTTTTGCACCTGTAGAAAGATTAGAAGCTATACGAACTCTACTCGCTTTTGCTTGTCATAATAATTTTAAATTATATCAAATGGATGTCAAAAGTGGATTTTTGAATGATCACATTAAAGAAAATGTTTATGTCAAACAACCACCATTATTTGAACATGAAAAATTTCCAAATCATGTTTTAAAATTAAATAAAGCATCATATGGGTTAAAACGAGACCCTAGAGCATGGTGTGATAGGCTTAAAAATCATTTAGTTTCATTAGGATTTCAAATTGGTCAAATTGACACGACTCTATTTATTAAAAGAGAAAATGATGATATTTTTGTAGTTCAAATTTATGTCGATGATATCGTATTTGGATCAAATAATGAAATTGGAATCTAAAACTACTAATAAATGTTCCCAGACATCTGAAATCCTTTCCAAACGTATGAAGTTACTCTTTGTCTAGTATTAGCACTACCCAAATATCTGAGTGCTATTTCTAAATGTCTGATTTTAATCTCTGCTTCTACATTAAGCATTTTCAAACTCTGATCCACTATTTCAGACGTTTGGAACTGGAAACGATAGTTTTTTAAAAACCCGATCTTTGATCGATCAATCCCTTTTTCCTATTTCTAATCATTTCAAAATCAAAATTTATCATTTTCAAAATCTATTATTCGTATTCCTCACCTGATTAATGCCGCCACGAACAAAAAAATTGGAATTAAGAAAAGAAAGCATGGAGAAGGATACTCTTCTCAACCCTTGATGATAACTGACACTCAAATTAAATATTGGTTATGATGACCCCAAATTTTTAGTATTCGAATTTGAAAATATTTAAGTAATTTTAAATATTTGAATGACGGTTTAGCTTGAATTTCAAATATAACTATGAATTTGGCGATTAAATTATTGGATTTAATTTATTGAAGTTGGGTAAACATTTCAATCTTCAGTTTTAAGCTTGTTAAAAATATTTTAAAGGCTTAGAAAATTTATATTGATAATACTGAGGTTAATGGAAGCTTCAGAATTGAATTTGGGAATGTTTTGTTCAGTTTTGAAATTTTATCGTTTAAATCAATATTTAAAATAGCATTCCGCGGCACATTTCGGAATTTAACGAAACCAGTTCCATTAGATCCATAATAGTTAGTTATTATTGAATTCCAGTTTTCTAGCAATCAGAGTTGTCATTTGACTCTGGCATCTCAAAACGCATAGAAACTGTTTTAATCGATTTAATTTAATTTAAATCGTTTACTTCCGTAACTTGCGCATATGATCGAATTAGCCTCCGAAACCCGTTACATTGTGTCCGAAATGCGGATAAATCCTTATAAATGCTTGGCGGCGCGCCTCGATAGGAGTTCAGGATTTCGAGTTAGGCAATACGAGATATTTTGAATATAAAATTATAAAAAAATCAAAGCCTATCTTCATGTGCACGCCACTTTCTTCCATTATAATCACAAGCCTCCTCTTCCACTCCAGTAAATCTCGATCGAAATAGAAAAAAAAAAAATCGAAACAACGGCCGCGGTTCATCAGGAAAAAAAAGAAGAAAACTAGGTCGATCGAAATCGCATGATTATTTGGGGATCTCGATCGAAACTCAACAGCGCACGGCGATTGCTCGTGTAGTGAGTGAGAGGAGGGGGGTCGCTTCCGATCGAAGCTTGTGATTGCGAGGGCCATTGCATTCGTGAGTTAGGGTTTCACGAGCCTTGGCTCGGCGTCGAGACGATTGATGGGCCGATGTCGCGCACTCGTGTGGGAAGTCGCATGGGTGCTAGGGCAGGGGTCGCAGGTTGGTTGAGCATCACGTGGTGGCGAGGTGAACGCACGTGAAGTCCTGGTTGTAGAGCAAGGGTTTTGGCTCGCGAGCGCGTAGAGAGATTCGATGATCGACAAATGTCGATTTTCAAGAGGCGATTTGATCGCGAGTTCTGGAGCATGGCAACGGCAGCCGAGTATCGATGAAAGGGGGCAGCTCGATTTCGAGCATCGTATGTTGGCTCGGCATCGTCGCGTGGTCGAGAAGGAGCATGACTCAAGATGGCACGTCGATTTGGAGGGATAGCAACAGTGTATCGACAGATTGTGGTAGGTATTTTCATATAATTTATTTACGAATATACAGTAAGAAGATAGGGGTTTTTGAAATATTATGTGAAACCAAAAAATTTATTTTATTTTAGATAATGTATTTTAGTGATTAATTTGACTAGTAAACTTATTTTATTTATTTGGCTGCTAGAAGGTTTTTTTTAAAGAGGAAAATTTTTGGTTTAAAATAAAATATTAGTTAATTAAAATTATTAATATGGTAATTCAGTTGTTCAAAATTAATAAATAAATGGTAGTTGATTTTCCAATTGTTCAAAATATTAATTAACTGTATAAATTGTTTATACAAGGTCTATAAATCAAGAAAACAACTCTGGAATAGAAACAGATTGCAAATAAAAGCAAATGTGAGATCTTCTCTCTCAAATTAATAATTGAAATTTCAGTTATTGATTGGTTGTTGAATTATGATGGATGATTTTTTTTTGATTGTGTGTTTGGATGACTAATTTATTAATAGTTATATTAAAATAGACCCTATACGCCGCATAATAGCGGAGGTTATTATATTAAACCCATATACCGCGATATTCCACCTAGAAGTGGAATTGATATTATATATGTATTTGGAGTTGTTGATTTCCCGCATTATGTAGCGGATGAGACCCTATTGTGCCGCATAATCGCGGATGATATTTTTATAAATCCCATATACCACGATATTCCACCTCGAAGTGGAATTGGTATTTAATTGTTATGCTAATGTCTGTGGATGTAGGGAAACAGGTTGGAGGGATCCAACTGGATTCCTCAAATATTGAATTTGTTTCATATTTTGTGTGTTGATTATTTATAATCTGTGTGTGGTTATTTGTAACTGAAACCCTCGAAGGCTATAATTTTGCCGAATATATTTCTGATATCGTAGGATATCAGGAATAAATAAAATTGTTTTTTTTTGAAATTTAGTAAAAATTTATAGTCAATCAATTTTAGAAAATTGAATAAACTGAAAAGGAGGAATTTGTTTCAAAAGATAATAAAATTTAGTGTTGAAATAAATTAAGAAATCAATTTTGGAAATTGATTTGGTATTTGTAAATAAATTTGGAAATCAATTCAGAATTTAATTCGGTGTTGAAAATGAATATTTGGAAATCGATTTGAAAATCGTATATCAATGGATATTTAGAAGTTTAAATTCACAATGGGGATTTATAAAGGTAAAGGGAAATTTGTTTAAAAATAAACATTTGGTTATTTTTAAAAGTGTGAAAGGAATTTACAAATTTGGATTGTAAATTAAAATAAATCGAGAAGATTTATTAATTGATATAAATAAAAAGAAACTTCTTCCCTGGAAAGCCGAATATATTTTTAAGTAGTTTTGTAGCATAAATCAAAAGTTCTAGGAATTTTTTTGGAACAATATTGTCGGAAAAATTATTTTTGGGATTGTCTTAAACCTATAAAATAAAGATTTATTTAATTAATTATAGAAGGGATTATTTTAAAAGCTAAATTGATATTTGTTTTAGAAATTGGATATTTAAATAGTTATATCCTATCTACTAATTTTATTTTAAAAAAATTAGCTTGGCCTTGAATTTTTATACGAGATTTTTATATAATATTTTTATAACTAATATTTAAGTAAGTTTTTAAAAATATTTTTATTTTAAATATTTCTAAGTATATATGGTTGGAAGAAATTTAAATTATTTTAAAGCATTTGAACTCGGCAGACTTTCAGTGGAAATAAATAATATCGGGAATTTTTATTCCGCGAGTGAAAAGTGATTTGAAATTTGTTTTCAAATGGTTGAAGTGTGAAAATATATCTTGCGAAGATATTTTGAAAATAAATAATTTGGAAAAATTATTTAAATCTTGGTGTTTGTTGTGAATATTTATTGATAGTTAAATAACCGACTATCAATACTTGCATTTCAAATGGCATTTGAATTTCGATGCGACCGGGGGTCGGATTCCAAGTGGATATCCGAAAACCACATCGAAACTTTGTGATTTGTGATAGATCTTTTATTTGAAAGGTCGAAGTGTAAAATTGTTGTGATTTGTTTGAAATCTGAATGAACACCTATTTTTAAAATAAGCCCTCATTATTTGGATTAGCCAGGAAAGGACCTTGCGTCATAAAACCCATTCCGAATAACGATACGACGAAATGAGGTTGCATTTAAAGACAGTGTTGAAGACCGGGTATTTTTCGAAAATGAAAGGATTACCTGTCGAATGTCTCTGCACCGGGTTGCTCCGATATAGAGATTCTATCACCCTTTGTGATGGGAATTTCGGACGTGATTAGTGAATATCTGTGACGACCCGCCTTTCTTAACCCAGAAAGACGTTTCATCATTCAGAAAGAAAGGGATATAAATAGAAAAGAATAGAAAGAAAGAACAACAACATCAGAATCTCACAGCGGAATGGAACAAAATATAATACAACACATAACTATTACATAGTTATACATACATCAGAGTAATACAATATCACATAACAGGACTGTCATATACATATATGTCCATACATACATCCAAAATACAGCATACACTAACTACACAGCGGAACTACATATATAGATACATACGTCTGGTCTTCTTCCCAAAATAGCTTCTCCAGAAAATCAACACTCCCAAATACCTATCACTTGGCTACTCATAAAAATTTGAGTACCCAAGAGTTTATGAAAAACAAAATATAAACTCCGGGTCAGACATTGGTCTGGTATGAGTAAACAGGTTAAAATTGCTTAACTTTGAAAATCATTTGAAATAAAGGTATCACGTAAGACTCCCCACAAATAAATACGGGTAAGTTTTTACCTTACGCTAACCAAAACATTTTATAGGAAATTCAGTGATATTATAATAGTGTCTAGGGTTTTCAAGTAAATAGAAAATAGCCGAAATTGTTACATTCATTAAATTCCAGCTACTAGCCACGAAAGTGGGTAATACAAAACAAAACCATAGGGTCTCGTAGGGAAAATGGGTTTCCAACAATGGCAGGGCTACTGGGGTACCGCCCGTCACAGTACGGGGCCTAGATCACCGTACCGAGGATCACTCCCGACCCCCTACAACACAAGGCCGGAACCATTCCTTACTGAATAGTCCCGAACAAGATAACCCCACAGTTGTGGCCAACAACTGCTCACACAGCCGAAATAAAAAGGGACATCTAGACATGGGAATATCTTGTCCTGCTTGGGCATGACCCACCTAACCTTTCTGCATCTCCCCTGTTTTAGCCATTCCCGGTTGATGAAGCTTGAGGCTGCGATTACCTTTATTGAACATTATTCTTAGAATGCTCATCGTCCGCCTGACGATGTGTTGAAAGCATTCAATCCATACAAGTTCGTTCCGGGTTCGAACGAAACCGAAGGCATTATCTCGTTACACTCATTTTGGAATCACCCTCAGAGTTAACGACGATAATCCTTGCATTCTGAAACACCATCTCGATCACCACGTGATAAGTCACGACCTATCGTTTAATTTGGATCGATGTGGTTTTCGGAGAATCAAAATTGATTCTTCCGATCCCGGTCTCATCGAAATCCAAACGCCATTTTAAGGGCCAAGTTGTCTATTTAACTTAACAGTTCAATTTAATATCAGAATTCACATAAAAGATATAACAGATAGATCATACACAGTTATCACAGATATCCATAATATATCACAACATATCACAGAGATATCATCAAACAGATGTTAAAGTCAATCAAACAGAATTATCAATGTATACCAAACAGTTTGGTTTTACTTAACATAATAAATTGCTTAAGAATAAACTATTTTATTCTGTTTAATTAACTACTGATTAATTAACTTATTAATGATCAATTAATTACTTAGTTATCATTAATTATTAATTTATTTGTCATCTAATCTTTAAGTAATTGTTTAATTAATTAACTTTTATTCATCAATGGTTACTAAATTACTCAGTTAATTAATTTATTTTTAATTGTTAATTAATAACTTACTTAATAAAAATTTATTACTTATTTAATTATCACAAATTACTTTGATAAATCAATTATTATCAACTTAATTAAAGTATAATTTCCTAATTAATCACTTAAGTTAATTTCCATTAATTAACTTCAAGTAATTAGCTAACGTTATTAAGTTTTAAATTGATTTAACATATGATTTATTTTTAATTACAAAATTAATTTAAAGTTATCAATTAAATTTCAAATATAAATTAATTAACATTCTAATTACTTATTATTAATTACCTATCTTTACATACTTACCTTATTAAACTTTTAAAACAAATATTAGCCTAACTAACTAATTGTTTAGTTACTTAGTTATAAAAAAAACAAACACAAAATTTGCACGTTCAATTGGTAAAGGATCCGAGCCAGCACCCTTCCCTACGCGTGACAGTCTCGAGTTTTTCCCCATGCGTCTCCCTCTCTCACTCTCTATCTTCTTCTCCCTCTCCCTGATTCCTTTCTTCTTATCAATTTTTTTAGTAATAGTTTAAGTAAAGTTATAAATTACTGCTGAAGCCACTCACGTAAACGACTCGGAGGCAACCCAAGGAAAACTCAAAGCGACCTCTCAAGGAGCTCGAGCAACCCACACGCGATAACAAAAAAAAACTCTTCGGGCACCGATCACCACCGTGCACGTGCATGGTGGTTTGCTTTGCCTCCGGCGACTAGCGCCAGCCCCCACAAACCCCCAATTGTCCGCTCATACGAATACATCACTCAAACCATCACGATTCGGTCGAAGGCAAAAATTTGCCTGTAGCTCGAACATGCGACAACAAACACCCACCGAAAATTCCTTCGTGCGGCCACCATCCATCACCGGAGGTGATGGAACTCCACCAAAACTCCGACACATTCCCCCCTAACACCACCTGAAATCGCGATCCACTCGGTTGCCTAATGATGCCGAAAACAAATTTTTACAGAGCATTGAAAATATAAGCTCTAAAACCCTACCTTAATCACAATCTCAAAATCTATGCATTCAAAAATTGTTTTGATATTTTTCTGGAATCAAATGGATTACAAGCTTGCTTCCTATCAATTTACAGAATTTAAAATTAACTCAATCATCTAGAATTGACAAAAATCCATTTTAGTTTCATTTTCAAACTGCTCCTCATACCCTTGCTTAAAAATCAAAATTTTTATGCTAAAAATCATAATTATGTGTATGAAATCTAAATATACTATTGAATTAACAAATTTAAACATTTGAAATTTGATCCTTTTAATTATTTTACCTGTAACTTGAAATACAGTATGTATAGATTACTGTAAAACGCTAACAAAGTTGCAGGCCTTGATTTGGATAAACAACTTAGATTAGCATTAATATCCAAGGTTAAAACATTTGAAGTATTTACAATTTCTTTGCTTATTATGTTCAGAAACTTGGGAAAAACACTGAAGAACAGCCATATCAAATTTTCCAGAGCAACAACAATTACTTAAGGCTACTTATTTAAGCAAAGATCATAACACACACCATTTATAAGCTACAGATACAAGTTTAGATTGAAAATAAGTAAGTTTACTCACCAAGTAAACTTTAAAACAGAAGGTAAGGTATTGATGAAGAACACTGCAGAAAGAAATTTCCTGAAGCCTTTCTTTAGCTTCCTGTTTTGAATTAATTTAAATTTACCATGCAACAAATGTTTATCTTCTCTCCTTATTTGATTCTCAGGTATGTTTTTAGATGTAGTCAAGTTTTATATACGAACATAATGTATAGGTGAATATATATATAGAAGTTACTTAAGCAGGTTGTAACTGGACAATTTGTATTTGTAATGTCATTTTTTTTCCTTTTAATTGGTTAAGTACCATATAGTGCAGAAGGAATTATCACTGGAATTCGGCTGTAGTACTAGCTTGAACAAAATGTTGTGCTAATTAATGCTTTTGCTTTAATTATGATAACATGTAATTAATGTTTTCAGATTTTGTTTATTTTTGTACAAGACAAAGAGCTGTTTTATTTAGATTGAAGTGAAAACTTTGTTTCTTATGTAATTTATGACCTTCTACTCATCTATTATATTATACTAGCAGCAGCCTAACTTGGTTTGTGAGAACATATGTATATAGTTTGCTTTGATTTCTTTATACTTAGCATTTTGTAGTGCAGCTGACTTATTTGCATATGTATGTTTAACTTACCTTTTCTATCATTGCAATGTTTATAGGTTATTCCCCTTATTTTTTTATGATATGTTTTTATGAAGTTGTCACACTATTGATTTTTCTAGCTTATGTGTTGATTTGTCTAAGCTAAACAAAGAATAGTTAAAAATGTATATTTTTTATCTTATGTCTTATTTATTTATATAGGTTATTAACAAAACTTCCTAATATTATTCCCAGTTAGTTTACTTTTAATTATTCAATTTATAACATATTTGTACTAAAAAAAAATTATATTTATGTTAAATATGGACTTGTTTCATTCCAAACAATATTATTTAGGTATTTAAATATGTATCAAATCAAATGACTATAATGCAAAGCCCCATTAATTTTATCGAATAAGGAAATTCTATTTCAAATATTTTTGAAAGACTCTATTTTAAATTTTCAAATCAAAATTTCTGTTGTTGACACAAATATACTAATAAATATACAAAGATCTTATTTGTTTGTAAAATGTAAAGCTTATATTTAATTTAAATTAGATTAAATATTCATTAAAATATGTTGTCAAAAATTCCGGGTTGTTACATTCCTCCCCCCTTAAAAGAATTTCGTCCCCGAAATTTAAAACAACAGTTAATTCAAAAGCTTTTATACAAAAAATCCAAACATACATATCCTTCATACTATACACACTCAAACAGTCCACTCTAACAAACATCACTAGTTATCCGAACATAGATCCGGATAAGCATTCCTAAAACTATCGAGAGTTTCCCAGGTACAATCTCTGGGATCCTCACTCTATTGCACCTTGACGAGCTTCACCACTTTGTTCCTGAGTTGCTTCTCGTCTCGATCCACAATCTGAACTGGATTTCTGACCATAGTTAAATTGGGTTCCACTTCCAAGTCTTCTTGAATTACCGGTTCTACAACCAGTGACGGATCATGAACAAATTTCCTCAAATGCGATACATGAAACACATTATGAATCCCAGACATCCGCTCTGGCAATTCAATCCTATAGGCTAAGCTCCAATTCTTTCCAACACTCCGAATGGTCCAATGTATCTCGGAGCAAGTCTTCCCATCTTTCCAAATCTTATAGCGCCTTTAATTGGGGAAACTTTAACAAAAACCAAGTCTCTGATCTCAAATTCCAATGGCCTTCGTCTTCTATCAGCATATTTCTTCTGTCGATCTTGAGCAGCTTTCATCCTTTTCTTGATAAGCTCAACCTTCGCAGAAGCTTCTCGAATAAGATCGGTTCCGAGCACAAGATGATCCTTCGATTCAATCCAACAAGATGGGGATCTACACGGTCTTCCGTATAAAGCTTCATAAGGAGCCATCTTAATACTCGCTTGATAACTGTTATTGTAAGAGAATTCCACTAGATGAAGATGGTCCTCCCAAGATCCTCTGAAATCTAAAACACAAGACCGCAGCATATCCTCAAGAATACGATTAAGCCTCTTCGTCCGTCCGTCCGTTTGAGGATGATAGGCTGTACTTAATCTCAAATCCGTTTCCATTTCTAATTGCAGAGCTTCCCAAAATTTGCTAGTGAAAATAGGATCACGGTCACTTACTATGCTGACTGGAACACCATGCAATCGAACTATCTCTTTCAAGAAAATTTCCGCCAAAGATACTACAGTACGGGTTGCCTTAACTGGTATAAAATTGGCACACTTAGTTAAACGATCCACAATAACCCATATACCATCATTCCCTTTCCTGGTTCTAGGCAAACCATTAATAAAATCCATCGAGATCATTTTCCATTTCCAATTCGGAATTTCCAAAGGTTGCAATAACCCGACAGATTTCTGTTGATCACCTTTAACTTATTGGCAGATGGCACAACTGTTCACAAAAGTAGCTACATCTTCCTTTATGCCTTCCACCAAAAGACTCTCCTCATAACTTTGTACATCTTCGAGATTCCCGGATGAATGTTTAATTTGGAACGATGACTTTCAGACAACACTTCCCGCCTCAACTCCTTATCATTTGGGACACAGATTCTCCTGTTGATTCTTAATGTTCCTTGACCATCGATTTCAAAACTAGGACACTGACCCTTTCTGACTCTTTTAATGATCGTCCTCAACTTCTTATCAGATTCTTGCTTGCTTGAAATCCTTTCAATAAGAGATGGAACTACTTCCAGAAGAGATAGAACCGCGTTCCTGCTGAGAGCATCGGCTACGACATTCGCTTTTCCCGGAGTGTACAAAATATCCAAATCATAGGATGCGAGAAATTCAACCCATCACTGCTGTCTCAGATTAAGGTCTTTTCGAGAGAATAGATATTTCAACGGTTTGTCATCCGTGAACAATTCAAATTTCTCTCCCAAAAGATAATGTCTCCAAATTTTCAAAGCAAAAACAATGGCTAGCAATTCAAGATCATGCATAGCGTAGTTTTTCTCATGAGGCTTCAATTGCCGACTAGCATACGCAATAACCCTTCCGTTCTGCATCAGAACTTCTCCCAAACCCACTATACAAGCATCAGTGTAAACCTTGAATTTGCTTTTCCCATCCGGAATAGCAAGTACTAGTGCACTAGTTAACCTTATCTTTAATTCCTTAAAAGCTTCTTCACACTGAGGTGTCCATTTGAATTTTGCTCCTTTTCTGGTCAGCTTGGTCAGATGCAAAGAAATCTTGGAATAGTCCCTGATAAATTTCCTATAGTAGCCAGCCAATCCTAGAAAATTGCAAACTTCCATCGGTGTCTCTGGCTGTTTCCATTCCAGAATAGTTTCAACTTTCGCTGGGTCTACAGAAATGCCTTCACCCGAAACAATGTGCCCTAAAAAATTTAACCTTCGATTTCCAGAAATGGCACTTCGAGAACTTCGCCTTCAGCACATGCTTCCTCAGAGTCTCTAATACAATCCTCAAATGCTCCCTGTGCTCTTCTTTGGATTTGGAGTAGACCAAGATATCATCAATGAATACCAGCACAAACTTATTCAACACATCCCTAAAGACTCGGTTCATGAGGTCAACGAAGTAGGCAGGAGCGTTGGTTAATCCAAACAGCATAACCAACCACTCATAGAAACAAATTTGGTCCCCTAAATACAGTCAAGGGAATACTGTCTTCAGCTACCCTCAACTGGTGGAAACCTGAAGCAAGATCCAATTGAGAAAAGATAGAAGCACCATGCAACTGGTCAAAAAGATTGTAACAACCCGCATATTTATCGATTTTTAAATTTAAATATTTTATTTAAATATTTTATCGATATTCAGAATTTAGTCCGAAAAGCTACTTTTTGCATACGGTCGAATTAGGACTCGGGACCACTCGCATTGAGTTTAAAATACCATTTGCGACCTTTTTGAGTATAAGCTTCTATATGTTTGGAGTAAGTTGATTTTTGCTATTTTTTCACTTAGGGCTTTGGTTTGGGTTGAGCCCAATAACCCCACTTATGTATTCGGTCCCAACCCCTTATCCTCTTCATTACTTCATTTCTAATTCCTAATATTCAAGCTTTCATAACAATGGAGAGTGGAAGAGGAAATTAAAACTCCAAGCCCTAGTTTTCTTTTGCAAATCAAACTCTAGCTCCAAACTAATAGAAGAACCCATTGGTAAGCTTCTCTTCTTCTTCTCCAACTCATTCTCTTATCAATTTCAGAAATTCCTAAACCTAACTTTGGGAATGTTCTTCTTTTAAAGCTTAGAATCAAGCTTCTTGAGTTGGATTTGAAGAGTGGTTGATTCTCCTTTGCTTCCAAGCTTCTTTTTCAATCGTTTGGGTTCAAAGGTGAGATTTTTATCTCACATCTATGCTTATAATTATCTTCGAATGTTAGGTATGAATTCCTAACACTTATTCGTGTGCATTAGCTTTTGGTTTGGATTGATTTGGTGAATATTCTAATTTTTGGTGTTTTGGGTTCAATTCTTTAAAAATCATGGCTTTGATGTTCAAATGCGTTTTTGGTGATGCATCGAGGAGCCAATAGGATCGGGTAGCCGTTGGGCATAATTCCCTATCGTCCATGCTCGTTCGGTTGCGAATTGGTGGAGTTTGCACATCAATTAAATGGGTTTCAATTTGCTGAACATCAGTGTCGGCCGACCGAACCCCTGGGCCGGTCGACCGACCTGCTACTAAGGTGCATAGGCACCTTTCTGTCTCTGGTCCGGTCGACTGGCTACAGGACTCAGTGGACCGACCTGCTTTCCGAGAAAATTTCTGAAACAGGGTCCGGTCGACCGAGCTCTACAGCCGGCCGACCGACCTGTTGCAATTTTGCCTACTTCGCCTAATTGTTCGAATTTCCAACTTTAATCGATTTGTGTTTTTTCCTATTTGTTGTTATCATTTATTATGACTTTGATGACTCCATTTTAGGGATTTTTGAATATCCATTTCGATGGATTCTTTATCGGTTTCGTTGGATTTTTATTCACATCTTCATATGTGAATTTTAGTGATTGATTGTTCCTACAATCTTCTTCGTGATTTGTCACTTTAAAAATATAAAGGTTTCTATACTAGTAATAAATATCAAAACTCTTTCTTCAAATGATTTCAACACTATTTTAGTACAAAGCTCGTTTCTTAAACCGTTTTCCAATCTATTAGTATATATAAACCTTTACCTCACTCGTATGAAAAATCTAATTAAACGACTTAGTAAAATGAGTGGTATGAAACGCTTGCGTTTACTTCGTCGGTTAATTCTTCGACTTGTTCGATTGAATCTCTTGTGACAATTTTATAGTGGAGATCTACAGTTTGTTCGTAAATATTTAAGTTAAGCAAGTGGTTATGGGACATGAAGCTAAACTCATATATTTACTAGCTTAGTGTAATTGACGCTTCTCGTTGATCATGACGATCATCTTTGTGATTTAGACTAGCAATGTGCGATGTCTCTTTGTCTGCAAGGGAGACTAAACCCCGTTTTGTGGAGTTTCGACTCAAATTGGTGGGGTAGCAACCCATGGTCTTCGGGCCGTTTGTGGAGCTTCGCTCAATTTGTGATGGTTAGCAACCATGGAATTAGCGTTCCGTTTGTGATACACGTGTTGGTGAGCCTTATGCTCCCATTTATGATAGGCCTCCCTCCCCTTTTTGTGATTTCTGGATTTCTTGAGATGATTTCTAGAATTTTTGTTTCACCAATTTTCGTGATTTCCATTGATAAGTTTTATCAATATTTGTGCATTGGTGAATTTGTGTGTCATTGACTTTTGTGATTGACATTGATATAATCGTCAATATTTATGGTTTGGTGAACGAAATAAGGAGTATGACATTTCTTTGATTCTCGTGTAGATTTTGTGATATTGATTAATCTCTTGTTGATTTTCAATTACTTATATATATCACAGCTTGGCATTGTGATTATTATATGTTTAGTCATATCTCTTACTCTATATCGTTTCATCTGATATTTATAGTTAGACTGATCCATTTATTATTTTCTTATTAAACAATACTCGGGTCAGACCGAGATGTTACAGGTGCTTCAGCTTGACTTCTCACTTGGGATTGATTCCTCTGACTTTTGGCTAACTACTTAGATTAGTAGTTTTTTGTTGTATACACTTGAGATATAGACTCATAGTTGTATTCTTTTGTATAGCACGTGTTGCTATTCTTTTGTATTATTGTGGATCTTTTTGACCACTACTCTGATATACACTTTCATGTGTTAGTTATATATTCATATCTTCTTCCGCCTTTGTGATATGAATTGTCTGTGACTGATTTATGTTATGTTTATTTCTATATTTGTTTCCGAAGATATTATAGCCACTGTGTAGTAGCTTTGAGTTTGTGTCGGTAGGTCGGATTTCCCTCTTGATAAAGAAATGCATGTTATACTATCCGACATATCGATGCTCGCGCAAAGCAATTACACGGATGGTCGCTCCTCAACAGCCTTATTCTCCGTGCTAGTTGACAGCATTCACCGTAATGTTCTTGGCTAGCGTGGGTATAGAGGTGGGGCGTCATAGCTTGGTATCAGAGCCAAACTTCGGAACAATGTAGAATAATTTAACAAGGATCATAATCCTAAGTCCTTCTTAGGAGTAGTGCCTTAGGATTTAAGTTGAGTCTTCGTACCGATTCATCCTATTTTCTTTATGATTCCTTGTTTTATCTATCAAGATTGCTTGGTATTCCTTTTGTGAATAACCTTTTCTTCTTCTTTATTTCTTTCTTAAGGAAGAGAAATGGTTAGACCTGGCCGTCCCAGCGCCGGTCAATCTAGTGCTGCTCCCCAAGATGGAGTTTTTATGACTGCTCAACAGCTTCTTGATTTAGTGACAAATGCTCAAGCAGCTGGAGCTAACCCGGAACCTACTCACCCAAAGTCGGGATTTGCACGCTTGTGCAGCGATTACACTAATTTGGGTGGGAAGCCATTCAAAGGTTCCGAAACTGTTATTGAAGTACAGGCTTGGCTAAGGTCATGCGATCGAATCTTTTCTCGCATGAATCTTATTGACCTTCACCGAGTTCAGGTGGCCTCTAGTATGCTCCAAGAAAGAGCATTGGACTGGTACGAACTTCTAATTTCTGAGATTAATGAAGCAGATCTCACTTGGGAGAAATTCCGGGAACGCTTCGAGTTGAAATTTGTACCAGAAGCAGAGAAAGTGACATTGGCTCGACGATTTATAGACCTTGTTCAAGGTGAGTCCTCCGTTACTGATTATGTCGCCTCCTTCGAGTCGCTTTCCAAATATGGGGTTGAATACATCAACACCCCATTGAAGAAGAACCAAAGATTTGTCTATGGCTTAAACAAAAATCTCAAGAATCCATTACTTCTAAAATTAAAAGTTTCTTTCGACCAACTCATTGATATCGCTCTTCGTCTTGAAGAAGCGGATAGGGAGAATGATGTTGAAGTGATGGGTTCCAAACCAAGCTTCAACAACAACAAGAAAGGCCTAATAAATTCAAAGGTCCTTATCCCAATAAGAAAGGGAAGAAAGCAACCTTTGTGGCAAAGACTTCTTTCTTTGGTCGTGGGGAATGCTATAATTGTGGTTCGAAGGACCATTACGCGAACAAGTGCCCAAAGTCTCTCTCTTGCCGCTACCGCAAAGGTCCCGGTCATGTTATATCTTCATGCCCCAAGCTTCAGGGCAAGAAGGAGAGAAAGTTAAATGTATCCCAAGCCCCTGGCAACACATCTCGTGGTCAAGGTATGCTTCATTCTATCCTTGATGGCATTATTGTGTTTCGTGATCAACCCATTCGAGTTCTTTTTGATGCGGGTGCATCCCACTCTTTCATTTCAAAAGAGCTTGTTGATACTTTTTCTTTGGATGTTTTGTGTTTAATGACTTCTTTGAGAATTGCAAATCCGGTTGGTGGATTCGCAACAATCAGTTTATTGTGTAAAGATGTCGAGATTATTTTGTGTGATTTTCCTTTCCTAGCCGATTTGCATGTCATGCGTTATTTAGGCTTTGGAATGATTTTGGGAATGGATTGGCTTAACCGTTATGAAGCTCATATCCTATGTCCTGAGCGGATTATTCATCTTCGACATCCTCAATCTGTTAATCAGGTTTTTGTTATTCTTAAAGATTCGGATTCTGCTTTGGTTGCATCTTTATATTCTTTAAATCCTCGTGATGACGATGATGATGATGAGGGTGATATTGTTTCTCATATTCACGTCGTTCATGAATTTTCCGACATATTCGAGCCCATTTTAGGATTATCCCCTAAGCGAGCAATTGAGTTCAGAATTAATCTCATTCCTGGAGCTCAACCTATCACTCGCCCTCCTTATCGTATGTTCAATAAAGAAAACGAGGAGATGCGTAAACAATTATCCGAATTGGAGACGAAGCAATTTATTCGCTCTAGTTCCTCGCCTTGGGGAGCTTCAGCTATTTTTGTGAAGAAATCCGATGGTACACTTAGGCTTTGCGTTGACTACCGCAAGCTTAATGATCTTACTATCAAAAATAAATATCCTTTACCTCGGACTGATGATCTATTCGATCAACTTAGTGGTGCTAGAGTCTTTTCACAATTAGACTTAGCTACTGGATTTCATCAGCTTCGTATTGCAGAGGATAACATTCCTTTGACATCGTTCCGTACTCGTTATGGATCTAATAAAACGAATGCTCCGGCTTATTTCGTTGACCTTATGAATCGAGTTTTCATAGTTGACCTTATGAATCGAGTTTTCATAGATTTTCTCGACCGGTTTGTTCTCATCTTTATTGATGATATTCTTGTGTATTCTAAAACCGAGGAGGAGCATGAAAAACATCTTCGGATTGTGTTGGAAACTCTTAGGAGTAATCAATTAAAAGCAAAATTTTCTAAATGCCATTTTTGGCAATCTCGTGTGAAGTTTCTCGGTCATATTATTTCCGAATCCGGAATTTCCGTGGATCCTTCAAAGATTGAAGCGATTCAAGATTGGAAGAGACCAGAGAGTGTGACGGAGATTCGTAGTTTTCTTGGGTTGGCGGGTTATTACCGCCGTTTTATCAAAACTTTTCTAAGATTGCCGTGCCTCTCACTAGCTTAACGAAGAAAGGTGTTAAATACATTTGGTCGGACAAATGTGAAGCTTCTTTTCAGAAATTGAAGGAACTTCTTTCTGATGCTCCTATTCTTGTTATTCCCGAGGGGAATCAAGATTTCGTTGTTTATACCGATGCTAGTCGTGTTGGTTTGGGTGCCGTTCTTATGCAAAGAGAATGTGTTATTGCTTATGCTTCTAGGCAATTGAAGCCTGATGAGACTAGATATGCCACTCATGATTTAGAGCGCGCGGCTATTGTTTTTGCTCTTCGGATTTGGCGTCATTATCTTTTAGGAGAGAAATTTGTTCTTTATACCGATCATAAATCCTTGAAGTATTTATTCTCTCAAATGGAACTTAATTTGCGTCAATAGCGTTGGCTCGAATTTCTTGCACCATATGATCTTGATATTCTTTATACTCCCGGTAAGGGTAATCGTGTCGCCGATGCTCTTAGCCGTAAACAACAAGCTGTTGTTTCTATTATGATATCCGAATGGAACGATCTCGAGATTTTATCCACTTGCGAAATTCGAGACCATGTTTTCGATTTATGTTCATCTCTTGTTTTATGTAGCCTTGAGGATCACCCTTCTCTTTTAGATCGCATTTTTGAAGCTCAAAGGCTAGATCCCGAATTGGCTCTTCTTGGCCAAAATATTAAGGATAAAATTGATATTGAAGGTTTGAAAAACTTTGATATCGATTCTCGTGGCGGCATTCGAAAATTTGGTAGACTTATCGTGCCAAATATTAGTGATCTTCATAAAGATATTTTAGAAGATTCTCATTGTTCTAAATTTACCATTCATCCCGCTAGTAGTAAAATGTACGTGGGTATGAAGCGACTTTATTATTGGGAGGGAATGAAATCTGATATTGCTAACTTTGTTAAGCGTTGCATGACTTGCCAACTCGTTAAGGCCGAGCATCAAAGACCCGGTGGGTTATTGCAACCTTTAGAAATTCCAATTTGGAAGTGTGACCATATTTCCATGGATTTTATAGACGGCCTTCCCCGTTCTCGTTCGGGTCATGATAGCTTATGGGTTATAGTTGATAGGCTTACTAAATCTGCCCATTTTATTCCTGTTCGGTCCAATCGGACCGTACCTCTTTTGGCCAAACTTTTTATTAAAGAAATTGTTAAATTGCATGGAGTTCCTACTTCTATTGTTAGTGATCGTGATCCATTGTTTACTAGTGGATTTTGGAAGAGTCTTCAAAAAGCTTTGGGAACGAAGCTTAATTTTAGCACCGCTTATCATCCCCAGTCCGATGGACAAACCGAGCGTGTGAATCAAACTCTTGGAGATCTTCTCCGTGCTTGTGTGCTTGATTTTGATGGAAATTGGGAAGATCATATTTCTCTTGTTGAGTTTTCCTATAATAATAGCTTCCAATCTAGTATTGATATAGCACCTTTCGAGGCACTCTATGGAAGGCCATGCCGATCTCCTTCTTGTTGGCTTGAGGCCGGTGAGAAGCTAGTTTTAGGTCCAGATTTTATTCGTGATTTCACAGAAAAGATTGATCTTATCCGTCATAGGATGAAAGAAGCCCAAAGTAGACAAAAATCCTATGCCGATAACCGGAGAAGGAAGTTAGAGTTTTCTGTGGGAGATCTTGTGTTCATTCGTGTGTCACCTATGAAAGGTGTTGTACGTTTCAGTCGATCGGGAAAGTTAGCGCCTCGATATATTAGGCCATTTCCTATCACCGAACATATTGGTTCCATGGCTTATTGCCTATCATTACCGGCTCAGTTTTCTTCCATGCATGACGTGTTTCACGTTTCTCAATTACGGAAGTGTCTTCGAGATTCCGATTCTGTTCTTGAGCCCGGTGTTGTGGAAGAAATTGAAGTTTCACCTTATTTAACTTATGAGCAACATCCTATTCGTATTATTGCTTCGGAGGTCAAGCGCCTTCGAAATAAAGATGTTCCCCTTGTGAAAGTTCAGTGGTCTTCAAATCCTAAGGATTGTTCTTGGGAATCTAGAGAGTTCATCGAGCGAGCATATCCGGACTTGCTTTCCCGTGCTCTTTAAGGTGAACCTTTTATATCAAATTTTTTTTGTGTTGAATATGCTTTTATGGTTGTTACTTTATATTTTCTTCTTAAATATTGTGAGGACGCAATTTCTTTAAGGAGGGGAGTCTGTAACAACCCGCATATTTATCGATTTTTATATTTAAATATTTTATTTAAGTATTTTATCGATATTCGGAATTTAGTCCGAAAAGCTACATTTTGCATACGGTCGAATTAGGACTCGGGACCACTCGCATTGAGTTTAAAATACCGTTTGCGACCTTTTTAAGTATAAGCTTCGATATGTTTGGAGTAAGTTGATTTTTGCTACCTTTTCACTTAGGGCTTTGGTTTGGGTTGAGCCCAATAACCCCACTTATGTATTCAGTCCCAACCCCTTATCCTCTTCATTACTTCATTTCTAATTCCTAATATTCAAGATTTCATAACAATGGAGAGTGGAAGAGGAAATTAAAACTCCAAGCCCTAGTTTTCTTTTGCAAATCAAACTCTAGCTCCAAACTAATAGAAGAACCCATTGGTAAGCTTCTCTTCTTCTTCTCCAACTCATTCTCTTATCAATTTCAGAAATTCCTAAACCTAACTTTGGGAATGTTCTTCTTTTAAAGCTTAGAATCAAGCTTCTTGAGTTGGATTTGAAGAGTGGTTGATTCTCCTTTGCTTCCAAGCTTCTTTTTCAATCGTTTGGGTTCAAAGGTGAGATTTTTATCTCACATCTATGCTTATAATTATCTTCGAATGTTAGGTATGAATTCCTAACACTTATTCGTGTGCATTAGCTTTTGGTTTGGATTGATTTGGTGAATATTCTATTTTTTGGTGTTTTGGGTTCAATTCTTTAAAAATCATGGCTTTGATGTTCAAATGCGTTTTTGGTGATGCATCGAGGAGCCAATAGGATCGGGTAGCTGTTGGGCATAATTCCCTATCGTCCGTGCTCGTTTGGTTGCGAATTGGTGGAGTTTGCACATCAATTAAATGGGTTTCAATTTGCAGAACATCAGGGTCGGCCGACCGAACCCCTGGGCCTGTCGACCGATCTGCTACTAAGGTGCATAGGCACCTTTCTGTCTCTGGTGCGGTCGACTGGCTACAGGGCTCAGCCGACCGACCTACTTCCCGAGAAAATTTCTGAAACAGGGTTCGGTCGACCGAGCTTTGCAGCCGGCCGACCGACCTGTTACAATTTTGCCAACTTCGCCTAACTGTTTGAATTTCCAACTTTAATTGATTTGTGTTTTTTTCTATTTGTTGTTATCATTTATTATGACTTTGATGACTCCTTTTTAGGGATTTTTGAATATCCATTTTGATGGATTCTTTATCGGTTTCGTTGGATTTTTATTCACATTTTCGTATGTGAATTTTAGTGATTGATTGTTCCTACAATCTTCTTCATGATTTGTCACCTTAAAAATATAAAGGTTTCTATACTAGTAGTAAATATCAAAACTCTTTCTTCAAATGATTTCAACACTATTTTAGTACAAAGCTCGTTTCTTAAACCGTTTTCCAATCTATTAGTATATACAAACCTTTACCTCACTCGTATGAGAAATCTAATTAAACGACTTAGTAAAACGAGTGGCATGAAACACTTGCGTTTACTTCGCCGGTTAATTCTTGGACTTGTTCGATTGAATCTCTTATGACAATTTTATAGTGGAGATCTACAGTTTGTTCGTAAATATTTAAGTTAAGCAAGTGGTTATGGGACATGAAGCTAAACTTATATATTTACTAGCTTAGTGTAATTGACACTTCTCGTTGATCATGACGATCATCTTTGTGATTTAGACTAGCAATGTGCGATGTCTCTTTGTCTACGAGGGAGACTAAACCCCGTTTTGTGGAGTTTCGACTCAAATTGGTGGGGTAACAACCCATGGTCTTCGGGCCGTTTGTGGAGCTTCGGCTCAATTTGTGATGGTTAGCAACCATGGAATTAGTGTTCCGTTTGTGATACACGTGTTGGTGAGTCTTATGCTCCCGTTTGTGATAGGCCTCCCCCCTTTTTGTGATTTCTGGATTTCTTGAGATGATTTCTAGAATCCGTGTTTCACCAATTTTCGTGATTTCCATTGATAATTTTTATCAATATTTGTGCATTGGTGAATTGTGTATCATTGACTTTTGTGATTGACATTGATATAATCCTCAATATTTATGGTTTGGTGAATGAAATAGGGAGTATGACATTTCTTTGATTCTTGTGTAGATTTTGTGATATTGATTAATCTCTTGTTGATTTTCAATTACTTATATATATCATAGCTTGGCATTGTGATTATTATACGTTTAGTCATATCTCTTGCTCTATATCGTTTCATCTGATATATATAGTTAGACTGATCCGTTTATTATTTTCTTATTAAATAATACCCAGGTCAGACCGAGATGTTACAGGTTCTTCAGCTTGACTTCTCACTTGGGATTGATTCCTCTGACTTTTGGCTAACTACTTAGATTAGCAATTTTTTGTTGTATACACTTGAGATATAGACTCATAGTTATATTCTTTTGTATAGCATGTGTTGCTGTTCTTTTGTATTATTGTGGATCTTTTTGACCATTACTCTGATATACACTTTCATGTGTTAGTTATATATTCATATCTTCTTCCGCCTTTGTGAAATGAATTGTCTGTGACTGATTTATGTTATGTTTATTTCTATATTTGTTTCCGAAGATATTATAGCCACTGTGTAGTAGCTTTGAGTTTGTGTCGGTAGTTCGGATTTCCCTCTTGATAAAGAAATGCATGTTATACTATCCGACATATCGATGCTCGTGCAAAGCAATTACACGGATGGTCGCTCCTCAACAGCCTTATTCTCCGTGCTAGTTGACAGCATTCACCGTAATATTCTTGGCTAGCGTGGTTATAGAGGTGGGGCATCACAAAGATCATCGATGCGAGGAAGAGGATATTTGTTACGGATAGTCACCTTGTTCAATTCTCTATAACCAACACAGAACCTCAGTGATCCATCCGATTTGCTCACAAACACTACCGCGAACCCCTACAAGAAAAACAGGTTCTAATCAATCCCTTTTCTAAAAGATCCTGAGTCTGCTTAATCAACTCTTCCCTTTCCCTATGAGCCATTCTCCTACTGGGCTGAATCACTGGCACAGCTCCTGGAATCAAATCAATACGAAACTCTATTTCTCGATGTGGTGGCAGACACTTAAGTTCTTCAAATACTTCAGCAAAATCTTGAACCACATCAATGTCTTCAACTCTCTTTTCAAAAGTCTCAATTCCATGCAAAAGACTGCTCAAGTGAATTCCAGAATTATCACATGACACTCTGGCAATTCTACCCAGATCAGTTTCCAACGAAACTGTTCTCTCATCACAATTCAAGACGGCTTTATACTTGTCCAGCCAATCCATCCTCAAAATAAGATCAAATCCCTTAAAATTAAACACATACGGGTCACAAGAAAAGCTGTGGGATAGATAAGAGATCTTCAAGTCCTTACAGACGGTGTCTAATTTGGTCACCCCTCCTATAGGATTAGATACCAAGATAGGACTGTCTATAGAACTAGGGGTAAGAGAGAACTTTTCAATAGAATCCAAAGAAATAAAACTCAAGGAAGCACCCGAATCAAACAAAACTCTAATATATTTTCCATCTAAAAGTAAAGTACCTTCTAATACTCCCTTGACCATCAAGAAGAAGATGGTCCGGCTTCCAAAGCAAAAACTTTATTCTGAGGCTCCCTCTGCAGAAGTGGACAATTCTTGATCATGTGTCCTGGCTGATGAAAATTAAAGCACAATGATTTATGTACCATAGCTGATCCTGGACCACTCTGATGCGGTTGTTGTTGTTGCTGCTGGAATCCTTTTCTAGGACACTTATTTGCCAAATGTCCTTCCTGTTGACAAATGTAGCACTTGCGAGGTCCGTTGTTATTCCCAGGTTTCTTCTTATTCGGCTTTCTCCATTTAGAATCGAACTTCCGCTTATTCGAATTAGTGAAATTCCCACCTGAAGCTGCCAATGGAGCCTCCAGTTTCTTACTCATCAAACTTTCATATCTCAATGCCATATCAATCAAATCAACAAAAGATCCCTTCATAAGCACTGTCAATTTCCCATGGAATTCAGGCCTCAACCCTTGCACAAATTTCTCATTCTTTTTCAGAGGAGTATCGATGAGTCCTAGTCCATAACAAGAGAGTTCGTTGAATCTGGTTTCATACTCCAAAATAGACATGCTAACCTGCTTCAAATACAGAAAATCCTGATACAATTGGGTTCTTCCTACCGTTGGCACAAACTTCTCTTCAAACAATTCCTTAAATATGTCCCATGAAATGTCATACTCAGAAATATTTGCAATAGTTGAATCCCACCATGCTGCTGCCCCACCTTGCTGTTGCCACGATGCCATATGCCTCTTACGCTCATCAGACAATTTCATGCTCTTGAAAATGCGCTCACAAGAGCGTAGCCAGTCTTGAACTTCAATTATTGACTCAGAACCTTTGAATGGTTGGCCTCCAAGATTTTTGAAATTCCTTGCATAAAGCTGCAAAACTAACTTGAGGCGGTACTGGATTGACAGCCTCACTAACATTTTGACTCCGTCCATTATCTGTTGAAGTACTGGCCCTAACTCTGCCTCTTCTTCCGGAACTCATGTCGGTCACCTGAATAGGTAACTCAACAAATTTAGATAGATATATATAATTATATGAAAATACAAATGCGCACTCTCAAGATAAATATAACACAAGAGCCTAGGTACTCGCTCGACCTAGCGCTCTGATACCAACTGTGATGACCCGCCTTTCTCAACCCAGAAAGACGTTTCATCATTAAGAAAGAAAGGGATAGAAATAGAAAAGAATAGAAAGAAAGAACAACAACATCAGAATCTCACAGCGGAATGGAACAAAATACAATACATCACATAACTATTACATAGTTATATATACATCAGAGTAATACAATATCACATAACAGGACTGTCATATACATATATGTCCATACATACATCCAAAATACAGCATACACTAACTACACAGCGGAACTACATATATAGATACATACGTCTGGTCTTCTTCCCAAAATAGCTTCTCCAGAAAATCAACACTCCCAAATACCTATCACTTGGCTACTCATAAAAATTTGAGTACCCAAGAGTTTATGAAAAACAAAATATAAACTCCGGGTCAGACATGGGTCTGGTATGAGTAAACAGGTTAAAATTGCTTAACTTTGAAAATCATTTGAAATAAAGGTATCACGTAAGACTCCCCATAAATAAATACGGGTAAGTTTTTACCTTACGCTAACCAAAACATTTTATAGGAAATTCAGTGATATTATAATAGTGTTTAGGGTTTTCAAGTAAATAGAAAATAGACAAAATTGTTACATTCATTAAATTCCAGCTACTAGCCACGAAAGTGGGTAATAAAAAACAAAACCGTAGGGTCTCGTAGGGAAAATGGGTTTCCAACAATGGCAGGGCTACTGGGGTACCGCCCGTCACAGTATGGGGCCTAGATCACTGTACCGAGGATCACTTCTGACTCCCTACAACACAAGGCCGAAACCATTCCTTACCGAACAGTCCCAAACAAGATAACACCGCAGTTGTGGTCAATAACTGCTCAAACAGCCGAAATAAAAAGGGATATCTAGACAGGGGAATATCTTGTCCTGCTTGGGAAAGACCCACCTAACCTTGCTGCATCTCCCCTGCTTTAGCCATTCCCGGTTGATGACGCTTGAGGCTGCGATTACCTTTATTAAACATTATTCTTAGAATGCTCATCGTTCGCCTGACGATGTGTTGAAAGCATTCAATCCATACAAGTTCGTTCCGGGTTCGAATGAAACCGAAGGCATTATCTCGTTACACTCATTTTGGAATCACCCTCAGAGTTAACGACGATAATCCTTGCATTCTGAAACACCATCTCGATCACCACGTGATAAGTCACGACCTATCGTTTAATTTGGATCGATGTGGTTTTCGGAGAATCAAAATTGATTCTTCCGATCCCGGTCTCATCGAAATCCAAACGCCATTTTAAGGGCCAAGTTGTCTATTTAACTCAACAGTTAAATTTAATATCAGAATTCACATAACAGATATAACAGATAGATCATACACAGTTATCACAGATATCCATAATATATCACAACATATCACAGAGATATCATCAAACAGATCTTAAAGTCAATCAAACAGAATTATCAATGTATACCAAACAGTTTGGTTTTACTTAACTTAATTAATTGCTTAAGAATAAACTATTTTATTCTGTTTAATTAATTACTGATTAATTAACTTATTAATGATCAACTAATTACTTATTTATCATTAATTATTAATTTATTTGTCATCTAATCTTTAAGTAATTGTTTAATTAATTAACTTTTATTCATCAATTGTTACTTAATTACTCAGTTAATTAATTTATTTTAATCGTTAATTAATAACTTACTTAATAAAAATTTATTACTTATTTAATTATCACAAATTACTTTGATAAATCAATTATTATCAACTAAATTAAAGTATAATTTCCTAATTAATCACTTAAGTTAATTTCCATTAATTAACTTCAAGTAATTAGCTAACGTTATTAAGTTTTAAATTGATTTAACATATGATTTATTTTTAATTACAAAATTAATTTAAAGTTATCAATTAAATTTCAAATATAAATTAATTAACATTTTAATTACTTATTATTAATCACCTATCTTTACATACTTACCTTATTAAACTTTTAAAACAAATATTAGCCTAACTAACTAATTGTTTAGTTACTTAGTTATAAAAAAAAACACAAAATTTGCACGTTCAATTGGTAAAGGATCAGAGCCAGCACCCATCCCTACGCGAGACAGTCTCGAGTTTTTCCCCATGCGTCTCCCTCTATCACTCTCTATCTTCTTCTCCCTCTCCCTGATTCCTTTCTTCTTATCAATTTTTTTAGTAACAGTTTAAGTAAAGTTATAAATTACTACTGAAGCTACTCACGTAAACGACTTGGAGGCAACCCAAGGAAAACTCAAAGCGACCTCTCAAGGAGCTCGAGCAACCCACACGCGATAACCAAAAAAAAACTCTTCGGGCACTGATCACCACCGTGCACGTGCACGGTGGTTCGCTTTGCCTCCGGCGACTCGCGCCAGCCCCCACAACCCCAAATCGTCCGCTTATACGAATACATCACTCAAACCATCACGATTCGGTTGAAGGAAAAAAATTTCCTGTAGTTCGAACATGCGACAACAAATACCCAGCAAAAATTCCTTCGTGCGACCACCGTCCATCACCGAAGGTAATGGAACTCCACCAAAACTTCGACCACATTCCCCCCTAACACCACCTAAAATCGCGATCCACTCGGTTGCCTAATGATGCCGAAAACAAATTTTTACAGAGCATTAAAAATATAAGCACTAAAACCCTACCTTAATCTCAATCTCAAAATCTATGCATTCAAAAATTGTTTTGACATTTTTCTGGAATCAAATGGATTACAAGCTTGCTTTCTATCAATTTACAGAAATTAAAATTAACGCAATCATCTAGAATTGACAAAAATCCATTTTAGTTTCATTTTAAAACTGCTCCTCATACCCTTGCATAAAAATCAAAAATTTTATGCTAAAAATCATAATTTTGTGTATGAAATCTAAATATACTATTGAATTAACAAATTTAAACATTTGAAATTTGATCCTTTTAATTATTTTACCTGTAACTTGAAATACAGTATGTATAGATTACTGTAAAACTCTAACAAAGTTGCAGGCCTTGATTTGGATAAACAACTTAGATTAGCATTAATATCCAAGGTTAAAACATTTGAAGTATTTACAATTTCTTTGTTTATTATGTTCAGAAACTTCGGAAAAACACTGAAGAACAGCCATATCAAATTTTCCAGAGCAACAGCAATTACTTAAGGCTACTTATTTAAGCAAAGATCAAAACACACACCATTTATAAGCTACAGATACAAGTTTAGATTGAAAATAAGTAAGTTTACTCACCAAGTAAACTTTAAAACAGGAGGTAAGGTATTGATGAAGAACACTGCCGAAAGAAATTTCCTGAAGCCTTTCTTTAGCTTCCTGTTTTGAATTAATTTAAGTTTACCAAGCAACAAATGTTTATCTTCTCTCCTTATTTGATTCTCAGGTATGTTTTTAGGTGTAGTCAAGTTTTATATACGAACATAATATATGGGTGAATATATATATATATATATATATATATATATATATATATATATATATAGAAGTTGCTTAACAGCAGGTTGTAACTGGACAGTTTGTATTTGTAATGTCATTTTTTTCTTTTAATTGGTTAAGTACCATATACTGCAGAAGGAATTATCACAGGAATTCGGCTGTAGTACTAGCTTGAACAAAATGTTGTGCTAATTAATGCTTTTTCATTAATTATGATAACATGTAATTAATGTTTTCAGATTTTGTTTATTTTTGTACAAGACAAAGAGCTGTTTTATTTAGATTGAAGTGAAAACTTTGTTTCTTATGTAATTTATGACCTTCTACTCATCTATTATATTATACTAGCAGCAGCCTAACTTGGTTTGTGAGAACATATGAATATAGTTTGCTTTGATTTCTTTATACTCAGCATTTTGTAGTGCACCTGACTTATTTGCATATGTATGTTTAACTTACCTTTCTTATCATTGCAATTGTTTACAGGTTGTTCCCCTTATTTTTTTCTGATATGTTTTTATGAAGTTGTCACATTATTGATTTTTTTAGCTTATGTGTTGATTTGTCTATGCTAAACAAAGAATAGATAAAAACGTATATTTTTATCTTATGTCTTATTTATTTATATAGGTTATTAACAAAACTTCCTAATATTATTCCCAGTTAGTTTGCTTTTAGTTATTTAATTTATAACATATTTGTACTAAAAAAAATTATATTTATATTAAATATGGACTTGTTTCATTCCAAACAATATTATTTAGGTATTTAAATATGTATCAAATCAAATGACTATAATGCAAAGCCCCAATAATTTTATCGAATAAGGAAATTCTATTTCAAATATTTTTGAAAGACTCTATTTTAAATTTTCAAATCAAAATTTCTTTTACTGACACAAATATACTGATAAATATACAAAGATCTTATTTGTTTGTAAAATGTAAACCTTGTATTTAATTTAAATTAGATTAAATATTCATTAAAATATGCTGTCAAAAATTTCGGGTTGCTACAATATCCAAATTGCGAGGGCTTCTTTGGAAGTGCCTTCGGTTCCGTTCGGTCCCGGAACGGACTTGTATGGATGTGTGGATGGCGTTACACTTTGAGATGTAAAGCTGGTTTCTATCTAATAATTTCTGTTGGCGGCAGAGAATTTATTCTCTTGGCTTAACACCCTTCTCTGAGACGTACGAGCTCAGAAGTTATGTAGTTGATGGTTACTAGTGATTCATTCCCAATTTGGTAATGTGGCACACGAAGTGCTGCTGATCATTTGTTGATCAAAGCATGACTTTGTGAAAAGTGTAGCTTTGTTGACGAGACTTCGTCGGACCTCACACCTCGAAAATGGTCAAAACAGGAAAGATGCGGCAAGGTTATGAGGGTCGTGCCCTTTAGGGTATGTCATTTCCTTCTGGAAAAGGGTGGTGTCAGGTATGGAGCCCTGATATTTAATCTTTTTGGTTACTGCAAATACTTTTCTTTGTGGTTTTTGGTGTAGAGGATCCTCGGATAAAGGTCCCAAAGGACCGAGGGATGGCATACTCGAGCAGTAGTTACCTAGTTACAGATGTAACCCGACCTTGTATTGGCAGAGATCCGGGTAGGTTCTCAGGACGTCCCTCCAGAGGCATACCCATGTGGCAGTAGGAAGTTCCTTAGCCAGACCATTTGTTGGAAATCCAAAGAAACAATACGCGCCTTGTACGGTTTTAGTTGTATAACTTGCCATCTACTTATAGTGGCACCTCACTGCTTGGATGGTAGCTATAGTAGGCATACAATAATGGTTGTATGCTGGCTAAGATTTTTTTCGAAATGTTTTCTTCACTATGCACTAAGAATAATATCGAAAGGATTTTAGGTATTAAGCATGTTTGACTATCATAAAGAGAAATCTCCTCCAATTCTGCGTTTGCGTTGTGTGTGTGGCGGGAGGCCTTATGGTAGTTTCATTTTCCAAAAACATAGCGATTTTTTTTATTTTATTTGTGAAAATAACTATTTTTAAGATCTCACACCAGTCCCATGACTGACCTGTAGTTTATTGTTCCCTTTCTGAATTCTAGGTGCCCATAATTTTTCCACACGGCCAGCCTAGTGTCGGGTTAGCAGTTATTCGGGGGTGAGGCCAAGAAGTTGCTGTAGGAATCAGGAGTTGGAGCTGGATGCCGAGGTGTATCACTTATATATGTAATATTTCTTTCCACTGTTTGTTGTTGTAACACTCTGATAATGTAATGTGACGTAATGTAATAACTGATGTAGTTATTTGTTTTAAAGATATTCATTTACCTATTATATTTGTTCCGCTGCGATGTGTGAGATTTTGTTATTGTTTCTGTTTCTTCTTCTACCTTCTTCTTCTTAAATCCTAATGGTTCGGTTTTCCGACATTCGATTGTTCGGCAGTGGATATAGTAGACGTATTAATGTCGACTTTCGGACGTTGTAAAATCGGGTCGTTACAATGTGGTATCAGAGCATTTGGTTAAGCGACAACCTTGGCTCTGTTGGGTGTTACTCATTAGAGATAGAGTCAGCAGTACTCTAGAATGAGTTTGAGTGTAATAATAGATATAAGTGCGTATTTTTTAGTGAATATAAAATTGTTTTATATTGTGTTGACTTATCGGTTGATTGTTTATAGATTCTGGTCGGTGCAGTTTGGCCAACTGTATCGATAGGGATTTCTAAACTCTTAAACAAGATAAACCGACACAGTATTGTTTCAAAATTAGGGTAATGAAATAATTTTACCCAAAACTATTTTCATATATAAAATAAATAATTTTTCTATAAATTTTTATGGTACATGGTTGCTTGGTTGTTAAAAGGTGATAATATTAAACTATTATCATTGATTATTGAATAAGAATTGAAATCATAACAAAGAGTTAAGAAAATAAAATCCATATACAAATGAGAATTGTAAATTATAACTGTAATTTATAATTTGAAATAGAACTCCAGAGAAATATTTGGAAATGTTCTTGAAAATATTTGAAATTTAGGAAGTTTGGAAATTAAATCCCTTTTGGGATTGAAAATAGTTTTCAAGGGTTTGGAAAAATGTTTTGGAGGGATAAAAGCTCTAAACTCTTTTCGGTCACTGGAAAATAATTGCGGTGATGATCGCGACATCATCGGTGTTCATTTTCGAGTTCCAGGAGAGGAATTACTGCCCTATGATTTTAAATTGAAAATTGTTTGCCAATGTTGGGTTTGTTTTGGAAATACAAAGGGTTTTGGATATAAAATTACTTTGAAATGATTTAAGAAATTGTTTAAAACTCTGGATCCTATTTGAAATAGTTATGAAATAGTAAGTTTGATAACTCATGAAAATATTTGAAATTTGATTGGAATAAGATTCAAATTTAAAAGGGATAAATAAAAGTAAGAGTGGAATAAATTTGTGAATGAACAAATGAGTTAACATTTGTATGTAAAACCAAATTGGATTGGAAAAAAATGGTATGAGATTTGACTTGGATCAAGTTGAATAAAAATCCAAACTTTGAGAAAAATAAATAAAATGGATTGAATCCAAGTAAATTAATATGATAATCAATTAATTCATGAAATAGGAAAGTTGAATTAGTTAAATTAAAATTCAATTATGAGTTAAATTTGCAGATAAATTAAAGTAAGTAGAAATAAGTTGAAAAATTCCTTGTTATTGATAAAATAAATTCGAGATGAATTGAGGAAGGAAATTGGAAATTTAAAATGGATAAGTGAATAAAACTAATTTAATTAAATTAGTTGATGGAATGGATTTGGTAAATGAAAAATAAAAATCAATGATTTAAAATTGGAGTTATTAACAGGGAAAATGAACTTGATTTTTGAATAGAAATAACTTAAGTAAATGTTGGATTAAAAAAAAAGCTCGACTTAAGTAAAATTGTGAAGAAGGTCGGTTTAAAAATAAATGATCTGAATATACATATATTCTATTTTGAAAGGATAAAGGTTCAAATATCCTAAGATATGGGATAAGTCATAGTTTCCAAAATTCGGGCTTTCAAAAATTTATAGATGTTGATTTCAAAGATATAAAGCCTTATAAGTTAGTTTAATATAAAGAATTTTGAAAGTACAAGGCTTCATATGAATTTTATGGCTTTTGAATATACAAGTCCAGTATATACGTACATGTATACGGTTTCAAAAGCAAGCAGTTTCAAATATAAAGTTTTGTATAAGTGTCAGGTGTGTGTGCATGACTTTGAACATGTCAGAATGGCCATGTTTATAAAGTTTTCACATACCAAGATTTCAATTGCAAATATATGTTAACTTTCCAATAGAAAGTTTTTCAAATATGAGAGTTTCGAATAGTTTCCCATGTATCCAGTTTTCAAACACACACCCACACACGCACCGTATTGAATATACATTTTGGTTTCAATGTATATGTATAAATTTTGAGCATACGTTAGGCTTTTGAATAATTGCTAGATACCAAATATAACAGTTTAAAGTACAAAATATTTTGGAAGCATGGATCCACAATATATGTGATAAGTTTTAATAATTTCTATATAAATGATTTCGTAGATTAAGGTTTTGAAGATTTAAAACCTTATGTATGTACAAATTCTTAGTTCCATGAACATTTGGTTTTTAGAAAATTCGTAGTTACAAATATATATAGGTTTTGAACATAAAATTCTATGAGTTAATAAAAGCCAACAAAAAAAAATTGATTTTTGAATCAATTGAAATGGATATAAATTCGTTTCGGTTAAAAAATGAATTAAATGAAAGAAAGTGAATTGTAAATCACTTGAAATTGAATGGAAATAATTTTGAATATTTTGCATGTGAAAACTATGTGTTTACTATGGAAAATAAGTGAAACATAAATCAATTTCCTATATATGTCACTTACGTGTTTGAATTTAGTAAATACAGGTACAAGAGGGTCGTTTGGCTGGATTTGGTCGTGCTAAAATGCTAATAATAAACGGCTTTGTTTAAAAATGCTAATAAGATACGCCTACGCAATAAAAATAGGAAATATGAACTGTTTTTGTTTTTTCTGACCGGGTGGGTCGGTGTATATATATTTATATCTTTTGTCAAATTGCAAAAACTCCTCCGTACAAAGGAGACTCTGCCAAAAAAATTCGAAAATTTTGGGAGTTAGAAAATTTAGGAAATTTCTTTTGTTAGCGACAAATGATTTCAAATTGGAAATTGAAGTAAATTAGTTTCACTCACTAAAGATAATAAAGGTGAAATGGAGTAATGGTTTGAGATAAAATGAATTAGAATTCATAATGAATTAGTAAATGAAACAAATTTAAAATAGTGACATGAATCAGTTGTGAATGAAAGATAATGATAAAATTCAATATTCAGAAGATAAATTGAATCCAAATAAATTGAAAGTGTAAATTGAATTCAAATAAAAATTGGAAATGTAAAATTAAATGAAAATGGATATATAACTTCAATAGTGAAGTAAAAAATGGTATAAGAAGTATATATTGAAATTCCGTAAAGGAATGTGCAAAATAAGTTTGAATGTTGAAATTGGACATTATGGATATCAGGATATACAGGTATTATAAAGAGAAAGGAAATTTGGTTTTGATTTCTAAAGATAAATTTGAATTGCTCGGCAAAAAGGTATGTATTTAAATTTCAGTATGAAATTTGATTGGGTTTTTGATCTAGCCACTTGGCCTTTTGTTTTCTTTTTGAATTTGAGGGCATGTGGTGCAATTTTGTAGTCGTACCGAGCTAGCCGTGCAAAGGTGACGCTGGCAAAATTTTTCGAAAATTTAGGGTGTTAGAAAAATATTAAGAAATTTTGGATAATTTAAAATTTGAATCTAAAATTTAAACTTGAATCATTGAGAAAACAATGTTATTTAGAATCTATGATTGATTTTAGAAAGCTAGTTGAAATGACAATGAATCTTGGATAAAAAGATTTGTTTTAGGCAAATTGATAAAACTATTTGTTTTGAGAAAATAGAACGAGCTCAGGATCATTCTTCTTAACTAGCAATTTCGGGACGAAATTCTTTTAAGGGGGGAGGATGTGACGACCCAGAATTTTTGGTGTTCAAATTTGAAAATATTTAAGTAATTTTAGATATTTGAATGATGGTTTAGCTTGAATTTCAAATATAACCATGAATTTTGCGGTTAAATTATTGGATTTAATTTATTGAAGTTGGGTAAAAATTTGGATCTTCAATTTTAAGCTTGTTAAAAATATTTTAGAGGCTTAGAAAATTTATATTGATAATACTGAGGTTGATGAAAGCTTCAGAATTGAATTTGGGAATGTTTTGTTCAGTTTTGAAATTTTATCGTTTAAATCGCTATTTAAAAATAGCCTTCCGAGGCATAGTCTCGGAATTCGACGAAACCAGTTCCATTGGATCTATAATAGTTAGTTATTATCGGATTTCAATTTTCGTAGCAATCGGAATTGTCGTTTGACCCTGGCAGCTCAAAACGCATAGAAACTGTTTTAATTGATTTAATTTAATTTAAATCGTTTACTTCCGTAACTTGCGCATATGATCGAATTAGCCTCCGAAACACATTCCATTGTCTTCAGAATGCGGATAAATCCATATAAACGTCTGGCGGCACACCTCGATCGGATTTCGGGATTTCGAGTTAGGCAATACGAGATATTTTGAATATAAAATTATAAAGAAAAATCAAAGCCTATTTTAATGTGTACGCCACTTTCTTCCATTATAATCACAATCCTCCTCTTCCTCTTCAGTAAATCTCGATCGAAACAAAAAAAACCGAAACAACGGCAGCAGTTCTTCAGGAAAAAAGAAGAAGAAAACTAGGTCGATCGCATTCGTATGATTATTTGGGGATCTCGATCGAAACTCATCAGCGCACGACGATTGCTCATGTAGTGAGTGAGAGGAGGGGGGTCACTTCCGATCGAAGCTTGGTGATTACGAGGGCCATTGCATTCGTGAGTTAGGGTTTCAAGAGCCCTGGCTCGGCGTCGAGATGATTGATGGGCCAGTGTCGCGCACTCGCGTGGGAAGTCGCGTGGGTGCTAGGGCAGGGGTCGCGGGTTGGTTGAGCATCACGTGGTGGCGAGGCGAACGCGCGCGAAGTCCTGGATGTAGAGAAAGGGTTTGGCTCACGAGCGCGTAGAGGGATTCGATGATCGAAAAATGTCGATTTTCAAGAGGCGATTTAATCGCGAGTTCTGGAGCACGGCAATGGCAGCCGAGTATCGATGAAAGGGCTCGATTTCGAGCATCGTATGTTGGCTCGGCATCGTCGCGTGGTCGAGAAGGAGCATGACTCGAGATGGCACGTCGATTTGGAGGGATAACAGTAGTGTATCGACAGATTGTAGTAGGTATTTTCATTTAATTTATTTACGAATATACAGTAAGAAGATAGGGGTTTTTGAAATATTATTTGTGAACCGGAAAATTTAATTTATTTTAGATAATGTATTGTAGTGATTAATTTGATTAGTAAACTCATTTAATTTATTTATCTACTAAAAGATTTATTTTAAAGAGCAAAATTTTTGGTTTAAAATAAAATATTAGTTAATTAAAATTATTAGTATGGTAATTCAATTGTTCAAAATTAATAAATAAATGGTAATTGACTATCCAATTGTTCAAAATATTAATTAACTTTATAAATTGTTTATGCAAGGTCTATAAATCAAGAAAACGACTCTAGAATGGAAACAGATTGCAAATTAAAGCAAAGATGAGATCTTCTCACTCAAATTAATAATTGAAATTTCAGTTATTGATTGGTTGTTGAATTGTGGTGGTTGAAAAAAAAAATTTGATTGTGTGTTTGGATGACTAATTTATTAATAATTATATTAAAATAGACCCAATACGCCGCATAATAGCGGAGGTTATTATAGTAAACCCATATACCGCGATATTCCACCTAGAAGTGGAATTGGTATTATATATGTATTTGGAGTTGTTGATTTCCCGTATTATATAGCGGATGTGTAACTACCCGCATATTTATCGATTGTATATTTAAATATTTTATTTAAATATTTCATCGTTCGTCGGATTTTAGTCCGAAAACCTACTTTTTGCAAACAGTCGAATTGGGGCTCGAGACCCCTTCCATTGAGTTCAAAATGCCGTTTGCAACCTTTTTGAGTATAAGCTTCGATATGTTTGGAGTAAGTTGATTTTTGCTACTTTTTCTATAGGGCTTTGGGTTGGGTTTCAGCCCATTAACCCCACTTCTACTCTAGCTCAGCCCTCTCCTCTCCATTCACTCATTCCCACTCCTCAAACTCAAGCTCCGACTGAAAATGGTGGAAAGGAAAGGGAATTAGAAACTCCAAGCCCTAGTTCCTCTTGCTAGCTCAAATTCTTGCTCCAAAATCAAAGAGAAGCCATAGTAAGCATCTCCTTCTTCTTCTCCAACTCATTCTCCTTTTAATTTCAGAAATTCCTAAACCTAATTTGGGAAATGTTTCTCTTTTTAGCTTAGATTCAAGCTTATTAGGTTGGAATTGAAGAGTGATTGTCTTTTCCTTTACTCTATAGCTTCTTCTTCATTTGTTTTGGGTTTAAAGGTGAGATTTTTATCTCACATCTACGACTATAATTATCTTTGGTTGTTGGGTATGAATTCCTAACACTTCTTCATGTGCATTTGCTCTTGATTTGGATTGGTTTTGTGAATATTTCAATTTTTGGGGTTTTAAGTCAAATTTGTGTGAAAATCCTTTTATGGATGTTTGATCATGCTTTTGGTGATGCATCGAGGAGCATATAGGGCCGGGTTGCCGATTGGTATAAACCGTTAGAGCCAATGTTCGTCCAGTTGTATTTTGGAAGAGTTTGCTCTTCATTTGGATAGGCTGAAAAACAGCCCAGGCATGATTCAGTCGACTGAAATCTCTGTTCAGTCGACTGAATCTAGAACCCGAAAGTTTCCAAGCAGGGTTTAGTCGACTGAAAATCTCTATTAAGTCGACTGAACCTGGAAACAGAAAGTTTCCAGGCAGGGTTTAGTCAACTGAAATCTCTGTTCATTCGACTGAACCAGGAAACAGAAAGTTTCCAGGTAGGGTTTAGTCGACTGAAATATCTGTTCAGTCGACTGAACCTAGAAACAGAAAGTTTCCAGGCAGAATTCAGTCAACTGAAAATCTCTGTTTTGTCAACTGAATTTGCTGTTTAGTCAACTGAAAATCTCTGTTTAGTCAACTGAATTTGTTGTTTCCGCCCACTTTGGCTTTTGGGATTGAATTTCCAATTTGAATCGATTCGTGATGATCCTATTTGTTGTTATCATTTATTATGGCTTTGATGACTCCTTTTTAGGGATTTTTGAATATCCATTTCGATGGATTCTTTATCGGTTTCTTCGGATTTGATTCACGTCTTCGTATGTGGATTTTAATGATTGATTGTTTCTACAATCATTTTTATGGTTTGTCACTTTAAAATACAAAGGTTTCTATACTAGTAGTAAATATTCAAACTCTTTATCAAAGATTATTTAAACTCTATTTTCAATAACGAACTCGTTTATAAAACCGTTTTCCAACCTATTAGTATATACAAACCTTTACCTCACTCGTATGAGAAATCTAATTAAACGGTTTAGTAAAACAAGCGGTATGAAACGCTTGCGTTTACTTCGTCGGTTAATTCTTGGACTTGTTCGATTGAATCTCTTGTGATAATTTTCTAGTGGAAATCTACAATTTGTTCATAAATTTTTAAGTTAAGCTAGTGGTTATGGGACATGAAGCTAAGCTCATATATTTACTAGCTTAGTGTAATTGACACTTCTTAATGATCGATGATGATCATTTTATGGTTTAGACTAGAAATGTGCGATGTCTCTTTGTCCACATGGAGGACTGTACTTCATTTCATTGAGCTTCGTCTCATTTCTCGCATGGGTCGTACCTATTTAGGTGCGTCGATGTTTATTTACACATGGGTCGTATCTATTTAGGTGCATCGATGTTTGTTTACTTCGTGGAGCAATCAGCTCAATAAGTCGGGACATGGGGCGTATCTTTCTAGGTGCGTCGATGTTCGACTTTGCATGGGGTGTATCTTTCTAGGTGCATCGATGTTAGACATTACACGGGGTGTATCTTTCTAGGTGCATCGATGTTTATTTATGCATGGGGCGTATCTTTCTAGGTGCGTCGATGCTTATTTATGCATGGGGTGTATCTTTCTAGGTGCATCGATGCTAGACATTACATGGGGCGTATCTATTTAGGTGCGTTGATGTTTGTCTTTGCATGGGTCGTACCTTTCTAGGTGTGTCGATGTTTGACTATGCATGCGGCGTCTCTATTTAGGTGCGTGATGTTCGGTCAATGGAATAGCATTCCATTTGGTATTGGCCATCCTTTTCTTGTGATTTTGGATTTCTAATTGATGATTTCTGGAATTTATGTTTCACCAATTTTTACAATTGGCATTGATATGTATGTCATTTTATTGTGGCTTGGTGAATGAAATAAAGAATATGACATTCTTTTGATGCCATGGGATTCTTGAGATATTGTATGATTTTTTTGGATTTTCTAATGTATACTTGTCGTAGTATGACATTTTTGGTTATCATATGTCCTTTTATTATATCTCTTCTTATATCTCAATTTATCTGATAATTATAACTAGACTGATCTGTTTATTATTTTCTTATTAAATAATACTCGGGTCAGACTGAGATATTACATGTGCTTCTGCTTGACTTCCTATCTGGAACCATCTTCTGACTTTTGGTTAACTACTTTAGTTTAGTAGTTCTTTGTTGTATACAATTGAGATATAGACTCCTTGATGTATACAAATTTTTGTCTAGCACTTGTATCTATTCCTTTGTGATGTTGTGGATCTTATTTGACCACTACTCTAATATACACTTTTATGTGTAATATTCATATCTATTTCCGCCTTTGTGATATGAATTATCTGTGACTGATTTGTGTTATGTTTATTTCTATATTTGTTTCCGAAGATATTATAGCCACTGTGTAGTAGCTTTGAGTTTGTGTTGGTTTGTCGGATTTCCACTTGAAAAGAATCCAAGTTATATTTTATTTGGCATATCGGTGCTCGCACAAATCCATTACAAGGACGGTCGCTCCTCAATAGCCTTATTCTCCACGCTAGTTGACGGCATTACCCCGTAGTGTCCTTGGCTAGCGTGGGTATAGAGGTGGGGCGTCATAGGATGAGACCCTATTGCGCCGCATAATAGCGGATGATATTTTTATAAATCTCATATACCGCGATATTCCACCTCGAAGTGGAATTGGTATTTAATTGTTGTGCTAACGTCTGTGGATGCAGGGAAACAGGTTGGAGGGATCCAACTGGATTCCTCAAATTTTGAATTCGTTTCGTATTTTATGTGTTGATTATTTATAATCTGTGTGTGGTTATTTGTAACTGAAACCCTTGAAGGCTATAATTTGGCCGAATATATTTCTGATGTCGTAGGATATCAGGAATAAATAAAATTGGATTTTTTTTGAAATTTAGTAAAAATTTACAGTCAATGAATTTTAGAAAAATTGAATAAACTAAAAACAAGGAATTTGTTTCAAAAGATAATAAAATTTGGTGTTGAAATAAATTAAGAAATCAATTTTGGAAATTGATTTGGTATTTGTAAATAAATTTGAAAATCAATTCAGAATTTAATTCGGCGTTGAAAATGAATATTTGGAAATCGATTTGAAAATCGTATATCAATGGATATTTAGAAGTTTAAATTCACAATGGGGATTTATAAAGGTTAAGGGAAATTTGTTTTAAAAATAAACATTTGGTTATTTTTAAAAGTGTGAAAGAAATTTACAGATTTGGAATGTAAATTAAAATAAATCGAGAAGATTTATTAATTGATATAAATAAAAAGAAAATTCTTCCCTGGAAAGCCGAATATATTTTTAAGTAGTTTTGAAGTATAAATCAAAAGTTCTAGGAATTGTTTTGTAAGAATATTGTCGGAGAAATTATTTTTGGGATTGTCTTAAACCTATAAAATAAAGATTTATTTAATTAATTATAGAAGGGATTATTTTAAAAGCTAAATTGATATTTATTTTAGAAATTGGATATTTAAATAGTTATATCCTATCTACTAATTTTATTTTTAAAAAAATTAGTTTGGCCTTGAATTTTTATACGAGAATTTTATAT
This sequence comes from Allium cepa, assembly GCA_030765085.1. Taxonomy (NCBI): domain Eukaryota; kingdom Viridiplantae; phylum Streptophyta; class Magnoliopsida; order Asparagales; family Amaryllidaceae; genus Allium; species Allium cepa. The sequence goes on from CM060943.1 coordinate 568,139,664, forward strand.
AATATTTTCATAACTAATATTTAAGTAAGTGTTTAAAAATAGTTTTATTTTAAATATTTCTAAGTATATATGTTTGGATAAGTAATTTAAATTATTTTAAAGCATTTGAACTCGGCAGACTTTCAGTGGAAATAAATAATATCGGGAATTTTTATTCCGCGAGTGAAAAGTGATTTGAAATTTGTTTTCAAATGGTTGAAGTGTGAAAATATATCTTGCGAATATATTTTGAAAATAAATAATTTGGGAAAATTATTTAAATCTTGATGTTTGTTGTGAATATTTATTGATAGTTAAATAATAGACTATCAATATTTGCCTTTCAAATGGCATTTGAATTTCGATGCGACCGGGGGTCGGATTCCAAGTGGATATCCGAAAACCACATCGAACCTTTGTGATTTGTGATAGATCTTTTATTTAAAAGATCGAAGTGAAAAATTGTTGTGATTTGTTTGAAATCTGAATGAACACCTACTTTTAAAAATAAGCGCTCGTTATTCAGATTAGCTGGAAAAGGACCTTGTGTCATAAAACCCATTTCGAATAACGATACGACGAAATGTAGTTGCATTTAAAGACGGTGTTGAAGAACGTGTTTTTTCGAAAACGAAAGGATTACCTATCGAATGTCTCTGCACCGGGTTGCTACGGATAGAGATTCTATCACCCTTTATGATGGAAAGACGTGATTAGTGAATATCCGGATTGCAAGGGCTTCTTTGGAAGTGCCGTCCGTTCCGTACAATCCCGGAACGGACTTATATAGATGTATGGCTGGCATTACACTTTGAGATGTAAAGTTGGTTTCTTTCGAATACATTTCTGTTGGTGGCGGAGAATTTATTCTCTTAGCTTAACACCCTTCTCTGAGACGTACGGGCTCGTAGGTTATGTTGTTGATGGTTACTAGTGATACATTCCCAATTTGGTAATATGGCACATGAAGTGCTTATGATTATTTGTTGATCAAAGCATGACTTTGTGAAAAGTGTAGCTTTGTGTACGAGACTTCGTCGGACCTCACACCCCGGAAATGGTCAAAACAGGAAAGATGCGGCAAGGTTATGAGGGTCGCGCCCTTCAGGTATGTCATTTCCTTCTGGAAAAGGGTGGTGTCAGGTATGGAGCCCTGATATTTAACCTTTGTGGTTACTGCAAATACTTTTCTTTGTGGTTGTTGGTGTAGAGGATTAACGGATAAAGGTCCCAAAGGACCGGGGGATGGCATACTCGAGTAGTAGTTACCTAGTTATAGTGGTAACCCGGCCTTGTGTTGGCAGAGATCCGGGTAGGTTCTCGGGACGTTCCTCCAGAGGCGTACCCATGTGGCAGTAGGAAGTTCCTTAGCCTGACCATTTATTAGAAATCCAAAGAAACAATATGTGCCTTGTACGGTTTTAGTTGTATAACCTGCCATCTACTTATGGTGGCGCCCCCTGTTTGGATGGTAGCTATAGTAGGCATACAATAATGCTTGTATGCTGGCTATGATTTATATTATACTTCCGAAATGTTTTCTGCACTATGCACTAATAATAATATCGAAAGGATTTTGCGTATTAAGCATGGTTGACTATCATAAGGAGAAATCTCCTCCAATTCTGCATTTTCATTGTGTGTGTGGCGGGAGGCCTTATGGTAGTTTCATTTTCCAAAACATAGCTAATTTCTTTTTATTTTCTTTGTGAAAATAACTATTTTTAAGATCTCACACCAGTCCCATGACTGACCTGGAGTTTATTGTTCCCTTTCTAAACTCTGGGTGCCTATAATTTTCCACATGGGCAACTTAGAGTTAGGTTAGCAGTTATTCGGGGGCGAAGTTAAGAAGTTGCTGTGGGAATCAGGAGTTGGAGCTGGATGCCGAGGCGTATCACTTATATATGTAATATTTCTTTCCGCTATTTGTTGTTGTAATACTCTGATAATGTAATGTGATGTAATGTAATAACTGATATAGTTATTTGTTTTAAAGATATTCATTTATCTATTATATTTGTTCCGCTGCGATGTGTGAGATTCTGCTATTGTTTATGTTTCTTCTTCTACTTCTTCTTAAACCCTAATGGTTCGGATTTCCGGCATTCGATTGTTCGGCAGTTGATAAAGTGGTCGTATTAATGTCGACTTTCGGACGTCGTAAAATCGGGTCGTTGCATTGGTTATTCCACAATCCATCAACTATAATGCGGTTTGAAGACTTAAAGATTAAGAAGATGCATCTCGGACCTTCTATAACCTAATCAAGTTTCCTTCATACGATATGGATGACATCTGTGAGCAAGGTAACTTGAAAACCCTTTTTTTAAATGCCAACGATATCTCCATCGATCAATTGGATATATACCTTTTTTATGCTAATTTGGATAGTTTATCCGTATGGACTATTGAGAACGATGAACAGTGGTTATGGACGAGTGTCTATGGGACAACAATCAAGTTAACCTTCATTATAATTGGACGGATTTTAGAATGCTCTTATATAGGTCACAGATTATCTGAAATAGAGGATATGCGATTCAAACCTCGTGATATTACAACTCATCAATTATGGGAGAATCAAATGCCACGATTTTCTTCCAAATTCCTTAGGCCACGTGCTAGGCTCCTCACCCGAATGCTTATAAATACTATTATCCCGCGATTAGGTAGCCGGGAACAAATTACTGATCTTGAGCATAAAGCTTTATATGCTCTTTTTAGTCGAACTATGATTAATTGGGATCAGTTCATTTTCGATGAACTTAAAGGTTTTTGGAATAGATCTCGCCAGACTATCATTTACCCGGCGTATATTATGCGAATCCTCAAAGCACTAAAAATCCCTTCATACATTTCTTCTTTTGAGGAGTTACCTACCAAATATAGTGGAACAAAATTTTTCAATGCATTTGCCGGAGGAACCACCATCTTATATAACTCTTCTAGAGTGGAAAAATGCACAAGATCAACATCATCCTCCTACACAGCAACAAGAACAAGAACAACAACAAGAACAACAACAACAACAAGAAGAAAGTAATACAGAACTACCAAGGCAACCATCTCCACCTCCTCCTTCCTTGTTTGAATATCACTTTGATATGGAGATTTTGGAAGCACGAACTCAGCCTAATGCTAATGAAAGTATTGCTCGCTTAACTTTACAAAAACAAGTGCTCCTATCTAGAAATAAAATTCTCCTTGGTAAACAAATAGCAAGACTTGATCACACATTGTCCACCAGGCTTTCCAAAGTTGAAGACTATATTGCTTCAGTAGTTTCCAAACTTGATCAAGCACTTCAACAAACTCGACAACCTTCTTCAGACTGGTCTACACCTTCTTCATCTACTCACACATCGCCAAAGACCGACGATAAGGACAAAGGGAAATTGGCCTCCCCTGGTGATGATCTACCTTGACCTCATATGGTTAATATTTTGTTGTAGTTAACTTTTTATTCAAATTACCGGTAAGACACTATGAATATTTTGCTATGCTTCAAGATGTAATCATAATTTTTGTTACTGTTGTAATTCTGTCTACGTATTGTACTTGCCTTTGCGCTATGGTTCTTTAATTATTTTTGATAATGACAAAGGGGGAGAAAAATAGACATGTACACCTATAGGGGGAGATTACATTTAGAGGGAGAATCTTTTGTAATTATTATCTAAGTACATTATATAGTTGTCATCATCAAAAAGGGGGGAATGTTAGAACACTGAGTTTACGATTTCGACGATGACAACTATACAATGTAAATCATATATATATATATATATATATATATATATCTTACACAGATACAAAGCAAGACAAGCCACTACCTTGACAAGATGATGACTAAAGCATTAAAGAAATTCATCTACAAAGTTGCACGAAGATCGAAGGAACAAACACTCAAGAATGAACCCAGAAAAACCCCACTTAACATGTTCAGACGTCTGAACGTAGATGTTGGACTAAAATTAATAATAGGTTCCAGACATCTGAAAACAACGTTTAGACGTCTGAAACTGGGATTGGGGAAAAAAATTCAAATAAAAACTGTCATCTCCGAAAAGACACAACCCCATCTCTCCTTCGCAACTCTTCACCAGTAAACAGTGGCGATTCTAGACTGAAAGGGAAGATATGTCACTACTAGAAGCAACTCTCTACAACTATATAAACAAGAATCAAGATGAATCAAAGGATCAACTTGCTCACTTGCTTTCTATTTTAATCATCTCTTGTTCTAATCATCTACTTGCTATCCAATCTGTAAATCTGAGACCGTACACTTCTATATTCTCTCGAACAAAATTGTATTCAATCTTTTAATAGATATAGGAAGTTCAATTGTACTATATAGTCAAAATTCATGTAATAGAAGAACATATGGTTAACAAAGAAACATTACTATTGTAAACCTATTCCTCTGGGTGAAGTAAGGGTTATTTGGTGAAAGGAAATTCCGAAGAGGAGCTTCGGAACTGGACGTACGATGGGTGGTCCAAACCAGTATAAAAACCCTAGTGTGATTATTCTTATTTACATTCTTTACTAATTATTACACTATAGTTTAATTTAGTTATATACTTGTCGTTTGTATAATCGATCCACCATAAGTTAGTCTTTCAGAAATTTAACACTATAATTGGTAAATAATTAACTTTAAATTGATATCTAAATTTATTTAAATTACTGTCATTGTTTAAGAAATCAAAAATGATAAAGATTGCTAATTATAGAATTGGAATTAAAAATTTGATTTAGTTAATTAATATTAATTTATTTAATTAATGTAAAAATAGCCATTTTGGCCACTGACTTGGATTGCGACAAAACTAGTTTCATCGGATTCGTAACGTTGAAGTATTGTAAGGTTTCAAGTTTTGCAGCGATCCGACTTTTCGTTTGATCGTACGGACTCGAAACGCCTAGAAATCAATTTAATTGAAATCGATTGAAATCAATTTGAAATAAGCTGGTTTTATCATAACTTCTTCATACGAATGAATTAGGGTTTGTAATATGTTCCATTGATTTTAAAATCATCAAAAACTTCTATTTTGATATATGGGATGACCCATTTTCGTTTCGGTGGCAGAACGCGATTTTCAGGTCGTTTATCGTTCCCATCCAAATCGATCAGGTCCATTCTTTTCTATTTTAGCTATTCCTATAAATATCTCATTATAAACCCTAAATTTTTCCTTATTTCCATTTGTCTTTACGTATATTTCCTTCTCAATTCCTTATTTCAATGGCAGACAAACCCTAATTCTAAAATTTCAAATTCAGTTTCAAATTCACTTCCAAAACCAAACTCCTCCAAACCTTAGCAAATTATATATTAATTTGAAGCTCTCGACGAGTGCAATTCAAATCTATAGTTCGTTTTTCGATTTAGGTTTATGTGTGGCCAGAATTTGATGGTTGATTTCGGCGATTCAGCATGTCATGATCTTCGACGATGGATCATCGAATCGTCAGCATGAATGGATGGAGATTGCAGCGCGTAGTTCATCTGTGCTAGTCGTTAGTCGATTTATCGGCTAGTTCATCAACAATTGGTTATTAGGGATCAACAATCACTTGAATTAGCGGTGGCGGCCGTTACTTGGGGTGGGGGGGGCGGACCTATGGCGGTGTGTAGAGGAGGCCAGGGCGGGCTCCTAGGTGGTGGCGCCGAGGCCTGCGGTGGCGCAAGGAGGGAGGAAGGCGTGGTCAATGCGGGGTCAAAGGCATTCTGGGTCGGGTTCATGGCATGTGTTTGAACATGCCTAGAGAGGGAGAGAGGCAATGGCATGGCCGTTTCTGATAGGTAGTGTGTTGTTTCATTTTGTTAGTTCTAGTTAAATTGTATAACTTCTAACTCGAATAAATTTTACATCCAAGATCCACTTCATGCGTGGTTTCTTGCATTGGGATTGTATTGAAATTCCGGACCTTTTGATGCTGGTTTGGATGAATTCTGAGACTGTTTGAATTTAGGGCTTAAATTAAATTTTAACTCGATTTAAATTCAAAGGTGAGTGTTTTAACCCACTCACAACTTCTAAATTTTCTTATTTCAGTTAAATTAAATTTATGACGTGATTAAAAATTTACTAATTGCAGTTTGGTTTGTTCAAATGTCATTTCTTGTTAAATTTAACTTTTGCCGCATTTTATTATTGTTTAATTTAATATTGAATTTTAACTATCAAATTTAATATTTGTATTAACTGCCAGTTATGTATTGATGGTTTGGATGATGAATGCGATGGATGTTTGATTGTTCATATTGGATGAACGATTGTTGTATTTTATATCGTTATAAACTGCAAGTTCACTATGGGTTGAAATGATACATACCCGAATGATCTACAGATTAGGGAAAAATCATTATGGGTTGAAAGGATAGACTCGAGCGATTATATGGATTTTCATATTAGTTTGGGATTGCGGTTTGAAATGATATATAACCATAAAATTATAAATTGCGGATTGAAATGATAAATATCTGTATCACTTGACTCTAGGGTAGAGTATTATATACGAACACCGGATTGGTTAAATTAAATGATTTTTAAAATTCTTAATTTTCGAATTTAGTTAAATGATATTTTAAAATAAGATTTGATTCATATTAATAGGATGATTATTGAAAAATCAAGTTTTATATTGAAATGTGAGTTGGTTTAAAAAGGAATTACTTTAAGAAATTAAATTGAAATTTTGAAGTCAAATTTGAGAGATAAGTAGAATTTGTCAAAATTGAGTAATTTGAGCTGGTTAAAATATAACTTTGAATTGTATTGAAATTGGAATAATTTAAACTGATATTTCAAACATGAATTGAAATCAATAAAAATGTAATATTCTATTGAGAAGGTGGATGGAAACTTGAAATTTGATTTTTGTTGATTAAGAAATTGAAGAGGCTCTATTGTGTTGAAATGAAGTAAATAATAAATTTATATAAATTTCAAAATTTATATTTTTAATATAAACTGTTTTAAAAAATATATTATTTTAGAGACTTTAATTATTGGATTTTTCAACTATTAAACTATTTTAACCTATGTTAAATATATTAAATCATTTTAACTTGTTTTAAACCATTTAATATATTTTAAACTAATTAACCCATTTTAACTTGTTTTAAATCTAAGTAATCTATTTAAAGCTATTTAATATATTTTAATTATATTTAATCTATTTACTCTTAAATCAATTTAACAGTATCTTTAATCTATAACTAAAATATTTAGAGTATTTTAACTATTTATAAATATTTTGACTATTTATAATTATTTAAACTATTTTCTAAATTTTCAGACCTAGTAAAGGGTGGTGTTTATATTCAATTTCAATGGTTCAAAGCAAATGCTGTTAAATGATGTTATAACCTAAGTTGGGATTTAAATGTTATAATTAATTGAATATGACGACTTTGAAGGATTTACCCTATTTGGAAATATGATTTTTTGGAAGAAATTATGATTTCAGAAACGATATGATTTCAAATGTGATAAGAATCTGAAAGTGAATATGATTTCAAAAGTGATATAGTTTTGTGAATATAATATTTTGACATAAGTTATGAAATGATTTTTGAAATGTAAAAGAACCATTCGGTGTGTAATAAGTGATTGATTGTTAAAGTGACCGGGATTGGATATTATCATACTCTCTGCCAATATCGAAAACCACTTTAACAACTGTGTACGTGGTGGAGATTCCAGAAATGAAGTAGGATGGTTTGGCAAATGATTTCTGTATAAGGTATGATGTGACCCTGACTCCCATGAGTCAGCTAGATGTGACTAAAACATGAGCTATACTTGGGCCAAGTGAGGTCATTCCTCCGATCGAACATGCTTCGTCGATACCATATTATGACATTTGTGATGATTTGGTGGCCACCCCTTGATTTTTGCTTTGGGAGTATGTTCCAAGGTGGACGGTAGTAGCTGCTATGCATTACCACCAGCCCTATTCTGCAATTGGTAAATCTACGCTGGCATTGCCTCGAGTGCCTTGTTCACATGCTCTAGAGCGCCTTCTAGGAGTTTGATTTGTACCGTACCAATGTGATGTCCTCTGGGTAAACCTCCAGTTTACTGAGGAGCATACGACATTGTATTGACTATGAGAATATATAAAATGTGTTAAGGGGGATATATGTAACGCCTTAACGTTATTTTAATACTTTTAGTTTATTGTAGACATGTTATAATAGCGTATTGTACTACATAGTAGATAGTTTAACGGATCCTTAAGAGATGTGAATCCCGAACATCTCTTAAGTTACTACACTCACGTTAGACACTAGATAGGAGATGTCAAACCCCGTAAACATCTCTGATGCCGTTACACTCATATTTATCGTTGATTTAACTTGCATAAGATCCTTTATTTCTGACTCGAGTGTTTTGTCCTTTCAATTCGCTCGGGTCAGCCTGAGCATTTCAGGGATAAAGACCTTGTTTCTGGAGGATGAAGAGGAAGATTTATACCATTATTATTTGTTCTATTATTCCACTGCATTTATATTATTCCTCTGCATTTGTATATTTATTCTCTATTCTTTGTAACTTTGATTTTGTATTGTATAAGTATAATCAAATGTTATTTGTAAACAGTATCATGAACTGCTTATTTGATTATTATATTTTATCACTCCTCTACCAAATTCTGTTTTATTTTTTCTTTTTCTGCTAATTCTTATTTACCCTATAACACTCTGCTGTTTCGAATGGTTTGATTTCGGTATGTGTGTCTACTTAAACGTCCAAAACGGCAGGTCATTACAGTTGGTGTCAGAGCTTTGGTTTAGCGATAACCTTAGCTCTGTAGGGTCTGACTAATATTAAATAGGGTAGTAATACCCTAGGATGAGTCGCTAAGTGTATATGTAGGAGAGCGTATTTATTAGTGTTATAAAATGTTTTATATTGTGTTAATTTGTTCCATTTGGTATTTATAAATTCTGGTTGGTGCATCAGACGTTATGGCATTAATTGGGATTTCTAAACACTTAATAGGAGAGAGACACAGTATTGTTTTGAATGCAGGTGAATGAAATAATTTTGCCTATTATATATTTTTTATATAAAATAATTTTTTTTATAAGTGTTATATTTGGTTGTAATATATCTGTTGTTAGGTAGTGAAATTTATAAGTATTGGTTGGAAAATGAGATTGTAAATAAAATGAATATAAATTGGAAATTTTAGAACTTAAATTCTAGGATTTTTGGAAATTTCTTTCAAATGATTTTGGAATATAATGTTAATATTATTTAGAAGTATTTTCTGATATAGATATTTCAATATAATTTGAAAGAAATGTTTTAAAGAAATTTTGGAAAGGAATAAGTTCTGTACTCCCCTCTTTGTCGTTGGGAAATAATTTTGGTGATGAGTGCACGCATCATCGAAGTTTATTTTTAGGTTTCAAAGTCGGAATGCCACAGTAGTCGTTCTACTACACGTTTGATATGATAGACTAATCTTTAATTTTATTCTCTAAATGTGTTTGGATATAAAAGCTATGAATGTGTGTGTGTGTGTGTGTATATATATTATTTTAAATGATTTTGAATGAAACTCGGCATTTAGTTCTTAAATTTCTATAAATTAAAATTTTCAATTATTGCAATAGAATGAAATTTTAATTATTTAATAATTGAAACTTCTAAAATGAAAATAAGAATTTAAATGCCAAATTATAAATAAAATATACAAAAATTTGAAATTTGTAAACTGTAAAGAAAAAGTGGAAATGAAAATAATAAAATGTAATTATTGAACATTTTGATGTAAAATAATTATGGAACTTATGTTACCTTTCTATTGCATTCTGAAAGACATTCATATATATAACTTACCAGAATAATAAAGGTTGTAATGTTAAATAGGAATATGTAATAGGATATTATGGAAGTAAACCTAAGTAATGAAAATGTTCAATGGAATTACTTTTATAAATAAGAATTTTGATATTATAATTGTTGTAAACTTAAATAATTTAAATGTTACTAATTAAATGTAATAGAAAGTAAGTATTATAAGCAAATAATTATAAACTTAAGTTAATGAATTGATATGCTAAGTAATGTAATTGAACGTGAATACCATAAATAAATAATTATAAACTTTGGTTAATGAATTGATATGTTAAGTAATTGAATTGAACATGAATACTATAAACAAATAATTATAAACTTAAGTTAATGTTTGAAGCTATTGATAATTAAAGTAAATATCAAAATTTTGGATGATTATAACTTTAGAAACCATTGAAATAATTGAGAAATGGAAGCTAATATTCAATAATACTATATATGGGAGAATGAATGTGAAAGAGAAATAATCTACTAATGGTGAATTAAATTTTTAAGAAACTTATATAATAATGTATAATCCTATAATTAAAATAAGAATAACTTACTTAAGCAACAAATGTGAAGTAATAAAATGAAATAAAATGACATTATATAAATAATGGAAAAATGAACTTTGTAAACAACGAGTGAAAGTAAATGAAATAAGTACTGAATAAATGAATGTGAAATTATTCTCAAAGAAACCTATATAGCACTTTAAGAATTGATTTACATATGTTTAAACAATTATATAAGAGTAACATATGTAAGAAAATGTAAATAACATATGTAAGAAGAGTAAATGATTTATGTAGATGAATGAATGTAAATAAATGGAACTAAGTGCTGAATGAATAAATAGGAATTAAACTTTGTAAGAAATAAATGTAAAGTTAAAGAAAGTAGTCATTAAATGGATGGAAAAAAATAACGAACAACAAATCATGTGAGAAGAAATTGATAAGAGTAAACTTAAATAATGTTTGGAATTTGATGTTTGTCTTGGTTTATGGGTTGTTGGGTAAAAATACTTCTAATTGTTTAGGATGTATGAATAATTTATTGAGTTTTATCTAAGACTATTGAGTAAATGGTATACTTAGTAGTTTAATTGTCATTTTATTAGCTTAAAGTGTCTAAACCCAAACAAACCATTTGTTTTGGTTGAAATGGATGGATGGTTGTTTTCTTTGTTGAAATAAGGTTTTCGTTGTTTGTTTGCAAGTGATTTTTGTTATGTTTTATTGATTTATTTTATTATTAGTGGAAAACAACTTAAAATATTTCACTTTTATATAATTATTAACCTCTTTCGATTATATAAGTGGAATACATGTCATGGAAGCAATAGCTACTGCTTTCAATTTCATAAAATAAGCGTTGTTTGCCCGACAAATAGGTATGTTCTCAGATTACGGTTTCTAACGATATTATGTTGTTTTTCTGCTGTTGGGATATATATATATTTTTTAAAAATTATGATATATATTGTTTTTATTATTATTATTATTTCTTCTAGACCTCTCTGTACAAAGGAGAATTTGCCAAAATTTTCCGTAAATTTTGGACTTAGAAATTTTTATAAAGTGTTTTCAAACTTTTATTGACTTGAATATAAAAGGTTTTAATGGTTATAAATTTTTATATCTTATTGACATTATTTAATTATATAAATTAATTGTTATAAATTTAATATTTTGAATAGATATATATGGATTATTTAATTCCTTTTTCCCTTCTTTTTCCTTTTCGGGGATGAAAAGTTTTGAGTGGGGGAGAGTTAACGACCCGTAAAATTTGCCAATTAAAAAAAGTTAAATTAATAGGGATTTGTGATTTAATATTGGGAGAAATAAAAATTTGTGATATAATAATAAAATAAAAATAGAATAAAATGTAACAATGTTAACTTAAGTTAAATATTAACAAGTTTAATGGAATTTTAATTAAGTAAAGTGATTGAAAGATTACACTTGGTTATAAATTCAATATGAGAAAACAAAGGTAGATGTTGAAATTTACTAATGAAATAATTTATAGTAAATGATAATTGAATAAAATCAGTGTTGGATAAGTAATTATAACATTTGGTTATTAATAATAAACTTACTACTGTGACTAAAAGTTAATTTGTGACAAACCATTGTGTGCTACCTATTTCATTCAAGCCCGTACGATGTACACATATCATTCATACGCAATATCAAATCCGATTGCTTACTCAATCTCATAATTTCATTTCCGAACTAGTATCGTTCACCCGACTCCCTAGTGCGGACTCAGATCTGGTTTCTTGATCAGAAACCATCATTCTCCTTGCATAGTTCTAGTCTATGATAGAGAATTTCAGAACCAGTCAAAAATCCATATCCAGGGTTCACCGTCGAAAATCGAGCGAAAAAATCCCAACTAGGATCGATACAACTATCTCGAAATTCTATGCTCGAATCTGGATCAATTCGCTATGCAAATTAAATAATATACGTACATCCTACGTATTTATTTCTAATTGATTATTAGCTATATCAACTCTCTTCTTATTCACACTCATCTTGATTTCTACCCACTCATTCACAATTATCATTTCACACCCCTTTTATTAAAGCTTCATTCAAATATTAGCTTAGAATATTTTTTCCAAAACCAAATTTACTTAAGAATTTCACCATTCCCACTTAAGTACAATATAAATGTTTTATATACTTCTTATAACTATTTTCACTTCACCACTTTGGTTTATATATACTTTTATTCAAATTCTCATTTTCAAATTCATTTAAATTCAATTTCCGTTTCGTTTTAAATATTGAACTTTATTCACATTATCTCAACCCATACTTAATTGACCATTTCTCTAATTAGTTCCACTTACTAATTTATTTAAATCTCAATGGATTTTATTTCCAATTTTTAAATTATTTTTAGCCTACTTCGAACTAATTCTACACTTCACTTTACACAATCTAAATCAAGTATCATTCCAATATTCAATTTCAATTCGTTTGCTTACCCATTTAAATCAATTAGTTTACTTACTAATTTTATTTTCAATCCTTTGTTTTGTTTAGTCCACTTGGCTAATTTTCCGCTTATTTACAAATTTTATATTAACTTATTCCTTCACAAATTTATTTTCAACTTTATAAATTTTATTTCAATAACCATTCTATTTAGTTTACTTAGAATTTTCCTCAAATTCACTTTTATTTAACTAAATACAATTACATTCCAATCAAATTCAATTTTAAACTTCTATAAGTTTTTCTCACTTATTTTCATTTCATTCACTAATCTCCTTTGATTTTATTTTCTTAATTGGTTTGCCTTTCCGACTTATTTCATTCATACCTAATTTAATTTAAAATTTTCTATTCCAACAAATTTCAATTTAGTTAAACTATCAAACCCATTTATAATTCCATAACATTTCTAATTTACTTCCAGAATTTTAATAATTTCTCAACATTTCAAAATCACCTTTGAAATTAGTCATATCCAAAATCCTTCAATAAATTCAATTATTTCTTTGAATTTCAAAACCAATCCCAGTTTTGCAAACAACTCCAATTCAAAATCTCCATGCAGCAAATCCTCCCTTGGAAACTCGAAAATAAACATGATAGTGTTGCAGTCATCGCCGAAGCTATTTTCCAACGACTAAAGTGAGTTCAATGCTTTCATCCCTTCAAAAATATTTCCAAAATAATATAACTATGTTTTTCTCCAAAACCTTTGAAAACCATTTTCGAACCCAAAGGAAGTTAAACTTTTCCTAAAATTTCAATTTCAAATCCTTCCATTCTATATTCAAACATTACTTTAGAATTTCATTCTATTTCTTTATAAATCACACTTATAATTAACATTTAGAAATTCCATTCTATTGTCTGAATTTATTTCCTTAACCTTTGGTTATAATTTTAATCCTTAGTTCAAATCCTTATAAATGATAATAATTTAATATTATCACTTCCTAACAACCAAACAACCATATATAACTATAACAACTACGAAAAATTATTTCTTTTATATGCAAAATTATTTAGGTAAAATTATTTCATTTACCCTATTTTAAAACAATACCGTGTTGGTTTATCTTGTTTAGGAGTTTAGAGACCCCTATCGATGACATAGCATCCCATATATCGACCACAATTCATAAACACTCAACCGATAAGTCAACACAATATAATTTTTTTTTTATATTCACTAAAAAATACGCGCTCATACCTATTAATACTCTCAAACTCATTCTAGACTACTATAGACTTTATTTCTAATGAGTAATCCCCACCAGAGCGAAGATTCTCACTTAACCTTCAGCTCTGATACCAACTGTGATGACCCGATTTTTTCACGCCCGAAAATCGACATCAGTATGTCCACTATATGAAATGCCGAACAATCGAATGCCGGAAAATCGAACCATTTGGGTTAAAGAAGAAAGAGGTAGAAGAGAAATAGAAAACAACATTAGAATCTCACAAACGCAGCGAAATAATATATAATAGATAACAACGGAATTTTAAAACAAAAGAATCTGTAACTGTTTATTACATTACATCATCAGAGTACAACCAAATTCATAGCACACAACTAGATAGTTATCATAGCATTTCCTCATAGAATTGACTATGCAGTTAACCATATACATCGGAAAATTCATCAAATACATGTGATACGTCTCGCCATCCAGCTCGTCTCCTGAGCTCTGCAGCATCCTTTCCTATAATATGCAATACTCGGTCTAACCCGAGCATTATAGTTAAATTACAGCCGAGTTAGTCTAGAAAACCATCGTAAGAAAATACATTCAACTTGATTATTAAAGTTTTCAAAATCTTTTGAAATCAAAGGTACCTCGTAAGACCACACCACAAATAAACATGCCGGGTTTTTAACTTGTGATAACCAAAACAATTTTGCATCAAATCCTCTAATATTATAGTAGTGTCTATCTACAAATACTTATTCAAATAGCTAAAATTGTTACCATTATTAAATTCCAGCAAAACTAGGTTCTACAATCAAAACCGTAAAGGCACGTTGGGAGAATGGATTTCCATCAATGGCAGGGCTACTGTGGTACCGCTCTTCACAGTACGTGGTCTAGATCACCGTACTGAGGATCCACCCTGATCCCTTTCTACACAAGACCGGATCTACCTATTATCGGATAGTCCGAATAAGATCACCCCGTGGCTGAGATCAGCAATCGCCCACATAACCAAAATAAAGGGACATCTAGATAGGGATGATTTTACCCTAATTAGTTGCTAGCCACTTAGGCTTGCATGCACCTCCGCTGTTTTAGCCATTCCCGGTTGATGAGACTGAGGCTATGCGTTACTTTTTAAGCACACATTCACTTAGAATGCTCATCATCCTCCTGAAGATGTTTTGATAGCATTCGTCCATACAAGTCCGTTTCGGGTACGAACTGAACCGAAGGTACTATTCCTACTACATCCATTTTGGAATCACCCACAGGATTAGTAGCGATTAGCCCTTGCACTTCATCGCTCCATCTTCGACTCCATGCCCTTGTCTTCCTCACAAAAATGTTCAAATCGGATCGAAGTGGTTTTCGAAAAATTAATCTCGATCCCTGTCTCTTTGAAACGATCAACGCATTGGCCAATATTGATAGTCGATCATATAACTATCAATAACATCCACAAAAAATCATCAGATTTAAATAATTTTTCAAATTATTTATTTCAAAATATCTTTGCAAGATATTTTTCTACACTTCAACCCTTTGAAAACAGTTTTCAAATCACTTTCCTCTCGTGGAAATAAATTTGCACCCAATTGTTCTATTCCACTTAAAATCACCAAGTCTTAATACTTTAGATTTTTAAAATAATTTTTATCAATTTATCAAAAAATATATATACTTTAAAACATTTAAAATAAAAATACTTAAACACTTTATTTAAAATACTAGTTATGAAATTTCATGCTAATATCTTATGTAAAACTTAAGCCTAAACTAATTTTAAAATAAAATTATCGGATAGAGTATAATTATTAAATAACCATCTTTTAAATCAATATTAGTTAAATCCTTAAAATAGTCACTTCCATAATTAACTTAATAAATATTTAATCAATACTAGTTAAGCGTTTAAAATACTTTACATATAAAATTAACTTAATAAATGTTTACTTTTAAAAAAAATTAAACAACTAAATAATAATTTCTTTATAAACATTCTTTTTAAACCACTTTAAAACCTCTAACTTATACTTGAAAATCTTACTTTGGAAATATTCTTGGCTTTCCAGGAAATACACTTTCCTTTCGACACCTTTAAAAATAAACCACTACTTATTTATAAAACAAATTATCCATTTCTTTGTAAATTGCCATCCTGAATTTATACTTCCGAATTATCCTCTGATAAATATTCCACTTTATTTATAAACCACGTTTATAAATTCCATAATCTCATTCTCCTTTAATCCCAGTTTCAAACAATTAATCAGTTTTCAAATCGATTTTCAAAACTAACTCCGTTTTAAAATAAATTCCTTTACTTATCCAAATTTATTTTGAAACCTATTAATTCCATATTTACTTCTATATTTATGATTTAAAACCTTATTTAAACTAAAAAAATCCACTCATACGTCATTCCAAATTCTACCCTTTAATTTCTTCCCAAACATTTAAATCTTAAATTTTGAAAATGAAATCCTTTAAATTTTAGACAATATCACTTAAGTCTCCGAAACTCTTTTAATTTCATTTGCTTAAAATCTCTATCTTTATTTCCATACTCAGAATTTATTTAATGGAATTTAAAAATCAAACTTTTATAATTTTTTCCAAATCAAATCTTTAATTTATCCAAATTCACTGTATTATTTTACTTAAAAATTTCCCTCTTTATTTCCTTTTAAAAAAATCCATGCTTTATATGTTTTAGTTCTCTGAAATACTAATATATATTCACCAAGCCATAGCATTCAATAATTTCAATTCCCAATGAAATCAATAAAATCCATCACAGATTATTACATAAAACACATCACTGAACATAAAATAAATTCAACATTTTGAGGAATTCAATTGGAACCCTTCAACATGTTTCCCTGCATCCACAGATATTAGCACAGTATAAAATACCAATCCTATTTCGAGGTGGAATATCATGGTATAAAGGGTCATCCACTGTTATGCGGGGCACATAGGGTCTCATCCGCTATATAATGCGGGAAATCAATCAATCCTATATATATATATATATATATATATATATATATATATATATCACATCCAGTCAATTCAATCATTCAACCAATAATCTAAATTTAACTATTTAAATTTAAAAGGTAATCCAGATGAGTGAGATTAACTCACCTTTGCTTTTTAATTTGCAATCCATTCCATTTCGGCTAGTTTCCCCATGATTTTAACCTTGTATAAACAATTCATGATTTTATTACTATTTGAATTAATCAAACAATTAATCACCATTTACTTAATTAATTTTAACTAATTTCCTTTGAAATTTTTTTAGAAACTTAAAATAACCAAATTTATCTTATTGTAAATTTATGATAATTCACATAATAAACACAAATTGAATTAAAGTTTTCACTAACATTAAATCAAAACATTGAATTAAATCGGAACTGTAAATCCTTTACTATTAATCCCTTCTTTTTTCTTCTTATTGATTTTAACTAAAAATAAATTTAAACAAATTTCCTAACTTGTAATTAAGTCGACATATAATCTTAATCACATTACTGTAATTATTGTGTATATATATATATTCTTTCTAATTTTAAACAGATTATAAAAAAATTCAAAATTCAAACCTTAGTATCGTTCCTCTAGCAATCCTTGAATCCCAGTATTCAATGCCGATGCCATGCATTCTACATTCCAATGTAGACGTCGCTTCCTTTGACATTCCAATGTCAACAAGTCAGCAGCAACAGCCACAGGCTCGATATGAATGCTTATCCAATCTAGATTCCCAAACCCCGATACATAACCCTCAACGTCAAAATTGTTAGAAACAGCGAAGGTGAGACCAGCTAACTGAAGCTAAGCAGTAGGAGGCGGCAGTTGTGGCGATGGAAGAATCTCGAATCGATCAACAAAAGCTCCAAAATCAGTGGTCAGTATCATATCCTAATTTGACCTCTTCCACCTTCACCGAGTTACGGCAACGACCCCGATAATACTAGCAAAGGAGATGGCGACAGCGATCTGGATCTTTGTATTGGAATTGTTCGAAAGCGAGAGTTTCATTATGATTAGTATTTTCGCCTTTGGAATTTAGGGGTTTTCCTGGGAAACGATCTATCCAGGGTTTAATTTTTATCGGCTTGAGTTTTATTTATTTGTTTTTATGCTTGATCAAATTGAAGAAGGGAATTAATGCGAATAACTGAATGGGAAGGAGAAGATTATTCATGAATTTTATAGGGGAATTTTGTTAGGAAGAGGAATGAAGTAAAACCCTACTTTTTTTAATCTATTTCGTGCTTTGAACAGAAAAGGGAAACACATGTCCTCAGGGTGGACAACTGTTGGGTGTGATCACAGTGCATTAAAGGAAAACATATAGATAATATTAAATTAAAATTTTAAATCGTCTCGATTTAACAACTCACAATCTAGACCTCCTAACGAGGCATGTTGCTAGGTGTTTATAATGTTATACCCCTATTACAAACATGATGGAAAAGGTTCCAAGTCCTAATTCGATCTTATGGAGAAGATAGCCTTTTGGACCCAGTTACTGTATTAAATTTTTGATATAGATTCTACGTGTTAATATGTAGTACGATCACACGGCAACTCCGAACACTACAAAATTTGAAATTGGGTAAAATACACTATTACGAATCCAATGGAACTGGTTTCGTTGAATTCCGAGACTGTGCCTCGGAAGGCTATTTTAAATATCAATTTAAATAATATATTTTCAAAACTGAACAAAACACTTTTAAATTCAATTATAACAATTTTATTATCTTCACTATCATCATTATAATTTTTCCAAGGCTTTGAAATATTTTTAACCAGCTTAGAAACCAAGATTCACTATTTTAACCAATTTCTAATTATTAAATTCTATAATTAAATTATCCAATAACCTGTGATATTTGAAATTCAAGTTAGAATTTACCCTTCAAATATTTAAAATCAATTAATTATTTCAATTTCAAATATTTAGAAATTACGGGTCATCACACTTTCCCTTAACTATCCATCATTCCATTTGATTTAAGTTGGACATGTTTGGTCTATTATCAGCTTGAATATTACGGGTTGACGGGTCTATACACGTGGTATCAGAGCGAGGCTGAGGAACATCTTGGCTTTGGTGGGAATTTACCCATTTGAGATAGGGTAAATGAGACCCTAGGATGAGTTTGAGTGTATATATATACATGAGCGCGTATTTGTTAGTGACTATGAAAGTATTTTATATTGTGTTAGTTTACCAGTTAAGTGGCTTATGAATGCTGGTCGATACATAGGATGCTATGTTATCGATAGACGTTTCTAAATGCTTAAACTAGGAAAACCGACACAATATTGTTTTAAAGGTGGGTAAATGAAGTAATTTTACCTAAATTGTATTATATATAGGAATAAATTTTCAAAAATTATTATAGCTATGTATGGTGTGTTTGGTTGTTAGTGAATGATAATATTTGATCATTATCATTTGTTATTTGTTGTCTAGTAAAAAGGTGTTGTTATTGTAATATAAACAACGATAAACATTTGAAAAGTAAGTTATATAAAAAAGTGAATTTATAAATATGATTTATGAATGTGATTTATAAGTGGAAAGGAAACAAAAATTTCGTAAATATATTTATAGATATGATTTTGTAAATGGAAGTGGTTTAAAAACAAGGAATTTGAGAATATAAATTCCATTGATTTGGAAAATGTTTTTCAAATATTTGGAAAAATAATAATTGTATTATTTTCAAACATATTTTGTTAGGAATATTTTGATATAGGATTTAAAAGAAATAGAAAGCACTTAACTCATCCAGTCGTTGGAAAATAAATCGGGTGATGTTCGGCCGTATCATCAGTATTATTTTCGAGCTTCTAAGTGAGAAATTGCTACCATTGAAGTTTTATTTGGTAAAACAAAATTGTTTTAGATTCCACAAGTGTAATTAGAAATTTAAAGGAGTTCATATATATGGTTTCAAAAAGATTTGAAAATAAACCAGTTGTTTAAAATCCTGAAATTTCTATATAAATATTTTGAGAAACATAAGACAATAGGTTTTTGAACTTAAAATTTGAAAATAGTATAGCTATGAAAAGAAAATTTGAAGTGAGATATAAAATTAAAATTTTGACTTTAATAAAGTTAAATAAAATTGAGCAATGAATTAAAAGAAATGGAGTTTGACTTAAGAAAGATTAAATGAAATCGAATTGGATTGGAATGAATTAAGCGAAGTAATGGAGTTAATAAATTTTAAATTGATTTGAAATAGGATTTAACTTAAGCTGAAGTTAAATAAAATGAATTTTTGAATGAAATTTAACTTTGGAAAATTTAAATTGAATTGAATCCGATTTGCAATGAATAATTGGAAATGAACTTGAGTTAAAATTGAACTTAAGTTATGAAAGTGAAATTAAAGTGAATAATTGGATCTGATTAAAATTGGAATGTATATCAATTCAACGTAAGTAAATTGAGTGTAAATGAATTAGATGTAAATGGAAGCATAAATTAAAAGTTGACATTGAAAATTGCAAATTAAAATGGTTATGCATAAATTGAATGGATACCATTTGTTTGATGACTTCTTTTGTTACATATGATTCATTAGTATATGGATACTGCAGTAGTTATGTTACATATTGAAGCTACCTTCCAAATACTTGGTTCTCATTGTTCATTGAGTGATTAGTAGGTGTGGATGGCGTATACTATGCATTTGGAGCTCGCTTTCGTGTTATATTGATTGTATACGCTTGCTAATCTATACTATAATATTATTATTGAGTAAAATTTCAAGAGCACACAGGCCTCCTTCATAATTTGGAAAATGAAAAGTCACGTTTTTAATTTATTTCTATCCCAAACTTTGAAATATGATAACTTTTTCTACATTAATTGGACGTAAGAATCGATTTCACTATTAAATCTCAAATTTAATATGCCTTCCAATGATATCCATTATCGATAGCTAAAAATAATTTTTTTAAAATCATAGTTTTTTGGATTATTCATATTATTAAAGTTATTAAATCTGTTTGACTTCATTTCCTTCAACTAATCTATGTCGTTTATTGTTTTGAAAATTTCCAGTCTCTGCTTCTACTTTCACAAATTGCAGTCAAGTCTGGTAAAATCCAACATTACCAGAATACAGAAATAATATTACATGGAATTAGAAATGAAACCAGAAAGCTCAAAAGCATTAAATACAATTATATGCTTCTTATTATATTGAATTTTCTTTGACTATAAATGAAATACAATGATATTCTTCACATTAAAATAAATATTGTTGAATAATGGTTGTTAGTTCCAACACTTCAGACATAAAATATGTATGCTTTAGATTTAGCATATTTTTCACAAGAATCGCTCAAAACAGAAATAAATCTCTTTATCCTCTAATCTTATCATTCTATAATAATATGATGCTGCATAATGTGTTCCTAGACATAGTCAGTTATGGGATCATCATCAACACTTGCGTTATCATGAATCATGTCAACGTTGCTTTTGGCATTTTTGGATCAACGGTCAAGTGTAAACCAAATGTTACCTGCACTGCTCTTATACATAGTTATTACAGAAGCAGCAAATGGAATCAACGACATCAAGTATTAAAGGAAATGATTGATAAAGGTATCTCACCGAATGAAGTTACATATAATACAGCTGATGCATGGAGCAACAGCTGACGCACACAATAAATTTATATGTGTATAATTTACATGTGTATTGTGTGGAAATTTTATCTTTGAAATCATTTTTGCTCGATATTTTACAATTGTTTATCAAGAACCAGTACTATCTGCATTACTGTTTTCAAAGATTTATACACAAGTTTTGGACAAAATGCAAACTTATTTGAAAATTGATAAAAAAAGATCACTATTTCTTAATCAATGAACCATATAAATCATTTAAACATGTTATGAAGAGTTTGAGTGCGGTCCGTATGCGAAGCACGGGTTCACACTAGTACTAAATAAGATACACATCTCATATTACGTACCGTACATTTATATTTTTTTCCCTACGGGATGCCTCATTCTCGATAATTATATGTATATTTGTGATAATATATATGTGTGTGTATATATATTGTGAATTTTTACAATTGAGCCACGCAAAGGAGACGTTGAAGAAATTTTTCGAAAATTTAAGGCGTTGGAAAAATGTTGAGACTTTTTTTGAATTTTTTTTATAACTAAAAGTTTAGATTTTTGTTTTATAACTTTGAATGATATTAGTTAATAAATGTGAAAGAATTGGAAAACTTAGAAATGTTTTTATAAGAAGTTACAAATGTTTGGTTTTGAAAAGTTAAACGACTTAGGAGAATTGGTGACCTATTACAACTAATCAGTTTTGAAAAGTTAATAGGTTTATGGCATTTTTCTTACCTTGCCAATTTCGACGACGAAATTCTTTTAGGGAGGAAGAATGTAACGACTAAGATATTCAGTAATTTGAATTTGGAATATTTAATTTAATTTAACCATTGAAAGGTTAATTTCAAATATAGTGAATTATTTGATAATTTAACTGTTAAATTTAATATATAAAATTGTTTAAATAATTGAATCTTGAATTTAATATGAATGAAAACAATTTCAAAAGTTTCAATTAATTTCCATTTGAACAAAGAATGATGATAGTAAACTTTTAAATTTGGATTTAAAAGTGATTTAACTAATTTTAGAAATTGCTTGTTTTAAATAAGATGTAAAAATAGTCATTTTTGGGCACTACTTGGATTTCGACGAAACCAGTTTCATCGGATCCGTATTAGCTGCTAGATTTCGTGGCGATCAGACGTATCATGTGGTCATGGATTTCGTGGATGAAAGTTAACTTCTATATATGATGGAATTGGCTTCCAATACTAGTTCCACTGAGTTCGGAATAAGGGTACAACATACAAAACGCTAGGTGGCACGCTCCATTTGGAGTTCGAAAATTTAACGTGCGAATAGTGTTTTATAAAAATTTCTGTAAAAGGACCTAAAATCACAACTCTTACTAAAACCCTAGAAATAAGAGCAGCAGCCGCCATTTTCTATCTTCTCCTTCCAATGGCCGAGATTTTACGCGATGGTCAGGGTAAAATTAGGAGAAGCATTCTATATGAAAAGTAATGAGCTCGACTCCACGAACTCGTCCGTGCCAATCGACCGTTAATCGGTGGTCGGAGTTGGTCAAAAATCTCAGTTCTTCGGTATGCGTTCTTTTGTGTACGGTCGTACTGTATAGCGCACGAGGCCAGGCACGAGGCGGCGTCTTGGCGGCGTCTTGGCGGCGCGGTAGCGAGTAAGTCGGAGGTGGCATTAGATGTTGCGATGATCGATCGAACGAAAAAAAGAAGTAGTGCAAACCTGGAACAAGCAGAGGAGGGAGATAGGTTAACTGTTTAAACTTATTTAATTAAGTTATTTAATTTTAATTAAATATTATGAATATTCATAAATTCGTAACTTTCTCATACGTGGTCCATTTCGAACGCGACAAGTTACATTGCTTTCTTAATAGTGAGCACTGGAGTTCGGTCAGATTTGTAGCTAGTTGGAATTTTAGGATAAAATTGGACGTTCATTCAATTTTAATTGAAAATGGAATATTTGGTGACCATTAAAAACCAAAGTGAGTAAGTCTCACCATTTTAGCTAATCAGAAAATATATATAGTCAACAAATATTATTTATTGGATGTTTGGATATTTATTTTTGATTGTTATTGATTGTTGGATAACATGCTAAATTATATTGTTAGTTGGATATATTCTTGCCTATTGGTGTACATGAGACCTTATTACGTTCCCGTGTAAGAGCGATAACCATTGTATATGAATCCCTCCTCGAAGCGGTCAATTTATATTATTTGATTTTATACGGTATGTGATGTAGGGAGACAGGTTGGAGGGATCCAACAGGATTCCTCGCACTATTCATTTTAATTTTCACATAAATTGATATATGATATGCTGGATGCAATAATCGATGTTATGAATATGATTTTTTTATTTAGTGCTTTTGTAGCACCTGGCCTTATTTTTGGTATTCAAATACTATAAAATAATGACTTGATTTAAAATGCAATTTCAAAGTAAATTTGGAAATTTTATATGTTTAACAATTTTTCTAAATTTAAAGTTTGATTTTTTTAGAGATTTAAATTATAGCTTTATAAAATATTTTGAATTAAGATTTTGAACTAATAAATAAGGATTTTTAAAATCTTGGAAAATAAGTCAATCTTTTACAGAAAAGGGATATGGATTTAAAAAGTAAATAGAAATATTATGATTATAAATAATATATATATATATATATATATATATGAAGTGATATATGTAGGTACATATAATATAATTTATCTATAAATGTGAAATTTATAAATGTGGTAAATTAAAAAAGTGATATTTTACAAAGAAGTGAAGATTTTTAAATTCGTATTTTGTCATAAAAGTATGAATTTATAAACGGTGTTATAAATCAAAGGAAATTATTATCATTTAATAAATTGGTGAAATATAACAAGTAGTGGATTTATTATATGCCGAAGAATATTTCAGAAAATAATTGATTCTATTTCGAAAATTTAAGATGAGGTAAGAATTTGGATTGTTAAACGGTATTTTATAAATTGCAGGAAATTTATAAAAGAAATTTATACCTATTGAAGCAAGGCCAAAGCAGTTGGAATATGTTTAGGATGGGTTTTATAAATAAGCAGGATTTATAAAGGAATAAAGGTATAAATGGGTTCATAAGTAACGAAATTTTATGAAAGGAAGTTTTATAAAATGGGAAGAGATTCATAAAAATGGTTTATAAATATGGAAATGGTCATGTTGGAAGTTAAGTATAGATTTTTATCATGGAAATATGATTATGTTTTAAAAGTGGTTAAAATATATTTATATTTTTTCAAAAGTGATTTATTAATTTCTTTAATTTTTTAAAAAGTTAATTATTAATATTATTTATGTGGTTTGTAGTTAAATACAATCATTTCTCAATAAAGTTTCGAAAATTAATTATTGTTATTTAATGTTTAAGGTAAATTATTATTGTTTTATTTAGAATGTTTTGAAACTTATTTTTATTTTAAGATGTTTTAAAATTTATAATTATTTATTTATATTGTTTATCTTTATATAGAAATGTTTTAAAGTAAATATTCATTATTTATTATAAATGTTTTTGAGATTTATAAACAAAGTTTTATAAATCGATTTCGGCTTTATAAGCGAAGTTTGTAAAATGTTTTGAAGACTTAAAGGAGAATCATTTATAATGTATGAAAGGAGTTCTATAAATAGGTTTTAGATATTTATAAAAGGAATTTTAGAAATAGTTTTGTAGATTTATAAAAGGAGTTTGTAAATGGTTTTGTGGATTATTAAAGGTTTATAAATGGTTTTTGAATTGAATAAAAAGGGCAATCTTCCAAATTGTTGGTGAATAGACTTATACCATCGAGATAAGCATATAGATATTTTTCCAAGTATGGGGAGATTGGGATTTTGGGGTTATATCAATCTTTGTAACAAGAAAATTTGATTCAAGCATTACGAAACGAATTTAATTAATAAAATATTAATTAATAGAGGCTCGGTGTTGTTGTGCTTAACCAATGCTGGTTTTCCCTATAGAATTAATTTTCTAATTGAATGTTTGTTATTCGATAGTTAAATGACCAACTTTCGAAAATGGATCCAAACGTAACTTTGGAAATATCTAGGGGAAACACGTGTGTTATATGGCACAGTCATCTCCGATGATGTTGTACTGTGCGTATAAATCTTGTTTCATTCTCCTAGGTCAATGATAAGGAAATATGTCCACTAACGGTTAGGAGGTGACCTCTGATCTTATTTTTAATTGTTTATTTCCTAAAGAACTTGGATTGAGTTTACCAAGAATTATCAAAAAGTTGTTTCGAAGAGACTGGGATTGATACATTATTTGAAAACCACTTTAATCCAACGATTGCATTTTAAAGTAAAGATACCTTGAAAATGATGGAATAGGAGATGGAGCTCTAAAGTGTTTCATTTGGTCCTAAAATGGACTTGTATGGATGAATGCTGGTATTGCATTATTGCCTGGAGGGCAGTGTTAACATTCCAAGTTGGAAGTGCTATAAAAGGTAAAACGTAGCCTCAAGCCTCATCAACCGTGAATGACTAAAATATAGGAGATGCAGTAGGGTTAAGAGGGTCGCTCCCAATTAGGGTATGATCATCCTTATCATATGTCGCTATTATCTCTCATTTTATGCTTTGGGGCTCATCAACAGAGGGGTGATCATACTCAATGCTATCCAGTAAGGCATAGGCGGTTTCTGTGTTGGCAGGGATTGATAGGTTCGATCTTGGTGTTATATTATCTAGAGATGCACCGTGACGGGTGGTACCCCATTATCCCAGTCATTTTATGGAATCCATTCTCTAATAAGAGCTATACGGACTTAGTTGTACCCAACTATGCTAAAATGTGAGATACAAACATTTCAGCTAATTTGACCCCTAGACAGTATTATAATAAAATGATAACTTTATACGAAATGTTTTGGTTATCATAAAGTAAAAATTCATCCATGTTTATATGTGGTGTGGTCATACAAGATACCGTTCATTTTTTGGAAGTTTTAATAACTTTAAAAGTTTAGTTGGGTATGTTTTCTCACGCTGGTTTTCAGACTGACTCGGGTGTTATTTTATTGTAATGCTTAGGTCAAACCGAGCATATTTACAGATTACGTTGGATGCATTGGATCTTAGGAGACGAGTTGGAGGTTGTCAGGAACAGAATTTTCGACTTACGAAGATCGACATTAATACGTCCATTGTATCAACTGCCGAGCAATCGAAGGCCGGAAAACCATACCTTTAGGGTTAAATAAGAGGTAGAAGATAGAAGAAGAAAGAAAAAGCAATAGAAAAATACCAGAATCTCACAATCGCAGCGGAACACATATAATAGATAAATGAATAATCTTTAAATCAAAAGAACTGTACATTTTATACATTATATCACATTACATTACATTATCAGAGTTTACAACAACAAACAGCAGAAAAGAAATACTATAAACAAGTTGATACGCCATGCCATCCAGCTTGCCTCCAGATCTCTACACCAACTCCTAAATTCCAGAATGACCTGATAACCTGACTATAGACTGCCCGTGTGGAAATTGGTGGGCACCCAAAGTTTAGGAAGGGAACAATAAACTCCAAGTCAGTCATGGGACTAGTGTGAGAACTTAAAATGGTTTATCTTTGAAAACAAATAAAGAATTATTTTAATATAGATTCGCAATGCTTTTAGAAAATGAGACTACCATAAGGCCTCCCGCACACACACACAATGCAAACGCAGAATCGGAGGAGATTTCTCCTTATGATAGTCAAACATGCTTGATATGCAAAGTTCTTTGATATTATTACTATAAGTGCAAAGTGTAGGAAAACATTTCGAAAGTACAATATTAATCTTAGCCAACGTAGGTACCATTATAGTATGCCTACTATAGCTACCATATTAAATGGAAGGTTCTACAACTAAAACCGTATAAGGCTCATATTGTTTCTTTGGATTTCCAACGAATGGTCAGGCCAAGGAACTTTCCATTGCCATATGGGTACACCTCTGGAAAGACGCCCCGAGAACCTAACCGGATCTCTACCAACACAAGGGTGGGTTACCCCTAGCTGGGTAACTACTGACACGAGTATGCCATCCCCCGGACGTAAGCGACCTTTATCCCGGGATTCACCAACAACCACAAAATAATAAGTTTGCAGCAACAACATAGGTTAAGTATCTGGACTCCATACCGTGATACCACCTCTATCCAGATGGAAATGACATACACTAAGGGGGCGCTATCCCCTAATAACCTTGCCGCGTCTTTCCTGTTTTGACCATTACCGGGGTGTGAGTTCCGACGAAGTCTCGTCCACAAAGCTACGCTTTATACAAAAGCTGTGCTTTGGTCAATAAATGATCAGCAGCACTTCATATGCCACATTACCGAATTGGGAATGTATCACTAGTAACCATCAACTACATAACCTCTGAGCTCGTACATCTCAGAGAAGGTTGTTAAGCTAAGAGAATAAATTCTCCGTCACCAACAGAAATGTATTTGAAAGAAACCAGCTTTACATCTCAAATTGTAATGTCAGACACACATCCATACAAGTCCGTTCCGAGATCGAACAGGACCGAAGGCACTTCCAAAAGAAGCCCTTGCAATCCGGATATTCACTAATCACGTCCGGACTTCCCATCACAAAGGGTGATAAAATCTCTATATCGAAGATCAGCCGATGCAGGGACATTCGACGGTAATCCTTCCATTTTCGAAAATATCCGGTCTTCAACACCGGTCTTCAAATGCTATCCATTACGACATATCACTATTCGGAATGGGATTTATGACCCAAAGGTCCTCTCCCGGCTAAACCGAATAACGAGGGCTTATTTTTAACTAAGTGTAGCATTCAAATTTAAGAAAATCACAACAAATACCCATCTAAAGGTAAATATTGATAGTCGGTTATTTAACTATCAATAGATATGCACAACATCACCAGATTCCAAATAATTTCCCAAATTATTTATTTTCCAAAAATATCCGTACAAGATATATTTTCCACACTTCAAAATAAATCAAGGTTTATTTTCAAACAAATTTCCCTTTCCTTTATAAATTCCATGGTGAATTTAAAGTTCCAAATATCCACTGATATACGATTTTCAAATCGATTTCAAATATTCACATTCAGTTTATCTTTAAAAATATCATCTCAAAACATTTCACTTCATATTGGAAAACATTTTCATATTTATTTAATAATAAGTAATTCACAAGTCTATTTATTTTCAATACTTAGAAAATATTCAATATACTTAAAACACGATTAAGTATATATTTTATTCTTTTAAGGAAAACGTTCTCTTTAAACACATTTATTTGGGTCAAAACGAATGTTGCGTAAAACATCGTTACGACAACCCAAAATCAATAGCATAGGGATTCGAAAATACGATAGATATATAAATCCCAATACTATACAAAGACATTTCCTTTCAAAAATCATTTACTATAACAACAGTGTTATAGTCCATCTTTTCCTTATTTCTCGAAAACGTCTATTTCAACAATGAATGTTGAAATCTATGGTTTCGATCCTTAACACATTTTAAAACAACTTCAAATCGTTTTAATTCTATATAAAAGATCACTTCCTAAAACATTTCTTTAATATATTATTCACTGTCCAAAATCATGAATATAAATCGTTTACCAAATTCAACACTTCTACATATTTAATTAAAGGATTATCCACTGTCCAAAATCGTGGATATATCTCCTTTAATAAGCTTTCATATTTACTTATCAAATTCAATTGGTTTCGGATTTATAAAACAATGTTTATAAATTCACATTTATATATTTTATAAAAACTCCAACTTATAAAATCCCTTAATTAACAAATTCTATTTATATCTCATTTAAATGCCAAAATCCAATTTATAAGTTAATTACTTATAAATCTTTTATTTTACAAAATCTATTCATTTATAACTTCACAATTTATAAATCTATAAATTTCATTCACTTATGAAATCCATTTATACTTCCTTTTAACACTTATAAACCTCGTTTTATAATTCCAATATTTTAATTTATAATATCAATCTTATAAATCTTTTATATAAACCGTTTATAATAATTCAAAAATCCTAATTTAAACCATTTTACAATTTAATCAACTACTTATTTCAAAAATCACATTTCTGTTTTATTTCACAAAAATCATAATTTTTATAACATAAAAATTATAACGTTCATTTATTTAAAATGAATCAATTCCAAAATTCAATAAAGTGTATACTTTCAAAAATCACTTGAAAATCCTTTTAAATTCGAAGTCGTTACTTTAACATTTTTAAAACTCCAAAATTAGGCCCAATGCTGCAACAGCACCAATATTTTCAACCATGGCATCCAAACATCATACATCAATATGATAACAGAATAAATCGCAAATATCTGTAAATAAATCCATACTGTTGAGGAATCCAGTTGGATCCCTCCAACCTGTTTTCCTGCATCCACGGATGTTAGCACAATACCAATCCCATTTCAAGACGGACTATCACGGTACATGGGTTTGTATAAAATATTACCCGCTATTATGCGGCGCAATAGGGTCTCATCTGCTATATAATGCGGGAAAATCAACTCCAAGTACATATATAATGCCAATTCCACTTCAAGGTGAAATATCACGGTATATGTGTTTAATAAACAACATCCGCTTAATATACGGCATATAGGGTCTATTTCAATACAAAAGATAATAATTTATCATCCAAGCATACCATCAACACAATCAAGCAATTTTAAATCTAACTATTTAAAATTTAAATCGAAACACAATTCGATTGAGTGAGAAGTTCTCACCTTGCTTTCAATAACAGTTGCAGTGTTTTATTTCGAATAAAATTAAACGCGCGTTTAATTTTACCCAAAATTTCACTAGCTACAATCAACTCCAATCCAGCTCCATCGCGTAGTATTCGCGAATACGACTCCAATGCAATTTGTTTCGTCCAAAACGGACCTCGTATGAAAGAGTTACAACATTTCAAAGTTCACACAATTTAAAATAAAATAAAATAACAATTTTATATTATTATTTACCTTGAAAAGATCCAAGTCGTTCGTTTCAACTTCAACAGATCCAGGCCGCCCCCTTCTTTCATCTTCTCACGCGCATCTTTCCTGTAGAAACCGAACCCATAGCCGCCCCTTTGCCATCAATTTCTGGACCAAACTATTCGACTTCACAATGATCAGCAACCAAAGTTTTGAAGCCCATCATGAGTGCTACCTTCGGCCATAGGCCGGCCATTCTTGGCTGCCTCCTTACCTCGTACTTCGAGCTTGAACGCATGCCCTTTGATCACTAATTGCCGTTGATTCGTGACGCTAAACCCGATCATAGCCGTTGGATTCGTAGAGCTTGAGATGCTCTACGATATTGCAGTTGAGGGTTTTTGATAATAGTTTATGGATTAGAAGAGAAATTGAGGGGAAGAAGGAAAAGTTTCGGCCATTGAACGTAGGAGGCGGCGGCTGTAACCCTAGGGTTGATTATTTTTGCAAAAGTGAATATTGAGGTCCTTTTACAGAAAATTGACGAAACACTATTCATCCGATTTTTTTTCAAACTCCAATTGAAGCATGTTGGCTGGCATTTCTAGGGTTTAACCCACGTTCCGGACATAATGGAACATGTTTCAGAAGTTAATTTGATCATATGTGCGAGTTACGGAAATAAATGTTCAAATTTTAAATTAAATCGGTTAAACAAATTTCTATGCATTTTGGCTTGCCCCGGACAAACCGTAATCCGATTGACACGAAATTTGAAATCCTATAATAATATAACATTACGGATCCGATGAAATTGGTTTCGTTGAAATCCGATACTGTTTGAAAAATGACTATTTTTACTCGTCAATTAAATATTAAAATATTCAATTTCCACAAATTTACTTTTAATTCAATTTTAAAAGTTCTACAACATCATTCTACACCAAATATGATTTAATACAACTTTACAAATCAATTTTAATCACATTAAACCAAATTTCCAATTATTTCTGTAATTTCATATATTAATTTATCGATTTAATTATCCAATTAAATCTAAATATTCAAAATATAATTTATTCGACTTACAAATTTTACTTGTTGATATTTAAAATCAATCAAATATACGAATTTCAAATGACAGAAATTCTGGGTCGTTATAGAGGTCTTCGGGGATTATACACATATATGTTTATTTTCGGCTGCTTTATTATTGAAATTATCAGCATTTGTGAAGACAGATTGTTATAACTGTCTAGGCTGATAATTGTGATTGTTGTACACTAATGGATGTATGTATAAAACAGTTTCTCTTTTGTAAAGATCATTAATATTATGTTATATTTTGTTCCGCTGCGATTGTGAGATTCTGCTTTATTTTAGTTTCTTTTCTCTTATTCTTCTCTTCTCTTCTTTTCTCTTCTTTCTTTCCCTTAACTATCTATCTTTTCATTTGATTTGAATAGGACATGTATGGTTTATTTTCTGCTTAAATTGTATGGGTTGGAGGGTCGTTACATGAGAAGTTTTACCTTTTTACTTTAGGGGTTGGGTAGACATTAATTATGGGCACATTGAAATGAACGCCCTGTAAATTAAGTTTCGTGGTTTGACTATAAGACATTCGCTCATAATGTTGGGGTAGAAGATAAAATTTAGTAAAAGTTGTTTTCTATAAACTAAGAAGAAAGACAGAATATTTTGAAAATACATGCTTGTGGAAGGAGTTTATATAGAAAAGTGATTTTATATAAAGTATGGTTTATAAATGAAAAGGATTTGAATAGATAATTTGAGAACTTAAATCTCGTATGTTTGAAATGTTTTTTTATAAAGATTTTGGAGGAAGTAATAATAGTATTATTTACTAGCAAATATTTAGGAAATTGAGAACATGATACTTAGTAATGATTTTATGAAGTAATTGATACTGCTTTGAAATGATTTCGGTTTAGTACCAAAAAGTATGATTTCGTATGTAAAAGGTATATGTATATATTATTTCAAAACTGTATGATATAAAAATCGGGTCTTTAGTTTTAAAGTTTACTGTAAAGAAATTAGAACCTTGTTGGGATATGACATGTTATT